>CM035844.1:195783160-196983160 GCA_020510985.1 Pholidichthys leucotaenia | reverse complement strand
CATGTAGCACCGTCTTCAAAATAGTCACTATGGTTATTAGTGTCAAACAAAAATTGTGATTTTGATGGTTTTGCTGTTTGCACACAAGAAGTCTGCTGCACATTTAATATGGCAGACAGTTCAGAGAACCGTCAACAAACATTGGCTCCAAACTCTTAAAGTGACATTCTGCCAAAAATCTTGTTGTTTTAATCTTGTGAACATGTCTGTAGCATGTTTTTTTTTTTTTTAAGCTCATTCCAGCAAAGCTGAAAGGAGCTAATGCGATGATGTGGCGTCTGTCCCTCAGTCTGCCTGTCGACATTTCACGCTGCTCCTCCTAGGCATTTGTCCCAATACGCACCAAACTTGCTCACAACGACCTTCAGGTGGGTCTGTATCCAGATTGTGCTTAAGGTCAGGGTCAGTGGTCAGGAGATCTGGGCGCTCCCAGGGTGATTTTGTCAAGCCAGAATGAGCTACTCCATCACTGACTGTCTGTTCATGACTTACAAGACGTATCAAGTGCTAAATCACTCTTGTGTGTCATATCTGTGTGTTTTGCTGTGAAAGTTCAGTTAAGCTCCTCCCCTTGGAAAAAGGCAAGTTTAGATGGAGCATTTTTGTGATGTCACAATAACAGGTGAACCAATCAGAACTAAGCACACTACCTGTTCAAATTTGCAGACTCCTGTGTCCTGGTGGGCAGGATGTGGGTGGGCCTAATCAGGTCCTGGCATTTGAAGGAGGAGGAAAAGGGCAAAAAAAATCACAACCAGCTGTCAGACAATGGCTATGTTTACATGGACACAAGTAACCAGATTAAAAGCCTGATCGGAATAAAATTGCTTTATGTAAACACGCCAGTCTGAATATTCTAACCCGATCAGGCTTTTAATCCGGTTACTTGTGTCCATGTAAACAGCCATTGTCTGACAGCTGGTTGTGATTTTTTTTTGCCCTTTTCCTCCTCCTTCAAATGCCAGGACCTGATTAAGCCATTTATTCCAAATGTAGGGCAGAAAATATGTTTTCTGCGCATGTCTGTACACCAGCCACATGTCGATGTGACATATTTCCGCCTTAGCAGCAGCTAGTGGGAATAAAACAAAACTAGTCTGTATTGTCCTGCTGTCTCCCTCTGTTCGTCATATGCATAAGTATGTACTTGTAGCTTAATTACGGAGACCAGCAGAAGCAAAAGTACAGTCTGAATAACACAATACAATTTCAACACGAAGCGGGCCTTGCTAACACCGGAAGTTGCTTCTTCTTCTACTATTTTCGAAATGTCAAAATGTTGACGTGCACATGTCAGAATGATTTATTCCGTTCAAACGTGTGACAAATGGAAATGCACGTTCTAATCAGATCAGCTTTTTCAGGATCCATGTAAGCAATAAAATTCTGATCTGAATTGTAATCAGATTGATGAAATTTTGCCCATGTAACCGTGGCCAGTGAAAGGTTTTTTTGGGGAAAAAGGGGAATAAGATACCATTTTAGACAACATAGATTTGTTTTTTAAGGGGATTTGTATCCACTGGAGTGCATCTTTAAATCTATCCAAAATTAAAGCCTTCATTAGCCTTAAAAATTACAATTAATCCATAAATATGATTTCCAAAGATCATAAAGACTACAGAAATGATAAACACAATAGCTCTGTTTTCTTGCATTGTGGGGCAAAAATCCTTGTATTCAGTTTTGGAAATTTGTAATTACTAGTTTTGACTTTTATCATAACGGAAAGACTTTCTATGAAATGACCTTTGTCTCAGAAGTTTGCTTTGTTTTTTTCTCTTAAATTTCATACAGTTGTGGCTTTTTAACATAAATTTGCAATTTTTTATTGTAAATGTGCAACATTTTCCTTAATTTTTTTTTTTTTTTTTTTTTTTGCATAAATTTGCTACTTTTTCTCTCTGAAATGTGGAGGATGGGGTCTTGTTTCAACTGTTTCACTTGAATAAATTATCAAGTGCCAATACTGGTCCTGGGAAAGACCGAATTTAATGAGAGCTGGATTAATGACCTCAAATTGGCAGTATTTTGTTTCATTAATTAGCTGGACAGAACTAATTGTAGCCAGGTACCGTTGGGGGTTTTTTTGTTTGTTTTTTGCAAATTTAAGCTCTTAAATATGACAGAGGCCTTTAAAATGTCTAAAAAAAGTCTTAAATTTAACTCCTTTGTAGCTGCATATAACCATGAAATTGCAATTTTATAATCTATAATAAAGATTTTCTGGGTGACTATTAGCTTTTGTTGCTTGCTACTGTTATGTATATACAGTAGAATGGTATTTGGTATTATGTTAGAAGTTGTATGATTGTGCCATATCGGCTCACATATTTTTCTCATCTAAATGTCTCCAAAACTGTTTTATTATCTTGTCTACAATATGATGTGAGCCTTGTGCCATTATATGCACAGTGTTCCTGGATTATAGTGAACTTGTTCCGTTTCAGATGTCATCCATCTCTGTGAGAAGCTGTGCCACGAGGGCAGCTGTGGGCCCTGTTCGCTGACCTCCACTATCAGGTGCAAATGTGGCTCCAAGACTAAGGTGGGAGGACATGTCGGAACATTTGTTTTAGACCCACAGACTTATTTTTGGTTTGGTACTAAAGATTTGAAAAATATCTTCTTTTTTTTTTCATCTTTCAGGAGGTTCCATGTGAAAAAATCCAAAAAGAAGGTTTGTTTTTCAGCTAAAGTAAGACAAATATACCGTATAAAGTGGGGATGTACTGTTTGTGAAATTATGTAATCATTACTTGCCAGTTCAAATAAATAATAAGTGCCAAAGAAGTTAATTTTAAATAATGCTTAACAACTTTTTAAGGTGATATAGGTAACGTTACTACCTCTTGGTCAATAGGTGTCACTCTCACTCTTGCCCCACTATAATATTCTCCTGGTTGCCAGGTTGAGACAAACATCCGCACATTTCTCCACACGATTCACAGTATCTGGCAACCCCTTGAGTCTCCTGGTAAATGCGGACACGTGATATCAACCTAGTAAGGTTAAACTAGCTTCTATTTGTTTCCATCAGCCAACTGCTCACATGTAAATATTTTAATCTCTCTTGACCCGTAAATTTTTTAATGTTATTTCATGACATATAATACATTTTTCAAGAAAATATAGACATTAATTCTGCATTTTTCTAAAATTTTTCCCTCTGTCAAGAAGGTAATGTTTTGCCAGAGTTTCTGTGTCTTTCTGTCAGCAGGATTATGCAAAAACTACTGGATGGATTTTGCTAAAATTTTTACCAGAGGTGGCCCTTAGGGTATGGATGAACCCATTAGAGTTTGGAGGTGACCCAAGAGTGCATACCTCTGCCAAGGCACTATCTTCTTCCAATGCTTTAGCAGGATTACGTAAAAACTACTTGACAGCTTATGATGAAATTTTCACCTGAGGTGGCCCTTGGGCTACGGGTGAGCCCATTAGATTTTTGAGGTGATCCATGAGCTTATACCTTGGCCAAGGCACTAGCTCACAATATATGGACAGACAGATGTATGGCGCTATGAAGGGATGGACAAAGGGAGGGAGGAACAGATGGACGGAGCCTCCTAACATCATCCTTAGCCCAAGGGACACTTCTGGTGAAAATTTCATCCAAATTCGTTAAGTGGTTTTTGCGTAATCCTGCTAACAGACAGAGAAATGCTGGCAAAAACATTTCCTCCTCAGCAGAGGTAAAAATTTTGGAAAGTTGCAGAATTTTTGTTAATGTGTTGTTATAAAAAATGTTTTCATGAAAATTAACTCAATATAAACTTTAGCGCCGAATACACCTGCAACCTTTAATGATTCATTTTCAGCAAAACTGCTTGTGTCTGAATCTGACTCAGTCAGAATTTCAGGAGATGCTCTGAATTTTAAATCTGGACCAGTTTGTAAATTTAGATTCAATTTAATTCAATTCAATTCAACTTTATTTATATAGCGCCATTTCACAACAACAGTCATCTCATAGCACTATCAACTGTAGGGGGGAACCCCCACAGTTGCAGAAAGACCCCAGCAATCAGGGGTTAAAAAAAAAAAAAAAAAAAAAAGTCACACAAAGAAAGACGGTCTCCCAGCAAAAAACACTATTTTAAGATTTTCCTTACAAATGTTAAGTTTCAGATACAACATGTTGTATATAACTGTCATTTATCATGTGTTTGTTGTGCTGTTATTTGGAGGGCTTTTATTGTGAAAGCGAGCAGAAGGGGAAAAGCGGATATGTTTTTTTCGGGAGACTCTCATGTCATTTTTTTTTGTGGTCGGCAATAAAGGTGTAAGCAGACACAACGAGTCCGTTGTTCTTATCGTCTTTCAACAAATACTCTTTTTATTTTGAAAGATGTAATCATCAAGGAGTCAGTTGCTCAAACTGTAGGTAACTTTCCACTGATCTCATAACTCCGAAGTGAAAACAAACCAACTCCCAAGAGTAACTCAGAACCAGGGATGAGCTTAGTGGGTAGCAGTCACATGGTCAGAACATCCGTGGAGCAAACCATATCAACTACCTCTCTTTATTTATCAGACTAAGCAGAGCTGGCTCCTTTCTCGGCCGCTACACTCTCCCTCCTTCCTCCCTTTCTTTTCTAACATTGTCATTGTAAGTAAAACTGGTACGTCATCACACAGTCTTCAGACATTTAGCCAACACAGAATCCTCCTTCATACAGACAATATTTATGGACTGACTTTTGTTAATCTGGTGTTTGTACAACAGAGCCAAAACAGGAATTTTGTTGATAAACTGGTGCATCTTCACAAATATGACAGGACCACCTGTCTGATGTATTATCTTGTATTTCAACCTTGACTCTTTTTGTTTCAGATGAGCTTGTTTTCACTTGTGAGAAACGCTGCAACAAGAAACGCTCCTGTGGCCGACACAAGTGCGGCGAGCTCTGCTGTGTGGTGAGTCTTTACTGGGCCTGTCAGTGTCTTAGGTTTTACTGCTAAGTGGGAACGTACTACACTATTAAACATGATTAACCACTTGCACTCCGGGCAATTTTCCTAAAAATGCGAAAAAATAACATGCCCAAAGTAAATCGAAAGCTGTTCTTCAACCCTTTGCAGCATCTTCATGGGGTTGGTCTCATTTAAAAGAAAACACTTTGAATTTTTTGGCAAAAAAAACATAATCTCTCTACGTGCTCCGGCCACTGAGTTACAGTCATCTAAACATACTGAACTTGAAGAAAAAAAATTTGGACACAGTGTTTTTTTGGATACAAATGCTTGTAAATAACACACAGCTGTCCGATCCGGCTGGAAAATGCAACAGAAATGTAGAACCAAGTGTTATCAAGCTGAGATCCAAATTTGGTAACAATACCACAAAAAATGAATATTTTACACAGCTTTGTTCTCAGGCTGTTCCCAGGCGTTTTGGAACTGTGCCAAATGGCACAGTTTGGAAAAACGTCTATAACTTTTGAATAATTCAATGTAGAAGCTTCATTTTAGGCTCAAAGGAAAGGTCACACTCAGGGCTGTGTGCGTGTGTGTGTGTGTGGGGGGGGGGGTCCTCCCCCCCCCGCTACCAAGGACAGAGTTCGGCCTTCGCTACATGACAGATTACACTCGTTGCATGTTTCCACAGCAACGCTGTCACAGCGGCTTCCCCCCCCCTCGCTACTGTGTGTGTGTGTGTGTGTGGGGGGGGGGTTGTCCCCCCCGCTCGCTACAGAGGATGGACTTCAGCCATCGCTACACAACGGATTAGCCTTATGTGGTGATGTAGGACAGCAGTGCAGTCACCGCGGCTCCCCCCCCCCTCGCTGCAGAAGAATAGCGGGGGTGGGGGGGTGTTCACAGCCTGTACACTGCGAGCAACCCCTTGTACCGCGGCGCACGAACTTCAGACTTCGTGAACCGCACAGCTGTAATTACCTGATCGGTCAAAAGTCATTTTGGATTACAATTTTCAGGGCTAGAGAATAATTTAGCTTATAACACCTTACCTCTTCACAGCAGAGTCCTGGCGAACGTCTCTTCCTCATTGTCAGACGAACGCGACGCTGGTCCGCTCTGGTTCTGGTCTCGCGACTCGATCAAAACATAATTCCATTATTGCGGTTTTGTGCTTCCATGATTGCGGTTTTTGGCGAACAATTTTTCAAAACAAATAACAGTAGTAATTAAAAAAAGACTGGCGAAGGCGTGTGTGTCACTCAGCCTTCGTCGTCAGCCTCCGTCGGTCTATGATCACCATGGAAGAAAATCATAACGTCTACTCTGCTGGAACCAATACAAAATAAGCACCGCCCGTGGCCGAACATGCCGATCCACGAATGGCACTCCCTGTCACACAGGTTGCATTTGTGGATGGTCTCCATGCTGCTGGGTCTGTGGTGCTCTTCCTGTGTCCTTTTTTGATCCGCTGCAGCAGCCAGTCTTCACCCAGCCTTAAAAAAAAACAGCTCACGAACTTCTCTGCTTCAACTGGCTCACTGCATTCAAAGCATTGGGAGGCGGGTCCTCCTTCCTAGGTTTTCATTCATTGGTTCTTCAAGGTTTCAGAAACCCAATTCAAGGCTCTTATTAGTCGAATGAGAGGTCAATCAGATGAACTAATCTGTTCGCGGCTGTGTTTGCAGATTTTTTTTTCAGTGGCGCTTGGAGGCCACACCACCTACACCACCACCATCAATATCCTTATCATGCGTCATGCGCACGAGTGCGCTCTCGTGCTCCCTCGTGCGCCCTAGGACGCAGAGACTTGCCCGCCCGCGGAACAACGGAGTGCAAGTGGTTAAGTGGGATATATGTTAAGAAATATTGTGTTCTGGTTGTACAGCGGCAAGAAAAAAAATTCCTAATTTAGTTTTATCTGCATCGCTTTCCCCTTTGCGTAAAGTTCAATAACCGCATTAAGTTGTTGATGGCTTTAAATATACATCCATATTTGTTCACATCTTCAAAAGTATCGAAGTCTCTTGAGAGTAGTTTGCATATGTACTTAAAAATCCATGTACTCCTGCTATTTTGACCCCTTTCACAAATAGTTGGGAATGAAATATTGTAGTGTAGGAAACTTGATATATAAAGTAGGTGACAAAGATACCAAAAAAAAAAAAAAGACAAAGCTGATAAATGAGTTGTTTGGTGGAATTGGGTCCAAAATAAAATGCATAGTAAAAACTTATGATTTATGCCAAATCCAAATACTTAATTAAACCAACATTTTAAAGGAAAGATTATTATTCTTTTTTTCTTAGGGCAGTGCGATCCTTAGCAGCTTTTCTTGGTAGAATGTTGTCGAAGGTCACTAAGGTGAGAGTTGACTTCCTGATTAAATCTCTGTTTATCCTTGACTGTGACAGTCACTTCTGGAAGATTGTTCCAGAGATGTTCATGCAAGACCTGCAGTGGATGATACAAGGTGAGATACTGATACAGCATGATGGGAGGTTGATTGCTTACGGCTTCGGCGTAATATTGGAGGTGGTGGCACAAGTTCGTTGAACAGAACTGGAGCTTCTCCGTAGTACATCTTATGAAAGAGTGTCAGGGCTCCCACTTTTTGCAGTTGTTGAGACATGGCTTCCAGTACATGTGGTGGGAGTCCAGTGATTCTGGTAGCTCGTCTCTGGATAGCATCCAGCCGGCCTAGACTAGTGGCTGAAGTCCCCATCCATACAGAGGAGGCATACTCAATGTGGGATCTCCCCATGCTTTTATAGACGATGGCCCTCTGGGTTGGATTAACCACTTGTGCTCCGTTGTTCCGCGGGTGGGCAAGTCTCTGCGTCCCAAGACGCACGAGGGTGCACTCGTGCGCACTCTGACGCATAGACCAGATTGTGGTGATGATGGTGATGTAGTGGCGTCCAAGCGCCACAAAAAAAAAACCTGCAGAGACAGCCGCGAACAGATTAGTTCATCTGATTGACCTCTCATTCAACTAATAAGAGCCTTGAATTGGGTTTCTGAAACCTTGAAGAGCCAATGAATGAAAACCTAGGAAGGAGGACCCGCCTACTGTGAATGCAGGAGCCAATTGAAGCACAGAAATTCAGGCTGGGTGAAGAGAGATTTACTGCTGCAGCAGATGAAAACAAAGGACGCTGGACGAATCTGCTCCAGACCCCGCAGCATGGAGAACACCCACAAGTGGGACCTGCACTCATTCCAGCAGAATAGACGTTTAGGATTCTCTTCTGTCATCATAGACCGACGGAGGCCGACGACAAAGGTCGTAAATCATTCACCAAAACCGCAATAATGGAATTATGTTTTGATCGGGATCCACGAGCCGAGCAGCGTCGCGTTCGTCTTACAATGGGGAAGAGAAGTTCGCCACGACTCTGCTGCTGTGAAGAGGTAAGGTGTTATAAGCTAAATTATTATTTATCCCTGAAAACTGTAATCCAAAAATGACTTTTGACCGATCGGTAAATTACAACAGTACTGCGCACGAAGTACGAAGTGCGTGCGCCGCGATAAACGGTTCATTTGCCGTGCTCGGACCGTGAACGCCTCCCCCCCTCCCCCGCTGCAGAAGAGGAGCGGGGGGGGCGTTCACGGTCCGAACGCCCCCGGTCCGCGGGGGGAAGCATATGAATCTATTCCTTCATGTGATGGCCGTCTTCTGCAGCGAGGGGGGGGGGGGGGACAACCCCCACACACACACACAGTAGCGAGGGGGGGGGGGCCGCTGTGAAAACATGCAAGGAGTGTAATCCATCATGTAGCGAGGGCTGAACTCCGTCTTTTTTAGCGGGGGGGGGGGGACAACCCCCCCCCACACACACACACAGACACAGCCCTGAGTGTGACCTTTCATTAGAGCCCACAATGAAGCTTCTACATTGAATTATTCAAAAGTTACAGATGTTTTTCCAAACTGTGCCATTTGGCACAATTTGGCACAGTTCCAAAACGCCTGGGAACAGCCTGAGAACAAAGCTGTGTAAAATATTCATTTTTTGTGGTATTGTTACCAAATTTGGATCTCAGCTTGATAACACTTGGTTCTACATTTCTGTTGCATTTTCCAGCCGGATCGGACAGCTGTGTGTTATTTGCAAGCATTTGTATCCAAAAAAACACTGTGTCCAAATTTATTTTCTTCAAGTTCAGTATGTTTAGATGACTGTAACTCAGTGGCCGGAGCACGTATAGAGATTATGTTTTTTTTGCCAAAAAATTCAAAGTGTTTTCTTTTAAATGAGACCAACCCCATGAAGATGCTGCAAAGGGTTGAATAACAGCTTTTGATTTACTTTGGGCACGTTATTTTTTGGCCTTTTTAGGAAAATTGCCCGGAGTGCAAGGGGTTAAGAAACCTTGATTCCCTTCTTAGCAGGCCTGGATATTTGCTAGCATTTTCTACCATCTTGTCAGCTCCATGGTTCCATGTCAGCTCTCTGCAATTGGAAATTTGCAGTACCTCTGCTTGTTCTGCTTCAGACAGTACTGGGCCCATTAATGTAGAGGAGGGTGATGTGCAGAAGCTTTGTCCAGTCTACTGATGGTAATGCTCTTGCATTTAGCTGTTCCAAACATGGCATTCAATTTGTCTGCCCAGAGCTCAATTTCTTTGAGGGCTTCGTTATGCGATGTTGCAGCAGTTTCCCTCAGTGATCTATCTCTAATAATACTGAAGACCTAAGACAGACCGCATACAGAAGTGTGGGATTTTGCAATTTGTCTGGAAGGTCATCAGTATAAGTGATGAAGAGCAGCGGCCCAAGGATGGAACCCTGAGGAACACTTGTATTGATTTCCTTGGCTTTCGATGTGTTACCATTGATGGCCACTTTCAGCTTATAACCAGTGAGATAATCCTCTATCCATGTCAGTGGCTGCAAGTTTGGAGATTA
This sequence comes from Pholidichthys leucotaenia, assembly GCA_020510985.1. NCBI lineage: Eukaryota > Metazoa > Chordata > Actinopteri > Cichliformes > Pholidichthyidae > Pholidichthys > Pholidichthys leucotaenia. The sequence goes on along the minus strand of CM035844.1, from coordinate 196,973,324 downwards.
AGCCTCTGTGCCACACTCTGTGGAATGCTCTACTGATAAAGGCATACAAACCTTCTTTACTGTTTGGCATCAATTGCATTGTCCAATTTCTTGAAAATGCATGTCAGAGCATCTGTTGTAGAGTGACTAGCTGCTTGTTTGAAATGCGATTGAATCTGCAGGTGTTTCCATATTTAGTGATGTGAAAAAGTGTTTGCCCCCTTCCTGATTTCTCGTTTTTTGTATGTTTGTCACACTTAAATGTTTCAGATCATCAAACAAATTTAAATATTAGACAAAGATAACACAAGTAAACACAAAATGCAGTTTTTAAATGAAGTTGTTTATTATTAAGGGTTAAAAAAAAAATCCAAATCTACATGGCCCTGTGTGAAAAAGGGATTCCCCCCTCCCCCCATAAAAACATAAATTAACTGTGGTTTATCACATCTTTGGAAAGCTGAGTTCAATTTCTCTAGCCACATCCAGGCCTGATTACTGCCACACCTGTTCTCAATCAAGAAATCAGTTAAAAAGGACCTGCCTGACAAAGTGAAGTAGACCAAAAGATCCTCACAAGCTAGGCATCATCCAGAGAAATTCAGGAACAAATGAGAAACAAAGTAATTGAGATCTATCATCTGGAAAAGGTTATAAAGCCATTTCTAAAGCTTTGGGACTCCAGCGAGCCACAGTGAGAGCCATTATCCACAAATAGCGAAAACATGGAACAGTGGCTAGGAGTGGCCGGCCGACCAAAATTACCCCAAGAGCGCAGCGACGACTCATCCAAGAAGTCCCAAAAGACCTCACAACAACATCCAAAGAACTGCAAGCCTCACTTGCCTCAGTTAAGGTCAGTGTTTATGACTCCACCATAAGAAAGAGACTGGGCAAAAATGGCCTGCATGGCAGACTTCCAAGACAAAAACCACTGCTGAGCAAAAAGAGCATAAAGTCTTGTCTCAGTTTTGCCAGAAAACATCTTGATGATCCCCAAGACTTTTGGGAAATACTCTGTGGACTGATGAGGCAAAAGTTGAACTTTTTTGGAAGGCGTGTGTCCCATTACATCCGGCGTAAAAGTAACACAGCATTTCAGAAAAGGAACATCATACCAACAGTAAAATATGGTGGTGGTAGTGTGATGGTCTGGGGCTGTTTTGCTGCTTCAGGACCTGGAAGACTTGCTGTGGTAAACGGAACCATGAATTCTGCTGTCTACCAAAATATCCTGAAGGAGAATGTCCGGCCATCTGTTTGTGACCTCAAGGTGAAGCGCATTTGCGTTCTGCAGCAGGACAATGATCCAAAACACACCACCAGTAAGTCCACCTCTGAATGGCTTAGGAAAATCAAAATGAAGACTTTGGAGTGGCCTAGTCAAAGTCCTGACCTGAATCCAATTGAGATGCTGTGGCATGACCTTAAAAAGGTGGTTTATGCTCAAAAACCCTCCAGTGGGGTTGAATTACAACAATTCTGCAAAGATGAGTGGGCCAAAATTCCTCCACAGTGCTGTAAAAGTCTCATTGCCAGTTACTGCAAATGCTTGATTGCAGTTGTTGCTGCTAAGGGTGGCCCAACCACTTATTAGGTTTAGGGGGCCATTTCTTTTTCGCACAGGGCCATGTAGGTTTGGATTTTTTTCTTCCTTTAATAATAAACACCTTCATTTAAAAACTGCATTTTGTGTTTACTTGTGTTATCTTTGTCTAATATTTAAATTTGTTTGATGATCTGAAACATTTAAGTGTGACAAACATACAAAAAAAATAAGAAATCAGGAAGGGGCAAACACAGTCATGCCACTGTAGCTCTGTTGATGACCAGCTCCATGATCTTGCTGATGATGCTTTTAAGGAGATGGGAGGTTAGTTGTTTGGGTCTTGTTTTTGTGGCAGGGAATGACTGATTTTATGTGCTCTTTGACAGAAGCTGTCTGAGTTAAGTAATGAAAAATTGTGTGAATATGAGGATGTACAAGCCCACATAAAGCATCATTAGAGACGGGGGTGTGTGGTTTGACTGGTCAGTAGGATAGAACCAGTCCTTGATCCCTGCTGGCCAGAATATAATACAGTTTAGTAAAGTAAACGAAAATTATGTCGAGGAATGAGATACAGTGCATCCGGAAAGTATTCAGTGCTTCCACTTTTTCCACATTTTGTTACGTTACAGCCTTATTCCAAAAGGGATTCAATTCATTTTTTCCTCAGAATTCTACACACAATACCCCATAATGACAACGTGAAAAAAAGTTTTTTGTTTTTTTTTAGATTTTTGCAAATTTATTAAAAATAAAAAACTAAGAAATAACATGTACATAAGTATTCACAGCCTTTGCTCAGTACTTTGTTGATGCACCTTTGGCAGCAATTACAGCCTCAAGTCTTTTTGAATATGATGCCACAAGCTTGGCACACCTATCTTTGGGCAGTTTCACCCATTCACCTTTGCAGCACCTCTCAAGCTCCACCAGGTTGGATGGGAAGCGTTGGTGCACAGCCATTTTCAGATCTCTCCAGAGATGTTCAGTTGGATTCAAGTCTGGGCTGTGGCTGGGCCACTCAAGGACATTCACAGAGTTGTCCTGACACCATCCATCCATCCATCCATCCATCCATCTTCTACCGCTTTTCCGGAGGTCCGGGTCACGGAGGCAGCAGTTCAAGCAGAGAAGCCCAGCCTTCCCTCTCCCCAGCCACCTGCTCCAGCTCTTCAGAGAGGATACCAAGGCGTTCCCAGACCAGCTGGGAGACATAGTCTCTCCACCGAGTCCTGGGTCTGCCCCGGGGTCTCCTCCCAGTGGGACGTGCCTGAAACACCTCAAGTGGGAGGCGTCCAGGAGGCATCCTAATCAGATGCCCATACCACCTCAACTGACTTCTTTCAATGTGGAGGAGCAGCGGTTCTACTCTGAGCCTCTCCCGGATGACTGAGCTCCTCACCCTATCTCTGAGGGTGAGTCCAGCAATCCTATGGAGAAAGCTTATTTCAGCCGCTTGTTTCCGCGATGTGTCCTGACACCACTCCTTTGATATCTTGGCTGTGTGAGGGTTGTTGTCCTGCTGAAAGATGAACCATTGCCCCAGTCTGAGGTCAACAGCACTCAGGAGCTGGTTTTCATGCAGGATGTCTCTCTGTACATTGCTGCATTCATCTTTCCCTCTATCCTGACTAGTCTCCCAGTTCCTGCCACTGAAAAACATCCACACAGCATGATGCTGCCACCACCACTGGCATGGTTATGAGCGGTGCCTGGTTTCCTCCAACCATGACGCCTGGCATTCATGCCAAAGAGTTCAATCTTTTTCTCATCAGACCAGAGAATTTTGTTTCTCATGGTCTGAGAGTCCTTCAGGTGCTTTTTGGCAAACTCCAGGCAGGCTGCCATGTGCCTTTTTCAAAGGAGTGGCTTCTGTCTGGCCACTCTACCATACAGGGCTGATTGGTGGATTGCTGCAGAGATGGTTGTCCTTCTGGAAGATTCTCCTCTCTCCACAGAGGAACACTGGAGCTCTGACAGAGTGACTGTCAGGTTCTTGGTCACCTCCCTGACTAAAGCCCTTCTCCCCCGATCACTCAGTTTAGATGGCTGGCCAGCTCTAGGAAGAGTCCTGGTGGTTCCGAACTTCTTCCATTTACGGATGATGGAGGCCACTGTGCTCATTGGGACCTTCAAAGCAGCAGAAATTTTTCTGTACCCTTCCCCAGATTTGTGCCTTGAGACAATCCTGTCTCGGAGGTCTACAGACAGTTCCTTTGACCTCATGCTTGGTTTGTGCTCTGACATGCACTGTCAACTGTGGGACCTTATATAGACAGGTGTGTGCCTTTCCAAATCATGTCCAATCAACTTAATTTACCACAGGTGGACTCCAATTAAGCTGTAGAAACATCTCAAGGATGATCAGTGGAAACAGGATGCACCTGAGCTCAATTTTGAGCTTCATGGCAAAGGCTGTGAATACTTGTGTACATGCAGTTTCTTAGTTTTTTATTTTTTAATAAATTTGCAAAAATCTAAAAAAAAAAAAAAAAATTCATATTGTCATTATGGTGTATTGTGTGTAGAATTTTGAAGGGAAAAATGAATTTAATCCCTTTTGGAATAAGGCTGTAACATAACAAAATGTGGAAAAAGTGAAGTGCTGTGAAGACTTTCTGGATGCACTGTATATTGTCAAATGTTGGTAGATGATCTGGCTGGGATTATGCATGTTTGATGAGATGGTTGAGTTTTTTGTTAAGGGAAGTCCCAAGCGGTAGCTAAGCTAACTTCACTAGCATGTCTGATGGTATGATTACATGGCCATCCCAACCAAAATACAATAAAATAATGCAGAATAATGTCTGGAAATGAGATATATGATCAAGTGTGGATTTATGCACCAACTTAGAATGCAGTGTCTAGTGGGGTGAGTAGGATATACTGTACACAGTAGCCATAAAACAGTGTTTGCTCCGGAAAGCTAACTATGCTAGCTGCACTGCTCGAATTCATGCAAATTATTGAAGTGGTGAAAATTTCACATGGCCCCTTTGATTATAATGATAACCCAAACAAGAAAGAAATGTTGTGAATGTACTTTCAGCCATGAAAACAACCTTAAACTTTGTTACACAAGATAAAGTCAAGTCTGTAATTATATTTACATATTATTGTTTTGATCGTTCATACAGATTTCAATGTTTGTATTTTTATTACTTTGTACATTTGCAGCTGACACAGAAGTTAAGTATAAGCTTTCAGCAGACGTTTACTCATTGAGATCATCTGCGGTGATGTTAATCATTTGTGTTTCTGTCCAGAGTGTGGAGCACAGGTGCCCCTTGATCTGTGGCTACAAGCTCAACTGTGGCCTCCACCGCTGCCAGGAGCCCTGTCACCGTGGAAACTGTGAACCCTGCTGGCAGTCCAGTGAGTCCCCACAGTCTTTTTTTTTTTTTTCCCTCCGGGTTTGGTTTCATGAGCCAAGTAACAGATGTAGCACATATTTATTCTGTCCTACTGGTTTTTACATCATCTCTTGTTCCTTTTTTTTCCCTTTTGTGGTATTTTGCTTGGCATTAAGTTGTCACGCAGCTCATCCCCAATGTGTCATGTGTCCCTCTGTTGGAAGGTTTTGACGAGCTGACGTGTCACTGTGGGCTCAGTGTGTTGTACCCACCCATCCCCTGTGGCACCAAGCCACCAGAGTGCAAAAACCTTTGCACAAGGAGACATTCGTGTGACCACCCAGGTAAGGTATAACAATAACATTCAGAGTGCAGCTGTCTGAGGTGGGTAGGTGGGTGACAGGTTGGATTTACTCAAGTACATGTAGAAAATTGTGCTTTACAGAGTTCTTTTTGAGTAGGATACTTTAAATGTTTTTGTACAAAGAAAACCAGAAACTTAAGCATGTTTGTTGTACTCTGTCAGTTACTTTTGAATTTCTGTCTGCTTCAGACACTCAGAACATTTCAGACAGCACCAAAACAGAACCAGAACCAACATAATCTTGCCCATGTCACTAATTTCATTTTTTTCTCTGTTAATACTTTCCCCACTGTGTGCATTCATTTACTGCCCCCTTATGTATGTGAATGGTAAATAAAAGCTTTATTTTAGTCATTATGATATATTGGCAACAATCAGCTAATATTTAAGTGAGTCTCTCCTCCCTGGTCGTTCCATCAAAGAGCAGCATTAGCTGTGTTTAAAGCTCCTGTCTGACGCTTTTTCATGAGCTGTAGCTTGTTAAAAACAAGCCTGCTAATGCTAGTTGTACTAGTGCGTCTCAGTAAACTAGAATATTGTGAAAATGTTTGTTTTAATGTGATTTTAAAAAATCCTTCATGTATTAACTGCATGCACTGTGAAATATTTCTCAAACCTTTTTGATTCAATTTTGATGATTAGGGTTATAGTTTTTGAAACTTAATTAAAACTCATTCATTCATCTTCAACTGCTTAATCCTTTTTGGGTTGGGGGGGGTCAAGCCTATGCTAGCTTCTTTGGGCAAGAGGCAGGGTACGGTGCCTACTAAAACACGGAACAAACGGTACAGTACGAAACATTCCGTCCGCTTTCCGTACGGAGTGTTCCATCCACATTCCGTACAGAATATGTTTCGTACGGGACGTCAACCAAGCCAGCCTGCTGTCAGTCCTACTAGCTAGTGGTGTCAAATGTGCTACAAACATGTACATGTAACCTTAGATACAGAACCTTCCTTACTAGGGATGGTAATGATTAATTGACTTTTGATTAATTGTTGATTAGAATTTAGTCTACTAAATTAAATTAGTTGTCAATTGATAACTCAGCAGTCCTTTTCAATAGGAGCTTATTCTATGAAATGTAGTGGCGTTGCCATCCAGCTGAGGGTGCATGTGGTCGTCCACTGCTGCCTTTCAACCGAAAAAGAGGAAGAGGCCGCTAAGCCCCCAGAGCACTCACGCTGAGCAGAGTGAAAAAAACTCGCCCTTTCGGGTTACGTCAGAGAGCCACTACAAGTCCCAATGGCACGTTCCAATGTCCACCCGCCTACTTCAAATCAACATGGTGAACAAATGGACTGCAGTGAGGAAAAAGACGACATGAGTACAAAAACCTATCCCCGCTGCCAGTAGACCGGACTCAAATTCCCACTGAGGAGACAGACAACAAGAGGGAGCCCAGATTGTTTTGGGTTTGCCTGGATTTCCGGGGTGCTGTGATAATGTTTAACATGCAACAGATGAAACGGCTCACAGTTTATTTTCCTATTAAAACAGTCTACCAGTACATATATAAGGGACCACAATGGAAATAAGTGTGTGCACTTTTTGTGTTATCCCATTGTTTTAATGTACAGTATGTTGTATTTTTATACATTATTTTAACGATGACTAAATCAACAGCAACAATCTTGCTCGTCATTTTACAGGGACAGAAGGACCCATATCTAACGTTGCATGTACATGTTCATAGCACGCTTGACACTACTAGCTAGTAGGACCGCTCCGTACGAAGGCATGTTGACATAGAACTGACAGCAGGCAGGATCAGTTGACATCCCGTATGGAACACGGAATGTTATGCACAGTTTGTTCCGTGTTTTAGTAATCACCGCAGGGTACACCCTGGACAGATCGCCAGTCCATTGCAGGGCCAACACAGAGAGACAGACAACCATTCACTCTCACATTCATACCTAAAGACAATTTAGAATCCCCAGTTGGTGCCAGTTAACCTAACTTGCATATCTTTGGCCTGTGAGAGGAAACCAGAGTACCCGGAGAAAAGCCACGTGGATATGGGGAGAATATGCAAACGCCACACAGAAGGATCGAACCCACAACCTTCTTGCTGTGCTGCCACAGTGCTAACCACTGCACCACTGAGCTACCCATTAAAAATCATTATTTTCTAATCTACACAGGTGCATTAGTGTGTTTATATGTCTGTTGGGAAGGAAGTGAAGGCTCTTGACCTTTGGGTGGGCACCTCAGGTTGGAATGAACTACTTCAGTGTTTTTCAACCAGGGTTCCCCTGGTTCCATGAGAAATTGTCTAATTTCACTTCTTAATTGGACCAAAAAATTGCAAACCCGTGCATGGGTACCTACCCACTGTCAAATTATTTGGAATATTTGGACCAATTAAGAAGATAAATTAGACAATCTCTCACGGAATCCTGAATGTTCCAGGTAACCCTGGTTGAAAAACACTAAGCGACTTCATTGATGGTCTGGTCTTGTGACTCCTTTTATTTCTAAACGGTTAATTAATATCATTAAGAATAACTGCTTGTACCTGAGTAAACCGTCTGGCTAGTCTACCCACCTCTGGCAGATAAACATGTTGCTGTTATTGTCCTCCTGACATTTGCCTCTGATTTAGTGTTTCACAACTGCCACAGTGAGGAGAAATGTCCGCCCTGCACCTACCTGACTGAAAAATGGTGCATGGGAAAACACGAGGTAATGCCACCAGAGTTGACAGATTACACTACTTTTTACCCATATTTATTCCCTTAACTAAAGCATGCTCTCTCTCTTTGACTCACAGAAACGTGGCAACATCCCGTGTCATCTGCAAGACATTTCCTGCGGCCTGACGTGTAATAAAACGCTGCCCTGCGAAATGCACCACTGCAAACGTATCTGCCACCGGGGGGAGTGCCTGCCGGGGTCCAGCTGCCAGCAGCCCTGCACACTGCCCCGTGCAGACTGCGGTCACCCATGTGCCGCTCCCTGTCATAAAGGCAACAGCTGCCCACGCACCACCTGCAACACTAAGGTACTGCATACTGTCACGGAGAACAGCTGGACTTCCATCGGTTCACAGACAGGTTACAAAATATGTGCAGATGGTTGCATCAAAGTCTAGATTCATGCAGGACTGCAACCAATGATCATTTTTGTTGCTGGTTATTTTGGATTAGTCGACTAATCATTTGGACATTTGTGGATTTTTATTCCCCACCGGTCAAAGCCCAAAGGGGTTGCAGAACCCTTTGGGCGAAGACCGAAGGAGGATTGTTATGGGTCAGTTTGGCCGTCCATCCGTCCGTCTGGCCCACTTTTGTGAAATCAACTCCTCCTACAGTTTTGTTCTAATGGTTTTGAAACTTGGTACTGTGGTTTGATATATACTGATGATGCGCATATTACAACTTCACTCTCATCGGATGACCTTCAGATCAAAGGTCAGATTTTCCATAAATCTAAACACAATAACTACTGAAACAAATGACATAGGGTTTTCAAATCGATACAGTAGTTTCATCTAATACACATCTTGGACAACTTACACCCTCACCTAACTATGGGTTTGGGGTCAAGGGGTCAAAGGTCAGAGTTCAAAGTTAACATTGCAGCTGCACTATGCTGCATTTACTACTACTATAAAACGAGTAACGCTAAGGCCACCACACCTGGTATACAGCTTCACCTTTGGATCCTGAACTCCTATCGGTTTGGGGTCAAAAGGTCAAAGGTCAAGGCTAACATTCCATTTGCACTATCTATCTATAAATGCAACAAATCCCTGTCTGTTTGTGTGTGTGTCTGTGTTCCTCAGATATCTCCCAAACCGTTCGTCAGCCTGGCCTCAGATTTTATAAGAGGTTACGAGGGTGTGCATCGCCGAGTATGGAGTTGCTCAGTGAAAATATGTAATGCTTATCAATAAAAGTTTAGCCACTGCTCTGCCTCTTCATGCCCTGAAGTGTGCACGGGGTTTCGGATTGACTCCGTGCTAATTGGATAATACGTGGCATCATGACCAGTCTGTCACCACAGTGAAAAATGACAAATTTGACTAAAAAAAGATAATACTAAAGATTTAATGCTTAAAAAAATTATTTTGCGATGTTGCCGTGATTGTGTGGCTCTAAAGGATAAGTTGGCGTATCGATGGCTGAAATGCAAAACTTCCTATCTGCAGGATTTTCTGATTTGCAGATTTCACTTTGGATGATGAGAACAAGGAAGGCTGCTTATATTTGTTTGCAAGACAGTCCTTCCCTTTATTGTGACAGAAAATTATTCTGATGAAAAAAAAATAGCATAGCATTCTGCAAGAAAACAAAGGTTTTTTAGTTTTCTCAAAAACGTGCATTTTTCAGTTAGGACGTTTTGCGTTTTGGCCATCAATATGTGGAGAACATGAGCTACACGGTGGGGTGGGTGTGGGTGTGGGGGGCGCTGGACCGGTTTATCGCAGTCCTTCCCAAGGAGCTAAGCCCAGCCTACCCGATTAACAGGACGGAGTCTCAGCTGCTGCTTCACCCGTGTGCCACGCTGTCCTTTGCGGTACCGCGGGTTCAACATGGTGCTCCTCCCGGTGCAAGGCTATCTAAAAATTAAAAGTTAATAATAATATGCCACCATGATTGTGGAGCGGAATGACCAGATCAACTGCATATCGTATGCGGACACATATGCATACGCTTTGACTAAACGACGACCATGACAAAAACTGCCCAAATAATGAAATAATTGTTTATTTACTGACAAATGGGCAACACTGATGCAGCAGTTGCAGCCAAACGGGTTATTCTGCTGAGTATAATAATGTTTGGTGTTTTGTACTTACAGTATTGCTAAAATATAAAAGGATGCACTATAATGGGTCTCAAATATTTGTAAACATGTCCTGTTATAGTACTGCATTTGTTTATTGACGATAGACTGTAAACTACACATGTAAACTAAAACAATTATAATGATGACTGAACACCTCCCATTCCCCAAAGTGCAAGATACAACACTTATGAATATAAGTCATAAAAGGCCACACAAATAAGTCTGACAAACAAATAAACAAGGGTTCTTAAACAGTCACTAATATTAGATGTCCCATTCATATTCAGTTATTCTCAATTCAATTCAAAGTCTTTATTATCGTGTGCACAGTTAAGAAATGCAACATTTTCTGAGCAATGAAATTCTCACTCTGCTCTCCGAACGAATGCCAATGTAATAGATATACATCAACACTAATCAAGGTAATAAACACAAAACTTAATACTAAATACTAATACTAATAGATACTAATACACATTAGGCAATTAGAACAGTTAAAGCAGTTAAACTAGAGGAAACAAGAAGAATGAAAACTGAAATCTGGATGACTATAATGAACAATGGTATTTTAATATCATAGTATAGTATGCACACAATCGAATAAATCTTGGTGTTCAGTCCCTTTTATATCTGTCAAAGTCTCACATGTGTGGTTGCCTACATATAGGCTACACCTCTGTATTCCACTTTCAAACACAGCCTAACGTTTGGGCCTGTAAAGCCTGGTTGGGCTACCTGTTTCAGACAGGAATACTTGCTTTCTGTGGGCATGCACTAGTTACTGTAAAACAAGTAAAGCTAGGGTCACCAAACCTGGTACACAGGTTCACTCTGAGACCATAACCTCTGACTACAAGTTTGAGATCAAAGGTCAAGGTTGGCACTCCCTATGCCTCATACCTGAGTCCTAAAATAGTCGTTAGCTGCAGCCCTAGTCACCATACTTGCTACACAGGTTCACCTCGGAATTGTGGCCTACAACTACTGGTTGTATACTTTGTTGTTTATGGGTGTTTTTATTTATTAGTGGTCCAATGTGTGACATTGGTGACAAAATTTAAAATTGATCAAATCTGCACATGAAATTGACTAATCACTATCCAGTTGTGTCAGGTTTATGAAACTATTAACTATTTTCGTAACGGCATTCGCGTTCAGGAACTCTTGAGGATGAGCGCTCACTTCAACTACTTGTAAATGGAGACGTAAACGGGACACTCGGGCTTTTGTTTCCCCGTGTGCCAATGCACTTTGCAATGGCACACGTTTTACACGAAACAACTTCAACACTTCCAGTATTTTTCACGCATCAAAACTCATCAACAGCTACATTTTCATGACATATTAAGATGTGATAACGTGTATACATACCTTCAAATTCTCCCTGTTTGTTGGATAAGACGTAAAATCACAAAAGGCGTAAATGCGGGACACGGAAGTTTGGACCTTCGATAACTTCAATATAAAGTGACCACGGTTAATCCTCTCCACATGGGTTGAGCACATCCGGGATAGAGAAAATAAAAGTGCTTTCCCAGGGCGCTCACCTCGCCAGACAGGGCTGCGCGCGGCCGACCAAGACCGAAGACGTAAATTTTTTAAAGGACACCATATTCGATGTGTCATAAATGTTTGAGACTTTATTGAAATATTCTACATCTGAGCTTCACAAAGACTGATCTCCTTTTTACGTGTATGGTTTGGGATTTGAAAGGTGCAAAGTGAAAAGCATCAGCACTTCCTGTTTTCTGGTTACTTTACCAAATAACTTGCATGTTGCTGCGTAAATTTGGGGACACGGAAATTTACGTCGTACGAGTAAATTTGCAGGGGTCGCCGTACAAAAACCATAGATCCGATCACATTGGGGAATGTTTTATTTTGAATTTGCATTACAACTCTGTTATCTCTTGCATTTTGAGTAGAAAGAGTTACTCAGAGATCACGTTACAGTACTTTGAAATTGATGCGATTTTCATGTCACACAAAAACTGGGAAAAATGAGGGGACACGACCAATAGTTTCGATTCTAACGGCAAAATCAATGATTTTTTTTAAAATTGCAATGCAAGTCTGAAACTCTTTTATGTTCCCTTGCATATTATAAAAACGAAACCGACATCTGCAAATTACAGAAAAAGAGAGAGCGCTTGAAAGTCGGATACCCCTGATATAGTGCACTGGACCCCACCCCCCCCAAAAAAACACCCATATTCATGGATGATAGGCTTATCATAATTTGGTTCTGCCTCAGTAATTATATTGAAAAGTTGAAAACTGCTCTCCGTCAGTATTGGGTTCTTCAAAGAAAACGGGGGTGGGGGGATATTGCACTTGCCTCAGAGTGCTCTTGTTTCTTGTAGATTTACAGCTTTCTTTTATCATGGAAATTAGTGTTTTCTTATCTTGTAAATGTGCAACTTTTTTCTCCAAAGTTTTTTTTTCCCCTCAGAATCTTTTTCCTCTTAAGCAAGCTGAAACTAGGTGGAAAAGGGTGCGTAGGGCATTAGTGGATTATCACTTTAGTTGTCCATTAATTTTCTGTGGATTTACTAGTTGTCTAATCATTGCAGCCCTAGATTCATGCCGCATTGGAAACAGATTTTCACACCGTTAAATCTAGTAACTCACTTCCCTCTTGAAAATGTTTTTAAATAATCTGTTCAGTTCTGTGAACGTGTCTCGTCAGTTCAGCCGTCCAGCTGTGCCATGGAGCTTGTAGCAATGGATGACATATGCTGTGGTCTGTGTAGGCTGTCATAAACGGTTAACTGGGATGAAATAATAACACGTCGGTGGCAGCTCGCCACATTCAAAAGCTTAACACACAAAGGGAGCTTTCACAGCTGCAGGAATTCCGCACGCGGGCAAAGTTAACCTTCGACAAAAGCAACATTTTTGTCTGAGAACAAAGTAATTTTGAAGAGCCAGTCTCTGGGGTTGTGGAATCTGATCTTTGTGTTGTTCACAGGTTGCTGTGCAGTGCAACTGTGCACGAAGAAAAGAAACCGTCGCCTGCACAGAAGCAGCCAATTCATACCAGAGGTCAGTTCTGCCCTGTGCATTTTAGCTCTGTGATTTTTCTCCTTTTTCAAAGTTTTGATTTTTTTTTTTAATCATCTTTGTTGTGCAGGTATGCAGCCATCGCCATGGCCAGTAAACTCTCCGACATGCAGCTGGGTGACTCCATGGACATCGGACCGCTGCTCACTAAGAAGGAGATGAAACAGGCAAGGTAACCAAATGAAACTCTTTAAGCCCAGAGAGTCCCTCACATCTCACTTTCAAAGATGTGCTCAAAGGGTTTTAAGGATTTAGGCCAGGGGGTGGGCAGGGTCTTCTGTGGAAGGACTCATTTTGAGCCATTTTTGCCCCAAAGAATCTGCTTGGAGACACAAAATAAATTTGAATTTTAAGGTGCTGAGTGACAACTAGAATATAACTTGTCAGCATTAAGACTTTTTCCCTTTTAAATATATAACTTTTCTCTCATTTCTTATTGAAAAATGACCCATGCAACAAACGAGAACAATTATTTGTTATAAGGTGTGAAAATCGTGCTGCTCTTATTTGTATTTTTATGTGAATATTGTCAAGTTCTTTGTAAATTTGTCGGCTTATTAAAGCTGATTAGCTGAGACGTGAAGATCATTGATCTTAAATTGTGTTCTCCTGGTTCTGTCTTGTGCTCTGTTATTTCAGGCTTGAATGTGATGAGGAGTGTGCCACTCTGGAGAGGAACAGGCGTCTGGCGGAGGCCTTACAGATAGACTTGTCTTCAGACTCCTTCAGCGTCCGCTCCACATCTATATACAGCGACAGCCTCAAAGAGGACGCCAGGTCTGCGTTTGACTCCTCCCGGTTTTTTACTGCACAGTGTTTGTCATTTAAAAGTGTCTGCTACAGATGAGCCGCTGCATTGATTTGGATACAACTTTGTTCTGCTACTCTTTCAGAAAAGACCTGAAATTTGTCTCAGAGGTAGAAGAGGAGATCAAGAATCTCGTTGAGCTTGCTAATAAGGTTTGAGGACTAGTTCAGTTCTTTTTGTTTTTGCTTTGTGGTCTCAGTGGTTGGAGTTCTTGTGTGATATGAAGCTCCATTTGGTGGTTGAGTGGCTCAGGAAATACTCGAGCTATTATTGGTGAGAGTAAAGTTGCAAATTTAGAAGAAATTAGTTTTAAATGTGCAATAAACTGGCTGTAAATTGATCAGGAAAAAAAGTCAAAATTTGTCAGAAAATGTTAACAGATTTGCATTTTAAAAAGTTGCAAAGTAATGATTAAAAAAGTTGCAAATTTGTTTGCAAAGGGTGATAAATTGAGCACGAAAAGCTACAAATTTCCAAGAAAAAATAATTAATGGATTTGAAGACGGTCATCATCTCACGAGGAAAAACAACGTGGAGCTTTACATGAAAATGGGTGTAATTTACAAGAAAAAAAAGTGACATTTATGAGAAAAACTTAAAAAAAAAAAAATCAAACTGCAAATTTATGCCAAAAAATCTCACAAATTTACAAGGAAAAAAGTAGCAGCTTGATAACAGATTCAAAAATTTAACAAAAAGCTGTGAAATTTAAAAAAAAGAAATCTTTACCATAAATAAATAGCATATTTATAATTGGAAAAAAATGCATTTCCATGAAAAATTCTATCTGCTTAATTGAATATTTGGGTGCAGCACTACAATATAAAGGGAGAAAATCATATATTTATTTAAAAAAATATATAATAACGGTCTTAAATTTACTGGGACAAGCTGCAGATTTATGCAAAAAAGTTGTAGATTTAGATGAAAAAGTTCCAGATTTAAAAGAACAGTTGCTTTTCTGACAAACATTAATGCTGATGGGGATATCTGAAGACCCAAAACTGGTACTCTGGAGATGCTTAAAATTATAACAGACATTTTTATGTTAAAAATGTATGTATTTATTTTGTGCAATAGTAGAGACTCTGTATTAAAAATGTATGAGGAAAATGAAATGCAGAAACTTAGAAAACCTGAATTTGAATTTGGTTCTTTTGTATGTTTGATTTATTTCTGGTATTTTTTTTATTTTTTTTTTAAAAACCTAAAAGTCCATCTAAGATGTAAAGCAGTAAAATGTTCTTGGAGGGAAGAAGAAAAGGCTTCAGCATTAATTTCCTCTTGGACGCTTCTTTCTTCTCTCTGCAGGGAAAACAGCCGAAGAGGAGCCACTGCTTCCCGCCCATGAACCGAGAACACCGGAAGCTCATCCACGACCTGGCCGAGGTCTACGGCGTGGAGAGCGTGAGCTACGACTGTGAGCCCAAACGGAACGTGGTCATCACGGCCCACAAGTGAGACCTTCTCTCCACGGATATGAATGCTTCTGTCGCTGACTGTGGTGTTGAGGATGTGCCTGTCTTATCTTGTCTGTCCACAGGGGGAAGTCGGTCTGTCCAAACTCATCGCTGACATCGGTGATAGAGAGGGAGACGACCACGAGGGCCCCGCCTCCCATCGCTCATATCAAACAGCACAGCAGCAAGTATGTCTTCTTCTGTGGTTTGATCTAGGCTCTTCTCTAAATAAGGAGTTGTAGGTCTGATCCCTGCAGCAATCAGTCGTCTTTCTAAATGTTGCCTTTCTATGGCAGCCTTTTGAGCAATATTTTTGCTAATAAGTCTTCATAATTAAGATTTAAAGCAAAGGTAAAATAGTTGGGCTATGAGTATAAAAACAGCTTCAGGTATCCACCTTATTCCTGGGGGTGCCACTGGAGGAACGATTGTGGACGGAACTTCCGGTTTCGTTTGACCCAGTGTAAAATCAGTCAGTTTCAGTGGAGTAGCAGGGGCATTTAAAATAGCGTTTTTACAAGTTTTTCAAATTCATTTTAATGTATAGTCCACATACGTGTTTTCCACTCAAGTGGCAGCTAATTTCAGCACTTGTAGTTTTTGTATTTTTGAATGTTTAGTTGTGTGACGCTCCCCAGAGATAAGCACAGCTCAATCTGTGGCTTCTGCAGCAATGAGTAGGTCATGTACTGAAAACTAAAGGATTGTTTGTGAGATCGGTGGGACAGACACCGAGACAAGAGCCAGGTATATTTTCACTTGTATGAATGTCACAGATCTGACGTTTTACCCCGAATTTAAAACACCCAAGCACAGTGTTGAATGTGCACCGTGCCATTACGAACTGCAGGCAACGAGTCATAAATCATGACACTTTCTTTGGTTGCTAACGGCAAAGTCCCAGGAAACCCCAGAGTGTCTGCTAACATTTTAAAGCTTAGAAATTGTACTTTCTAAAAATACCTATGTGTTTGCGGAAGACATAACTCCTGACTGATAGAATGTGAGTTTTCAACCTAGCTGAAATATTGTTTACATTGTTAGCATCTTAGCAGCGGCGCTAACTAATGGAGCTATGGTGTACGGGGCCACTTTTTAAGATCATCTTTCCATCCCTCGGTAGTCTTGGGAAGTGGTATGATTATGTTACTGTTTTGAGGTGCAAGAGGCCGCCGTGTTCCAGCATTTCTGATGCTGAAGTCATTGTTTTTTTAACAAGGAAAAGTGTCCCGTTTGTGACAACCATATGTTCTAAACTAGTACCGAAAGTTGCTACCACAATTCACGCAAGGCATCATGGGGCCTAGGAATAAGGTGGATAGACATGCTGTTTTTCACTACGATATGATACTTTATAAACTTGTGACTTTTCTTATAATTGTGTAACTTCTTTTCTTTAAATTTGCAACTTTTCTGGAAAATATTCACCTTTATTCTTGTAAATTTCTACTTTTTTCTTAAAAATTTTGGGTTTTTTTTTTAGTTCTAAAGTTTTTTTCTTCAATTTGATGCTTTTCCCAACAATTTGTGATTTTTTTTCTCTCATATTTTGCAGCTTTTTGTCACAAATTTGCTATTTTTATTAGCTCATTCCGGCAAAGCCAAAAGGAGCTATTGCTACGACGTGGCATCCATTGTCCATCCGTCTGTCCACATTTCATGGGAATCGCTACTCCTCCTAAGCATTTGCCCCATTGCTCACCAAACTCACTCTCAGTGATCCTCAGGTGGGTTTGCGTCCAAGTTGTGGTCAAGGTCAAAGGTCAGGAGATCTGGACACTAATGTGATTTCAGAAAAATTGCTACTCCTCCAAGGAAATTGCCTCAATATTCGGCAAACTCACAATGATCCTTAGGTGGGTCCAAGATGTGCTCAAGGCCAAGGATTAGGAGATCTGTGCATTAATGATTTCACGATAAACGATATTCCTAGGCCGTTGACCTCGACTTTTAAGCACATCCTAGATGGGTCTGCATCTAGGCTGTACTTAAGGTCAAGGTCAGGAGAGCTGAGCACTCCCGGGATGATGTCATCAGGCCGGATAGAACTAGTCCATCACTGATGGTCTGATTCATGCCAGTTTGTGACCTTTGTCCTCATACATTTGCAATTGTTTTTCTTGTAAATTTGTAACATTTTTTTCATAAATTTGCTACTTTGTTTTTTCTAAATTGGCAGGGTTTTTTTCTCATAAATAAGCAACATTTTTCTTGTAAATTTGTCTTTTTTTCTCATGAATTTTCATATTAGTTTTTTTCATAAATTTCCTTAATTTTTCTTATAAATTTCCAACATTTTCTTCATACATTTGACAACTTTTTCTTGCAAACATTTCTTGTAAATTTGTCACTTTTTTCTTGTGAATCTGAAAAACAAAATTTCTCATAAACTTGCATTTTTTTTCATGCCAATTGTGACCTTTTTCTAATAAATTTGACACTTTTTTCTTATAAATTTGCAGCTTTTTCTGGGAAATGTTTGCCTTTTTTCTCAAATATGCTGCTTTGTTTTTTCTAAATTGGCAGGTTTGTTTTCTCATAAATAGGCAACATTTTTCTTGTAAGTTTGTCTTTTTCTCATAAATTTTCATATTAGATTTTCATAAATTTGCAGATGTTTTTTCATAAATTTTTCACATAAATTTCCAACATTTTTGTCATACATTTTACAGCTTTTTCTTGAAAAAAATTTCTTGTAAATTTGTCACTTTTTCTTGTAAATCTGAAAAAATTTGTCTCATAAATTTGCAATTTTTTTCATGCCAATTATGACCTTTTTCTAATAAATTTGCCACTTTTTTTCTTATAAATTTGCAGCTTTTTCTGGTAAATGTTGGGCGTTTTTCTCAGAAATTTGCTACTTTGTTTCTTTTAAATTAGCATTTTTTTTTCTCAGAAATTTGCAGATTTTTCCCTCATAAATTTTTCTCAGACATTTGCAACTTTTTTCTTGCAAAATATTCTTGTAAATTTCTTGTAAATCTGGTACTTTTTTCTTGTAAATCTGAAATATTTTTCTCAGAAATTTGCAACTTTTTTAATTACTTCTCATAAGTTTACATTTTTTTCATACATTTGTTTTTATTGTAAATTTGTGCTTTTTTCTCAAATTTTTGAAAGTTTTCTTTGTAGTCTTGAAAATTTTGTGTAATTTTAGGAGGTTGTAGTCCTAAATTTGCCACATTTCTCAAAGTTCACTATTATTTTTGATGAAGTTGTAAGGCTTTTCTCATTATTTATACCTTTTATAGTAAATTGCAATAACTTGGCTACTTTTTTCTCATAAATTTGTGTTTTTTTACTAAAATCATAAAACCATTTTTTTTTTTTTTTTTTTAATTTTCTGAGTAAGACAGACCCTGGGGCTTAGATGAAGAATTATTTCCATTTTATTAATTCATTACCGGAGTGGTAGCCTAGTTGGTAGAGCATCTGCCCCACAACCGGAAGGTCGTGGGTTCAAATCCTGTCTGGGTCATACCAAAGACCATATAAAAATGGTGCTTTCCGCCTTCTAGCTTGGTGCTCAGCATAAAGGAACGGAGAAAGGAAAGTTAGCCCACAGAGCTACCAGAGGACTGACATCCCCCCCCACTGTAGCTTACAGTAGCTGTGTGGCCTAGGGTCATGAAATGGAGATAGCCTCCGCCCCATACACCACATGGTGTGGAAGGGATTAATTCATTACATTTGACTTTTATCTAATAAAGTGTCCTTTGATCTCTTGTTAGGGCTGCCAGTGGGAGTTCCTGGTCCAAGGCGGTTAAAGAAGAGCCTGTTATCGATTATTTTGATGTCCAGGACTGAGATGTGAAATCAGAACTCATCTGCCAAAAAAAAACAAAACACTCTCAAACCTGCTGTTAAAATTCGAGTTTAATCTGTAAAATCAACAGAAATCCATTTATGTTCACAATGAAATAAAATTACATTTGGGGAAAATAAACTGAAGATGTGATTCAGTGTTTTGTTGGAAAAATTAAATGAGTGATTTGACAAATTCTGAGTGGAAATCCCTTTGAGAAGCTCTTGTATGTTTGTTCATCTCATACTAATAAAAAAGGAAATTCCTCTGTGTCTCATGGGTCTAAATGCTGATTAAAAATGTGATACATATCAACTTATAAAAAAGGCAGTATTTCAGACCTCAACAGTAGCTCTTCTCTGTGGTTTAAGCTTTTTTCAGCCACAGGATGTGTTGTTTTTGTGTTGGTGAGGAGCCAAAGTTTCGGTAGTAAACCTGTGCTTTTTGACGGTGTGGGTGGGTTTGAGTGGGCCCCACTGCAGAATAAAAGCTGCGTTCGAAACACGACTGTGACCCAGATAAGGTGGTTTGTAAAAACTGGTACAGAGCTGCTGGGGGACAGCTGAGCGGGCCACATGTCAGTCTGGATGAGGGCTGAGATCCTGCTGTCAGCTAATGGACTGTTTACATACTCGCTCCTGCTGTCTGTGAGGTTAAGAGAGTTGATGTTGACTCAAGAGTCCAGAACTGAGTGGACTGTCCACATGGATACTTACACAAGCACTCGAATTACTCACTTTTTTAAACCTGATTTTCAAAAAAAAAACCTCTGCCATTAGCATTATTAGCTTGACTAGGTCATCATAGTCAGTCCTTAAACCGTCGGTCGGTTTAAGGCTAGAGACATCTCTGACAAAACCCAGTGAACAGCGTCCTGCTCCATCCCATTTTGTGGAGTTTGTTGGCAATAAAGACATTGCTCACACTGTTTTAAGCCTGCCCTTGGCAGGGAGAGGCTGATAGGTCAGGCCACCTAGTGCTAGCTTTTAGCGGTCAGATCGCAGTTGGATGTATAATCTATAAAAAGAGATGCCGTAGCGTGGGTATGTATGTGGCAAACTTTGTCCCCCTACTAACTCAGAAGCCACTAGACCGTGGGCTTTTATCTCTTGCATGGTAATGCTACAATATCTGAAGAGTAACCTTGACATGGTTTCACTGACCGCTTGACCATAAAAGAGGTCAAAGGTCACTGTTTTTCACCTGTGGAGATGTATGCCAGGGGAAGAGGCAAGTGCTCCTGACCCAGTCAGTGGGGTTTAAGATCTGCGGGTTTCTCTCCACAATACAGGCACTGTGGACTGACGGGGAGATGGAAGTACTGGATACGGCTGGTGCTGCAACACCAAAACTGTATTTACATTTAGCTATATTCACATTTATTTCTTTAATTCACTGATATAACCCATTTTGAGGTATATGCTGATGGTAGAACAGAGCGCACCCGGGCCGTTCATGTAGGCTCTGAGTGGAAGCTGGATGTGTTCATGTCTTACCAAAATGGCTTTATGCTGTGTCCAGTAATTTCTGTTCAAATCGTGTCAAGAGCGGACAACTTCTAATGCAATCGGTATGTACACCCACTGCCATCAGGAGTCATACAAATGTTCTGTGTCTGCCAACTTTGTCAATATTCTTTTGAATTTGGCCTGTTGTTTATCCCACTTTGTAAGTGTGGGCAATATCAGCATACTGATAGAAAGTGTGAATTATTGTGGATTATAAACCTTTATAAAAACACCCAGTGTGGCTTATATTAATCATATATTCCATACCTACATATGTATAGACAGAATGTTTAGTGATTACATATGTGGAATGACCTCAAGCCTCAGAACAGGACAAGAGGTCTCAACCGCCAGCGAGGATCAAAGAACAGACGGAGTCGCAGCGGTGGAGACTGGATCGATCTCCCTGACCACCCAGGGTCAGGTGGAGGAGACGGAGGACAATGGAAGGGGGATTGTGTAATGCGGGATGTCAGCTTTGATATGCAATGTCTTTTGAGTGTGGGTATAAATATGAAGGTCTGACTGCGTTCGACCTCTTATTCTGCTTCTGCACCAAGATGAGACTTGTTAGAGGAGTGAAGCTGAAATTAAACTTTGATTTATAAAATCACATCGCTTCGTTATTTCAAGCTCTTCTACACTGGTGACCAGACGTGAGGATGGAACAGAGACGTTCTCCCGCGATTAACTCATCAGAGGCGACCCAGGCAAGCGCCGGCGCCCATGCAGACAGGAGAACGGATGGAAGATGTTCCCCCACGGCAGAAGCTACAGAGAGGGCTCAACCGAGCACCATCCCCAGCCCCGCCGTGAGAGCAGAAGAAAGGCGCTCTCACCCGGCAGACACATCAGGGACGGCCCACACAAGCGCCGTCACCGTCAAGCTGCCAGAATGCTGGCAAGAAGACCCGAGCTCGTGGTTCCAGCAAGCTGAGGCTCAGTTTGCACTGGCGGGCATAACGGCGGACGAGACGAAGTTTTATCACATCGTCGCCAAACTCGACGCTGCCACGTCAAGATGTGCACGGAGCATAATCCAACAGCCGCCCGCCCATGACAAATACAGAGAGCTTAAAGCGACCATCGTCGAGAACTTCGTCCCCTCAGCCGAGGAGAGAGCAGAGAAGATCCTGGCAATCTATGGCCACAGAGGATGCAGACCCAAGGCCCTCATGGAGGATATGCTGCAGCTCAAGGAAGAGGACAACGACAACTTCCTCTTCCAACACATCTTCCTCAGCACTCTGCCGCCACACATGAGAGGGACGCTGGTCAACATGCGGTGCAGCACCCAGCAGGACTTCCGCGCGCTGGCCCGAGAAGCGCAGCGGCTCATCAACGCCTGCAGGGAACAGATGGCCACAGCAGCATCCGCAGATCTCAGCGCGGAAGCCCAGAGCAGCGGAGAACCACAGTCAACCGAGAAGAGCCCGCCCACCATGGCGGCAACACGACCAAGGCGCAGCAGGTGGAACGACCTCTGCTATTACCACCACCGTTTCGCCGAGAGGGCGTACAAGTGCGTGCCCCCCTGCAAATTCAAAAGTTCGGGAAACGCCAAAGCCGAGAGACCGTTAACAGCTGCGGCTCTCGGCGAGAAAAACAAGCTACTGTATGTGACTGACGGACACACCGGGAGACAGTTCCTGATCGACACCGGAGCTCAGCTGAGTTTTATCACCCCTTCCCACGCAGACCGGGCCATGGGTCCCCGGGGAAATGGAGCGTTGGCAGCCAACGGCTCGATCATCAACACCTTCGGTGAAAGGAACCTGCCTCTTTGCATCCACGGCCGCAACTATAAATGGACCCCGGAGCGCGAACGCGCCTTCGCGGAAGTAAAAAGTGCTCTAGCGAATTGTTGGTTCACCCCGATCCCTCGGCCCGCATAGCGTTAACCACAGACGCTTCAGACCTGGCCATAGGGGCAGTCGTGGAACAACATGTTGGCGGAACCTGGCAACCTTTAGCATTTTTTAGCAAATCTAAACCAAACCGAGCGTAAATACAGCACTTTTGACAGGGAGCTGCTAGCGCTTCATTTATCCATCCACCACTTCCAGTTCTGGTTAGAAGGGCGGCGCTTCACAGCTTTTGCAGACCACAAACCGCTCACTTTTGCGATGGCTAAAATTTCAGAACCATGGTCAGGCAGGCAACAAAGACAGCTAGCGGCAATCTCAGAGTTCACCACAGACATTCGACATGTGGCAGGCAAACTTAACATGGTAGCAGACTGCCTCTCTCGCACTGTGACATCGCCAGAGCACGAGGAGACAGATTATACTACCTCAGCCGCAGAACTCTTCGCCAACGCGGATGCGTACGCGGCCCCAATTCACGTAGGGATAGATTACGCAGCCATGGCAGAGGAACAAAGCAGTGACGCGGACGTGCGCGCGCTCCTGTCTGCACCAACAGGGTTAAGACTGGAGGAAAGGGGTTTCCGTGACGGCGTACCCCCCCAATCTGCGACGTTTCAACCGGCCGACCTCGCCCGGTAGTCCCAGCTGCATGGCGCCGCCACATTTTCGACTCGGTTCACTCGCGCGCCTCGGTCAAAATGGTCGCGGAAAAGTTTGTTTGGCCGGGCCTGCGCAAAAATGTAAAGGAATGGGCAAAAACTTGCATGTCTTGTCAGCGCGCCAAAATACACAAACACACAAAAGCTCCTCTAGAGCCTTTCCGAATCCCAGCCAGAAGGTTTGACCACGTTCATGTCGACCTCGTGGGACCACTACCTTCGTCTCAGGGTTTCACACACCTGTTAACGATGATAGACCGTACTATGCGCTGGCCTGAGGCGGTCCCTCTGGTGTCAACCACAGCTGCGGAAGTCGCTCGCGTTTTTTTAACAAACTGGGTGGCACGTTTCGGCGTCCCATCGGACATCACGTCCGATAGGGGGCCTCAATTTGTCTCAGAGCTTTGGTCAGCCATGGCCAGCAGCTTAGGAGCGACAATTCACCGCACCACCGCATATCACCCTCAGGCTAATGGGTTATGCGAGCGTTTTCACAGATCTTTAAAGGCCGCCCTCAGGGCCTCACTAACGGATACAAATTGGGTGAATAAACTTCCCTGGGTTTTATTGGGGTTGCGTTCTGCACCTAAAGAGGATCTAGACGCCTCCCCAGCAGAATTAATTTTTGCACAACCTCTCAGACTCCCAGGTGAGTTTTTACCAGAGAATCCAGAGCCCGGGCATCTTCCAGCCCTGAGGCCTTTAGGCAGCACCGGACCGGACACTCTCCCCGGGCCGGCACATCACTCTTTTCCATGGGTTTTTGTCCCCCAAGCTTTAAAAAACGCCGAGTTCGGACTTCCGGTCTGGACGCCATGGCGACTGCAGCTTAACACTGAAGCTCTCAGACTCAATCCAGGATAACACCTTGAAAATCAAACTTAACGGATTTTTGGAGGAGTGAAAATCAAAAGACAAAATCATCATGTCTAAAGGAAAACAGAAGAAACTGAAATTCTCCAGGCCAGGACACGTATCGGCCGGAGAATCTGAACTGGAAGATCCCCGTTCAGAAGACGAGGAGCTGGTGATAGCTAACAAAAGGGTTAGCCTGAAATCACTATTTGAGGAACTACGACGATTTCGCCGAGATGTTACGGCCGAATTTCGGGAATTCAGAGAAGAATTGAAAAGGACAAACAGCAGAGTGGACCAGGCCGAGAACCGAATCTTGGAAACAGAGGATCGAATAAAAGTGCTCGAAGATTCTGTGCTAGACCTACGCAAAAGACAAGCAGCTATAGAGGCTAAGCTAACCGACCAAGAAGGAAAACAAAGAAGAGACAACATAAGAATTCATGGTCTGATAGAAGGAACCGAAAATGGTTTTAACTCAATGGCAGAATGCGTGGAATCCTTACTAAGAGAGAAATTGGATATTCCACAAACCACCGACTTGAAGATAGAAAAGGCACATCGTTCATTAGCCGCTAGGCCGGCGGCGGAAGCGCCCCCACGTTCGGTGTTGGTAAGATTTTCCAATTTCAAAATAAAACAAGAGGTTGTAAGACTGGCCTGGCAGAAAAAAGGATTTATGCACCAGGAGAGAAAAGTCTACGTGGAACACGATTACGCCCCGGAGGTCCTTAAAAAGCGCAGGGAATACAATGACGCGAAAAAGGTGTTAAGAGAGAAGAAATTGCGCTTTCAGACACCATTTCCTGCGAAGTTAAGGGTCTTCTACGGCGATGAAACGTGTCTCTATAATTCGGCGGAAGAAGCAACAGCTGACATGGCGAAAAGAGGGCTCCCGGTAACGGTATTTAAACCCGCGGCAGACCCGAGTGTGAAGATCAAAGCGCAAACATGGACAACACAAAGACCCTCAAAATCCACGGACCAGCAGCGGGAAACCCAGCACCAGAGCGTCGCGGATAAACTATCCGTTTTCAGGTTGGAATAGCGACCTTTTTTTTTTTTTCCTCTTGAATCAATCCGCACATCCAACCCCCCTCATACAAGGTAACAAACATTAAAGGAGATGCATATTCAGCATGTGGTAAAACATTTCATGGAACAATCATATTATTTGAAACAAATAAGTCTTTGTAATAAAAAAAAAAACAAACTTGTTAAAATAGAAATGTGACAATAATCCACATGTTCTCCTCATACTAACAAATACTGTTTTTGCGTGAATGTTTGATGTGATGGGGGTGGGAGGGTGCACACAATTTCACAGGGTTTAGGCATAAAAGGAAAAAAAAAAAAAAATCATTACAAGTTTGGATTGGGTTCTGAAACTCACGTTAAAAGCATGGGACAACTTTCAGTGGTAAGAGAGGGCCCTCAACACGTAACAGAGTTTGAGGAATTTCCCTCAGAGCCTTCACTCCATCAAGGCTCTTACAGGGTCTTTAAAAAGACCTCAGCTCAGGAAGTTCTTTTGACAGCTTTTTGTTTTAAAGTTTTTTACACTATGTTCTTAATGTTTTTCTTGTTTTTAATGTTCTTTCAGTTTCTGAGTAGCACAAAAGAGGGCCACCACACAGTTATACTAAACAAAACAACACAATGGAGAAACAGGGTGTAACCAAAATAATTTCATATAATGTAAAAGGAATCCTGAATCCAGTTAAAAGATCCAAGATTCTAGGCAAAATGAAAAAAGACAAAGCAGGAATAATACTTTTACAAGAAACCCACCTAACAGACGTGGAACACAATAAACTCAGTAGACAAGGGTTTAAAATGATCTCTTCATCTTCATATAAATCAGGGAGGAGGAGGGGAGTAGCAACATTGATATCAACCAAAATTACATTTGAAAAAAAATCAGAACACAAAGATAAAGAAGGGAGATACAGTTTGGTAACTGGGCGGCTAGAGGGAGAAGATATCACCCTGCTGAATGTGTATGCTCCCCCAGGGGCTAACTGGAAATTTTATAAAAATGTATTCGACCTAATGATAACTAAAGCTCAAGGTTTAGTGATATGTGGTGGGGACTTCAATCTTAGACTGAATCCATACTGGGATGCTTCTGGTAATTCCCCACATCAAAATAACACCCAAAACAGGAATACTCGGATGCTACTAAAAGAATTGGGAGTCTGTGACGTGTGGAGGGAACTCAACCCCAGTGTAAAAGACTATACATTTTACTCAACTCCACATTCATCTTACTCAAGGATTGACTATTTTTTTATGTTTAATAGAGACATTGGTAGAGTAAAAACATGTAAAATAGGACTGATGGATCTCTCCGACCACAGTCCGATCTACATGGACTTAAATATCCAAAAATACACAAATAATACATTTTCTTGGAGGTTAAATTCAAATGTCCTGAAAGGACCATTGAAAGATGAATTGGAGTCAGATATTCTCAGATATTTGGAAGATAACGATAATGGAGAAGTATCCCCTTTAATACTGTGGGATGCATGTAAAGCTGTAATAAGAGGAAAGATTATTGCAAAACTGGCAACCCAAAAGAAACTAAGACAAGAAAAACTATCCACATTAGAGTCAGAACTTAGGAACCTAGAAAAAGAACACAAAGGCAACACTCATTCTACTGACTCGCTCAAGATTAAGGAAATTAAAAACCAAATAAATGAGATCTACACAATAGAAATCCAGAAGAAACTTACATTTCTGAAACAAAAATACTATGAAGCAGGCAGTAAATCGGCAAAATTGCTAGCCTATAAATTGAGGAAACATCAAACAGAAAGAGCAATCTACAAAATCAGAGACCCAGTATCAAAGGAAATAAAATTCAGAATTCAGGATATTCTTAAAAACTTCGAGAATTACTATAAGAACTTATACTCCCACAAAAAACATAAAAATGCATCCGAGGCATTCCTAAACACATTAAACCTTCCCCAACTTACGGAGTCACAAAATAAAACACTACTGTCAGAAATACATCCTAAAGAATTGGAAAAAGCAATTATGAAACTTAAAGCTAACAAATCCCCAGGAGCTGATGGCTATACAGCAGAGTGGTACAAAACCTTTAAACAGCAACTATCTCCTCTCCTCCTGAAAACATTTAATTATGTCCTCCACACAGGGGAAATCCCCCCCTCCTGGAGAGAAGGGGTCATTGCAGTTATACCTAAACCTGAAAAGGATAAACTAGAGTGCTCCAACTACAGACCAATCAGTGTACTAAATCAGGACTATAAGCTTTTTACCATTATCCTTGCCAAAAGGTTAGAGAATATACTGACAGACCTAATTCATTTAGACCAAACAGGTTTTATAAGACAAAGACAGACACAAGACAGCATTCGACGCACTTTACACATAATTCATCATATAAAAAAATATAACTTAAATGCAGTCATATTAGGATTAGATGCTGAAAAAGCATTCGATTCGGTTGACTGGTCTTTTCTATACAGAATCTTATCCAGTTTCAATTTTCATAACAACTTCATTAGAACTATACAGGCATTATATAAAAAACCAACAGCTAAAATAAGGATTAACGGTAATTTATCATCATCTTTTGAACTGGAAAGAGGATGTCGTCAGGGCTGCCCCCTGTCTCCACTGCTCTTTGCAATCTTCATAGAACCTCTGAGCCAATGGATAAGACAAAACCAAAAAATTCAAGGTATTACACTTGATCAGAAGGAACATAAAATAGCACTCTTTGCTGATGACATTTTAATATACCTAGGGCAGCCGGACACTTCTTTACCAGAACTAACCTCAGTTTTTTCAGAGTATGGAGATTTATCGGGGTACAAATTAAATATGCATAAAACCCAAGTTTTAACATTCAACTATGACCCAAATCATTATTCACTAAGCAAACTCAAAACTAACTGGGAGTCGGAATCTATGAAATATCTGGGGGTCAATATCCCGAAACAACTCAACAAAATTATATCACTAAACTATGATCCACTGGTGACAAAAATAAAATCTGACCTAGCAAGATGGAATATGATACCATTCTTGGGTATTGCACAAAGAATTGAAGCAGTCAAAATGAATATACTTCCACGTCTTCTATACCTTTTCCAAACAATACCGGTAGAACCTCCCAATAAAACATGGCAGGAGCTGGACAGAAGGATCTCAAGATTCATATGGCAGGGCAAGAGACCTAGAATCAGATATAGAACCCTACAGCTAAACAAAGACAAAGGTGGGCTCGCGCTGCCAAATATCAGGGACTACTTTAAAGCCGCACAAATTAAAACTTTAGTAGAGATATGTAACCCAGTCTACTCTGCACAATGGAAGGAGATCGAATGCCAAATAACAAGTGACATCCCCCTACAGGCGATAATAGGGAACAATGTCTTACCTAAGCTTTTGAATAACACTAACCCGTGGATAGAGACCCCGCTAAAAATTTGGTTTAAGATAGTCAGAGAGAATCAAACTAAAGAGCCCTATCGACTTCTGCAATGGATCGCCTATGATCAGGACTTTACTCCTAATAAAACAGACACCAGATTTAAAAAGTGGAAGGAGAAGGGGCTGATAAAATATTACGATTTTTTTAAAGGGCAAATCTTAAGAAGTTTTGAAGATTTGAAAAAACAAGGCCTAATAAATCAAGACCTTTACAGGTTCTTCCAGCTTAGACACCACATAAACAATATACTTAAAAAGGAGGTTTTGGAAAGGGCCCAGTCAGGTGTTCTGAAGGTCTTCTTAATGGCATATAAAGGGATCCCAGGGATCAGATACATTTCTAAAATATACCAAGGTCTTCAAGACTTAAAAGGAGACAACACATCTTATATAAAAGAGAGATGGGAAAAAGAGGGGAATTTCACTTTACATCTGGAAATATGGGAAAAGCTAAATAAACAGCAATGGAAAAGTACCTCATCCCTGCAGTGGAGAGAATTTGGATGGAAAAACTTGGCAAGATTTTTCAGAACACCTGCACAAAACAAATTTACCCATAAGGGATTGAACTGTTGGCGCTTGTGTGGTGAAAAGACTGCAAATCATTTTCATGTGTTTTGGTCATGCCCAGTTATCCACCAATATTGGACCAATGTACAGACAATATTGGGGAAAATATTCAAAATTACAGTTCCCTTTTCTTTTGTAACTTTGTATTTGGGTTTACTACCGGACTCACTGGAAAGACGAGGAGAAAAATACTTATTCAATGTTTTAATATTGGCAAGCAAAAAAGCTCTAACTAAAAAATGGATGTTGAAGGACTGTCCTACACCTGAAGATTGGACTAACGTGATCCAAGACATTTACTCGATGGAAAAGTTGACATTCGCACTGAGACAGGACATGGATGGGTTCATGAACTTTTGGCAACCCTGGACCGCATATGTGTCTTCCATTAGATCTAATCTTTGACAAATACCATTTCAATAATGGTTCCGCTCTTTGTTCCAAAGCTACTCAGATGCTCTTTTATCTTTATTTACTTACTTTTTCTTTTTGTTTGTTTTTTACTGGTTTGTTTGTTTTTTTTATTTGTTTTTTGTTTGTTTTTTTTTCTCTTTTCACTTTTTCTTTCACTTTAAAAAAAAAAAAAAATAAGGGGTGTTGTAAGAATTAATCTTCCAATGTTGTCAGATATCAGGAAATAAGGGAACATGTGATGAAAATGTAAACACTGCATTGCTGTAACGACCTGTATACCCTTTACAAAAACTTAAATAAAAAAAAAAAAACAAAAAAACGCCGAGTTCGTTTTTGTTAGACACGAAGCTTTAAAATCAACCCTCCGTCCACCATACGACGGACCATTCAGAGTGCTGGAACCTGGTGATAAGCATTTTGTGCTTTATTTAGGGGACAGAAAAGAAACAGTCATCATTGACAGACTTAAACCTGCCTTCTTGTTGAGAGACGAACCTGCACAGGTGGCGAGAGCACCTCGGCGGGGTAGACCCCCCAAGAAAAAAAACTCAGCCCCCCTGCAGGGAACAAATAACCACTCTCCTCCCCAAGCTGCAGATTCCTTACAGGAGGGTCCCACCACGACGCCAAAGCAGACCCACAGCAGATTCGGGAGAAGATTAAAACCCAGATGGCACAGGGACTGATGCAAAATTGACCAAGACTTGTTAACTGTGTTATCAGATTGTGCTGTGACAATTTTAAGGCTGTTTTGTGATATTACTATACTGTTGTGGTTACCACTGAATTCTCTACAGGAGCATGACTGCTGGAAAGATTTTTCCTTGTTTTCCCTGTCAAGAGGTTTAACAGTATAATATGTCATAGAGATTATCTTAAACTGTAAAACTAATTTGATTGTCCTTTTCTTAGTCTTTTGGGGGGGGGGGCTGTGGCTTATATTAATCATATATTCCATACCTACATATGTATAGACATATTAGAATGTTTAGTGATTACATATGTGGAATGACCTCAAGCCTCAGAACAGGACAAGAGGTCTCAACCGCCAGCGAGGATCAAAGAACAGAGTCGCAGCGGTGGAGATCGATTCTCCCTGACCACCCAGGGTCAGGTGGAGGAGACGGAGGACAATGGAGGGGGGATTATGTAATGCGGGATGTCAGCTTTGATATGCAATGTCTTTTGTTGAGTGTGGGTATAAATATGAAGGTCTGACTGCGTTCGACCTCTTATTCTGCTTCTGCACCGAGATGAGACATGTTAGAGGAGTGAAGCTGAAATTAAACTTTGATTTATAAAATCACATCGCTTCGTTATTTCAAGCTCTTCTACACCCAGTAAATTTTTTTTTTTGACTACCCATCCATCTATCACCAAAACCTGAAAATGGACCAACAAAAGAAAAAAAAAACAAACATAAAAACAAAATAAAATTGGCTCATTGTCAAGAGCTGCAGAAAAAATAAACCATTACGTAGAAAAAAAAATTAACAGAATCCCAATGAACATTAACTGGAGTGGTGGCTTAAGAGGTAGAGCAACCACTTCACAACAAGGAGGTTGTGGGTTCAAGGCTGGGTCATACCAAAGACCATATAAAAGTGGTAACTTTCTGCCTCCTAGTTTGGTGCTTAGCATAATACAAAAGGAAAAGTAACACACAGTGCTACCAGAGGACTGACCTCCCACTAGCTTTCACTACTTGTCAGGGTCAGTGAAACAGGAGATAGGTGCTGCCCCATACACCACATGCTGTGGGAGGGAATTAACGAGCTATGAACATTGCAAATTTAGATGAAAAAGTAGTAGACTTATGAGGAAAAAATGGTAAGTTTAACAAAGTTTTTAATTTACAAGAAAAAAAGCTAATTGGAGGAAAAAACTGCAAGTTTGTAAAAAAAAAAAGTTTCAACTATAACAAAAATGGCAAAACAAGAAAAAGTCAAATTTGAGGAAAAAATGTTGCACATTTATGAGAGACACAAATGTAAATGGGAAAGTCAAATTTTTGAGACAAAAGCAGAAAATTTACAAGAAGTAGGAAATTTCAGAAAAATTAATTTCACTAAAGTGAAACAGCTGTGAAAATGAAAGGACATACAAGAGTAAAACACTATATACCATAAATGAAGAATAGTAAATGAGGTAAATAAATGTAAATTATGCCTACATGCTATTATCCCATGGTCCATTTACTTTGTGCAATAAAATTTTTTTTTTTTTTAAAAATTAATACTGTGTGGTGGCACGGGTGGGGGATTCTCCACCCAGAGAACGCTGCTGGGATAAGGGGGAACAATGGACCGAAGGAGGAAGTGCCACCGGGGGGTCTCAAACGGGACAGTATGGACTATGCACTCCCCGGGGAGAGGAGGAACCGCCGGAGCCACTGGAAGAGAGAAGGGTGTGAGCAGCGGGGCTGGCGTTCTGTTATGTTAATGTTCCACACAGGTCTTTGTTCCAAACAGTGTATTATGGTCGGAAGTTCCGGGTCTCAATGCATGGAATTAAAGGTAGAAAAGAGGAATGCACAGAGACCCGGGAGCTCTTTTTACTGAACTATATGTTGGCGATGGAATAAAGTTTATGTGTCGTCCAGCTCGTTGCCTCGCCTGCTTCCTTACTCCACATTGGTGACCCCAAGACGTGCCATGGAAAGCGAGCTGAGAACTGCCCTGGAGACTACCTGGAGGGAGAGCACCAGCGCTGCGTGCACTGTCTCAGTCAAGCTCCCAGACTTCTAGCTTCACAACCCAACCGTGTGGTTCTTGCACATAGAAGCCCAGTTCATACTCCACGGGATAACAACGGACGATACCAAGTATTACTACGTGGTCGCTGCGCTGGACGCGCGCGCCACACAACAGATGATGAGCCTGCTCCAGGAGCCGCCAGCCCAAGGAAAATATGAAGCACTCAAGAGGATGCTTCTCCAGAGTTATACCCTTTCTGACAGTGAGAGGGCAGAGAAACTCCTAACGCGTTCGGAGTTAGGTGACAGATCAGCAGTGGAGCTGATGGAGAGCATGTTGGTGCTGAGAGAGCTGAGAGGGAAGGACGATGAATCTTTCCTGTTCGCCCACTTGTTCCTCAGGAACCTACCGGCTACAGCGAGGGCGATCCTGACCAACTCGTCGTGGTTGGTTGCTAAGGACTACCGCGCCCAGGTGCAGGAAGCAGACCAGAACATTTTGGCGACCAGAACTCTCAGCGTGCAGACAGTGGTTCCGGTATCCATGAGGGACTCCAGCAAGGTCGAGGAGCCGTTGGTGGTAGCCGGGACAGACACCAGGAGACGAAGGAACGGGGCAATCTGTTTTTATCATCGTCGTTTCAGCTTGAATGCCCAACGCTGCCTGTCGCCATGCCAATTCAAGAAGCCGGGAAGATGGCACATTCGGAATTCAGTTGCAGCTGCAACTGATGGCGACAGGAACTGACTGCTTTATGTCACGGACACACATTCAGGGAGACGGTTTTTGGTGGACTCCGGCTCCCAGAAGAGCCTCATTCTGCCGGTCTATGCAGACAGGGTGGCAGGAGGCAGCGGTCCTGAGCTCACGGCCGCCAACAGATCCACCATCAGGACATTTGGCGAGCGGACACTGACGATATGCTTACACAGACACAACTTTCAGTGGGACTTTGTGGTAGCTGCATGTTCCGGCCCCATTTTAGGCACAGATTTTTTATGTGCTTATGGGTTGTTAGTCGATGTTGCTAATAGGAGATTAGTGGATGCTGTCTCTTTTACCTCACCGCCCTGTACAGCTTGGGGAGCTGGGTCGACAACACTGACTAACGTTATAGCTCCAGGAGGTAAGTACCAACATTTGTTCACACAGTTCCCAGCACTCACGGTCCCGACTTTTTCGGCTATGATAACGAAACACGGAGTCGAACACTTCATAATGACAAAAGGCCAACCGGTGTTTGCGCGACCTTGGCGCTTGGACGCAGCTAACCTGGCCAGCGTGCAAGAGGAGTTTGCCAACTTAGAGCAGCTGGGCATCATCAAGCGCTCCAACAGCCCATGGGCATCCCTGCTGCACATGGTCCCTAAAGCCGACGGGTCGTGGCGACCATGCAGCGATTTCCAGCGCTTGAATAATGCCACGGAACACGATTGTTATCCTATTCTGCACATTCAGGATTTTTCCATGCACCTGGCCGGGCGCGTGTTTTTTCAAAAGTGGATCTGGTCCACAGATACCATCAGGTCCTGGTGCATGCGGAAGATGTTCTGAAAACAGCGGTAATAACTCCTTTCGGCCTTTTCGAGTTTTTACGCATGCCGTTCAGATTAAAAGGTGTGGCACAGACTTTCCAGAAGATAATGGACGCAGTGCTTCGTGACATGTCCTTCATTTTCATCTACTTAGACGACATTCTGGGAGCTAGCGCATCCGAAGAGGAGCACATTGCCCATCTCAAGACGGTTTTCCAAAGGTTGGAAGTGCACGGGCTTATTGTGAACCCGGCAAAGTGCCAGTTCGGTGTGCCTGTGATTGATTTTTTGGGCCACTGCATTTGCCGAACGGTGCGATTCCACTACCGGATAAGATGCGTGCTGTGTCGGACCTTCCGCGTCTGCAGACCGTGAGGGCCCTCCAGGAGTTTCTGAGGATGGTCAATTTTTATAACCATTTCCTTCCCCGGGCAGTTCAGCTGATGCAGCCATTGTATGTCGCGCTAAAAAAAAGAAGCCCACGGAAAATGTTGACTGGATTCCCGAGCGAGCCCAGGCTTTCACAAATGCCAAAACAGCGCTTGCGGATGCTGCGTTGCTAGCTCATCCAGATCCGTCAGCACGGATAGCACTCACTATGGATGCGTCTGATATTGCCATAGGAGCAGTAGTAGAGCAGTATGTCTCCAGTTTGTGGCAGCTGCTCGCATTTTTCAGTCAGACTTTGCACAACAGTGAATGCAAATACAGCACGTTCGACAGGGAGTTGTTGGCTCTACACCTGGTGACGTGCCATTTCCAGTTCTGGCTAGAGGGGCGCGAGTTCACCACGTTCGTGGACCATAAGCCGCTGATGTACGCGGTGTCCAAGGTCTCGGAACTGTGGTTGGCCCGGCAGCAACGGCATTTAGCTGCGATCTCGGAGTTTACGACCGACATTCAACACGTTGCCGGCAAGCTCAACATCATGGCCAATTGTCTGTCACGTGCGTTAGTGTCCCTGGTCTACATGGGAATAGATTTCCCTGCGATGGCCACGGAGCAAGGCAGGGACACGGACATTTGCGTGCTCCAGTCTCCACCGACTGGGTTAAGGCTGGAGAGCAGCGGGGTGCAAGAAGGGTGCCCTCCCTTGCTCTGCGATGTCTCCACCGGCTGCCTGCACCCGGTGGTTCCGAGCTCTTGGCACCGTCGCATTTTTGAGCCGGTCCACTCCCTTTCACATCCGGGAGTGCGCACTTTGGTGAAATTCGTCTGGCTGCGCTTGCGCAAGGACGTGAAGGAGTGGGCTGCAGCTTGCATTACATGCCAGTGGGCCAAAGTACACAAGCACACCAGAGCCCCCCTCGAGATGCTCCAAATCCCGGCCAGGAGGTTCGACCACGTCCACATAGATTTGGTGGGACCCCTCCCGCCGTCGCAAGGTTTGGCACACCTTTTAACAATCGTGGACCGCACCACACGCTGGCCTGAAGTGATCCCGCTGGCTTCTACCACGTCTGCAGAAGTTGCTTGTGCTTTTTTGTCGGCTTGGGTTGCACGATTCGGCTCCCCCTCAGACATCTCTTCCGACAGAGGTTCACAATTCGTTACAGAACTTTGGTCCGCGATGGCCCAGAGCCTGAGGGTCAAAATTCACTGCACTACTGCGTGCAACCCCCAAGCTAACGGGTTATGCAAGCGTTTTCATAGGTTGCTTAAAGCAGAGCTCAGAGCTTCACTCACAGACTCAAATTGGGTTGACCGCCTGCCCTGGCTTCCTTTAGGGTTGCGCTCCACACCTAAGGAGGATTTGGCAGCCTCCCTGGCAGAACTCATTTTTTCTCAGCCGCTGTGGATCCCCAGAGAGTTTTTACCGGAAAACCCCGTGCCCAAGGCTGATCCGCACTGTGCAATTTTTGCACAGTTCGGAGGCTTTTAATGTACTGGGCCTGGCCCACCATTGTTTTACCCGCACTTTCATCCCCAAGAGTTTGCAGAAGGCCAGCTTTGTTTTCATCAGGCACGATGCGCACCGGACCCCGCTGCATCCACCGTACAATGGACCGTTCAGGGTGTTGGAACCTGGGGTGAAACATTTTGTGTTAGACTTGGGGGGACGTAGGGAGACCATCTGCATCAACAGGCTGAAGCCTGCTTTTGTGTTGGCAGACGAGCAGGTGGTGCTGGCCCAAGCTCCCCGGCGTGGACATCCACCGTTGGTGGCTCCGCAAGTTGGTGTTCCCTCTGTAGGGACCCACACACATGAAGCTGATGTGTTTCCCCCCCTCCCTTTTCCCCTCCACAGACTGACGTGCCCTCCTGTACACCTTGCCAGCAAGGTGCTCTGACTGGATTGGCGATCCCCGCTACAGCTGCTATGGGTGCCGGCTCAAGCCCAAAGGATGGGGGGGTTAGTTCCCTTTCTGGGTGTTTGGGGGGGGGGCTGTGTGGTGGCACAGGTGGGGGATTCTCCACCCAGAGAAGACAGTTGAAATAAGGGGGAACAATGGACCAGAGGAGGAAGTGCCACCGGTGCAGATTTGGGGCTCTGGAAGAGGAGATGGTCCACGACCAGTTGGCCAAGCACGTGGCCTACTCCTCGGCAAGGGTTCGCCTGCTAACTCACGCTGGTGAGCTAACCTTACTAGCGCCCTTAGAGCTAGCACAGCAACACGAGGCAGTGGAACGCTGACAAAATGCCTCAACGATAATGAAGCCCTGTCCAAGAACGACGCACATGGGAAGGCCCTGGCCTTGGATTCGGACGATGGAAGCGATGATGAGTACGTGGCTATTGTCAAGATACGGTCCGCCCCGGGGACACCGAGATGCTAAGGCTGTGGATCCAGCAGGCACCGCTATCAAGCCAGGGAGTGCACAGCCAGGGGCAAGCATTGTGGACGGTGCGGTCTACTCCATCACTTTGCCAGAGTTTGCCGCAATTTTGACAAGGAGGAATGGAGACCAGCTACAGACAGTGTTAAGAAAAAGGTACCTAAGGTGGTCCACACAGTCTCGCCCAACACTGACAGTCGTATTATTTGTGATATTTTGTTGGACGGGACACCGATACCGCTGTTGGTGGACACGGGGTCAGCGGTCTCCATTCTGAACTTGGACACTGTAAGACGGTGTTTTTCCCACTACACAGTGAGTAAGACCAGTATAACTTGTTACGGTTATGGCAGTCACCACCTGGATGTCATGGGCTTGATGTGGCTGTTGGTGAGGTACAAGGAGGCCTCCATGTACGCTGCTGAGTTCATGATGTCTTGGGATGGAAATAACCTGATGGGTTGTGACTTGTTTTACGGGCTCAGTTTCTCCATCACCTGCAGAGAAGTGGAGGAGTGGTCAGGTGGTGGCCTATGGGACCGGCCATTTTACGTGGGAAGTGGCGATGAAGTGTGCGACTTTGGGTGGCCCATGCCGGGTGAAGAGGGACACCACCAGCACCATAGTACGCCGACAAGGCGAGGGTCCCGTGCCAGTGTTTGTGGTCCACGGATGGTGGACTCGAACGACATGGTTTGACCCCCGTAGTGGCAGAAAGGTCCAAAGAGCATGAGCTACAGGGCTCTGGTGGCCGTCTGGATACTACTGTTGAGCCAACAGTGGCTGGTGCCGCTCCGACGCAACAACATCTAGCAACCAGGGTAACATCAGATGCCACGAACCCTGGCCGTGCCGACATCAAAAGCAAGGGACTTGGCTTGAGTCAACTTGGCGAACCGCTGAGGAGCCATAAGGGTGCTAGATCACAATGCAGACGACGGAGGAAGCCAGTGAGTGCTCCCCTGAGTGAGGGTGATGGTGTCTGCCCTACGGTCGAGCCTTGGCTTGGTCGGGTGCGCAGTTCTAGGAAACTGACAGTTGGACAGGATAATCTGCGGGTGGTCCAGTCCGGCGGCGACGGGCAGAAAAGGACGTCAATGCAGCCCGTTTCCTAGCACGAGTAAGCGGAGACGCTCTGGAAGTGGGCCGCAGGACGGACACTCCGGGGGGGGCCTTCGGGAGACCTGGGTTAGGTTATGAATGAGGGCTTACAGTGTGTCTGATTTAGTGCATTTAAATTGTGTCTGCTATTGTTGATTTGTGGTGTTCAAGATATGTTCTGTGGTTTTGTAAAAAAAAGAAAAAAGAGCAAGTATGAATTGAATGAATGAATGAATGAATGAATTGTGTAATTGCCTGTTTGACTATTTGGTTTTGTGCACTTGACCACCGTTGTGCATGTGTATGCTTGGTGACTGAATGTTGTGTGTGTCTAGGGTGCAGTAACACCTGGGTGTGATTGTTTGGGTGAGGTCTGTGTGTATTCATTGCCCTATATTGTGAAACATGTGTATGGTATCGGGGATTTCTGTGTTTATTATGTATCATCATCATCATAGCAGTCTGTCGGGGGTGACAATTGTTTCATTTAGGTCTGATCAGATTCCTCCACACAGCTCTGTCCTTCGCCCTTTGCTGCCAGGAACTCCTGGCCTTGTTAACCCAGGTGACGTCCGAGCCGGTATGAGTTGCTTTCTGACTGACCATTTCATGAAGCTGCTTGCAAAGTATTTGAGTACCGCTATCCTGCGAGTTATGGGGGTTGGGTACCGCCTTTGTTTATTTTGTAGTTACTTGTTTGTATATATATATGTCTTTATTTTATCAGGATTAATTTAGTTTAGTGTGTGGCCCTTTTTCTTTCCACTGACTGTTTGTTTACATAGCGGAGAGCTCTGCTGGGCCAGTGTGGTGTGTGTGTGTGAGTGTGTAGGCCTATTCCCCTTTGTATTAGAGTGTGAATCGGGTGCAAATTATATGATTGGGTGAATTTGTGTGCTTGTGTTTGGGGGGGATGTAGAATCGTATTATATATGTATTGAAGCGGATGATAAAATAAAGGCAGCGAAGTGAGGTTTTAAGCAGGTTTATTAAATCATACCGCCGTCACGAAGCTCGCCCAATGGGCGGCTCGGAGGCTCTCCAGCAAAGAGACACAGAGTGTGTGTGTCAACAGCAGTTGCAGAGTGAGAGAGTGAGTTACAGGATCGTGCAGCATATATACCCAACAACAGACAATACATCAAAGAGCATTCACAGCAGTTGGTATGAGCATTTGCATATGAGAGGCACAGTAAGGACAGGATGCATGAATGGCACATTAACATCACAATGCATGAATGGCACATTACATCACAGCAGTGCAGCGGAAAAAACCAGGAGTAGCGAGCTGACTGTCCTTAGTCTGTTGTGGGGGTTTTCCTAAACCCGCCACACGCTCCCCCCCAGAGGGCTCGGCAGGGGGCCGAGACCTCGATAGTGCAGCTTGGCAGCGAGCAGGAAAAGCTCTGTGCCGGCGAAGGTGGAGGGGGGTGGGGGGTAGTAAATACCGGCCGGGGATGGCGAAATCGTCCGGGCCGCGCAAAAATTGCTTGTTGTTCCGCAACGTTGAGGGCTGTCCCGTTGCACGTGCGGAGATCACAAGAAGAAAAATTTGTCTCTGACTCCTCTCGTGGCCATGAAGAAAAACAGGAGCGGCGAGGTTGCGTAGCAGCTGTAAGAAAAAAAGAAACAAAAGCAGAGGGACTTGGCGTGTTGACTTTAGGTGCGGGCGCAGCCCTAAAGCCTTCGGGAAAAGCTGACGGCTGAATCCCCTTGTGTGCCATGGCTGAGACCGTTAGAGAATCCTGTGAGCGAGCTGCGTGCTTGCTTCAGGTGTGCGAGCAGCCCTGAAGGTTCTGTGTGCAGCGGCGGAGGACGATGGCGGTCTGAAGAGCCGTATTTGTCCCGTGCGTGGTGCGCCGTCCTGGTATCTCCCCGGTGCGTGTGCCGGGGTTCCGTGCGTGGGTGGGTCACTGGAGGGGCGAGTCAGGGTCCAGAATCTTGGTGGAGATCAGCGCAATCGGCGCCGATAATATCCAAGTTGAGCTGTGGCTGCGGATTGGCCATGGTGCGTTGGAGCGGTGAGAGTGAATAGACGATCTTTGTCCCTCGGGCTCGTGCAGATGCGTTGGAGTGGTGAGAGGGAGGAGACGATCTTTGTCACTGCTTGGCCATGGTGCGTTCAGGTCCACGCGCTGCGTTCTCCGCCGGCCCTGGAGGTCGCCGTCGTGGAGAGGGGACGAGGTGCATGCGCTCTCGTGTGGAGGAGCTGCGAGCGCGGCCGGTCCAGCGTGGATGAGCAGATCTCAGACGTGCAGATCTCATCATGAAGAACGGGTCACCAGTGTAGCTGTCCAGACCAGAAGGTTGCTTTGCACAAAACGTGTGCATGTTCCAGGTCACCAGTGAAGCGGCATGTAATAAAGCAGCGTGGGTGAAGGTTTGAAGCAGGTTTATTAAATCATACCGCCGTCACGAAGCTCGCCCAATGGGCGGCTCGGAGGCTCTCCAGCAAAGAGACACAGAGTGTGTGTGTCAACAGCAGTTGCAGAGTGAGAGAGTGAGTTACAGGATCGTGCAGCATATATACCCAACAACAGACAATACATCAAAGAGCATTCACAGCAGTTGGTGTGAGCATTTGCATATGAGAGGCACAGTAAGGACAGGATGCATGAATGGCACATTAACATCACAGCAGTGCAGCGGAAAAAACCAGGAGTAGCGAGCTGACTGGCCTTAGTCTGTTGTGGGGGTTTTCCCAAACCCACCACAGTATTATATTATTATGGCAGTGCCCTAGGGTAGGGAGGGGTGATGCCCCGCCTGTGGGGGATGGCGTCACCTATGGTATATAAGCCAGTAGCGGCAGACATACTGTCTCTTCGCTGTGGCTCCTGTACTCGTAGTAGGGACTCCCGAGTGTGTATAGTTCATGTTATAATAAAACTTATAAACGTCACCTCGCCTCCTCATTATTCGGACATAACAGGCAGCTTTTTATTTCATGGACTATATATTGATAAAGACGGCAGAATAATCCGTCAAGCCGTGTGGAGGTGGGACAGTAGTCCACCTGTCCCCCTCTAGTTTTAGTTGTTTGTCCGTATGGATAGGCCTAATTATCTTGTTTATTGTTAGTGTGTGAATTGGGCTATAAATTTGGGAAGGTCTGAATGGTGTGTGTGCGTTTTGGACTTTTCTATGGGGGTGGGGGGGGTGTAGTGTTGTTATTAGGACTCTTTATGGTGTGACACGGGTGGTGACGTCACCCAGAGTATAAGAGGGCTGCATGGCACAGGGGTGGTCTCTTTGACCACCTGTCTGCCTAGCGGGAGCGTCTGATAGTAATACTGTGAGTCATACAATAAAGTCCTGTTCAGTTCACCACTCGCTTCATTATTGTGCCACGTTTTACGGACATAACAAGGACCGAAGGCGGTAAGCCACAGTTGGGAGTCTCCTGTTCACGATTGTTTCTGTGCTGCTTATTCTCCAGGGACCAGCCATGTCTTATCAACCGCTGAAACCACACACCCCTCTCTAACAGTGATGTATTTTTTTTTCAGTCATTCTTTATTCCAATTTTACATTTGGTAGCTCAGGCCATGTGTACTACTAGAGCTAGAAGCTAGCCAGCAAACACTAGCAATATGGTGTCACCAGGGATGAAAGAGGGAGGGTTTGGTGAACTGGGGCTCATGAGCATTTAAAGAGACATGTACTGAAATAAGCTGTTCTGAGGAAGGCTGTAAAAAGATGTGCTGAAATAATTAAGCCCTGAGGCATTTTGACCAAAGCGTCTTATATAAAGACCTGCAGGAACTATGTGTCAACATGTAGAAAAAATCCACATTTCTCCCTTTTAAGGTCCATATTTGCAAAATGGTGATATGAACTAGTCATGGACTACATGTATACATTACAATATTAATAAAAAAGCTCATTTCACCAAGAAATACACTGCCTTTATTTACTTAAGCTCTTCAAGAAAAGTTAAATGGCATTCACTTATATAGCGCTTTTTCTCATCTCTGGATGACCAAAGCCAGAATTGCCAACTTTTCAGAACAGCTTGGAGAGAGACTAGAGGGAATTGTGCAGAGAGAGTCTGGGGGGTAGAGGTG
The DNA here is from genome assembly GCA_020510985.1 of Pholidichthys leucotaenia. Classification (NCBI taxonomy): domain Eukaryota; kingdom Metazoa; phylum Chordata; class Actinopteri; order Cichliformes; family Pholidichthyidae; genus Pholidichthys; species Pholidichthys leucotaenia. The sequence goes on along the minus strand of CM035844.1, from coordinate 196,931,622 downwards.
GAGTGAGCGTGCATAGGCACAATACCCATAAACTGTTGTTTTTTCAGTGCATACACGTCTTTACCTCAGACTAAGTTTTAGAACATGTTCAGTCTGCTGTCTGCTGCCTTGAGAGCTCTTTTATGGAAAAATATGAAGAAAGGCAATACAATATTAGCAATAATTACCCCATTTTGGAGTGAGAAATGATGCTAGTTGTGTGAGAGAGGAGGTGAAAGAGTGAGACTCACTCCAAAAGAGTGAGAGTTGGTAACACTGCCAAAGCGCTTTACAGATCCTGCTGTTCACACATTTACACACTGATGGTGGCGGAGCTGCCTAACCCACCAGGAGGAACTCGGGGTTCAGTGTCTTGCTCAAGGACACTTCGACGTGCAGACTGCAGAGAGAGGAAGAATCAATCCACTGACCCTCCGATCAGAAGTCGGCCACACTACATCTGCACCTCAGGTGCGAGAAGATCGCACTTCCTGGATTTTATGACATCAGAAACCAACAAGCAGGGTGTCCACTGATGCTTAAAAATCCTCAAATTCATTCATTAATTCATCTTCTTAACAGCAATATGGTCTTAATTAAACTTAGAAATGATAACTTATCCTTAAATTCATCTTTCCAGGTCGTAAAAATAACCAAAAACAATAAAGTAGCTCTTTTCCTTTCTTTGTATTTTGAATTTTTTTTTGTGAATTTGTAGTCACCATTTTGCTTTTTAGCACAATAAAAATGGAAACAGGACTTCCGGTCTGGACGCCATGGCGACTGCAGCTTAACACTGAAGTTCTCAGACCCAATCCAGGATAACACCTTGAAAATCAAACTTAACGGATTTTTGGAGGAGTGAAAATCAAAAGACAAAATCATCATGTCTAAAGGAAAACAGAAGAAACTGAAATTCTCCAGGCCAGGACACGTATCGGCCGGAGAATCCGAACTGGAAGATCTCCGTTCAGAAGACGAGGAACTGGTGATAGCTAACAAAAGGGTTAGCCTGAAATCACTATTTGAGGAGCTACGACGATTTCGCCGAGATGTTACGGCCGAATTTCGGGAATTCAGAGAAGAATTGAAAAGGACAAACAGCAGAGTGGACCAGGCCGAGAACCGAATCTTGGAAACAGAGGATCGAATAAAAGTGCTCGAAGATTCTGTGCTAGACCTACGCAAAAGACAAGCAGCTATAGAGGCTAAGCTAACCGACCAAGAAGGAAAACAAAGAAGAGACAACATAAGAATTCATGGTCTGATAGAAGGAACCGAAATGGTTTTAACTCAATGGCAGAATGCGTGGAATCCTTACTAAGAGAGAAATTGGATATTCCACAAACCACCGACTTGAAGATAGAAAAGGCACATCGTTCATTAGCCGCTAGGCCGGCGGCGGAAGCGCCCCCACGTTCGGTGTTGGTAAGATTTTCCAATTTCAAAATAAAACAAGAGGTTGTAAGACTGGCCTGGCAGAAAAAAGGATTTATGCACCAGGAGAGAAAAGTCTACGTGGAACACGATTACGCCCCGGAGGTCCTTAAAAAGCACAGGGAATACAATGACGCGAAAAAGGTGGTTAAGAGAGAAGAAATTGCGCTTTCAGACACCATTTCCTGCGAAGTTAAGGGTCTTCTACGGCGATGAAACGTGTCTCTATAATTCAGGCGGAAGAAGCAACAGCTGACATGGCGAAAAGAGGGCTCCCGGTAACGGTATTTAAACCCGCAGCAGACCCGAGTCAGAAGATCAAAGCGCAAACATGGACAACACAAAGACCTTCAAAATCCACGGACCAGCAGCGGGAAACCCAGCACCAGAGCGTCGCGGATAAACTATCCGTTTTCAGGTTGGAATAGCGACCTTTTTTTTTTTTTTTTTTTTCTTTTCTCTTGAATCAATCCGCACATCCAACCCCCCTCATACAAGGTAACAAACATTAAAGGAGATGCATATTCAGCATGTGGTAAAACATTTCATGGAACAATCATATTATTTGAAACAAATAAGTCTTTGTAATAAAAAAAAAAAAAAAACTTGTTAAAATAGAAATGTGACAATAATCCACATGTTCTCCTCATACTAACAAATACTGTTTTTGCGTGAATTTTTGATGTGATGGGGGTGTGAGGGTGCACACAATTTCACAGGGTTTAGGCATAAAAGGAAAAAAAAAAAAAAAAAAAATCATTACAAGTTTGGATTGGGTTCTGAAACTCACGTTAAAAGCATGGGACTACTTTCAGTGGTAAGAGAGGGCCCTCAACACGTAACAGAGTTTGAGGAATTCCCTCAGAGCCTTCACTCCATCAAGGCTCTTACAGGGTCTTTAAAAAAGACCTCAGCTCAGGAAGTTCTTATGACAGCTTTTTGTTTAAAGTTTTTTACACTATGTTCTTAATGTTTTTCTTGTTTTTAATGTTCTTTCAGTTTCTGAGTAGCACAAAAGAGGGCCACCACACAGTTATACTAAACAAAACAACACAATGGAGAAACAGGGTGTAACCAAAATAATTTCATATAATGTAAAAGGGATCCTGAATCCAGTTAAAAGATCCAAGATTCTAGGCAAAATGAAAAAAGACAAAGCAGGAATAATACTTTACAAGAAACCCACCTAACAGACGTGGAACACAATAAACTCAGTAGACAAGGGTTTAAAATGATCTCTTCATCTTCATATAAATCAGGGAGGAGGAGGGGAGTAGCGACATTGATATCAACCAAAATTACATTGAAAAAAAATCAGAACACAAAGATAAAGAAGGGAGATACAGTTTGGTAACTGGGCGGCTAGAGGGAGAAGATATCACCCTGCTGAATGTGTATGCTCCCCCAGGGGCTAACTGGAAATTTATAAAAATGTATTCGACCTAATGATAACTAAAGCTCAAGGTTTAGTGATATGTGGTGGGGACTTCAATCTTAGACTGAATCCATACTGGGATGCTTCTGGTAATTCCCCACATCAAAATAACACCCAAACAGGAAGACTCGGATGCTACTAAAAGAATTGGGAATCTGTGACGTGTGGAGGGAACTCAACCCCAGTGTAAAAGACTATACATTTTACTCAACTCCACATTCATCTTACTCAAGGATTGACTATTTTTTTATGTTTAATAGAGACATTGGAAGAGTAAAACATGTAAAATAGGACTGATGGATCTCTCCGACCACAGTCCGATCTACATGGACTTAAATATCCAAAAATACACAAATAATACATTTTCTTGGAGGTTAAATTCAATGTCCTGAAAGGACCATTGAAAGATGAATTGGAATCAGATATTCTCAGATATTTGGAAGATAACGATAATGGAGAAGTATCCCCTTTAATACTGTGGATGCATGTAAGCTGTAATAAGAGGAAAGATTATTGCAAAACTGCAACCCAAAAGAAACTAAGACATGAAAAACTATCCACATTAGAGTCAGAACTTAGGAACCTAGAAAAAGAACACAAAGGCAACACTCATTCTACTGACTCGCTCAAGATTAAGGAAATTAAAAACCAAATAAATGAGATCTACACAATAGAAATCCAGAAGAAACTTACATTTCTGAAAACAAAAATACTATGAAGCAGGCAGTAAATCGGCAAAATTGCTAGCCTATAAATTGAGGAAACATCAAACAGAAAGAGCAATCTACAAAATCAGAGACCCAGTATCAAAGGAAATAAAATTCAGAATTCAGGATATTCTTAAAAACTTCGAGAATTACTATAAGAACTTATACTCACACAAAAAACATAAAAACGCATCCGAGGCATTCCTAAACACATTAAACCTTCCCCAACTTACGGAGTCACAAAATAAAACACTACTGTCAGAAATACATCCTAAAGAATTGGAAAAAGCAATTATGAAACTTAAAGCTAACAAATCCCCAGGAGCTGATGGCTATACAGCAGAGTGGTACAAAACCTTTAAACAGCAACTATCTCCTCTCCTCCTGAAAACATTTAATTATGTCCTCCACACAGGGGAAATCCCCCCCTCCTGGAGAGAAGGGGTCATTGCAGTTATACCTAAACCTGAAAAGGATAAACTAGAGTGCTCCAACTACAGACCAATCAGTGTACTAAATCAGGACTATAAGCTTTTTACCATTATCCTTGCCAAAAGGTTAGAAAATATACTGACAGACCTAATTCATTTAGACCAAACAGGTTTTATAAGACAAAGACAGACACAAGACAACATTCGACGCACTTTACACATAATTCATCATATAAAAAAATATAACTTAAATGCAGTCATATTGGGATTAGATGCTGAAAAAGCATTCGATTCGGTTGACTGGTCTTTTCTATATAGAATCTTATCCAGTTTCAATTTCATAACAACTTCATTAGAACTATACTGGCATTATATAAAAAACCAACAGCTAAAATAAGGATTAACGGTAATTTATCATCATCTTTTGAACTGGAAAGAGGATGTCGTCAGGGCTGCCCCCTGTCTCCACTGCTCTTTGCAATCTTCATAGAACCTCTGAGCCAATGGATAAGACAAAACCAAAAAATTCAAGGTATTACACTTGGTCAGAAGGAACATAAAATAGCACTCTTTGCTGATGACATTTTAATATACCTAGGGCAGCCGGACACTTCTTTACCAGAACTAACCTCAGTTTTTTCAGAGTATGGAGATTTATCGGGGTACAAATTAAATATGCATAAAACCCAAGTTTTAACATTCAATTATGACCCAAATCATTATTCACTAAGCAAACTCAAAACTAACTGGGAGTCGGAATCTATGAAATATCTGGGGGTCAATATCCCGAAACAACTCAACAAAATTATATCACTAAACTATGATCCACTGGTGACAAAAATAAAATCTGACCTAGCAAGATGGAATATGATACCATTCTTGGGTACTGCACAAAGAATTGAAGCAGTCAAAATGATTATACTTCCACGTCTTCTATACCTTTTCCAAACAATACCGGTAGAACCTCCCAAAAAAACATGGCAGGAGCTGGACAGAAGGATCTCAAGATTCATATGGCAGGGCAAGAGACCTAGAATCAGATATAGAACCCTACAGCTAAACAAAGACAAAGGTGGGCTCGCGCTGCCAAATATCAGGGACTACTTTAAAGCCGCACAAATTAAAACTTTAGTAGAGATATGTAACCCAGTCTACACTGCACAATGGAAGGAGATCGATGCCAAATAACAAGTGACATCCCCCTACAGGCGATAATAGGGAACAATGCCTTACCTAAGCTTTGAATAACACTAACCCGTGGATAGAGACCCCGCTAAAATTGGTTTAAGATAGTCAGAGAGAATCAAACTAAAGAGCCCTATCGACTTCTGCAATGGATCGCCTATGATCAGGACTTTACTCCTAATAAAACAGACACCAGATTTAAAAAGTGGAAGGAGAAAGGGCTGATAAAATATTACAATTTTTTTTAAAGGGCAAATCTTAAGAAGTTTTGAAGATTTGAAAAAACAAGGCCTAATAAATCAAGACCTTTACAGGTTCTTCCAGCTTAGACACCACATAAACAATATACTTAAAAAGGAGGTTTTGGAAGGGCCCAGTCAGGTGTTCTGAAGGTCTTCTTAATGGCATATAAAGGGATCCCAGGGATCAGATACATTTCTAAAATATACCAAGGTCTTCAAGACTTAAAAGGAGACAACACATCTTATATAAAAGAGAGATGGGAAGAAAGAGGGAATTTCACTTTACAACTGGAAATATGGGAAAAGCTAAATAACAGCAATGGAAAAGTACCTCATCCCTGCAGTGGAGAGAATTTGATGGAAAAACTTGGCAAGATTTTTCAGAACACCTGCACAAAACAAATTTACCCATAAGGGATTGAACTGTTGGCGCTTGTGTGGTGAAAAGACTGCAAATCATTTAAATGTGTTTTGGTCATGCCCAGTTATCCACCAATATTGGACCAAGGTACAGACAATATTGGGGAAATATTCAAAATTACAGTTCCCTTTTCTTTGTAACTTTGTATTTGGGTTTACTACCGGACTCACTGGAAAGACGAGGAGAAAATACTTATTCAATGTTTTAATAATTGGCAAGCAAAAAAGCTCTAACTAAAAACTGGATGTTGAAGGACTGTCCTACACCTGAAGATTGGACTAACGTGATCCAAGACATTTACTCGATGGAAAAGTTGACATTCGCACTGAGACAGGACATGGATGTGTTCATGAACTTTTGGCAACCCTGACCGCATATGTGTCTTCCATTAGATCTAATCTTTGACAAATACCATTTCAATAATGGTTCCGCTCTTTGTTCCAACACTACTCAGATGCTCTTTTATCTTTATTTACTTACTTTTTTCTTTTTGTTTGTTTTTTACTGGTTTGTTTGTTTTTTTTTGTTATTTGTTTTTGTTTTTTTTTCTCTTTAATTTCACTTTTTCTTTCACTTTAAAAAAAAAAAGGGGTGTTGTAAGAATTAATCTTCCAATGTTGTCAGATATCAGAAAATAAGGGAACATGTGATGAAAATGTAAACACTGCATTGCTGTAACGACCTGTATACCCTTTACAAAAACTTAAATAAAAAAAAAAAAAATGGAAACAAGCAGAACTAACAATAATTGCTCATTTACAAGAATAAAAGGTGTAATGAGGAAAAAAAAAACTCAGAAAATTAGGAGAAAAAAATGCACATTTACGAGAATAAAGTTTATAATTTAAAGAAAAAATCTCAAATTTAAGAGGAAGGGTTACAAAAAAGTCACATGCTAATTCGTCAATTAGAAAGAAAATGGCGCTCTACTAATTTAGATGAAATCTATTTAGCTTGGAGAAATCATCTTTTAATTTATAAAAAATCTCTTAGAAAAGCTAGAACGAGTTATTACTCTGCATTAATAGAAGAGAACAAGAATAATCCCAGGTTTCTTTTCAGTACTGTAGCCAGGTTGACAAAGAGTCAGGACTCTGTCAATCCTAGCATCCCCTTAGAGCTTACTAGTCAGGACTTTATGAACTTTTTCAATAATAAAATTTCATCCATCAGAGATAAAATCAATCAGATTCTTCCACAGTTAACTTAAATACTGTAACTACTACAACTCCTTCTATTGATGTCTGTCTTGATGAGTTAACTCCAATCGACCTTTGTGAGTTAGACAAAATAGTTTCCTCATCCAAACCTTCAACTTGTCTTTTAGACCCTATTCCTACCAGGTTATTTAAAGAAGTCTTCCCACTTATTGGTAGCTTTATTCTTCATATAATCAATTCGTCATTAACTTTAGGCCATGTACCGCAGGCTTTTAAACGGCTGTAATTAAACCCTTACTCAAAAAGCCAACGCTAGATCCAGAGCTTTAGCTAACTATAGACCAATCTCTAATCTCCCTTTCATTTCAAAAATCTTAGAAAGAGTTGTTGCTACGCAATTACTTGACCACCTGCAGGGAATGGTTTATTTGAGGAGTTCAATCTGGGTTAGAATCCATCATAGCACTGAAACAGCCTTAGCGAAGGTCACTAACGACCTCCTCATTGCATCTGATAATGGACTAGTTTCTGTACTTGTCCTTTTAGATCTTAGTGCAGCTTTTGATACTATTGATCATAATATTCTACTTGATAGATTAGAACACTATGTTGGACTTAATGGAACTTCGTTGCAGTGGTTTAGATCTTATTTATCTGATAGGTTCCAGTTTGTTCATGTAAATGATGAGTTTTCTCTCAGCTCAAAGCTTAGTCATGGAGTTCCACAGGATCTGTGCTTGGCCCTACTCTTTTTAGTTTATATATGCTTCCGTAGGCAACATTATTAGAAAGCACTGTATACATTTTCACTGTTATGCAGATGACACACAATTATACCTGTCAATGAAGCCAGATGATACTAATCAATTAGCCAAGTTAGAAGCCTGTCTTAAGGAAATCAAAGTTTGGATGACTTGTAATTTCCTGCTATTAAATTCAGATAAGACTGAAGTCATTCTTGTTGGTCCAAAAAACCTTAGAAATTCCTTTCCAAATCAAACTTTCAGTTTGGATGCAGTTACTCTTTCTCTTAATAGCTCTGTGAGGAACCTTGGAGTTATTTTTGATCAGGATTTGTCCTTCAATTCACATATTAAATTTGTTTCTAAGACTGCCTTCTATCATTTGTGTAATATTGCCAAGATTAGGAGCATCTTGTCTCAGAGTGATGCTGAGAAGCTGATCCACGCTTTTGTTAGCTCGAGATTAGATTATTGTAATTCTTTATTATCAGCTGTCCTAAAACATCTTTAAAAGTCTTCAGCTGATCCAAAATGCTGCAGCAAGAGTTTTAAACAGTACAGATAGAGAGATCATATATCTCGTTCTGGCCTCCCTTCATTGGCTTCCCATAGAGTTTAGAATTAAGTTTAAAAATCCTTTCTTCGTACTTACAAGCTCTAAACAATCAGCTCCTTTTTATTTAAAAGATCTGATACTACCGTATCATCCTAACAGAGCACTACGCTCCCAAAATGCAGGTTTACTTGTAATACCTAGAATCTCCAAAAGTACAATGGGAGGCAGAGCCTTCAGTTATCAAGCTCCTCTCCTGTGAATCAGCTGCCAATCTGGATTCGGGAGTCAGACTCGATCTCTGTTTTTAAGAATAGGGCTAAAACCTCCTTTTTGATATAGCCTACAATTAGGGAGGGATCATGTGTTTCTGAACCCTCCCTTAGTTATGCTGCTAATAGGTTTAGTCAGCCGGGGACCTCCAGTAATGCACTGGGCCTCACTCCTTTCCTCACTCTCTATGAAATATTTTTTTTTTGCTGGTCATTAACATTGTTTGTTCTCTCCCATAGATTGAGTCCCCATCGTGCTGTTTGCTCTCTACATGTCTGTTCTTTCTTCTTCTCTGTCCCCTCACCCCCCAGCCAGTCGCAGCAGATGACTGCCCCTCCCTGAGCCTGGTTCTGCTGGAGGTTTCTTCCTGTTAAAAGGGAGTTTTTTCCTCTCCACCGTCGCCAAGTGCTTGCTCACAGGGGATCGCCTGATTGCTGGGGTCTTTCTGCAACTGTGGGGGTCCTCCCTACAGTTGATAGTGCTATGAGATGACTGTTGTTGTGATATGGCGCTATATAAATAAAGTTGAATTGAATTGAATTGAATTAATTTAATTTGAACTGTTGAGAGGACCGGAGCAGCGGGGTGCTCCGTTCCCAGCTGGGCGACTGAGTGTATCCACTGTCTGGCTGCAGACCTTGGCTCTCCGCTGTGTTCCATGCTGCCTCGGTGCATGTGTGGTCACATGTGATATACAGTTGATCTGGTTGTTCCTTTCCCCCGTCATGCTGATGTTGTGGCACATATGTTGGTTACATATTCTCCACAAATGTATTGCTGTATGTTTATTGTGTGCTACACGTCTCATGGAACAAAAGGGACTGAGCCTCTGAGAGACAATGGAAGAGTGTGAGATTCGGCCTTTGTTTCAGGGAGACGACCTGGGGAGATTTCCGGACCACCAGAGACTAAAGGACAATGGTGTGAGATCAAAGGGGTTACTTTGTGATTGGGATTAAATACCATGTGACTGTATGCTTGATTAAACACCATGTGACTGCTGTTTCGTGTCCGGGGTACAAAACCCAGATGTGAGATGAAACTTCCTCTTTTCTTGCTTTGAGATTGTTGGAGTATGTGATCTGTGAATAAAGCTGAATCTGAGGAATAAACTCAGCCTCATCCTTGAGCACATTCTCCACAGTGTTAACTTTTAAAGTTTGGGATATTATAGGTGCTGGAACACCAGTGGGGACTCTCAGGATGCTTTTGAGCAGCTGTGTGTCTCCCAGCAGAGGACAGTGGTGGTGGCCGGTGTGTGCATTGTGCCTCTTTGCTGCGACCTTCATATGTTCCACATATGCCCAGTGGTTGTTTGGAACCTCTGCCACCACGGCAGCATTGTATTGTCATTTTTTGAGCATTAGATCTTCAATACTATCGTTTTCTGATCAAATTTGCCAGCTTGCATTTTTCTGTGTGTGGTTGCTGTGGAGAGACTTCATGTCAGTGTCCTCATGGGTGGGCCTAATTAGAATATTCATAGATCCTGGTTTGAAAGAGGAGAAAAAGGGAGGAGATTTTGACAGGCAATTGCAAGACCATGAAAGTGTTTTTGTGGGGGGAAAAATGAATAGAGATTATAGTTATGTGGGGACTATAGTTTGTGGTTTGCAAGTTAGGCCTACTTTAATAAAACTACAGTATGTGTCAGCAAGAACGTCGAAAACTTAAAAATTTAATCCCTGGAAAATGTGCCATATGGGACCTTCAAATTTATTCAGTACACTGGAAAAGGACATCATGTTACTCAAGTCCACATAAGAAATGTCTGCTAAACTTCAACTACAGGTGGCAGCCTTGTTTGCTGCTTGTCAAGGGGTCATCAGCTGTGGAGACTGAAAGAGCCATATTGAGCAGAGTTGTTTGGGGATGGGGGGACTGCATGTATTCACAAAACACATTTGAGCCTTAAATTTGAGGTAAAACAGCTGTTATAAACTTGACTGTTGACATTAGTAATAAGTGAGTTTTTCATTTTTAAATGTGTTACCTTTCACTTAAATTTACAGGTTTTCTTGTAATTTTGCTGTTATATTGTCTTTAAAAATATCTTTTAAAACTGTCTTTTTCATAATACTAAGCTAGCCTCTTGCCCAAAGATGCTGGGATAGGCTCCAGCTCCCCCGCAACCTGGAAAGGATTAAGCGGTAGAAGATGAGTGTCTGAAGCGTCTTAAATGAGCTAAAGAGGAAAAAGAACCGGACTACTGTTCAGTAATCCAAAGTATTCTCTGATGAAAGCAAATTTAGCGTTTTATTTAGAAAATGGGGTCCTAGAGTTTTGAGGAAGATTGGTGAAGCACCAAATCCAAGACATTTAAAGGTCCAGTGTAAAGTATTCACAGTCTGTGCTGTTTAGTGTGCCAGTCTGGTGTTAGTTCACAGGGTTTTATTTAGTCCATGTCAACACTGCTGTCTACTGGGATATTTTAGAGCACTTCATGGCTTCCAACTATTGAAAAGCTTTCTGGAGATGATGAGGCATCTCCTTTTCCAGCAGGACTCAGCACCAGCCCCCCAGCACCAAAACTATGAAACGGTTTGGCTAACCATATTACTGTGGCTTGACCTGAACCCCATAAAGTATAGCCAAGGGAAAGATGAGAAACACTGAGCCGACAATACAGATGAGCTAAAAACTGCTATTGTGGAAGATGTGAAAATGACGGGCAGCGTTCTTTCTCAAGTCAGCTTTATTCACTTCTCCATCATTTCAACAGCAGAAAAAAGAGAGAGAATGATACAGTAACTCGTCCTTAAATATCAGGGACTTCACACCTCATAGATCACATGTCCCACAGACCACCTTGCATAATAAAGACAGTCACAATGCATTTCACCATCTGGCATAATAAAGACAGTCACAATGGCATTTCCCCCCATGATATCACTTCCACTGTCTCTCACACATCCTTTAATCGACCCCCCACAGTCTCCAGCCTTGCATAACAAGGCTAAGCTTCCTGCCTTTGTTCTGACCTGAAATGTGAGTCACAGAACCGGTCCAACAGGTCCATTGAGTGTTCACCACACAAGCCCACCCCAGCATTTTAGAAAAACAGAACAACAAGAAAATAACCACATGCAAGCCGTGATAGCATCAATACACATCAGTCCATCAGTGCTGGATAGGCTTCAGCCTCCTGCCGAATCTGCTGTAGCCGGGGTTCACCGTCTCTGCGCACTGTCCTGCTGGGGTTTTGCCGTCTGGGGGGCGGAAACCCTTTGTCAGTCTCTGCGGGTGCTCTGGGGAAACATTACTTTGGGAAACATTACTGTGTGAAACCCTCCGTGGTGGTCTACCTGGCCGCGGGGCCTTTGCCAACAGCACTTCCTCCTCTGCCACCACAAAAGCGGGTTTAAGTCTGTCTATGCCAATTTTCTCTTTCCTACCCCCCAAATCTAGCAAAAACTGCTTGTCCCCTGTTTCTAGCACTCTGAATGGTCCGTCATAAGGCGGTCGCAGCGGGGTTCGATGCGCATCGTGTCTAACAAAAACAAACTCTGCGTTCTTCAAAGTTTTAGGTACAAAAACGCGCAGAAAACTGTGGTGCGCGGGGCCGGGCAGCGTGCTTGATTCTATGTGTACTCCGCAACAGCTGAGACGGGGAGGCGTTTGGCGCAGGTTATCTAGGAGAAACTCCCCAGGCAGCCGCAGTGGCTGCGCAAACAACGAGCTCCGCTGGGAGGCTTCTAGATCCTCTTTAGGTGCAGAACGCAACCCCAATAACACCCCATGGTAACTTGTCAACACCAATTTGTATCCGTCAGTGACGCTCTGAGAGCCGCTTTCAATGACCTATGAAAACGTTTGCATAACCCGTTAATTCTGCGGATTGTACACGGTTGTGCGGTGAATTGTGACACCCAGGCTGTGGGCCATTGTCGACCAAAGCTCGAAACAATTGAGGCCTCTGTCGGACGTAATGTCCGACGGAACGCCAAAGCGTCCCACCCAAGCTGTTAAAAACGCGCGCGCCACTTCCTCGCCCTGGGTTTGATGCCAGCGGACCACTTCAGGGCCACGCGTGGTGCGGTCCACCATTGTCAGAAGATGTGTGCACCCCTGTGACAGCGGGAGGGGTCCAACGAGGTCCACATGAACGTGATCGAACTTCTTGGCCGAATGTGAAACGGTTCCAAAGGAGCTCTCGTGTGCCTGTGTACTTTGGCTCATTGATACTGCCGTGCAGGCTGCTGCCCACTCTTTGACCTGTTTGGCGAGGCTAGGCCAAACAAATTTCTCTCCCACCATTTGACCCGGACTGCGCACTCCAGGGTGCGCCAAAGAATGAACCAAGTCAAAAACGCGGCGGCGCCACGCGGCCGTACTACTGGACGCGGCCGTCCAGTGGAGACATCGCAGATTGGGGGAGCATACCGTCTTGCAGCACCCTGCTCTCCAGCCTTAACCCTGTTGGTCCAGACTGGAGCGCGTGCACGTCCGTGTCATTAACCTGCTCTGCGGCCATGGCTGCATAATCTAACCTACGCTGACTGGGGCCGCCACAGCGCGCGAGAGGCAATCTGCCACTACACTGAGTTTTCCCCGCCACATGCTGAATATCAGTGGTAAACTCTGATATCGCGGCCAGCTGCCTCTGCTGCCGGCCTGACCACGGTTCCGAGACCTTGGCCATCGCAATGTTAGCGGTTTGTGATCAACGAACGTGGTGAAAGCGCGTCCTTCCAGGCCAGACTGAAAGTGGCGGATGGCCAAATGGAGAGCGAGCAGCTCCAGTCGAACGGCGCTGTATTTACGGTTCGCTATCGCGGCAAGGTCCTGCTGAAAAATGCGAGGGGTTGCCAAACCCCGGCTACGTGTTGCTCCACGACCGCCCCTATGGCCACATCTGATGCGTCAGTGGGTGAGCACTATGCGGGGCCGTTGGTCTGGGTGTTGCCAACAACGCAGCCTTTGCCAAGGCTGCTTTCACCTCCGAGAACACTTGGGGGGCCTCGCTCTCGGGGACCACTCGATCTTATCTTGCGGGTTTTCTTTTTTTGAGCGCGGCATACAGCGGCTGCATGAGCTGCCGCCGCGTGGGGGAGAAAACGGTTATAAAAAATTCACCATTCCCAAAAACTCCTGCAACGCCCTGACTGTCTGCGGCCGGGGGAAAATTAGCCACAGCGCGCACTTTGTCAGGCAGCGGAACTGCTCCTTTGGGGGAGACGCGGTGTCCTAAAAAATCGACTGGCGCCAACCCCGAACTGACACTTTCCGCTGGGTTGAATATTAACCACCGTGATCTCCTCAACCTTCGAAAACTGGCGGCCAGGTGTGTTTTCCGTGTTCGTCTTCGGACAGCGCTGGCTACTAAAATATCGTCCAGGTAGACGAACACGAAAGGGAGATCGCGAAGCACCGCCCCTTTAAGTCCGAATGGCATGCGTAAAAACTCGAATAAACCAAACGGAGTATTACCGCTGTTTTGGGATGTCCTCAGCGCGCACTGGACTTGGTGGTAACCGCGACCAAGTCTATTTTAGAAAAAATGTGCGCCCCTGCCAGATGAACCGAGAAATGTTGGATATGTGGATTTGGGTAGCGGTCGTGCGCTGTAGCGTTGTTTTAACCTGCGAAAATCCCCGCAAGGGCGCCATGATCCGTCAGCTTTCGGGACCATATGTAGGGGGGAAGCCCACAGGCTGTTTGAACGTTGGATAATGCCCATCCTCTCCAGGTTGGCGAACGCCTCGCGCGCTATGGCCAGCTTAACTGCGTCCGAGCGCCGAGCATTTTGCAAAAAACGGGGCGTCCGTAGTGTAATAAAATCTCCACCCCGTGCTTAGCGACTGTTGGCCCGAAAATGTGGGACCGTAAGTGCTGGAACTGAGTGAGCATGTGTGGAAACTTACCGCCTGCTATTGTGAACGTTGGCTTGTGCTGTAGGCGGGCCACTCACGCTGCACAGGCACACAGAATCAAAAAGAAAATGCATTAACAAGGCGCCTGTTAGACGAGAATCAACCAACAACCCATGTGAGCACAAAAAATTCAGCCCCCAGCATATTGAAATTACTGTATGCTTACACCAAAGTCCACTCATAAGCACGCCAGTGTAGAGACAGAAGCAGAGTCATTCTCACCAAAGGTCTTAATCTCCGAGCCGTTTGCCGCAGTCACCAGGGACGCTCCGGACCCGCCAGTCCTGTCCGCGTAGGAAGGAGTGATGAAACTCAACTGGGAGCCTGTGTCGACGAGGAACTGCCTCCCGGAGCGTGCGTCCGACAAGTAGAGCAGCTTGTTCTCTTCCCCGAGGGCCGCGGCTGCTACCGATCCCCCGGTCTTGGCGTTTCCCGAACGCCCGAACTGGCACGGCGGTACACACTTGCGTGCCCTCTCTGTGAAGCGGCGATGGTAGAAACAAAAGACGTCCGGTCCACGTTCCCTGGCCCTTGCTGCCGCCGTCGTCGGTGAGTCTGGCACCGCTGTCTCTGGCCTCCTGTCGTCTGCGGTCGTCGCGCCGAGTTCCGCTGCAGCGGCCATGGCTGCGCGCCGCTTGGTGGCGTTGACAATCCGCTCCGCCTCTCGGCCCAGCGCACAGTAGTCCCGTAGGGCCAACAGTGGCGAACTGGCCAGAGCCACTCTCGCTGCTGACGGTAGCGTCCTGAGGAAGAGGTGGGTGAAAATGAAGTGATCATCGTCAGAGTCTTTCAACCTCAATAACTTCTCCATCAGGCTCGCGGGCATGTCGTTTTCCCCCTCCGTCAGCGCCAGGAGCCTCTCTGCTCGCTCCTCCGCCGAGGGGGTGAATTGCTGGATGAGTGCAGCCTTCAACGTGCCGTATTTGTCGCTCTCTGGCGGCTGGTCGATCAGGCTCTCCACATATTGGGTCGTGTTGTTGTCCAGCTTTGCGACTACGTGGTAGAATTTCGTGACATCTACCGATAACCCCCGGAGGTTGAACTGCACCTCAACTGCGTTGAACCAGGAGCACGGATTGTTCTGCCAGAAGTCCGGTAGCTGGACTGTAGCGGCGTTCGCTTGGCTGGGGGCTCCTGACGCGGCTGGCCCGGGGGAATTTCTTTCTTCCATGATATGTCTCAGGGTCACCAGTGTGGAAGATGTGAAAATGACGAGGCAGCGTTCTTTCTCAGAGTCAGCTTTATTCACATCTCCATCATTTCAACAGCAGAAAAAAGAGAGAGAATGAAACAGTAACTCTCGTCCTTAAATATCAGGGACTTCACACCTCATAGATCACATGTCCCACAGACCACCTTGCATAATCAAGACAGTCACAATGCATTTCACCACCTGGCATAATAAAGACAGTCACAATGCATTTCCCCCCATGATATCACTTCCACTGTCTCTCACGCATCCTTTAATCGACCCCCCACAGTCTCCAGCCTTGCATAACAAGGCTAAGCTTCCTGCCTTTGTTCTGACCTGAAATGCGAGTCACAGAACCGGTCCAACAGGTCCATTGAGTGTTCACCACACTATCAAAGGAACTTGGGCTTCAATAACACCTCAGCAGTGAAGCAGTAATTCATGGTTAAGGAGCCTAGCTGACTACAGTAGTGGAAATGACTAATTAGCACGTTCACGAAGCATACACAAAAGCACATGCACACAGTAGTAGTGTTTGTGCATGTATTCATACTTAACGTGTATCCTTCCCTCTGTTTCTCATGCTTACACACATCTTGGTCAGAAAGGAGAAATAATGAGACAAAATTTTTATCGAAAAGTTGTACTTAGAACTTTGTGTTATTTTTAAAAAGCTACAAACAATGTGCTAAATTTACCTGACTTCCCCCTTTAAATCCTTAGTTAATCATGATTTCATTTTCCACTGCAAAAGTGATGACTTGCCTTTTATGCATTGGTAATTAGTTTATAAAAAAGCAATTAGCCACAACTTTGAGATCTTTTTATGAAGGAGTCATGTTATAAAGTGGTACAATTACGGAGCCCTGCTGTTGCTGCTGCTTTGTTGTTCACATCTCTTGTTCCAGAGCATGGCTATACATGAGAGGAGCAGATGTAACAGGCCCATAGGCCCCCCCCCCCCCCAAGCTACAACGTTCAGCCTCCACATATTTTGGGGGAGATTAAAATTCTTTCAACTTTTTTCTCATAAATTCTCTTAAATTTAGAACATCCATCCATCCATCTTCTTCCGCTTAATCCTTTCTGGGTGTGGGAGGGCTGGAGCTATCCCAGCATCTTTGGGCTAGAGGCAGGGCACACCCTGGACAGGCTGCCAGTGCAACACAGACAGACAACCATTCACTCTCACAGTCATACCTAAGGACAGTTTCGAATGCCCAGTTTGATGCCAATTAACCTAACTTGCATGTTTTTTTGGCATGTGGGAGGAAACCAGAGAAATCCTGGAGTAAACCCACGCAGACATGGGGAGAACATGCAAACTCCGCACAGATCACTGTTGGTCAGGGGCTGGGATCGAACCCAGGATCCCCCAGTCAAGGGTGAGTTGCTGTGTTGCCACAGTGCTAACCACTCCGCTACCACCCATCCATCCATCCATCTTCTACCGCTTTTCCGGAGGTCCGGGTCGCGGAGGCAGCAGCCCAAGCAGAGAAGCCCAGACCTCCCTCTCCCCAGCCACCTGCTCCAGCTCTTCAGAGGGGACACCAAGGCGTTCCCAGACCAGCTGGGAGACATAGTCTCTCCACCGAGTCCTGGGTCTGCCCCGGGGTCTCCTCCCAGTGGGACGTGCCTGAAACACCTCAAGTGGGAGACGTCCAGGAGGCATCCTAATCAGATGCCCATACCACCTCAACTGACTCCTTTCAATGTGGAGGAGCAGCGGTTCCACTCTGAGCCTCTCCCGGATGACTGAGCTCCTCACCCTATCTCTGAGGGTGAGTCCAGCAATCCTACGGAGAAAGCTCATTTCAGCCGCTTGTATCCGCGATCTCGTTCTTTCGGTCATTACCCAAAGCTCGTGACCATAGGTGAGAGTAGGAACGTAGATTGACTGGTAAATCGACAGCTTTGCCTTAGAACTAAGCTCCCTCTTCACCACAACAGACCGGTACAATGTCCGCATCACTGCAGATGCTGCTCCAATCCGTCTGTCGATCTCTCGCTCCATTTTCCCCTCACTCGTGAACAAGACCCCAAGATACTTAAACTCCTCCACTTGGGGCAGGAGCCTGTCCCCAACCCGGAGAGGACAATCCACCTTTTTCCGGCTGAGGACCATGGACTCGGACTTGGAGGTGCTGATTCTCATCCCAGCCGCTTCACACTCAGCGGCAAACCGTCCCAGCAAGAGCTGTAGGTCATTGCTGGATGAAGCCAACAGGACAACATCATCTGCAAACAACAGAGATGAGATCCTGTGGTTACCAAGCATGACACCCTCCATTCCCTGGCTGCGCCTAGAAATCCTGTCCATAAAAATTATGAACAGGACCGGTGACAAAGGGCAGCCCTGGCGGAGTCCAACTCTCACTGGGAATGACTCCGACCGAGTGTTGGCAATACGAACTAAACTCTCACAACGGTCGTACAGAGACCGAATAGCTCGTAACAACAAGCCCGATACCCCATACTCCCGAAGCACCCCCCACAAAAATCCACGAGGGACGCGGTCAAATGCCTTCTCCAAGTCCACAAAACACATGTAAACTGGTTGGGCAAACTCCCACGAACCCTCAAGAATTCTCGAGAGGGTAAAGAGCTGGTCCGATGTGCCACGGCCAGGACGAAAACCACATTGCTCCTCCTGAATCCGAGGTTCGACCAACGGCCGGACTCTCCTCTCCAGTACCTTGGCATAGACCTTCCCAGGGAGGCTGAGGAGTGTGATCCCTCTAAAGTTGGAGCACACCCTCCGGTCCCCTTTTTTGAAGAGAGGAACCACCACCCCGGTTTGCCATGCCAAAGGCACTGCCCCCGACCTCCACGCAATGTTGCAGAGGCGTGTCAACCATGACAACCCAACAACATCCAGGGCCTTGAGGTACTCGGGGCGAATCTCGTCCACCCCCGGGGCCCGGCCACCAAGGAGATTTTTAACCACCTTGGCGACCTCAGCCCCTGTGATAGGCGAGTCATCCCCCTTGTCCCCAAACCCTGCTTCCTCTGTGGAAGGCGTATCAGTGGGATTGAGGAGATCCTCGAAGTATTCCTTCCACCGCCCGACGATATCCCCAGTGAAGTCAACAGTGTCCCATCCGCACCATACACAGTGTGGACGGGGAGCTGCTTTCCCCTCCTGAGCCGCCGAACAGTTTGCCAGAATCTCTTTGAAGCCGACCGAAAGTCTTGTTCCATGGCCTCACCGAACTCCTCCCATACCCGGGTTTTTGCTTCAGCAACCACCCGAGCTGCACTCCGCTTGGCCTGCCGGTACACCTCAGCTGCTTCGGGAGTCCCACAAGCCAACCAAGCTTGATAGGACTCCTTCTTCAGCTTAATGGCCCCCCTCACCACTGGTGTCCACCACTTGGTTCGGGGGTTGCCACCACGAGATGCACCGACCACCTTGCGGCCGCAGCTCTGGGCCGCCGCTTCAACAACAGAGGTGGAGAACATGGCCCATTCAGACTCCATGTCTCCAGACTCCCTCGGAATGTGGTTGAAGTTCTTCCGGAGGTGGGAGTTGAAGACCTCCCGGACAGGGGCCTCAGCCAGACGCTCCCAGCACACCCTCACTATACGTTTGGGTCTACCAGGTCTGAATGGCTTCCTCCCCTGCCATCGGATTCCACTCACCACCAGGTGGTGATCAGTTGACAGGCGTCAGCACCTCTCTTTAGCTCGGGTTTCCAAGACATACGGTCGCAGGTCTGATGATACGATAACAAAATCGATCATCGACCTGCGGCCTAGGTGTCCTGGTGCAGGTTGCACATATGGACACCCTTATGCTTGAACATGGTGTTTCGGTTATGACAGACCTGTGTTAGCACAGAAGTCCAATAACTGAACACCACTCGGTTCAGATCGGCAGGCCGTTCCTCCCAATCACCCGCCCTCCAGGTTTCACTGTCGTTGCCCACGTGCCATTGAAGTCCCCCAGTAGGAGGGGGGGACCGCCTCCACCTGCAGAGGGAGTCATGGAAGTCCGGTGCTAGTGGATTAGGTGGCAGTCAAAGGCGGAGACCTTGCGGACTGATCCCAAGCTTTCTAAACTGGCTTTTGTACTCCGTCTACCACGCTGCCCAAATTAGAAACGATATTTCTCATAAATTCACTACTTTGTTCATGTAAATTTGCAACTTTTTCCTGATAAAATTGAGATTTTTCTCATAAATTTGCAACTTTTTGTGTAAATCTGCAAGTTTTTTTTCTCTAAAATTTAACTTTTTTTTCTGTAAATTTGAGACTTTTTTTCTTGTAAATTTGTAACTTGTTTCCGCCTGTAAATTTTCACATTTTCTTCTAAATGTGCAACTTTTTCTTTCAATTTGTGGCTTTTTTTCTTTTAAACTTGCAACTTTTTTCTCATACATAATTTGGCAACTTTTTTCTTATAAATTTGAAACTTTTACTCATAAAATGGTACTTTTTATCTTAATTTTGTCTTTTTCTTGTAATTTTGCAGCATTTTTCTTGTAAATTTTCATTTGCAAACCTTTTTCCTTGTACATTTCTAACTTTTTGCTTGTAAAATTTGTAATGCTCATTTGGATTCTGTTCAATTTTTATTATATCAGTTTAATTTTTTTTTTTTTCTATTCATCTCTAGCAGTGACCAAAGTTTATTACCTCTCAAGGAGTTGATTCATCTGTCTGTCTGTTTATGGCAGGATTACTCAAAAACTCCTGGACATATTGTTATAAATTTTCACCAGAGGTGGTCCTTGGGCTATGGATCCATTAGATGTTGGAGGTGACCCAGGTCAGATGCGTATTCTAGGATTCATTGTGAGATGGGCCTTGGGAGTTATGCACTCTGTTTTAGGTTTTTTTTTTCTAAGGTTTTTGTAATAATAATGATCTTTATTTCTATAGCACTTTTCCTAAGCCAGAGTTCCAAAGTGCCTTGTTGGTAGGGGAGGCGGCTCCCCCTGCTCAGTTTAAAGGGTTTGAACTGCCAGCAAGCAGTCCTGAATACCCCCCCCCCCAAAAAAAGGGGGGGCTAGAAACGGTCCTGTTTTGTTTTGCACACATATATGCAGGCTGCAACATTTTTGGGGTGAAGTGCTTTCCCTCTCGATTAAAAAAAAAAAAAAAAAAGCCTTCATGAGCAGGTAATTTGGTGACACTCCCTGCCTCTTTTTCTTTTCTTTTTTCCCTCTCATCGACTCTCTCCGGCAGAGACTGCGCCTGCGCTCCTGCTCCCTTCCGAACGAGGCTTCACCAATCCGGGCTCTGGTTCCATCCCGGCTCGGCGTCCCACAGGCCAGCCGCCGCTCGTCATAAGCCGCCCGGCCGTCCAGTAATGGGGGAGTGGTAACGGCGGAGACTGAAGCCGCTGCGTGTGTGAGGTGACCGCCGTGAGGAAGTTGAGTGGAACGCCGGACCGGACAGCTCCGCCGAGACGCATCCGACAGTTGCCGCTGTTGTGAGTTGGAGGAGCCTTAAAATAAGGGCATGCATAGTGATGGAGAGAAGATGTATGGATGCTTCTGCTATTACGAGAGTCCTCGCTGCTCACTATCCGCATCCACCCATCGAAAACTAGTCTTTTTATATTTCACACCATCCTGCAGGCGTATTAGTGCGCACTTGAGAGTTTTTTTTTTCCCCCCACCCCCCTTGTCTGGCTGATTTTGTTATTCCCTGTGCTTCAATTTTAATCTCAGCTCATGTGGATTTTATTGTAGGGGATAAAGGGGGATGTACTGGGGGGGGGGGGGATATTTAAGGCATTCTCCTCTTCAGCCTGTCTGCATCATCATCACCACACGGTACAGTGTGTAGTGCAGGCTTTTACCTCACCCCTCCACCTCCACCCCCACCCCGTTTTTTTTTTTTTTTTTTTGCAGGCCTACGCAGACACAGAGCGGCTTGTTAACCTTGGCTGGTGTGGAAATAGGACACTTGGAGGGGGATGCACGGTGGAGCCCTGCTCAGACAGTCAGGATCACCTCCTGTTTGCTTCTCCTTTATGATGCGTTTAATTCATCATCAACCGCCGCCCCAGCTTTGATCGGGCTGTTTGTGCCTTAAAAGCAGAGTACGCAAATGCTATGGCTGTCAGCCTTTAGGGAACCCCCAAGCAAAAGTTCACCTTAAATGTTCTTTTAGGGAGAATTAAAATAAATTGGAACTATTGCTTGTAAATTTGAAACTTTTTACCTCCTAAATGGCAGTTGTTTCTCATAAATTCGTGTCTTTTTTCCTTGTAAATGTGCAACTTTTTCTCATAAATGTATGACTTTGTTCTCATAAATTTGCAACTAATTTTCTACTAACATGGGAACAAACGAACACACTTGCCGGGCTGCCCCCAAGTGAGGCCACAGCGGCTCATGTGGTTTGGCATATTTGATTGGGCAAAGGGATTTTACGCTGGGTGCCCTTCCTGACACAGACCCCTCCCCATTTACCCGGGCTTGGGACCGGCACTAGGAGTACACTTGTTTTGTGTTTCCCCCCTGTGGCTGGGTAAAAATTGCAACAATTTCTTTTTTACAACTTTTTTTTGTCCATTCTGGAACCTTCGTTGTGGATGCAGGTTAAATTTTTAATCACTCATTTCATTTTTTCTGGCTCAGACAATGACCCAAGTTAATTTTAAAATGTTTCATTTTATTTCAAGGTTTGAAAATTCCTCCCATTCAAAATGAAAGTTCCATAGGTGCTGATGCTCAGGTGCTTATGGCATAGTAGCATTGGGATAGCTAAGTATTTGTGTCTGTCCATGCATGCAAGCTTTTGAAATGCTTGGTATTTGTTTACACACGTATGACGTTGATGTCACCGCTTTACAAACACACATGAGGTTCACCTCATTATTAAATATTTATGATTGAGTGGCAGCAATACACAAAAACTATTCAGCACTCTATAACCTGAAAGCGCCTAAAGACTGTGACTTGGTTGAACATTTTAAATGTCAAAATCACTGAGTTTTTATATTTCCTGCTTGTTTTTCTTTATACATGTGAATACCCACTGATTTATTTTTAAAAAAAGTAGGTGCACCTCATTGGTTGATCCGCCCCCCGTAAGCTAGTCTGAAATCTGTTTATCCTCATCCAAGATGGCAGTGGGAAATGCAAAACATTGTCCCATATCTTAAAAACTAAACAGCGAAACATGTTTTGCACCTTTAGTTCAGCACACAATTGACAGTTGACAGGAAGATCTGCATGTTGGTGTAAAAAAAAGTCGCACTGCCCACTACTGGCCCGGTGGAGTTATTACAACAACTTTTTCACAGTTTCAGTGAGTGTGGACTCAAGTTGTTTTTGTGCTTTTTTGTTTATAACAACAAAGCCTTATCTCAAAATTCTGGCAAATTAAAGTCAAAAAAACATGGTGATACGTTGATGCAAGCTTCTAGTTCCACTTGATCTTAAGCGGGCGAGGTGAAAACTTGGTAACACACACACGCACGTGCGCACACACATCATGCTGCCCCTGCTTTCTTCATGTGTGTTTTGGACCGTGCAGGAAAAGTTTCAGTTTCACTGTGATAATGTGCTGGCAGGCTCGGCAGCAGCAGGAGAGGAATTTTAGGGGTGCACAGCTGCTGCCGGAGCCAGATCTACTTCTGCTGATCCAAAGGAAAATCTAATTTTTATTTTAAAGCTGGAGTCAGCAGCAGCAGAATATTCACTTCAGCTTCAGGAACAAAGGCTTCTTTCTGGCTGCAGTCTGGTATAGTGAAGAAAATCTTTAGGTCTGATATAAAATGAACAGTTTGATTTTTTTTTTTTAAATATATTCTGTCTGTCTTGCTGAATCTTATAAAAGATGGAGGTAGCTAAAAGATGCATTTTATCTAATGGCCAGTAGATGCCACCACCTCTGTGACTCAATATAAGTTTATGGGAAATTAGGGCTGTAGTATCTATTGAATGTGTCAACATTTTTTTAGTACACATATTTCCAATGAGGGTCCTTGTGTGAAATCTTCACCAGACTTTGGTATTAACTCAAGAAATGCACACGTAGAAAGAAACTGAAACATTTTAGCCCATAAATAAAGTTACTTGTAATAAAGTGGAATGAAAAAGGAAAGATGTACTGAACACAATAAAGAAATTTTATTTAATACTTGGAGGAGAAGCCTTTGTTTGTGATGACAGCTTACTGTATGAAGAGATTAATCTTCTGCGCTGCTCAGGTTGGAGTTTTCCCCATTCTTCTCAACAGACTGCCTTTAAATCCTCAAGACTGTAGAGGTCCCCCTTGTGAATCTTGATCTTTATTTCTTTCCACAGTTGTCCAATTGAATCTAAGTCAGGTGATGACTGGGCCATAACTGACAACTTAATTTTCTTTGTTGCAAACTAATTGTGACCCCTGCCGTGCTAGCAAAATGAGTTGGAATGCGCACTGGGTAATTACGAGCTACAGGCACGTGAAGTCATAAATCATGAGTCTTTCTTTGTTTGCTGGCGGCAAGTCCTGGGAAAACCCCCATCAGTGCCTGGTATCATTGTAAAGCTTGGAATGCCCACTTTCTAAAAATACACATTTTTGTGGAAGACGTAACTCAGGACCGATCGAATGCAAGTTTTCAAACCAGCCAAAATATAAACAAAATTGGTTTATGCTGGTCTGTTTTTTGCGCAATTCCTACAAATTAAATATCATTTTGAAGGTCCTTCAATACAGTATATGAAAATAGTGTTACCTCAGTTTTGAAAATTTCTTCATTGCGACTCATTCTGCCAGCATGGGTCACAACTGAGAATTTCCTTCACTTTGTGTTTGGGATCATTATCCTGCTAGAAGGTCCATCCCCATTACGTTCTTGTCAGCCTGATTATTTTCAATAATACTTAAGTACATTGCTCCAGGCATTGTTCCTTTGTTTATATGATTTATGTCAGTGGTGCTTCTACCTCCAAAATGCTCTTTTGTCTCATCTGATCACACAGCATTCTCTCACTATTTTATAGGCTTGTCCAAATGCTACTTAGTAAACTCTAAATTGAGCGTTCCTTTTCTTTCATAATAGAGTCTTGGGAGGTGAGCGTTCATGGAGTCCATGATGATGGAGTGCACTGCCTATTGTCACAATTGTACCTGCTTCCTTCAAGTCTTTTTGGAGCTCTTTCCAAGTTGTTCTTGGCTCTTGGGTTACTTGTCTGACTGTCCTTTTGATTCCCTGGTCAGATATCTTGCAAGGAGCTCCTGTGCATGGCTGATGGTTGATTAGATGTAGAGTGATGTTCCTTCCACTTGTGGATAATCTCCCCAAAAGTGCTTACTGGAAGATTTAGAAGTTTTGCTGTATGTCTGTAACCATATCCATCAATGAGTTTTGTAACAATCAGGTTGCAAAGGTCTTAGGAGAGCTCTTGGCTTTTACCCATCATGAGACGTTTCTTGTATGACACCTTGGTAACAAAAACTTGTGTTATAGCCACTTCTGAAGTACCAACCCATCTGATAGTAATTTCCACAGATAGGATGTGGAACTACTTTCTAACAACTTATGGATTTTGGCTGGTTGACTGCCCTACCATGCCTCGAGGTACTGCTTTTTCTAATGTGTTCAATACTTTTTTCCTGTCTCATTTTTTTTTTCCACAATATCTTTATTGAACCTTTTTTTTTTTTAAACAAACATGATACAAACAATCAAACACTAACACTAAAGTACTACAAAAAAAAAATGCACTAAAAAACACCAACAACCACCAACAAAATCAAATCTTCAACAATGCTCCTCTGTTTAGTCTAGACAATCCAACACATAAGTATACATATTATGTTCACCAGTTTGGAATTTACAAGGTCCACACATATCATTCACCTTCTTCTTCAAGAGTTATGTTTAAATTTTTTACATAATCAATAAAAGGTCCCCATATATTCTCAAACACAATTTCCTTTGATTTCAGTATATATGTTATTCTTTCTAATGGAAGGTTTGTTAACATCTGTCTTAACCACTGAGTCACATCTGGTCTATGAGTCTTTTTCCATAATAGTGCAATACATTTTTTGGCATTAAGCAAACTGAGGTCTATGAATGTTCTTTCACTTTTATTAAAATTATGCTTTTCTGGGTACAGACCCAACAAAAACAGTTTAGGATTCAATATGATTTGTTTTGAGATTATTTTTTCAATTGTTACCCTCACCTCTTCCCAAAACATTCTTATTAATCTACATTCCCATACACAATGAAATAGAGTTCCTTTACTTTCCATACATTTTGTGCACGTATCTGGTATATTTTTGTTATATCTATTTAACTCCTCCGGTGTAACATACATCCGCATTAACCATTTGAAATGTATCAATTTAAGGCGTACATTTATTGATTTGGTTTGAGCTTCTGTACAAGCCAATTCCCATTGTTCCTCTGAAATTTCAGTTTGCAGATCTTCTTTCCAGTAGTTTAATCTTTTCAGTGAATTTTCACTTGAAAATAGTGTCAATGAGTTATAAAACTCTGAAATAATACCCTTTCTTTTACTATCTTTCATCAACATTTTTTCCAAGGATGAATAGATAGGTCGAGTGAGAGCTTTATTTTGATTTGATCGAATAAAGTTTCTAAGTTGAAGATATTTAAAAAAATGTGTTCTATTGAGATTAAATTTGATCCTCAACTCTTCAAAAGACATTATGTTTTCTGCACATGGCAAATATAAATCCTGAATCTTTTGTATCCCTTTTAAATTCCATACTTTAAATACAGCGTCCGCTCTCCCTGGTTTAAAATATTGATTACCCCATATTGGACTAAATTGTGACAATAACTGTGGTTCTTTTAAATAGTTTTTAGCTTCACACCATATTTTGATCATATGCTTTACAAATGGATTTTTAACTTGTTTTTGTAATTTTTTGCCGAATCTGAGTATATGAATATGGGAAGAGGTAAAGGTAAATTGTATGATTCCATTTCAATCCAGTGAGGGAGATCATTTGATGAAAAATAATATGTCATAGACCTCAGTTGTGCCGACCAATAATACAACATAAAATTTGGACATTTCAGACCTCCACGATCAAATGGTAAATATAATAAAGACAGACGTAATCTAGCCCTCCTGTTGTTCCATATAAATTCCACTAACTTTTTTTTAATTCTTGAGAATAAATCTAAAGGTGGTGGTAAGGGATTGTATTGAAATAAATAAAGTATTTTAGGTAAGATATTACTTTTAAGTATATTAATTCTCCCGATCATCGACATTGGTAGTGACATCCATCTCTGAAGTAACTCATCAATATCTGTCATTAAGGCTTCATAATTGACACTGGCGACTGATTCTAGCTTAGGCACAATTTGGATTCCTAAATATTTGAACTGATTTACAACATTGAATTGATTTACCTCAGGGGCTGGGTAATTTCTCTGGGTCTCATTTAGCATTAATATTGAAGATTTAGTTTTATTTATTTTATATCCTGATATTTCCCCGAAATTCTTTATTAAATTCAACAAGGTCGGAATTGATTTTTTAAGATTCGACATAAACAAAATTATGTCATCGGCATACAGGGAGATTTTATGTTCTGTTGGTCCAACTTTAATTCCATATATTTGTGACTGTAGACGTATCGCCATCGCTAAAGGTTCAATTGCCATAGTAAACAGTAAAGGTGAAAGTGGACAGCCTTGTCGACATCCTCTATTGATTTTTATTGAGTTTGAAATATTGTTATTTGTTAGAATTTCTGCAGTAGCATTATTATATATTATCTGAACCCATTTTATGAAATTATTTCCAAGTCCAAACCTTTGTAAGACTTCAAAAAGAAAGGGCCATTCAACTCTATCAAAGGCTTTTTCGGCATCCAGTGATAAGAGAGCTGTATCCGGTGCTTCTTTATTAGAATAAATAATATTAAATAGTCTTCTTACATTATGGAAGCCTTGTCTTCCCTTTATAAAGCCATTCTGATCTCGATTAATAATATTTGGTAAAATTTCTTGTATTCGTCTTGCTAAAATTTTACAAATTATCTTAAGGTCGGCATTTAATAGGCTTATTGGTCTCATATTTTCACATTTATTAGAGGGCTTACCTGGTTTTGGCAACAGTATAATTAAGGCATTATTCATATATGATGGTAAATTACTATTTTGAAATGCTTCTAAAACCATTTCCAAAAAAGGTTTTGTTAATTTATTCTTAAATTTTTTATATAGGTCAACTGAAAGACCATCTGGTCCTGCACTTTTTCCTGATTTCATATTATCAATGGCTAGTCCAACTTCTTCTTGACTAATTTTAGACTCCAGTATCTCCCTATTTTCATTTGGAATACACGGTATAAATAGTTCATTCAAAAACCCATGTAGTTTTGTTAAGTCAGATTCATTTTTGGTATCATATAATTTTTCATAGTAATCTCTAAAGGCTCTATTAATTTCTGAAGGATCTATAACTACCTGTCCATTACTTATAATACTGGTAATTGGTGTTTTAGATTCTAATTGTTTAATCTGCCATGCCAATAACTTTCCTGATTTTTCACCTTGTTCATAAAAAGATTGTTTCAATCTTAGAAGACTCGAGGCAGCTCTATTCGCTGATTTTTTGTCATATTCAGCTCTCAAAATCAGTAATTCGTTCTCCAACCTTGGATCACTTCCTGCATACACTCTTTCTTGAAGAATTTTATTTTATGTTCCAATTGGACTCTCTCCTCTCGAGTCTTCTTAGATTTTGAACCTGTATAACTAATAATATGTCCCCTAATAAAAGCTTTGAAAGCCTCCCACTTTACACATGCTGATGTTTGTGTAGTATTGATATCAAAGAACTCATCTATCTGTTTTTCTATATACTTAACAAATTCCTCATCCTGAAGCCATTTATGCTGAAATTGCCATCTACCTGGTTCCTTTGTCAATTTCTTATCTACATACGTTAGACAGCAGGGTGCATGATCAGAGATCACGATGTTATCATAAAAACAGTTTTGAATCTTGGACCTTAATTCTGTGGAGATCAAAAAATAATCTATACGTGAGAATGTCTTGTAGGTATTGGAATAACAAGAGTATGCTTTAACTTGTGTTTCATTTCTCTCCATATATCTATCAATTTCAATTCTTTCATAAAATGATTAATGGTCATCCTACATCCATTGTGCGTACAGTCCAGTCCTGTTGATCTATCTATACTGGGATTCAATGTACAATTAAAATCCCCTGCTATTATATGTTGCCCTGTAAGTGATGATAAGATAAGAAATAAATTGGCAAAGAACTTTTGATCATCTATATTGGGACCATATAAGTTCACCAAATTTATGTTTTCTAATAGCAAAGATCCTTGAATGATTACATATCTTCCAAATTTGTCTCCAATTACATTTTTCACTTGAAATGGGACTGATTTATGTATGAGAGTCATAACTCCCCTGGCTCGGGATGAAAATGATGAGGTGAAAACATTTCCTTGCCATCTACTCCTAATTCTTTTTACATCTTGCTCTATTAGATGAGTTTCTTGTAAAAACACAATTTTTGAACCCATGTCTTTTATTTTATTCATAACTTGTTTAAGTTTTTTAAATTTTGTAGACCTCTGCAATTCCATGAAGTTAAATTAAGATTAACGCTTTGATTTATAATCAATAGGGAGTTTGGGATTACCTTGCAGTGTAAACATGCTCAAACAGAAAAGCAAAAAAATGAGTGGTTGAACATTCACCCTACAAACTACACACAAACAAATTCCCCCTTCCCACATTTGTGGCAATCCCCCCAAAAGCAAAAGAAAAATTCCGTCTCCCGATATAGCCATCGACCGTTCCACACCCACGAGGATCAGCCAAAGCCACTCCTTCTTCATCCTCCCAATCACCCTAACTCTACTGCTTTTAATAACGTAACATTAACTCTCTTCTGTAATTTTTCAATTTAACTCCAAAATTTTTTTAGCAATTTTGTACTTTTTTTTTTTTAATATGTAATACATTCTATATTTTGTAATCTTGTTATATGCTTCTAATCAGATAAATGCTCAAATATTCTACCCTATATTCTGTTCATGCTTAGCTCCCACCAGTCTCTTCCTGGATCTTCTTGATGAGCTCCTGCGCCTCCTCGGGGGTCTTGAAGATGCGTGTTCTGCCCTCATATGTGACCAGAAGTCTTGCAGGGTGAATCACTCCATGACGAATCTCAAGGTTGCGCAGTTCTTTGCGGATGGGGTCAAACTGCTTCCTTAATTGTTGGATTCCTGAGGCCAGATCTGGGTAGAACCGCACCTGCTGATCTTGGTATTTAATTTCTCCTTTGGCCCGCACCGCGTTGGAGATCGTCATCCTGTCTCTGTAGCTGAGAAACTTCATAATTAGCGTCCTCGGTGCTGCCTTGTTACCTCTCGGTGGGCCAATTCGGTGGGAGCTTTCCAAAACGACTGATGATTTTAGCTCCGCGTTGTTCAGCGCCTCCGGGATCCACCCCTCCAAAAAGGAGCATGAATCACGACCTTCGGCTCCCTCCGGTAAACCCACCAGCCTCAGGTTGTTCCTTCTGGACCGAGATTCCAAGTCCAGAACGCTATTTTCCAGATCTTTATTTTTTTTTTCCAAAGTGCGCACCTTTATTTGAAGTCCGCTGATTTCATCCTCCGCACTTGAAACACGAAGCTCCGCCTGCGTCACTCGCTCCACGCAGTCACCCAACTCCTTTCTCATTGCATCCAACGCTGCCATAATCCCATCAAGTTTAGCGGAAAAGTCTGCTCTCATTGAGCTAATGGCAGCCAGCACTGCACCTGTGCCGCCATCGTCAGCAGCAGCAGTTACCGCACCACCGCTAGTTTCATCCGCCATATCCGCAGCTTTTTCTACTGCGCCACAAACTTTAAAGTCCGTTAATTTGGACTGCTTCGGCGATTCAATTTTTCCCCCTCCTGATTTCCCAGCCTTAGTCTTCACCGGCATATCCTCACCCAAACGCTGGGAAAAGTTCTGTTCCAAATGAGAGAGTTATTTGCCGAATTTTTATTTCCAGGGGCAGAGCAGAGTGATACGTGTCCTTCTAGGCGGCCGCCATAACCGGAAGTCCCTCCTGTCTCATTTTACTCTATTACAAATGACTTTCTTTATGAAGTTAAATGTTTCTGATTTCTTTCTGCATAGTTTGTTTTAAATTAATACCAATATCTGGTTAAAATGTCATGTGAGTAGCCTCATTGGACATACAGTATATGTATTCGGAATACTGGTCAGCACATTCAGTTCTTTCCACCAGTGATTATTATAGTTTGTAGATTTTTTTCTGACCAAGTTGCATAAAAGAGCACATCATTTCCTCATTGGTCACACAGATAAAACCTCAGTGAAGGTGTAACCTAAACACTTAATTAGGCCCACTGTATCAGGCAGCTCCAAATTAAGAAATTATTTATGGTCCAGTCTTGCTGTAGCTTTTCCATTGCATACATGCGTCAAATAACACACGGGAGAGAGCCAAATCTTCTGGTGATTATGTTAGTGGAACAGAAACTAGTGTCAGCTGCCATTAGTCAAACATTTATTTTTTTGTATATATGACATCGCATCCGATGAACATCAGTGCTGCTCAGCTTTGGCTGTGCTTTTACTGTAAATGGCAGAAGTGTGCAACAAGTGTATTGTTTCTTTGATATTTAGAGAATAGCAAAGACTGTTCATTTGGAAAAAAAAAAGACATTTCAGGTAGTCTAAATATTACTGTCACTTCAGTATTTTATTTTTTAATGCTGATTCTCAAAGAAATAGAAGTTACCATTGTTTGTCATAATTTTGTGCATTAAAGCAACACTATGTAGGATTTCCACCTTAAAATCATGTTTCCAAAATCATTTTGGTGGCACATCAACCTTTGACCATGTTCAATGTCACTTCCCCCATAGTCTGAGTGGGCCCGCGTTGCCTGCCTGCAACAGCTCTGTTCTTTGTAGGAACAATGAAAGGACTACATCTGGTGACTATGACCGCAGTCCCAACAGCCAATCACAGGGTGCTTAGTTGCTGGTGACCAAAATCGTGCCCTGTGATTGGCTGTTGGGACTGAGGTCATAGTGACCATAGTTGTAGTCTTTTCAGTGTTCCTACCCGGAACAACAAAGTGACACAGTGCTGCTTTAAACTCTTAAAGGTCCCATGTTTTGCATTTTCCAGGTATTAATTTTACAATTTGACATCCTCAGACACATGTATACACAGTTGTAAAGACCAAAATCTACTTTTGTGTTGTTTTAGAACTCATCAAAAAGTTGTTGTGATGTTCTATCAGAAAGCAGCTGGTTTTCAGCCTGCTCATTAATATCAATGAGCCCCTAATCTCATTGGATAAATCTTTTGAGTGGGCCAATCACAATTAAGGAAGCAGTCAGGGTGAGTTTGTTTTACTAATTTAAGCCTAAATCTCATGGAGTGGAAAATGCTGAGAAATGTTCATGAACATTGCGGTTGATAGGGTTCCGCAAAGGTTCGTAAAAGGTTGTACAACAATTCCAGTTTTTAAGGTCCCAGTTTTTCTTGTTGCAAAAAAAAAAATTGAACATGTTCAAAAATTTTTGAGAATGTTTTTTTTCCACAAGCAGTTGCAAATGTTTGCAAAATAGTTGTGTCTGCAAACAGTTTGCTAAAGTGCTTTTTGGTCCACCAAGTAGTGAACACTGGCAACCATTCACTGCTCCATCAGATACTAGCTTGATTTTCAAAAATCGCTACTTTTGTCAGCATTGCCACTCTGTGAGGTACTACCCTTTGTGAAATGAAGGTGGGGCTTCTTGGCTTGTGACATCATAAACCCAAGGAAGTGCAATCATCTTATTTCTTAAAGGATTTAACTACAACAGACATTGTGTTTCTTTGTGAAGTCGTTGTTGTAATATTTTAATGGTATACACGTGATTCATGGCTGTATTAATAAGGGTAAAACCCTCAAACACCATTTTGCACAATCTGGGACCTTTAAAGGTCAGTTCCGATGTATTTATGGCACATACAGCTAAAGAGGATAAATCTTGTAAAACAGTAATGCCAGTTATGAGCTTAGATTGCCATATGTTAATCTCATGACTGGGCTTAGAACAACATAAATATCAGAAACTGGGTAAGACTGCCCTCACAGTGTGCATGCGTTACATGTTAGTAAAAATGACATTTTCTAGGAGCTACAGTCGTTACGATGGTAGAATTTCAAACTTGATACTCAACGGAAAAAAAATACACAAATTCAGGATTAAATAAAGATTGGAGCAATGCAAACAATAAAATCAGTGACAACACTATTTTAAATTGTTGACGTAGTGCTTAGAAAATAAAGTAACATAACTTTAAGGTAATGTCAGATATCAATGAGTTAACTCAGAGATGGATGTCACTACCAATGTCGATGATCGGGAGAATCAATATACTTAAAAGTAATATTTTACCTAAAATACTTTATTTATTTCAATACATTCCCTTATCACCACCTTTAGATCTATTCTCAAGAATAAAAAAAAAGTTAGTGGAATTTATATGGAACAACAGGAGGGCTAGATTACGTTTGTCTTTATTATATTTACCATTTGATCGTGGAGGTCTGAAATGTCCAAATTTTATGTTGTATTATTGGTCGGCACAACTGAGGTCTATGACATATTATTTTTCATCAAATGATCTCCCTCACTGGACTGAAATGGAATCATACAATTTACCTTTACCTCTTCCCATATTCATATACTCAGATTCGGCAAAAAAATTACAAAAACAAGTTAAAAATCCATTTGTAAAGCATATGATCAAAATATGGTGTGAAGCTAAAAACTATTTAAAAGAACCACAGTTATTGTCACAATTTAGTCCAATATGGGGTAATCAATATTTTAAACCAGGGAGAGCGGACGCTGTATTTAAAGTATGGAATTTAAAAGGGATACAAAAGATTCAGGATTTATATTTGCCATGTGCAGACAACATAATGTCTTTTGAAGAGCTGAGGATCAAATTTAATCTCAATAGAACACATTTTTTTAAATATCTTCAACTTAGAAACTTTATTCGATCAAATCAAAATAAAGCTCTCACTCGACCTATTTATTCATCCTTGGAAAAAATGATGATGAAAGATAGTAAAAGAAAGGGTATTATTTCAGAGTTTTATAACTCATTGACACTATCTTCAAGTGAAAATTCACTGAAAAGATTGAACTACTGGAAAGAAGATCTGCAAATTGAAATTTCAGAGGAACAATGGGAATTGGCTTGTACAGAAGCTCAAACCAAATCAATAAATGCACGCCTTAAATTGATACATTTCAAATGGTTAATGCGGATGTATGTTACACTGGAGGAGTTAAATAGATATAACAAAAATATACCAGATACATGCACAAAATGCATGGAAAGTAAAGGAACCCTATTTCATTGTTTATGGGAATGTAGATTAATAAGAATGTTTTGGGAGGAGGTGAGGGTAACAATTGAAAAAATAATCTCAAAACAAATCATATTGAATCCTAAACTGTTTTTGTTGGGTCTGTACCCAGAAAAGCATAATTTCAATAAAAGTGAAAGAACATTCATAGACCTCAGTTTGCTTAATGCCAAAAAATGTATTGCACTATTATGGAAAAAGACTCATAGACCAGATGTGACTCAGTGGTTAAGACAGATGTTAACAAACCTTCCATTAGAAAGAATAACATATATACTGAAATCAAAGGAAATTGTGTTTGAGAATATATGGAGACCTTTTATTGATTATGTAAAAAATTTAAACATAACTCTTGAAGAAGAAGGTGAATGATGTGTGTGGACCTTGTAAATTCCAAACTGGTGAACATAATATGTATACTAATGTATTGGATTGTCTAGACTAAACAGAGGAGCATTGTTGAAGATTTGATTTTGTTGGTGGTTGTTGGTGTTTTTAGGGTATTTTTTTTTTTTTGTAGTACTTTAGTGTTAGTGTTTGATTGTTTGTATCATGTTTGTTAAAAAAAAAAAAAAAAAGGTTCAATAAAGATATTGTGGAAAAAAACATAACTTTAAGGTATGAATGACAAAATTACTGTAGGTAATGCAAAAAAGGCAATATTTTCAGGTTGGAGTAGTGCAAATAAGTAACGTAACTGTAAAGTGACAAAAATAATATTCTTCTGAGTAGTGGAAAAAAGACCACTATTCTTAAGTTGTCTAATATATATTGGAAATGCAAACAAAAAAAAGACATTCTCTTAATGGTAGTGCAAAAAACAAACAAACAAATGGGTAATGCAACAAATGAGTAACTTACTGTAATGTGTACATGTATGCTGTGTATGACAAGATAAAGATTCTTTGGTAATACCATAAATATATAAATAAATCCCAACCAGTATATATACTATTCAAAGAAAGTATTTAATTCCATACTTAATTTGAATAGTGATTAATATCTAAATATTTGATTAGCCAAATATTTGTTTGTTATACTGGTATTTGGGTTTCAAATGTTGTATTCAAATATCCCCCCTAAAAAAAAATGCTTGATGTTAATGAAAGCACCAAAGTGCTGTGCCTCTGTGCCTGTGGCATGGTAGCATGGGCAGCTGTAAAAAAGTGGCACTCTGACCTCTACTGGCCCAGGATAGTTATTACAATACCTTTTTTCGCTGCGGGACTGACAGAAATGGTGAGTTAAATTTGTGTTTATTTCAAAAACAAAGTGTTATTTTGAAACTCTGGCAAATTAAAAGTCGAGAAAATGTGGTGACACAATGATATATATACTGCTCAAAAAAATAAAGGGAACACTTTGAAAACACATCAGATTTTAATGGGAAAAAATAAGTTGGATATCGAAATTGTGGCAGGCTAGTCCAACTTTCTGAGTAAGATTAAGATAACCACTCAGATTTTAATCTGAGTAAGCTGGACTAGCCTGCCACAATTTCGATATCCAGCTTATTTTTTCCCATTAAAATCTGATGTGTTTTCAAAGTGTTCCCTTTATTTTTTTGAGCAGTATATATATATATACGTATATATATATATATATATATATATATATATATATATATATATATATATATATATAATGGATACTTTAAGTTCCACTTAATTTGGCCGGACGAGCTGAAACAGACAGACAGACAGACGGACAGATACCTACAGCCACAAACAGATGCACGAACCGATGACTATGCCTCTGTTTCACCGAGGCATAATAAAGATAAAAAAAACCAAAAGCTAAACAAAAAAAGTGCAAATTTAGAACCCCCCACAAATTTTCAAGAAAAAAGTAGCAACAGATTTATCAAAAAGATCATTGATTTACATGAATATATACTGTATATAATATACAGTCATGTGAAAAAATTAGGACACCCTGTATTAGCCTGTGTTGTTGTTTTTTTTTACGTATTTGGACATATGGATATCTAATATCAATGTTAAAGCATACTGGAAGATTCATGTAATACTTATTAAAAATGAATTAAAGACTTTTTTTCAAATTTTCTGTAAAATCTAATTCTAAACAAATAGTGAGGAATAAATTAGGACACCCCCATCTTTTCTAGGACACCCCCCATTCATTCCCACTTACAATGGCTAAAATAAATGTTAAAAATGCAAATAAAAACAAAAATAAGGTTAGACAAAGATACGTGAACATTTCTTAATAAAGAACTGAATATTTAATGGGGTGTCCTAATTTTTCACATGACTGTTTGTGTGTGTGTGTGTATGTATGTATGTATATATACACACACTACTCACAAAAAGTTAGGGATATTTGGCTCAGCTGTGTTTCATGCATGTATGTTGAAATGCAATCTACAATTCATACACTACTCACAAAAATTTAGGTATATTTGGCTTTCAGGTGAAATTTATGGAAAATGTAAAAAGTTCATGCTACAGTGATATAATATCATGAAAGTAGGGGATTTCAGTAGAAACATGCAATGGTGATTTCCTCATCTCAAACAATTTATTGAAACAAAGGCCAACAAAAGTGGTTGCTATACCACAACAAAAAATGTCAGTGTCTCAATAACTTGTCATGTGCCCTTGAGCATCAATTACAGCTTGACAACGACGTCTCATGCTGTTCACAAGTCGACTTATTGTCTGCTGAGGCATGGCATTTCTCTCTTCTTGAAGGGCTGCCTTCAGGTTATTGAGGTTGTGGGGTGCAGGGTTACGAGCCTCTACACGACGACTCGGCTGATCCTGTAGGTTTTCTATGGGATTCAGGTCTGGAGAAAGTGCAGGCCACTCCACTTGAGGTACCCCAGCCTCCAGCACCAGTTCCCTAATGATGCGACCTTGATGAGCTGGAGCATTGTCATCCATGAAGATGAAATTAGGCCTGTGTTGTTCATGCAGGGGTAAAAAGACTGGATTAATGATGTTATTCACGTAGTGTCGGCTTGTCACTGTACCATTCACAAGGTGTAGGGCAGTTCTGTATGGACTAGACACACCTACCCAGACTGTAACACCACCACCAACAAAGGCTCGTCTGGTGACAACAGTGGCTGATGCATCGCGCTGTCCTTGACGTCTCCAACAACGTTGGTGGCAATCATTTCTGTTCATCGTGAATCAACTTTTATCAGAACACCACTGAGGCCCACTGGTCCCTTGTCCGGTGTAAATGCTCCCTGGCCCATGCAAGACGATGACGCCTGTGCCTGCTGGTGTAGTCAGGTACCCTTGCAGGTCGTCTAGCACGCAGACCATGCTGATGTAAACAGTTTTGAATGATCTGACATGACACTTGGGTGCCTCTCACCTCCCTTAAATGTGCCTGGAGTTGTGTGGCATTCATCATCTGGTTCTGCAGGGCACTGTTCACAGTGAAGCGGTCATCGGCGTGGGATGTGGCCAAAGGACGTCCACTTCTTTGCCTTTCTGTGACTCTTCCACTCTCTCTGTATCTCTCTTGCAACCTGCTGATGACACTCCGTGACACTCTAAGCTCAGTGGCCACTTCAATTTGAGAACATCCTGTTTGAAGCCTCACAATGGTGAGGTACTGTTGATCAATTGTTAGGTGTCGTCTTGGTCTCATGATGTCAAAATGTGAACAGCATGATGAAGAGGACTGTTTAAATACCAATTCTAATTGAACCAGAAAATTTATTGGTCGATTCATGGATCAAACACCTGTTGTGAATTTTGCCATTAAGCACCTTGTTAGAGAACAGAAAGTTATTCAACAAGTACTGAAATGTTAAACAGTTGGACATATGCATTCAAAAGGTTGGAGAAGGTCAAATTAAGTTCAGCTGTAAAGGTTATAGCGCATTTTAGGTTCATCCTGAAATTTCACCCGAATGTATAAGGAAAAACAAAAAGAGAATATACCACAGTAGAGCATCCACCCCCACAGCTGGGAGGTTGTGGTTTCAACTCACATACGAAAGACCATATAAAAATGGTGATGTCTGCCTTCTAGCTTGGTGCTCAACATAGTAGAAAGGGGAAAGGAAAGTTGGTTATCCACTAATGGGTACTCCTAATGCTGGTTCCAAGCCCGGGTAAATTGGGGAGGGTTGCGTCAGGAAGGGCAAATCAAATATTTGGACTGGAACCACTGTGGCGATCTCTGAGAGGGAGCAGCAGAAAGGAGAAGATTTTAAGAAAAGAATAAAACTTAAGTAAGAAAAATTACAAATTTATGAGGAAAAAAATTCTAAAATTACAATAAGAGCTGAAAAATCACCAGCTTGACTAAAAAGTGTTATTTCTGAATAAATATTGATGCTGATGCTGTTTACCAAGAGAAAAATGACTGCAGGAATATTCATATATTTGGTCTGAATTGCTCCCAGATATTTGGAGCCCCAAAACTGCTAATCAGGACAGCCCTAGACTCTAACAAGAGATTGATTGTTGTTTTTTTACATGCAATTTTAGCTGATTACTTTCACCTCTCTCCGGCTTTTCTCTGATTTCATGCAGCAAATTGTTGAGTTATGAAGAACTATGACTCAGATGCTTGTTGATTTCAAAGATGCTCTTCATTTTGATGCTATATAACAAGAAAAACTGGCACAGACAGAGGCTTTCAGGTGTCTTTAGTCTACAGCGAACATTGCATAACTGGTGTTATTTAGGAACACTGCTGCCTGTGTGTTGTTTTTTTCCATAGATTAATCCCTCTGAGGTGATTTTTTTCACATTTCCTGTATGCACAGACTTTTTCCATGCGGTATATACATTATATCATTTTCCTGTAGTGCTGAAGGAATGCCTTTCACAGCCAAGCAGCTTTTGAAGGGTTCCATACTTGATGTATTTCTTTGAAAGGCAAAAACACTTTTTGAACTTGGTGGTAGCTGCTGAAATGGTTGGTCCTTGTCTGTTTTCTCTCTGTGAAAAAAGGGACTAAAATAGCTCAGTTGCAAGCTGCAGTCTTCCCTGACCCAGCTGCTGGCACAGATATTCCCCTTCAGTCTAAAGAAAAGAGAACAGTCCCATTAGTATGCAAGGTGCCGTCACAGTTTCGCAGGTCTGGGGGATCAGAGGATCAGCTCCTTTTACAGTCGGCCCCAGGCTCCAACTGACTTTTTAAGGAAAGTTGCCACATATACACATTTAAAGACACACGTACACCTCAGTTACTTTGTTCAGTTAGGTCTAAAAATTTAGTTCAGGAGGATGAGGGGACATGTTTTCCCCAACCTGGAAAAAAGAGAGAATTGACCCCCACCCCGCCCCCATCATCACCATAAACCTTTCTATATCATGTTAAATAACTGAGTAACATGCAGTTGATGCACTAATGCTAAGATTAATGCAAAAAAAAGGGTAAATTTGCAGTGTTTCTTGTAAATTTGTGTTGTTTCATAAATCAGCAACTTTTTTCCAGTAAATATGCAGTTTTGTCTTAATAAACTTGTAACACTTCTGTTGTACATTTACAGCTTTTTTTTCTCATTAATTTAAAGATTCAAAGATTCAGAGATTTTATTTGTCAATACTACTACACGTACAGGACATACAGGGAAACTGAAATGGTGTTTCTCTCTTCAGTGGTGTGCGCAATATAAAAAAAGAAAAAGGAATAAGGCTGGAAAAACAACAGCAGTCTATGTACAGTAATGCTACCCATAATATTACTGTGATTTGCATTTTTTTCATAAATTTGCAACCTTTTTTGTAAACTTGCAACTTTTTTCTTATAAATTTGTGAGTTTCTCTTGTAAATTTGCAACCTCTTTCTCATAAATTTGCATTTTTTCTTGTAAACTTTCAAGTTTTTTTCTCTCATAAATCCACTACTTTTTTTTCTAGTACATTGGCTACTTTTTTCTTGTAAACTTGCAATTTTTTTTCCTCATAAATTTACTACTTTTTTTCATTGTGAATTTGCTGCTTTTTATCCCCCACCGGTCAAAGACCAAAGGGGTCGAAGACCGAAGGGAGATTATGTTACGGGGGAGTCCATCAGTCTGTCTGTCTGTCCATCACTCCCAGTTTTGTGAAATCAACTCCTACAGCTTTGTTCTGATTGTTTTGAAACTTTGTACCAGGGTTTGATATACACTGATGATGATATATTGCAGTTTGGCTCAGATCAGATGATTTGTGCAGGAGTTGTAGCCCCTGACTTATGATCTCCTATTTCACCTCTGTTAATAGACTGTAACTGTCTTGTGCAATCGACTCCTCCTACAGTTTTGTTCCAAATGTTTTGAAACGTGGTACCAGGGTTTGACATACACTGATGATATGCATATTGCAATTTGACTCTAATCTGATGACCTTGAGGTCAAGGTCAGAGGTCAGATTTTCCTTAAATCTTATAAATGCAATAACTACTGAAAGAAATGATGTAGGCTTTTCAAATCAATACAGTAGTTATATCTAAGACGCATCTTGGACGACTTACACCATGAACTGACTATGGGTTTGGGATCAAAAGGTCAAAGGTCAAACATAACATTCCATTTACTCTATTGTAAATGGTAGATTTATTATTACTCTAAAACAAGTAAAGCTAGAGCCACTAAACCTGGTACACAGGTGAACCTTGGGATCCTGACCGATAACTGGTTGTATACAACTATTTTTGTTGTATATTCATGGAAGATAGGCTCTTCATTATTTGGTTCTGCTCCAATGATTATATGGAAATGGTGAAAACTGCTTTCTTTCAGTAACATTTGGCTCGTCAAAGAAAATGGAGGCAGGGAATACTGCACTCACCTCAGAGTGCTCTTGTTTCTAGTAAATTTGTGACTTTTTTCTGGTAAATTTGCAATTTGAGCCTTACAAATTTGAAATGCTTTTCTTGTAAACTTGTGACTTTTTTATTTTAAATTTATGTTTTTTCCCCATAATTTTGGAGTTGTTTTTTTTTTCATTTAAAAATGCAGCTTTTTTCTTGTAAAATAGCAAAATTTTTCTCATAAATTTGTGACTTTTTTCATGTAATTGTGCACTTTTTTAATGTAAATTTGCTGTTTTTATTGTAAATTTGCAATTTTTTCCTTGTAATATTGCATTTTTTTCTTGTAAATTTCTGACTTTTCTCTTGTAAATTTACTACTTTTTTCTAGTACTTTGTAAATTGGCAGCATTCATATGGATGCTGGTTAAATTTTTATTCTTATGTACTGCTTTAATTTTTTCCTGTTCATCGAGACAATGACCCAAGTTTATTTTTAATGTTTTTGTTGGGGAGAGTCCCCCCCCCCCCCATTTTATTTATTTTTTACATTTTAAAGGGTTTGAGCTCTTGCCCATTATGAAAACGGGTGCCTCCGAACACGGTCTTGCCTAGGGCCCCTAAAAGCTAGAAATAATACTTGTAGTGTCCTCCTCAGTATTTACTCTTGAGAAAATGCCCTTGTTATAGTCCCCACAACTACATAAATGAAATATCCGCCCATGCTTACGCCCCAGCCACTCTGATCAGTCACCTCTAAAATTTAGTTCAGGACACTCCTGGTAGGTCGGTCAGAGTTTCTCTTAAGTTTCTCATTTGTCCAACATCTTTATTTCCCCCCTTCCACTGGTGTAGACTAGACTGGAGGCTTTGTTTCCTCAGTAGTAGGCCACCCTGCCAGGTCACCCTGCCAGGACGTTCCCTGGCTTTGTGTTTTTGTGTTATTTGCAGGGGTAAATAAACAATAGAGCACTTCCTTTTTTGGCGGGTGAGGAATGCGCTGGCCCAATAGTCGATTGTTGCCACGGAAACCAGTGTGGTCACACTAAAGTGAAAATGATGGATTTTTATTAATTCAGGGGTGAGTTACAGGGATTAAAATTTGCCAAGTTTTTCTGTAGCCGCAATGCAGTTTGGGAAATGTGGAACTTCGCAGCTCTTAAAGTGGTATGCAAAAATTTGGCCACCCAAACTGAAAAAATGTAAACACAGTCTGTGTTTCTGATATGGAAATAATACAGTATTGCCAGCTTTAATGCATAGTTATTCTTTTACTTCATCAACTGAAAAACTGGGGGGGGGAAAGTGTAAAAGTCTGGATACCTGACACACTTCATTAAACATACCAGTTTAAAGAAAATCCCCAAAATATGCTATTAATTATATATCATATTTTTGCATGCTACTATGTTTTTATGTGGTTTTTTTCTCATAAATTTGAAAGTAATTGGGATTTTTACGCTGGAAAATCATTTTTTCCTTTTAAATTTGCACCTTTTTTCACTCAAAAAAGGTGACTTTTGTTTCTTCTCTTCTTTCTCAGAAATATGGCTTTTTCTTTAAATTTCCAGATTTTTTTGAAATATTAA
Source organism: Pholidichthys leucotaenia (assembly GCA_020510985.1). NCBI lineage: Eukaryota > Metazoa > Chordata > Actinopteri > Cichliformes > Pholidichthyidae > Pholidichthys > Pholidichthys leucotaenia. The sequence continues at coordinate 196,889,282 of CM035844.1, read as the reverse complement.
GAAATTTTTTTCTCACAAATGTTCAATTTCGTGACATAATTTTGAGTGTTTCTCTTGTATGTTTTAAATGTATTATGTAAATGCTACTTTTTTCTTGAGAATTTAACTGATGCAAATTTGTGATTTTTTTTTCCTCATGATTTCGTCATTTTTAGATGGATAAATAGATGTACTTTATTGATCCCAAACTGGGAAATTACAGAAGCCTGTGTATATCTGTGTTGTTTTGTACATATGACTTTTAGGATATATTGATACATTTTTCTATTTGAGATATAGGATTAAATTGCAAATTTACCTTTAGTTATAAATTCACCTTTACCAAAGTTGTCAAAAAAAGAAGCAGTTCTAGGGGGAAATTCTCTCAAATTTCTAAGAAAAAAGTAACAAATAGATGATATAATTGAAAATCTGTAAAAAAGAAAAAAAAAGTCACAATTTCTGAATTTAAAAGAAGTCCTAAATTTTACAAGAAAATCTGCAAAATTAAAGAAAAAATTTCAAGGAAAAATATGCATATTTATAATCTTAAAAATGGTGATTTTAAAATGATAAATTTCAAATTTATGACAAAGGTTGCAAATTTACATGAAAAACTTGAACATTTGTAAGAAAAATCACATTTATGAAAAACATTGATGCTGATGCTATTAACTGAGTAAGGAAAAAAAAAACTGTCCAGAACAGCTGAATATTCGCTCTGGATTAATGCAAAACATTTAAAGTCTAAAAACTGCTGTTCAAGACGGACCTAGCCCTAAAATCTGTGCATCTTTCTAAAAGTTCCAGGATAGCAATACAATAGCCTGGTCAGTTAAATAAAACAACCATAATGTCAGCATTGCTTAGATGAATTTATTCAAACGTGTCTCTGCTTCTTTGTTTGCACCCTGACAGTGAAAAGTTGCAGTCAAACATACAGCAACACTCTGTGGATTTTATACAGTCTCCAGCCTATAAACAGCATCTTCACACAGACCTGCAATCCTCCACTGTGTCATTTTCACAGTGAGATTATAGATTTTTATGGATTTAAGTGGAGCGCTTTGTAACCTGATTTCACACGGCGCCCTCCCCGCCTGGCAACAGATTATAAGTGTTATTTAATCACAGCAGCTACAGTGTCTTACCTAAAGCCCTGCCTGCCTGTGCTTCTTTCACTTGTATATTACTTTTTTCAGCTGCATATTGCTCCCATTTATAATGCAGATAATGAGATTGTGCACCCGACTCTGAGACAAACTGTCTGGGTCCTAATGGCGCTACAGTTCACTGAGCTGCTGGTTGACCCATTTAGATGTTAACGCTCAATACTGCACCACTCTCTGTTGGAGAGTTTGGTGCAGTTTGAATAGTAGAAAGTAGCTGCAGTGATGGCGGAGCTGCAAATAAATGTCACTGCTACTTTTGCTGCTAAAGCTTTCTATTGTTTGTATAGCATGTACAAAGGGAAATGACGTCTATAAGAAAAGTATAAGAATTTGGAAGTGCTTGACCTTAGTAGAATAGCTGCAGCCAGCACCTTTTGTGTAAATGCTGTTATGCATGGATGCTTGATGTGACCATATTTATTCATCCACATTTTTTGAAGGGGTTGCTGTCTGTTTCTGCATACGTAATGCTAGAAACTTCATTGCTGAATTCATCCTTTTAAGGACATCAATTTTTCGACTTTGTAACATTTTTTAAAGAATATTTATGTTTTTTAGCTAAAAATGTAATGGAAATGAATAGAGAAGTTCATTTGACTTCTCTTCCATCAGCTTTTAAGGCAAAAGACTGCATATTTTTAGCTAAATAAACCTTTTACTTTTTTTTTTCCACAATATCTTTATTGAACCTTTTTTTTTTTTTAACAAACATGATACAAACAATCAAACACTAACGCTAAAGTACTACAAAAAAAAAAAAAATGCACTAAAAACACCAACAACCACCAACAAAATCAAGTCTTCAACAATGCTCCTCTGTTTAGTCTAGACAATCCAATACATAAGTATACATATTATGTTCACCAGTTTGGAATTTACAAGGTCCACACACATCATTCACCTTCTTCTTCAAGAGTTATGTTTAAATTTTTTACATAATCAATAAAAGGTCTCCATATATTCTCAAACACAATTTCCTTTGATTTCAGTATATATGTTATTCTTTCTAATGGAAGGTTTGTTAACATCTGTCTTAACCACTGAGTCACATCTGGTCTATGAGTCTTTTTCCATAATAGTGCAATACATTTTTTGGCATTAAGCAAACTGAGGTCTATGAATGTTCTTTCACTTTTATTGAAATTATGCTTTTCTGGGTACAGACCCAACAAAAACAGTTTAGGATTCAATATGATTTGTTTTGAGATTATTTTTTCAATTGTTACCCTCACCTCCTCCCAAAACATTCTTATTAATCTACATTCCCATAAACAATGAAATAGGGTTCCTTTACTTTCCATGCATTTTGTGCATGTATCTGGTATATTTTTGTTATATCTATTTAACTCCTCCAGTGTAACATACATCCGCATTAACCATTTGAAATGTATCAATTTAAGGCGTGCATTTATTGATTTGGTTTGAGCTTCTGTACAAGCCAATTCCCATTGTTCCTCCGAAATTTCAATTTGCAGATCTTCTTTCCAGTAGTTTAATCTTTTCAGTGAATTTTCACTTGAAGATAGTGTCAATGAGTTATAAAACTCCGAAATAATACCCTTTCTTTTACTATCTTTCATCATCATTTTTTCCAAGGATGAATAAATAGGTCGAGTGAGAGCTTTATTTTGATTTGATCGAATAAAGTTTCTAAGTTGAAGATATTTAAAAAAATGTGTTCTATTGAGATTAAATTTGATCCTCAGCTCTTCAAAAGACATTATGTTATCTGCACATGGCAAATATAAATCCTGAATCTTTTGTATCCCTTTTAAATTCCATACTTTAAATACAGCGTCCGCTCTCCCTGGTTTAAAATATTGATTACCCCATATTGGACTAAATTGTGACAATAACTGTGGTTCTTTTAAATAGTTTTTAGCTTCACACCATATTTTGATCATATTTAACTTGTTTTTGTAATTTTTTTGCCGAATCTGAGTATATGAATATGGGAAGAGGTAAAGGTAAATTGTATGATTCCATTTCAGTCCAGTGAGGGAGATCATTTGATGAAAAATAATATGTCATAGACCTCAGTTGTGCCGACCAATAATACAACATAAAATTTGGACATTTCAGACCTCCACGATCAAATGGTAAATATAATAAAGACAAACGTAATCTAGCCCTCCTGTTGTTCCATATAAATTCCACTAACTTTTTTTTTATTCTTGAGAATAGATCTAAAGGTGGTGATAAGGGAATGTATTGAAATAAATAAAGTATTTTAGGTAAAATATTACTTTTAAGTATATTGATTCTCCCGATCATCGACATTGGTAGTGACATCCATCTCTGAGTTAACTCATTGATATCTGACATTAAGGCTTCATAGTTGACGCTGGCGACTGATTCTAGCTTAGGCATAATTTGGATTCCTAAATATTTAAACTGATTTACAACATTGAATTGATTTGCCTCAGGGGCTGGGTAATTTCTCTGGGTCTCATTTAGCATTAATATTGAAGATTTAGTTTTATTTATTTTATATCCTGATATTTCCCCAAAATTCTTTATTAAATTCAACAAGGTTGGAATTGATTTTTTTAGATTCGACATAAACAAAATTATATCATCGGCGTACAGGGAGATTTTATGTTCTGTTGGTCCAACTTTAATTCCATATATTTGTGAATGTAAACGTATCGCTATCGCTAAAGGTTCAATTGCCATAGTAAACAGTAAAGGTGAAAGTGGACAGCCTTGTCGACATCCTCTATTGATTTTTATTGGTTTTGAAATATTGTTATTTGTTAGGATTTCTGCTGTAGCATTATTGTATATTATTTGAACCCATTTTATGAAATTATTTCCAAGTCCAAACCTTTGTAGGACTTCAAAAAGAAAGGGCCATTCAACTCTATCAAAGGCCTTTTCGGCGTCCAATGATAGGAGAGCTGTATCCGGTGCTTCTTTATTAAAATAAATAATATTAAATAGTCTTCTTACATTATGGAAGCCTTGTCTACCCTTTATAAAGCCATTCTGATCTCGATTAATAATATTTGGTAAAATTTCTTGTATTCGTCTTGCTAAAATTTTACAGATTATCTTAAGGTCGGCGTTTAATAGGCTTATTGGTCTCATATTTTCACATTTATTAGAGGGCTTACCTGGTTTTGGCAGCAGTATAATTAAGGCATTATTTATGTATGATGGTAAATTATTATTTTGAAATGCTTCTAAAACCATTTCCAAAAAAAATTTTATTAATTTATTCTTAAATTTTTTATAAAGGTCAACTGGAAGACCATCTGGTCCTGCACTTTTTCCTGATTTCATATTATCAATGGCTAGCCCAACTTCTTCTTGACTAATTTTAGACTCCAATATCTCCCTGTTTTCATTTGGAATACACGGTATAGATAGTTCGTTCAAAAACCCATTTAGTTTTGTTAAATCAGGTTCATTTTTGGTATCATATAATTTTTCATAGTAATCTCTAAAGGCTCTATTAATTTCTAAAGGATCTATAACTACCTGTCCATTACTTATAATACTGGTAATTGGTGTTTTAATTTCCAATTGTTTAATCTGCCATGCTAATAATTTTCCTGATTTTTCACCTTGTTCATAAAAAGATTGTTTCAATGTTAGAAGACTCGAGGCAGCTCTATTCGCTGATTTTTTGTCGTATTCAGCTCTCAAAATCAGTAATTCATTCTCCAACCTTGGGTCACTTCCTGCATACACTTTTTCCTGAAGACTTTTTATTTTATGTTCCAATTTAGCTCTCTCCTCTCGAGTCTTCTTAGATTTTGATCCTGTATAACTAATAATATGTCCCCTAATAAAAGCTTTGAAAGCCTCCCACTTTACACATGCTGATGTTTGTGTAGTATTGATGTCAAAGAACTCGTCTATCTGTTTTTCTATATACTTGACAAATTCCTCATCCTGAAGCCATTTATGCTGAAATTGCCATCTACCTGATTCCTTTGTCAATTTTTTATCTACATATATTAGACAACAGGGTGCATGATCAGAGATCACGATGTTATCATAAAAGCAGTTTTGAATCTTGGACCTTAATTCTGTGGAAATCAAAAAATAATCAATACGTGAGAATGTCTTGTAGGTACTGGAATAACAAGAATAGGCTTTAACTTGTGGTTTCATTTCTCTCCATATATCTAACAATCTCAATTCTTTCATAAAATGATTAATAGTCATCCTACATCCAATGTGCGTACAATCCAGTCCTGTTGATCTATCCACACCTGGATTCAATGTACAATTAAAATCCCCTGCTATTATATGTTGCCCTGTAAGTGATGATAAGATGAGAAATAAATTAGCAAAGAACTTCTGATCATCTATATTGGGACCATATAAGTTCACAAGATTTATATTTTCTAATAGCAAAGAACCTTGAATGATTACATATCTTCCAAATTTGTCTCCAATTACATTTTTCACTTGAAAAGGAACTGATTTATGTATGAGAGTCATAACTCCCCTGGCTCGGGATGAAAATGAAGAGGTGAATACACTTCCCTGCCATCTACTCCTAATTCTTTTAACATCCTCCTCTATCAGATGAGTTTCTTGTAAAAACACAATTCTTGAACCCATGTCCTTTATTTTATTCATAACTTGTTTAAGTTTTTTTAAATTTTGTAGACCTCTGCAATTCCATGAAGTTAAATTAAGATTAACACTTTGGTCCATGATCAATAGAGAGTTTGGGATTACCTTGCAGTGTAAACATGCTCATACAGAGAAGCAAAAACATGAGTGGTTGAACATTCATCCTACAAACTACACACAAACAAATTTCCCCTTCCCACACTTGTGGCAAACCCCCCAAAATCAAAAGAAAAATTCTGTCTCCCGATATAGCCATCGACCGTTCCACACCCACGGGGAACAGCCTAAGCCACTCCTTCTTCATCCTCCCAATCACCCTAACTCTACTGCTTTTAATGACGTAACATTAACTCTCCTCTGTAGTTTTCCAACTTAACTCCAAAATTTTTAACAACTTTGTACATCATAGTTTTTTTTTGTTTGTTTGTTTTGTTTTTGTTTTGTTTTTTTTAATATATAATACAATCTATATTTTGTAAACTTACTATTTACTTCAAGTCAGTCAGATGCCTGTGCAAATGCTTAATTATTCTACCTTATATTTTGTTCATGCTTAGCTCCCACCAGTCTCTTCTTCTTCTTTGATCTTCTTGATGAACTCCTGTGCCTCCTCTGGGGTCTTGAAGATGTGGGTTCTGCCCTCATACGTGGTCAGCAGTCTCGCAGGATAGATTACACCATGACGAATCCCAAGGTTGCGCAGCTCCTTACGTACGGGATCAAACTGCTTCCTCAATTGCTGGATTCCTGTGGCCAAATCTGGGTAGAACCGCACCTGCTGGTCCTGGTGTTTAATCTCTCCTTTTTTAGCTCGTGCAGCGTTGAAGATCTTCATCCTGTCTCTGTTGCTAAGAAACTTCATAATTAAGGTCCTCGGCGGTCCCTTATCTCTCCGTGGGCCAATACGATGTGCTTTTTCCAGAACCACTGCTGATTGCAACTCCTCGCTGCCCAGCACCTCCGGAATCCACTTTTCCAGAAAGGAACATACGTCCCGACCTTCTGATTCCTCTGGAAGACCCACCAGCCTCAAATTATTCTGTCTCGACCGAGATTCCAAATCCAAAATATTATCTTCCAGAGATTTATTTTTTTTTTCCAAAGTGCGCACCTTTAATTGAAGACGGGTGACGTCATCTTCAGCACTAGCGAGACGGAGCTCCATCTGCGCCGTTCGTTCTACACAGTCACCCAATTCCTTTCTTATTCCTTCCAACGCTGTCATAATCCCATCAAATCTAGAGGAAAAGTCCGCTCTCATTGAACTCATGGCAGCCATCAGCGCATCTGCGCCTCCCCCCGCAGATATCGCAGCGTTGCCAGCCTCCTCCGCCATATATGGAGTTTTGTTTACTGCGTCACAGACCTGAAAGTCCGTTAATTTGGACTGTTTCGGCGGCTCGCTTTTTCCTTTTCCTGGTTTTCCAGCCTTAGGCTTCGCCGACATATCTTCGCCCAAATGCTGGGATACGTTCTGTCCCAAATGAGAGTTATTTGCCGATTTTTTTTTTTCCAGGAGCAGAGCAGAGCGAGACACGTCCGTCCTACGTGGCAGCCATAACCGGAAGTCAAACCTTTTACTTTTAATATATTAAACTATTTCAGTGAATAACATTGTTCAGCTGTAAGCAATTTTGGTTTTTAAGCTCTCATTTTAAGCCTTGCTTTTACTGAGTGATTTTAAGCGTATTTTCTACAAATTTAAGCTATTTCACTTTTATGCTAACATTGTTTGAAGTTAGAAAGTTTTACCTATTAAGCTGGCATTTTTTTAGATTTAAGGTTTTGTTTAGCATTTTAAGCTAACTTTGTTCTGCTTAAAGGGGTCATTGACTGCACTTTTTCCACATTTTAACAGCTCACACGTCTTAACGAAGTGTTTGTGACATATTTTGTTCACATTTTCTTTAATTTTTTAATTATTGAAGCAAATTTGTTTTGTATTTTTCCTGGCTTTCTTGAAACACTGATTAAAAGCCTACCATTTTAAGAAACATCCTTCACCTATTCAACTCTGCCCTCCCTTTCACGTCAGTTAGCCATTAGCTGCCTAGTTTCTAGCCTTTAGCTTTTAGTCTCCTTTTAGCTTGGATGAGCGGCACTGGTTCACTGATTCACAGTCAGTGGTGTATCTTGTGTCACTTCGGCCCATCTCCCAATAATTTCTCCGTGATTCCACAATACATCGCTAGCACCGAGTGCTGGGCGGCCCCTCGATCGCCACAACTGACCTGGCCCGGGACCCGAAGCTGCTTGCTGAGCCGAGGTGAGCTGCTAAGCCTCGGGATCTCAAAGGGCAGTGTCTCACTCTGCGGGACACCACTCCGCTCCCTCGGCCAGCTGGGGGACACCCCATCACGAGGCAGCTCCCCTACGCTGCCCATGAGAGCGGAGCGGAGTCACGCGGAACCCCAAAAAATGGTGGGGGAGCTAGCCGTGAGAGCCAGCAGCCTCCAGCCAGCAGCCTTGGGTACCGGTGTACCGGTTACCGTGACAGGCATGCCAGTGCTGGCGATTTGCTGTGGGATCACGGCGAAATTATTGGGAGATGGGCCAGAGTGACACGAGGTATATTGTCAACTGTGGACTCATGAACCAGCTGGTAGCAGGGATGGCTTTTAGGGTAACTAAGATCTGAGGAAAATGACAATATAAGCTGTGTTTGGTGCAAGCCTCCTGGTACCAGTGTTAGCTGGGGGGGGCTAATAGCTCGGGAGCTAATAGGCTACCTTTGGCACCCGTTCCATCTACATGACAGACAGACGGACCAATAATAGAGCAGTGGGCCAGTCTCAAGAACGGTGGTGGGTTGGTTTTGTCAAATCATGATGTATATGATTTACTCGGAAGAGTCAAAAACGTTTCTGAAATTTCTGGGAGAGAAAAATTAGATAAAGGCGTTTTTTTTTTGTTGTTTTGTTTTGTTTTGTTTTTTTTAAGAGAATTGACTGTTTTGATATTTTTTTGGGATAACTGCATGACCAATAGACACATTTTAGACAGTTAAAACCTACAAACCCCTTTAAAGCCATGCCACCTTTTATGCTAACACTGGACAATTTTGAGCTTTGAGCCATTTAATTTTTAAGATAGCGTTTTTAAGCTGACTTTCTTCATTGTAAACAATTTCCACTATTATGCTAATGTTATGCAAATTTATGCCATTTTAGCTTTTAAGATAGCATTTATCAGTGTTAACTTGAAAATGCTAAGTAGAGGTTTAACTTCAAGCTATTTCAGGTTTTTATGCTAGCTACAATGCTCCGCACTGTGTTTATATATTTACATATTCATTCCATCTAGCTACAATACTCCGCACTGTGTTTATATATTTACATATTCATTCCATCTAGCTACAATACTCCGCACTGTGTGTTTATATATTTACATATTCATTCCATCTAGCTACAATACTCCGCACTGTGTTTATATATTTACATATTCATTCCATCTAGCTACAATACTCCGCACTGTGTGTTTATATATTTATATATTTATTCCATCTAGCAACAATGCTCCGCACTGTGTGTTTATATATTTACATATTCATTCCATCTAGCTACAATGCTCTGCACTGTGTGTCTATATATATATATTTATATTTATATGTACATATGTATACTCGCTGCTCTTGTTTTTCTCTTGCCTTCTGATTGTTGCTCTGAGTGTTGCTATCCCTGTGCTGTTGCAATCCTGGAATTTCCCCATTGTGGGACTAATAAAGGCTTATCTTATCTTATCTTATCTTATCTTAAAAGTGTTCAACTTTAATCTTTTATACAAACTTTGGCTAATTTTCAGCTATTTTCTCTTTTAAGCTAACATACAGTGGGGAAAATAAGTATTGAACACATCAGCATTTTTCTCATTAAACATATTTCTGATTGAGCCATTGATCAGAGATTTTCACCAGTTATCAGTAACAACCCCAGTAATCCATACATGCAAAGAAATCAAGGCAACTGTGTTCACAAAACAAGTTATATTTAGTAAAGTGGAATGACACAGGGAATAAGTATTGAACACATGAAGAAAAAGAGGTGCAAAAAGGCATAGAAAGCCAAGAAACCAGTTGAAACTTTCCAGTTGAAGTTTAACTGTACAGACTGGGAGATGTTCACACTGGCCTGCGGGGATGATTTGGACTCTTTGGTGGACGTCACATGCTCATACATGTCTTTCTGTAAAAATAAGATCGTTCCACGTAAACGTGTCAAAATATATCCCAACAACAAGCCATGGGTTACAAAATCAGTCAAATCCTGCTTACAGAGGAAAGCACTTGCCTTTAAACAGGGGTCTGTTTCTGAGCTACAGGTTGCCACAAAAGAGCTGAAGTCCGAAATTTTAAGAGCAAAACAGAATTATAAATCAGAATTGGAAAGCAAGATGGCAACAAAGAAACTTGGTTCAGCCTAGGCCAGTATGAAAACTATTGTGGGCCTTCAGAGCACAGAGCGCAGTAATCGTGTGTTTTTAGATGGGTTTTAATTCAGACACAGAGCTGGCTAATGCTCTTAATTGTTTTTATGGTCGTTTTGACTCCTTTGATTTTAGCACAGAAACCCAAGATTTGAAACAGAAACTCAAAGACAATCAGCACTTTAATATTGAGGTGCAGGATGTTAAAAGGGAGTTCTGCGCTGTAAAAGTGAACAAAAGTCAGGGCCCTGATAATATATGTGGGCGCTTGGTAAAGTCCTGTGCACATGAACTGAGTCCTGTATTTCATTACATTTCAATAAGTCCTTACAGACACAACATGTGCCTAAGATCTGGAAAGAAGCCGTGGTTGTTCCCGTTCCAAAATCCAGCTGTCCTAAAACGGTAAACGACTTTAGACCAGTTGCTTTGACTTCAATTTTAATGAAAATTTTTGAAAAACTGGTCAGATGTAAGGTCCTAAAGCAGACTGAAGATGCATTGGATCCTCTGCAGTTTGCCTATAGGCCTCACAGAGGAGTGGAGGACGCCACTGTCACTCTGTTTTTGTTTTTTTTAATATATATTTATTCAGTTTTTTAAAAATAAGACAGAACAATAAACACTGCCAGTGCTCAAGAAAATACACAAAGAAATAAGTGATTGTTACACAAAGCCCATATAACTACAAAAGTGTAAGCAGTCCATGCTAAGCAAGTTTCATAATACAATCCTTTCATGTTACAGGCTGAGTCTTCTTTTTCTTAATGTGATCCATAAGTGGTCCCCAAATTTTAGTAAACATATCTTGAGTGTTAGACAAATGATATCGAATCTCTTCAAGGTACAAGCAGGATGCCAAATCGTTGAGCCAGTTAATATAACTGGGCGGCGTATTGGCCTTCCATTCTTTCAGGATGACCCTCTTCGCAACAATCATGCCAAACCTGATAGCATGCTGAAGTGACTGTGAGCAGAGCAAAGTTTGATCTGAACAACCAAGTATTACTGTTAAGACATCAGGTATTATGACTTTTTTATATATGACACTGTGCAAATTAAAAATCTGAGACCAAAAATTTTTAAGCGAGGGGCAGGAGAAAAATAAATGACATAAAGTACCATCACTTATTTTACACTTGTCACATAGTGGTGAAATGGTCGGAAAAAGTCTATTAAGGCGAGTCTTAGAGTAACGTAATCGGTGTATTACTTTAAATTGTATTAGCTGAAGTCTGGCATTTACTGAACATGAATGAATACCAACTAAGGCTCTTTCCCATAGATCATTTGAGATCTCTATACCTGCATCCCTCGTCCATGCCTCCTTGACATGGGTCGAAGACGTTGGCCAAGAGAAAAGATTAACGAATTCTGAAACTAAATGCTTGGAGGTTGGGTGTTTTCTCAAAACCTCATAGAAATCATGTTGTACAGGAAGTTTGACAAAATGGGTTAAAGACTGTTGTACAAAATGTCTAATCTGCAGGTACCTGAAAAAATGACCAGGTGGGAGATTGAATTTCATTTGTAATTGTGTAAAAGATGCAAAGTTTTTGTTGATATACAGGTCCTTTATTGAACGAATACCTTTATTTGACCATTGCCTGAACACAGGATCTGATAAAGCTGCTTTGAAAGCAGGGTTTTGGCATATAGGTGCATATATAGAAAGGTCAGGAAGATGCAATATCTTCTTAATTTGTTTCAGAATTCTGAAGGAGTTGTGCAGCACAAAGTCATGTCTGAACACATTCAGAGGGACGTCGACCTTGCTAAATAATAAAGCAGATAAAGATGTACCAATGAGGGATTGACAGTTATGAGATTCAAGTGCAGGCCAACACGGTATTTGATCCGCATAATGATTATCTTGGGACCAGAAGACCAAGGCCCTAGCGTTGCAGGCCCAATAATAATGTCTCATAATAGGCAACCCAAGACCACCCTCGACCGAGGATTTTTGGAGATGTAATTTAGAGACACGGGGGTTTTTGCCAGCCCAAATAAAGGAGATGATAATGGAATCAACTAATTTAAAAAAAGATGCTGTAAGAAAAATTGGCAGATTCTGAAATAAATATATAAATTTAGGAAGTACAATCATTTTGACAATATTTACTCGTCCAATTAGAGAAATTGGTAGTAACTTCCATTTCTCAATCATGCTCCTAATCTTATTTAATAGTTCTGTAAAATTCAATTTGAAAATAAGTTTGGGATTCCTAGGGATGGTGATTCCTAAATATTCAAAGTGCTCATTTGATATTTTAAAAGGTAATGTGTTGAGAAATGTTTTATCTAGACCATCTGAAAGAGGCATGAGAACACTTTTCTCCCAGTTAATGGTAAAACCAGAGAACTGGCCAAATTCCCTAATGATCTCGAGAAGAGGTGGAAGAGACTGTCTAATGTCAGACAGTGTCAAAATGACATCATCAGCGTACAAGCCAATAGTACATTCAAATGCACTATGTCTAAACCCTACTATTTCAGGCTCCATCCTGATGGCAATAGCAAGTGGTTCAAGCGCCAGAGCAAAAAACATTGGCGATAGACAACAGCCCTGCCTGGTCCCGCGATGTAATAAAAATGGGGCAGATTTATTGTTGTTAGTAAGTACATATGATCTAGGACGTGCATAGAGCATTTTTGCGATAGCTATAAATCTGTCACCAAAGCCAAATCTTTTAAGAGTAATAAACATATACTCCCACTCAATTTGATCGAAGGCCTGTTGTGCATCCAAGGAGACAACAGCAGAATATGGTGGGTTGTTAGAATACATGACGTTCAGAAGTCTATGAGTATTCGAAAATGCAAACCTTTCGGGGATAAACCCGGTTTGGTCACTATGAATTAAGGAACCAATGTGTTCGTTCAAGCGGTTTGCCAAAACTTTTGCAACAATTTTCTGGTCACTATTTAAAAGGCTGAGAGGGCGATAAGAAGCTAGATTTGTTTCATCTTTACCCTTCTTCAACAGTAGACAAATGTTCGCATCGTATAATGTCTCTGGGAATGATCCTTCCTTCACGGAAGAGTTTATCATACGAAGCAACAATGGAGCAAGTTTATCAATGTGAATTTTATAAAATTCAATGCCAAATCCGTCAGGGCCACAAGCCTTACCATTTGGAAATGAACGGATGGCAGCTTTGATCTCCTCTAGTGTGAAGTCAGCATCCAACTGTTGTTTGGCATTTTCACTCAATGCGGGCATATCCAAACTATTTAAGAACCCCCATATGTCTTCCTTTGATGACGATGATTTAGAGGTGTACAAGTTTTTATAATATTCATAAAAAGTGTTATTTATCTGTAAAGGGTCAGTTATTAGTTCTCCTTTAGATACAATTTTATAAATTGCCCGTTCAGCTCGAACACCTCTCAACTGCCTAGCGAGTACGCTGTGTGCTTTATCACCAAGCTCAAATTGCTTTTGTTTAAGCTTTCGTATATAATTACAAACATGCTCACCAAGAATGCAGCTGTATTCAAGTCTTGCAGATACAATATTCTTTAGTATTTCATCTGATTTTGAGATACGAAATGATTCCTCCAACAAAGGGAGTTGGGTCTGTATTTCAGACATACGCTTCTGTTTTACCTTTTTATTATAAGACTGGTACGAGATAATATCACCCCTAATAACGGATTTAAATGTTTCCCACAGTGTGGAATCAGATACCTCACCATTATCATTAAAGTATAAGAAATCTGTAATTTTGTTTGAGATGCTTTCACAGAAAGCTTTATCTGAATTTAATGCCGGATTGTATTTCCAATTATATGAGTGCACAAGCATATTGAAGTTTATTTTAACAGACACAGGGGCATGATCAGAAATTAAAATATTATTATAATCTGAACTGACAACGTTGGTAATTAAATTGGAATCAACGAGAAAATAATCAGTCCTAGTAAAACTGCCATGTACCTGGGAGAAAAAGGAGTACTGTCTATCCAAGGGATGTTGATGCCTCCAAATATCCACTAAATTTAGCGATTTAATAAGATTATTTAGGACTGGCACAGATTTTAACATGGGAGCAGTTGTAATGGAAGATCTATCAAGATGGGGGTCTAGGAAACAATTAAAATCACCTCCTATAATAATGTTACAGTTGTTCTGTTCCGCAACAAGACGAAAGATTTTACAGAAGAAATCCGGACTGTCAAAATTTGGAGCATATACATTTAAAAGGGCCAATGGCATAGAGTTTATGGTACCTGTTACAAGCACAAATCTCCCACCTGGATCGGTCACCATAGACTTGAATACAAAAGGTATAGTTCTGCGCACTAAGATGGCCACTCCTCTGGCCTTTGAGGAATAGGTAGATTGATAAACCTGGGATATCCATAAGGCTCTCAACCGTCTCTGTTCTGTGGGGTGTATATGGGTTTCCTGTAAGAAGATTATATCAGAGGACAATGATTTCAGATGTGAAAATACTTTTACTCTTTTGAGAGCTTTACCCAAACCCCTACAGTTCCATGATGTAAACGTGAGATGACTCACACCTGATCCAGAGGAACCAGCTTGCATTCAAAAATTAAATTTAAAAAAATATATGGGCTTAGGCAGTAAATGGCTACACTGGCAGGCAAAACAAACCAAACAAAGAACAAATTAAAAAAGAAAAAAATATTATAAAAACCCATTCCCTTAACACCGCAAAAAACAGGAACAAAGCGGCAAAACCCACTAATACTTGGGAGACTGCTGGGTAACGGACACAATTTTGCGTTTCAGCAAACCACCAATGGAACCGCGCAGTCTTCTAATGTAAATCAATTAACTGAAAGAAAGCTACACACAGAGACAATGTAATTAACTTGGAATATGGCATCAAAAAAGGGCGAGGCAGAATAAAGTGCAGTATTAGAGTGGCGTCAACAGCTGTGTAATTTAAACAATGTGCACTTCGCCAGTTATACACTGTCAGTCAGGGAGTTGGCAAATCTCTCTGCATCCGCCGGAGTGTTAAACACTTTAACTTCTCTGTTGTGGACGACCTGAAGTTTGGCTGGAAACCGTAGAGAACACTTGGCGCCGGCATCAGTCAGCTTCTTCTTGACGTTGTTAAAGGCTTGACGCTGTGATGCAACCTCCGCCGTGTAGTCCGGGAAGATGTACACTTTGTTGCCTTGATAACGGAGTGGACCCTGTTGTCTGCTGAGTTTAAAAATATTGGCCAAGTCGCGGTCATTGTGGACTTTGGCGATGATCATCCGTGGGCGCTCATTGTCCGGAGGCTTAGGTTTGAGGCTGCGATGGGCACGGTCAATTTTAATGGGCTTGGTCAGGTTATTCGGGCCAAGCAGCTCCGGTAACAGTCGTATCACAAACTCCGTGGGATTGTCCTTCTCTTCTCCTTCTTTGATCCCCACGATCCTGATGTTTAACCTACGCGAGCGCCCCTCCAAGTCATTTAGCTTAGCCTTAAGCCGACCATTTTCCATCTGCAACTCACGGTAGCTAGCTTCCAGTGCCGTGATGCGAACATCTGCGTCGGAGAGTGCCACATCCATACTATCCAAGCGTTGTTCAGTCTGATTATGTTCATTCTGTAATGTGCCCAAATGCGTCTCCACTGTGCTTAAGCGACCCTCCACGGACTTTTTCAACTCTTCCATCTGCGCTGAAACTTTAGCTAGCTCAGCGCCATATTTGTTAACTGCAGCTAATATAGCTTCGTTGCTAGCGCTAGCCGAGGCTGAATTTGATGGTTTTACCTCGTCTCTCTTGGGTGGCATGATTGGAGGTTAGTTAGAAACAGCTCTGACGATAAGTAGGCAAAAAGTTGGTAAGTAGGTGTAGCAAAAATAAACAAAATTTAGAAGTCTGCGACGGAGCCTCGTAGAAACACGTCTACTCCATTACTGCGCACGAGCGCCCCCCACTGTCACTCTGTTTAACATGCTTTTTAAACATCTGGATTTTAATGGGACACATGCCAGGCTTTTATTTGTGGACTTTTCCTCCGCCTTTAATACAATCCATCCTCATATCTTAGTTGAAAGGCTCCTGCAACAATTTGATTTGAGCAATAATCTGGTGGGTTGGATTCTGGATTTCTTAACCAACAGGACGCAGAGAGTAAGGGTCAATGGTACATTGTCTGACCTAAAGTGCTCCTCTACTGGCTCTTCTCAGGGGTGTGTGTTGTCACCACTACTCTTCATCCTGTACACAAACATGTGTTGGAGCAGACATGACAACAGACACATTATAAAGTATGCTGATGACTCAGTTATTGTCAGTCTCCTCCAGGATGGTGAGAGTGGCCACGGCCCAGTAGTTGATGATTTTGTTCACTGGTGTGAGGATTCCTACCTGCAGCTGAATCCGACAAAAACTAAAGACATGATTATTGACTTTAGGAGGAAAACTCCCAGGCACAAAGTCACCGTACTAAAAGGCCAGACCACCGAATGTGTACAATCCTACAAATATCTTGGGACGATTATTGACAGTAATTTAAACTTTGAAGAGAACTGTGAAAGGGTGTGCAAAAGGGGTCAGCAACATTTGCATTGCTTGAGAAAACTTGCACGCTTCCAAACTGACCGAACCATAATGACAATGTTTTATC
The DNA here is from genome assembly GCA_020510985.1 of Pholidichthys leucotaenia. Lineage (NCBI taxonomy): Eukaryota > Metazoa > Chordata > Actinopteri > Cichliformes > Pholidichthyidae > Pholidichthys > Pholidichthys leucotaenia. The sequence goes on along the minus strand of CM035844.1, from coordinate 196,872,514 downwards.
GGGCTTTTATTGAATCTGTTTTATCCTTTTCTTTAGTGTCATGGTTTGGTCAGATAAAACTGAAACAGAGGAAATCCTTGGATCAGGTAGTTAGATGGTCCAGTCGTTTGCTTGGTGAGTCACAGCTGAGTCTGACATCCCTGTACACCAGACAAGTACAGAGGATGGCTACCTCCATCTTAAATGATGACTCCCACCCTTTGCACTGCAACTTTCAGCTTCTTCCCTCAAGACGGAGGTTTGCTGTCCCAAAAAGTAAAACCCAGCGCTACAAAAACAGCTTTGTTCCTGCTGCTGTCAAAGAGTTGAACAAGTTGTAACAATATATTGCACATAATTTAGGTACCTATTTATTAACTCCATTTTATATTTACTTATTTTTGTAGGATGTTACTTGGGTTCTAAATATTTTATTGGGTTTTAGACCTTTGAGTTTTTAACCTCTTTGACTAGTTTTTAACTTTTAATATGACCCTCCTCTCTTACCTCTGGTTTTTCTCCCATCTCTTTGTCTTTTTATACCCTGATTGATGGAGCCTTGAGTATTTTTATCATGTTTATAGTCAGCTTCATGTGTGCCTGTGTTTGTGTCTATGTTGAATGTAATTTGTGGCTTGTAAATATGGATGTCACCAGACTGCAAAACAAATCTACCTACGGGTACAAATAAAGTAACCTGAACCTGAAATCCATCAGAATTTAGGAAGCTATCCCATCCCCCATCAGTGCTAATTAATTTCATCTGGTTAAGTCCTGACGGATAGCCGTTAAAAAGGTCTGTGAATATCAGATTGTCACACCACGAAGAACTCATGATGGGTAGACGCAAGGAGCTCTCTCTAGACCTTCGCTGTCATGAGCTGGGGCTGGAATTTCTGCCAGACCCAGTCTCGTTTCTTTTTCTGTGTATTTGTCTATTATATTATCATATTCCTCTCAGTGTTATTCTGCCTTTTGTTTTCTCCAATTGTGTTCCAGTTATTTTTGGCCAGGTCTTGTTTTGTAATTGTTTTTGATTCATGTCTATTTGTAATTTGTTTTCAGTCTGCAGTGATTATGTTTGTTCTTTACATATTATGGTGCTTTTCTGTGGGTTAACAGCTGTCAGGCGATTTCCGGGTTTGTGCTGTGCAGGGGGCGTCGCCTGTCAAGTTGTCAATCCAGCTGCTTCTCCCTCACCTATCCAGCTGATTCCAATTATTGTTCCCTTCTCCTGCTCAGGTCACCCCACACCTGTTATCACTCATGTTGTGTTCTTATTTACTATTTAAGCCCTGTCTATTCACACCATCTTTGCCGTTACATTGTATGTTCCTCCACTGAGTGCTCCTCAGGACATTTATCCTGTTTATCTTCATTCCTCATCTCCTCCTGGGCGTAATGGCTCAGGAGTGCATCCTTTGTAAGTTGACCTTGTTTTTGCATTTTGTGTTTTTGCACTTTTTGGACTTTCTTTAATAAATGTTACACAATATCATCCAGCACTTGGGTTCATCTCTCTCTGCCTCGTAGAAGTGAACATGACATTCGCAACCTTATTGTTGCAAAACATAATGATGGCATTGGTTATACATTTCTAAACTGCTGAATGTTCCAGTGAGCACTGTTGCAGCCATCATTTGGAAGTGGAAAGAACATCATTTTACCATAAACTGGCCATGACCAGGAGCTCCTTGCAAGATATCTGACAGAGGAGTCAAAAGAATTATCAGAAGAGTTATCCAAGAGCCAAAGACCACTCATGGAGAGCTCCAGAAAGACCTGGAGTTAGCAGGTACTGCTGTTCCAAAGAAAACAATAAGTAATGTACTCTACCGACATGGGCTCTATGCCCGCTCACCTTGCAAGACTCCATTGCTGAAGAAAAAACATGTTGAGCCTCATTTAAAGTTTGCTGCGCAACGTTTGGGCAAGCCAGTAAAATACTGGGAGAATATAGTCTGGTCAGATGAAACCAAAATTGATCTTTTTGGATGCCACAACACACAGCATGTTTCGAAGAGAAATGGCTCTGCATATCCCATCATGGTGTGGTGGTGTTTTCAGCACATGGTACAAGCAGACGTCAAATAATTGAAGGAAAGATGAATGGACAAATGTCCAGAGACATCCTTGATAAGAACCTGTTGCCATCTACCAAGATGCTGAAGATGAAACGAGGGTGGACATTTGCACAAGACAATGATTCCAAACACACAGCCAAGGAAACTCTCAACTGGCTCCAGAGAAGGTGCTAGAATGGCCCAGTCAGTCACCTGACCTGAATCCAATTGAAAATTTATGGAATGAACTGAAGATCAGAGTTCATAGAAGACACCCATGGAACCTTCAAGATTTGAAGACAGTTTGTATGGAAGAATGGGCTAAAATCACTCCTGAACAATGCCTGTGCCGGGTTTCTCCATACAGGAGGCGCCTGGAAGCTGTTATTACCAACAAAGGCTTTTCTACTAAATATTAAATTAATTTCACCAAGTGTGTTCAATACTTATTCCCTGTGTCATTCCACTTTATTAAATATAACTTGTTTTGTGAACACAGTTGCCTTGATTTCTTTGTATGTATGGATTACTGGGGTTGTTACTGATATCTGGTGAAAATCTCAGGTCAATGGCTCCATCAGAAATATGCTTAGTGAGAAAGATGTTGACATGTTCAATACATATTTTCTCTGCTGGCAGTCAGCTTAGATAGATAGATGTACTTTATTGATCCCAAACTGGGAAATTACAGCAGCATGACACAGACAACCCAACCAACCGAAAACACACAATATAATAGAAAAGGAATTCCCCCGGGAAGTAAAATAATAATGCTTAGATAACTTTATATACAACATAGGCTACTGCTAGGTTAAATAGATGATGATCCTTATGAGTCAATGAATAGTACTGACTGTACAGAGAAGGATCATAAGGCACAGGGTGAAACACGAGGTACCATTTATTCTGTAAGGTGCAGTATGGCAGCATTGTTATGACCAAATTCAACATCAGAGTGAGTTATTGTACAGTGAAATGGCATGTGGCAGAAAAGATTTCCTGTACCTAACCGTTCTGCAGCGAAGCTGTAGCAGTCTGGTGGAGAAAGTGCTCCTCTGACTATCCAGTGTGTGGTGAAGGGGATGATCAGGATTGTCTATGATGGATTGCAGTTTGTTCAGTGTCTTCCTCTCCACCACAGATTCAAAGGTCTCCAGGCTGAGACCAATTACAGAGCCAGCCTTCTTGATAATCTTGTCAAGTCTATTGGTGTCACTGGCTCTGATACTGCTACCCCAACAGACAGCAGCAAAGAAGATGGTGCTGGCAACAATGGCCTGGTAGAAAAGCTCTAACATCTTGTTGCACACATTGAAGGATCTCATCTTCCTCAGAAAGTAGAGTCTGCTCATCCCTTTCTTGTACACAGCATCGGTGTGGGATTTCCAGTCCAGTCCGCTGCTGATCGCAACACCCAGGTATTTTTAGTCCTCCACTACCTCCACAACCTCCCCCCTAATCCACAATGGCTGTGAAGACGTCCTCTTCTTCCTGAAGTCAATCACCATCTCTCTGGTCTTGCTGACGTTCAGTCTCAGGTGATTCTGCTTGGTCCAGTCCACAGATCTGTCTACGAGTGCCCTGTACTCCCCCTCCTCTCCCCCTCTTATACATCCAACAACCGAGTCATCAGAGAATTTCTGCAGGTGGCATGACTCGGTGTTGTACTGAAAGTCGTGGTGTATAAGGTGAAGAGAAAAGGAGAACGCACAGTCCCCTGTGGAGCTCCCGTATCACTAACCACCACATCAGACAAGACACTGCCCAGCCGAACAAACTGTGGCCTGCCTGTCAGGTAGTCGGTAATCCAGGAGATCACAGGGCTGTCAACCCCCATCACCCACAGCTTCTCACCCAGCAGTAGTGGCTGAATTGTGTTAAATGCACTGGAGAAATCAAAGAATGTGATTCTCACAGTGTCTCCTCTTCCATCCAGGTGCAAGTGAGCCCGTTGCAGCAGGTAGATGACAGTGTCTTCAACTCCTAAATGGGGCTGATATGCAGACTGCAAAGGGTCCAGCCACGTCTTCACCTGTGGCCTCAGGTGGGCTAAAACAAGTCTTTCCAGGACCGTCATCACATGTGATGTGAGGGCAACTGGTCGATAGTTATTCAGGTCCAATGGCGATGACTTCTTGGGGACAGGAACCAGGCAGGATGTCTTCCACAGTAGTACTCTCTCCAGACTCAGGCTCAGGTCGTATTGTGGAGAGAAGAATAACCAGGCTGAGCGTTCAGAGCAGATGAAACTTTATTCTTCTCCCTCTCACATCCACCAGAATCCAAAACATTAAAAGCTCAGGTTGCGGGCACTCTCTTTTATATTACCACACTCCTCCGCTACCTGAGGTGCTGTATTAACATATCAACCCCCCATGACAATTCCCCTTGTCCCCCAGCACCTTTGATCTGCCAGGCCGTACAGTCTGAGGGAAAACTACTGAGGGGAAGCTACTGAGTGGGTCCCTCACAGTATTAGTTTCAGTACCGGAGCTGGCTGATTGGCACAGGTCCTCAGGATCCAGGCAGAGGTGCCATCAGGGCCTGTAGCCTTCCACTGGTGAAGTCTCTTCAGCTGTTTCCTCACCTGGCCTGTAGTCACAGTGATGTGGGAGTTGGTGCTGATGTCGTCAGTAGGGAGGAGGGGGCCTGAGGGGAGAGGGAGGTACTGCACAGGGTAGTGAGGGGGAGGAGTGTGTGGGGGTCTGGCTGTGTTGTGGGGGCAATTGACCATTTGCTGTGACGTCACACCTTTTGTTTACGCCGCCATCTTGGACGGCAGAAGCGAGTGGACGGCGCATTCAGCAGCTGTTCAGCGGTGTACCAGATCTCGATATATTTACCTGATTTCAACCTACGTCTTTGTTTTATGTTGGCATTGAATTAGACTATGTTGTTTCACTGCTGTGCCTTTGGGTGTACAAATCGCCAGAAAAAGGGATCCAACTTGAAGTTTTACCGGCTCCCAGCTGACGAAGACAGGCGCAGGAGGTGGGTGGCAGCGCTGAAGAGGAAAGATTGCATAGCCGCCTTACTCGCGGCTATGCAATCAACATTTTATGTGATGCACGCAATGAAATAACCTGAAAATTATATATAACAATTAAATTTATTACTTAAGTCATGATATATTTTACATGCAATAGCTAAGCTAGTTGTACAACAAAGAAATATTATATTCTATTTGGCCAATACATTTTATTATTTTTAGTAAACCTCAGGTGATGATACAACCACAATCTACATGCCACACACACTTAGTTTTTCAGATTTTTCTGACTCCTTGAAATTGCTCTACAATCTGGACAGCACCACTTTTTCTTTGGAACATTTTTCAACCTGAGACACTGTACATGGAACTGACCAATTTGACAAAAGCCAGACTCACAGGTTACAATAGATGCATCACCACAGGTTTTTCTGCAGTAGCAAATGACACTAGTATTATCACCTTTTGGGGTTTCTTTTGTCTTACAAGATATATGAAACAAATTTGGATTTTTGGTATACCATTTGGCGAGTAGTTCTGGTAAAATGACAGACCTGTGATATTTACCAACAAGTTGAACTTTCTCATTAAAAAAGAGATCATCAAACTCAATTCTTTGAACATTACAACCTTTTTGAGTCCAGAGAACAAAGTCACAGTAAGAAAGTTCTGTGACACCCAGTTGAGCTTGGATTTGGTAGAAATATTTATGAGATGGTTTCAGCTTGATGTCGCCATCAATGTTGCTTGCACAAAACTGAGGGTCTTCCACCGCTTCCTCTAAAGCCTGATTCCTCTTACAGAAAGGACATTTCACCTCCACCAGACCCTCCCCACAGCAGCTACAGGAGACAAATCCATCCGGAGAGGCACCCATAAAGGGGAAGCGCTGACTGAGGACTAGTCGCATCACACACTAGTAGATCCTGGTGCTGAGAAGACCTGATTTCTTCATACTGATCACGGGCCACTTTCTCATGGTCGCATCCCCATCTGTAAACAAATTGGCAAAATTATTGACAGAGTACAAAAAAAAATGTACCAGTGTTCCTTAAAACCAATATAGAACTATTTTCTGAAAGAAATCTGAATATTTTACATAGCACAATGAAATGACAATTTTTTTAGAATTATGTCTTCTTTACAATTTAAATGTTGTCAGTTTCCATGATCAACCAACTTAGTACTCAATGATTCAATACAGCACCAAAAGTAGCTTACAGTAAGTAGCTAAGCATAGCAGGATAAAAAGAGATGATTACCGGTAAAAAAACAATTCAGGAATTGCATGCAGCCTTGGCGGAGGTTTGCGCTCTCCGAGTGCTTTTCTAGTCTCTTACTTTGTTGCTTTACTGGTAAAACTAACTGGGTAGCATATCTTGTTCAGCAGGCTTCTCGAAGGAGCGTTAAGATGAGTCTGTGCAGCTTCTTTGAAGATGGATGCCGTTATTCTGCCAACTTGCTGCTGATGCCACAACACACACTTGTTCTGCGATCTGGTAGTTTCTTCAACAAATTTTACCTGCAGAAGAAACAATGTCTTATATAACTAACCTAAATTTTCCTGCATAGATATTATGACGTCCCACATAATGATTATGTAGCATTTAATAGACTGTAAAGCACTTTAAAAGTTGTTATTTTTAGAAATAAATTTTAAAACATTTGCAGAAAAATTACCTGCTCAGGAGTGACTTTCAGAAGTTGTTGTACCTGTTCACATCTATTCAACAGCTGCTCAGAGGTAAGCTGAAGACAATCAGGACTAAAAAGGGTATCCAGAGAAGCAGGACAATCATTGTGGGCCACCTGCAAATATAATTAGATGTTCTTTTCAACTGACGTGTAGTTATACAGTTGTGGAACACTGCATATTTAGTTCTGTTCATCAGTCTTCATTCATTTTCGATTATACATTAGACATGATGCCATTTTCATTCATCTAAAAAATCAAGGAAAAAAATTGTACCAAAGCTATTAACCTGTGGAATGTACTCCTGATTATAAGGCTCAACCAGAGATAGTATAGCACACTGTTTGCCTGTCATTCTAGTAGTTTGATGCAGCCTTTGATACAATGCTTGGTGATCATCATCTGATGGAGGGGCAATGGCCTTGCTTTCCCTTTTACGGGGAATATGTTTTTTTTTTCTGCATTGACATCCGTTGTTTTGTTTTGGGTTTTGAAAAATCGATATCACGCAATGCAGCAAAAGGAAGCTTCAAGTTTGCTGTTGGTGTATTCCAGGCGCAGGGAACATCAGTGCAAGTCTGGCCTTGGGACAGGCGGACAGCACACTCAACAGCAAACAACACAGCTGCAACATGCGAACAAGTCTCTCCTAACCCTGCCATACAAGTACAGTGTGAAGACAATATGACACCATCTTGATTCATGATCACCCAGGGTTTCAGTGGGGGGTCCGACAGCTTCTGGGAGTGATGTACCTGTAGTGGATAAATATTCTTATAATTAATATGTGGGTATGATGACTTTTTATCTGGATATAAGTCTTTCTTGTATAGACTGAACAATAAAATTTGTAATATATCTAATAGTGTTGGGAGTTGTTTATCGAGTATTCTATTGATAAGACAAGTATTTAAAAATCCTTTTACAGAATATATAGATCTATAAAAATATTTAATTATTTTTTAATTTAATTGAGATACTATATATACAGCTAATAATAATAATAATAATACTAATAATAATTGAATATTTTATAAAATTTTAATAATTTATCACTTAATAGATTCTATATAACATGACAAATCTATACAGTAGGGGAGAGAATAGAGTCTGAATTTTGGAAAAAATAAAGGAAAAATACCTGAGCCGTGACGACATAGTGGACCGTTGAAGTGATGACTGGGGATATCAGCACATTTCTCACAAGCCCAGCAACAAAATAACTATAAGCGTCCAAACTTTTGTAGGCTTTCAGAGACTCTCCAGTGTACCTAGACGGTGTGTTGACCAGGTAGTTGTAGATGTCCATATAGCGTACGTCAGGTTTGGGGCAAAAATCTATGAAACTGGTGAATTTTTCAAGTGACAAGTTGTAAGGGTCCACGCCGATAACACTGATCTTTTCCATGTACCGGTCACGATGTTTTTTATCTAGTAGTTGCGCTACATCGGACAAAGCTGGCACATCTGACTGAGCGGACGCCATGTTGAAACGCACTCGCACAGCGCCCGACTTGCCGTCCAATATGGCGGTATCAACAAAAATCACGTGACGCGGGACGTCACTGGCAAATGGTTAATTGACAGTGAGTTGAACCTATTGTAACGTCAGGGCCGTGTTAAGGGGGCAGAGATTTCCCAGCATGCTTTGCCAGCTGAAAACGTTACTGTGTGTGTGTTATTACTGAGTTATTATACTGCTGTGCAGGGATGGCAATTTTCCGCCGAGCCGCGGATTTCCGCCAATTTATTTTCAAATTGATCATTTCTGTGAATCGTCTAAATCCGTTGAGAAAATTTTAGGGGGGGTAAGGTACCTTATTGTTACCGATTTTAGCGAAAATCAACACGATTACATAAGCGCTCGGCGCTTCCCCGGAAGTCTTCTCCCGCGATAACCCAGATGTGTTGTGTTCAAGCTACTGCTGTATTGTAAACAGCCCTGCGATTGGATAGTTGCAAACGATTGGACCAATCAAATGGCTGGATGTATGCTTTTTCAAAATTTCATGGCGGCGTGTTCTCAGGGATGTGATTTTCTGCTAATTTGCCGAATTCCGCTTTATTTTATCTTCCAGGAAGATAAAGTACGTTAAGTACGTTAGCGGCTTGTGGTCCACGAACACAGTGAAGGGGTGCCCTTTCAGGCAGGACTGGAAGTGGCGTATGGCCAGGTGGAGAGCCATTAACTCTCTGTTACTGGCGGCGTACAACGGCTGTATGAGCTGGGCTGCGCGGGGGAGGAAACGGTAATTAAAGTTAACCATCCCCTTTTATGATTCCAAACAGTTTGAAATTGACAGTGCACAGTGGACATTGACTCATAACTTTTGAATATTTCTAAGGCTTGGCTACATCAGTGATTGTGCAAAATGAACAGCTCAAGTCTCAATGGAGATTGAAAATGGTGATCTGAAATGAATGCTGAAATTATAAAAAGTAATGGTATGTTGGAATTTTATTTCTATCATGGAATAGATAAAATTAACTGATTTTGATTTGATCAAGTGTTAAAGCATGTGATGGATAATGCTTGTTGGAATATTTACCTCCGCCAAGGAGGTTATGTTTTCATTGGCGTTGGTTTGTCTGTCTGTTTGTTTGTTTGTTAGCAAGATAACTCAAAAAGTTATGGACCGATTTTCATGAAATTTTTAGAGATTGTCAGAAATGGGGTATCCTACAGATAATTACATTTTGGTGGTGATCCGGATCACCGTCCAGAAGAAAACCGCCATTACGGAAAATGCCATTTTCGTGAATAACTACTAAACCACTAATCCTATCATTGTCAATCCAATTGCTAGTCATATGTTTTCATGGTCAAGGAATCTGAAAACGTACACACAAACACTGTATGGGGGGAACTGTGGCGCTTGGCGGAGGTCTGCGCTCTCTGAGTGCTTTTCTAGTTTAGGAATGCTATCTTCTTGGAACATAAGTCAATATTATACAGTAATAAGTGACATTCAGCTGTTTGTTTTATGTCATTTAAGCACAGTTCTGGTACTTAAAAATCATAAAAACCCAGGAGCTTCGGGGGGCTTCGCCCCTTTGCCCCTCCTCCCCACCGGGGCTCTGCCCCGGACCCCGCTGGGGGACTGTGTCCCCCAGACCCCCTGCTGAATTTTCAGATAATTTCCCCAACCCCAAATCACATCCCTGGTTCGTGTTGGAATTCTGAGCTTTCGGTATCATTTTCAGCAGAATTATGAGATTTTTATCGAAGGATCAGGAGTCATCAGTGCTAGAAATAGACAAAAGTGTCAAAAATAAGTTCCGATGGAATTGGCTTGAGAGAAAAGTGACGGTAAAGGTGAAAATTAGCTCAAAGTTCAACGAGGTAACAGAAACACTCGGACAATTTCTGAAGAAACCAGAAAAGGAGATGAAGTTCAAAGTTCAGAGACTGACACAGCTTGCTGCCAAAAGGAAGAAAGTTTCACATTAGAACTGACTTGGTGACCAGTGTAAATAGTGTAATAAACTCTTAGAGAAATGTTAAATATGTTGGACTAAAGACAGTGAGACAACATTGAAGAAAAAGTAAGTTAACTTTTCATTAAATTTAATGATTTATTTAAGTCTAGTATTTCATTATTTTTTTTTTATCATTTTTTTCAGTCTAAATTACTTCTGTTTTACTGAAAACCTCCCAGCTTTGGGGGGGGGGGGGGGGGGCTGCGCCCCCCCAGCCCCCCCATAAGTCAATCAACCAAATTAGATTTCAGCTGGAATCAGAATTTCCTGTTGCCATCCCTGTGCTGTGTCATTATAACTGCGTTATAATGACCCAGCAGTGTTTATAGGCAGGATTAGGGCAAGATGTATCATGTGTTGTATAACCATGATTGAAACGGAGGTCTGGGAGAATGACCTCCCCTCCTGTCTGTGCTCAGGGGTGTTGGGGTCAGGGTGTTGTTGAATAAAGCCTGCCCGTCGCAACCATCTGTTCCTCTTCTTTGTGTGAACCTCGCCTACGTCACACTGGTGTCAGGAGTGGGGATGGAGCAAGATGGTGGCCAGGACCCGGGCGGAGGTCCAGCGGCCGGGGCGGTTCATCGCCCGGCTGGGAATGGAGCGCAGAGCTGAGACGCGGACTCCCGGAGTGGCTCGCCGCGATGGACGGACCAGCGTACCCCGCCTTCTGCCTTTTTCAAGGCAGAGCGGGCCAAGCATAGCAAAGCAGCCCCACTTCCCGCCCTTTTCAGGGCAGGACGGGCTGGCGATTTCAGGGGGATCGGGAGTGGCGATCGACCGGGAGGCGACCGTCCCATCCATCCAGCAGTGGGCCAAGATTCCCCGCTACAACGGCGAGAGCCTGTTGGCTGCCGTGCTGAACGACTGGTCACCGGAGGAAACCGCCGTGCTGACAGCGAGGGGGGGGAGAATTTGTTACGGCAGACCATGGCGGCACGTCCACGGAGGAGACAGCCGTGGCACATCGCACGGTACTGTCCCGCGAGAAACTGGCTCCTCGCTGACGTTAAATTAGAGCGAGGTGGCATGGACGGGGAAAGGCCGCCTCCCGCAGATGCTTCCCCCGACGGTGACGTCACAGAGGCCCTCGGTGCACAGCAGCAGCGGAGCGAGCAGGACAGATCTGGTCTTTTCCCGGGCTCGGCAGGGCTGGACGCCTGGACGCGGGCCAGCGGCCGCCTGGGAGGTCCTGGCAGCTGTGGGAGTCGTGACTCCCGCTGCCAGGGGAGGGACTGTGCGTAGTCCTACCGCCGCCCGCAGATGCTTCCCCCGGTGGCGACGTCACAGAGGCCCTCGGCGCGCAGCAGCAGCAGAGCGAGCAGGACAGATCCGGTCTTTTCCCGGGCTCGGCAGGGCTGGACACCTGGACGCGGGCCAGCGGCCGCCTGGGAGGTCCTGGCAGCGGTGGGAGTCGTGACTCCCGCTGCCAGGGGAGGGACTGTGCGTAGTCCTACTGAAGCTGTTGGATGTGCTGGTCGTCGGCATCGAAGCCGCCCCCAACACCTGGATTGATTCGCGTTGGACTTCTGGGTTGGACTTTGATTTTTCTGGGGACAGAAACCAGTCCAGGGGGTAGCAGTGTAACGTCGGGGCTATGTTAAGGGGGGCAGGGATTTCCCAGCATGCTTTGCCAGCTGAAAACGTTACTGTGTGTGTGTTATTACTGAGTTATTATACTGCTGTGTCATTATAACTGCGTTATAATGACCCAGCAGTGTTTATAGGCAGGATTAGGGCAAGATGTATCATGTGTTGTATAACCATGATTGAAACAGAGGTCTGGGAGAATGACCTCCCCTCCTGTCTGTGCTCAGGGGTGTTGGGGTCAGGGTGTTGTTGAATAAAGCCTGCCTGTCACAACCATCTGTTCCTCTTCTTTGTGTGAACCTCGCCTACGTCACACTTTTAAAATCAGATTCAGCTCATTGGCTCTCTCATGGCTCCCCACTGTCTGTCTGTCCCTCCCCTTACACCCAGTGATGTTTTACATTCCAGACCACATCTCTCTCATATTCTTCTGCTGTAGTTTATCCTTCAACTTCCTCCTGTAAATGTCTTTACACCTCCTCAGCATCTCTCTCAGTTTATGCTGCACTCTCCTCAGTTCCTCCCTGTCTCTAGACCTAAAAGCCCTCTTCTTCTTGTTAAGAAGTGCTTTCAGGTCACTGGTGATCAGTGGTTTGTTGTTGGGGAAACAGCGCATGGTCTGAGCTGGCATGGTTGTGTTTTCACAGAATCTGATGTATTCTGTAATGCAGTCAGTCATGTTGTCTTCGTCCTCCCCGTGTGGCCCACAGAGTACATCCCAGTCCGTTGTCTCGAAGCAGTCCTGTAGTGCATCTGCAGCCTCCTGTGTCCACCTCCTCACAGTTTGTGTTGCATTAGTGTTCGTTCAGCTTTAATCATTTTAAAATTTTAGGCAAATTATTCAACTGTAAGCTATTGGTTTTAAGCTACATCTTTCACCCTTTTTTATAAGCCCATCTCTAACGATGGAATATATTATGGTATGATAATGTCTGTCCGTCCATTCATCTGTCATCTGTCTGTCCGTTTGACTTGTCTGGTAAACTCTGATAATAGTTTTCAAGGTACAACTTTTTTATTTCACCCAGTGTTTGTATAAGTATTGAATATGTGTATAATATGAGCATTTTGATTTTGGATAATTTTTGTAAAAAAATTACAGGTTTTAGAACATTGAAATTTTGGGAATGAAATTTCCAATAGAGGTTACATGGTTTGTCTGGCTAACTCCTCCTACGCTTTTCAAGCTAGGACATTTTAATTTCATACAGTATTTGTACATGTATTGAAGATGTGTATATTGTAGAGAGCTAAATGATTTTCTGATATTTTTTTGAATTGTAGTTTGTTTGCTAAAAGGCCTTGCAGTTACATGGTTATTTGTTTTATTACATATCTACACTATATTGAGTTGTGAATTTGTAATTGATTTTACAGTTGGTCTGATGGCTATGCACTACTGATAATGGTTATGGACAGGCGTATAATGTGCTGTGTGTGGTGCTACTGTTACATTTCAAGAACGCATCGTTAACCCTTTGAGTGTGCATGGTGCCAAACTGCGACATACCCCGTAGTGGTCAAGAGTGGTAAATATTTTTTGTCAATAAAATAGTTCAGATATCCAAGGCTATAACTTGAAAGCGGTAAGAGGTAATGACTTACTGTCAATTAGAAAGATGTAAAATATGATCCAAAGTTTCAGATAGGAATACATTTATGCATCTAATTTGCATAATGTCACGGCACCTCTTTAAATTCCATAACTCAGTCAAAACTGGACTTTGGACGTATTTACACAAAAAAAGGTTCAATCTTTTGACACTGTTTTTTTGCACAGAGGTACCTCATCATCTTATCTTCAAAGTATATGAACAAGAAATCAGTACATTTAAACCCCCCCAGAAATTTCTTACTTACTTTTGACAAAGCGTGAGAAGGCAGGCGCAGTGCCAAGCTCTTCCACTAGGGGCACGCAAATTCTCACACTCAGAGGGTTAAGTTTACAATATTCATGCTGCATTTTTCTTAAGGAAATGCAATTTTTCTAGTTTCTACAATCTGCTCATTTATCAGTTTACTCTTTTTTTCTGTAGTAGAAGAGTAGAAGTAGTGAACGTAGATGAGTTTAAGTACCTGGGATAAACCATCCAAAGCAATGGAAAAATGCACAAGAGAGGTGAAGAAGAGCGTGCAGGCAGGGTGGAGTGTGTGGAGAGGAGTGTCGGGTGGTTTATGAGGGAAGGATAGTGGCTAGAGTGAAAGGGAAGATTTACAAGATGGTAATTAGACCTGCTATGATATATGGTTTGGTGATGGTGGCACTGACAAAAAGACAGAAAGTGGAGCTGGAGGTGGCATAGCTGAAGATGGTAAGATTCTCATTGGGAGTGACTAGGGGGGTCAGGAATAGAAATGAGTATATCAAAGGGACAGCTCAGGTTGAGCAGTTTGGAGACAAAGTAAGAGGCAAGGCTGAGATGGTTTGGACATGTGCAGAGGAGGGATGGTGGATGTTTTGGACAAAGGATGTTGAAGATGGAGCTGCTGGGAAGCAGGAAAAGAGGAAGACCACAGAGAAGATTCATGGATGGAGTGAAGGTGGACATGGAGAGGGTTGGTGTTACAGAGGAAGATGCAAGGGATAGGGTGAGATGGATGCAGGTGATCTGCTGTGGTGTCCCCTAAAGGGAGCAATCGAAAGATGAGGAAAACTCTTTTTTTTCTGTAGCTCAGGGAATTATTTCTGTTCCTTTGTGAATAGGGTTGAAAACTAGATTTCATACAAAAACAGCTCAGGCTGTAACCAGCCACACCAAAAATATGTATGAAGAGAAAGAATTTTGCTCTGTGTTCACACCAAAACTATTTTTCAGGTGCTGTGGATATGCTAGCATCACCACATCTCACTGTTTCCTTTCAAAAGCAGTCAAGTCTTCATAAAGAGGTGATTGGAGGTGACAGTTGGGACAAAACAGTGGATATAAAAAGTCTACACACCCCTGTTCAAATGTCAGGTTTTTGTGATGTAAAAAATGAGACCAAGATAAATCATTTCAAAACTTTTTCTACCATTAATGTGACCTATAACCTGTACAACCCAAATGAAAAACAAACTGAAATCTTGTAAGGGGAAAAATAAAAAAAATAAAAAAAAACTTACAATAACCTGGTTGCATAAATATGCACACCCTGTTATAACTGGGGATGTGGCTGTGTTTAGAATTAACCAATCACATTCAAACTCATGTTAAATGGGAGTCAACACACACCTGCCACCATTTAAAGTGCCTCTGATTAACCCCAAATAAAGTTCAGCTGTTCTAGTAGGCTTTTCCTGACATTTTTGTAGTCACATCTTACAGCACAAGCCATGGTCCGCAGAGAGCTTCCAAAGCATCAGAGGGATCACATCATCCAAAGGTATCAGTCAGGAGAAGGGTACAAAAGAATTTCCAAGGCATTAAATATACCATGGGGCGGCACGGTGGAGGAGTGGTTAGCACTGCGGCAGCACAGCAACTCACCCTTAGCCGGGGGATCCTGGGTTCGATCCCAGCCCCCGACCAACAGTGATCTGTGTGGAGTTTGCATGTTCTCCCCATGTCTGCGTGGGTTTACTCCTGGATTTCTCCGGTTTCCTCCCACATGCCAAAAACATGCAAGTTAGGTTAATTGGCATCAAACTGGGGATTCTAAATTGTCCTTAGGTATGACTGTGAGAGTGAATGGTTGTCTGTCTCTCTGTGTTGGCCCTGCGATGGACTGGTGATCTGTCCAGGGTGGACCCTGCCTCTCGCCCAAAGACGCTGGGATAGGCTCCAGCCCCCCCCCCCCCCCCCCCCACGACCCGAAAAGGATTAAGCGGAAGAAGATGAATGAATGAATATACCATGGAACACAGTGAAGACACTCGTCATCAAGTGGAGAAAATATGGCACAACAATGACATTACCGAGAACTGGACACCCCTCCAAAATTAATGAAAAGACGAGAAGAAAACTGGTCAGGGAGGTTGCCAAGAGGCCAACAGCAACACTGAAGGAGCTGCAGGAATTTCTGGCAAGTACTGGCTGTTTCGTACATGTGACAACAATCTCCCGTTTTCTTCATGTGTCTGGGCTATGGGGTAGAGTGACAAGATGGAAGCCTTATTTTATGAAGAAAAACATCCAAGCCCAGCTACATTTTGCAAAAACACATTTGAAATCTCTCAAACGCATGTGGGAAAATGTGTTATGGTCTAATGAAACCAAGGTTGAACTTTTTGGGCATAATTCCAAAAGGTATATTTGGCACAAACACAACACTGCTCATCACCAAAAGAACACCATACCTACAGTGAAGCATGGTGGTGGAAGCATCATGCTTTTGGGATATTTTTCTTCAGCTGGAACTGGGGGCTTAGTCAAGGTGGAGGGAATTATGAACAGTTCCAAATACCAGTCAATACTGGCACAAAACCTTCAGTCTTCTGCTAGAAAGCTGAAGATGAAGAGGAACTTCATCTTTCAGCACAACAATGACCCAAAGCACACATCCAAATCAACAAAAGAATGGGTTCACCAGAAGAAGATTAAGGTTTTGGAATGGCCCAGCCAGAGTCCAGACCTGAATCCGATCAAACATCTGTGGGGTGATCTGAAGAGGGCTGTGCACAGGGGATGCCCTCACAATCTGACAGATTTGGAGCATTTTTGCAAAGAAGAATGGGCAAATATTGCCACATCAAGATGTGCCACACTGATAGACTCCTACTCAAAAAGACTGAGTGCTGTAATAAAAGCCAAAGGTGCTGCAACAAAGTATTAGTTTAAGGGTGTGCATATTTATGCAACCAGGTTATTGTAAGTTTTTTATGTTTTATTTTTGTCCTTAAAAGATTTCAGTTTGTTTTTCAATTGGGTTGTACAGGTTATAGGTCACATTAACGGTGGAAGAAGTTTTGAAATGATTTATCTTGGTCTCATTTTATTACCTCCGCCAGGCCGCAGGCCGCAGGCCGCAGGCCGCAGGAGGTTATGTTTTTGCCAGCGTTTGTCTGTCTGTCTGTCTGTTTGTCTGTCTGTCTGTTGGTTAGCAAGATAACTCAAAAAGTTTTGGACGGATTTCTATGAAACTTTCAGGCGTTGTTGGAAATGGTACAAGGAAGAACTGATTAAATTTTGGGGATGATCCGCATCACCGTCTGGATACAGGAATTTTGTAAAGGATTCTTTAACATTGTGAGATACGGCCATTTTCAACATGTGTGCAGGCGCAATGGAGGGCGCTGGTCGTCGTGTCTGACGAACACGAACTCCGCGTTCTTTAAAGTTTTAGGCACAAAAGCACGCAGAAAACAGTGCTGGGCCGGGCCCGGCAGCGTGCCTGTGTTTGCGCTATGCTGCAAAAGCTGAGACGGGCAGCTGTCCGGCGCGGGATTATTTGGCAGAAACTCCCCGGGCAGCCATAGGGGCTGCGCAAAAACAAGCTCTCTGCCGGGGAAGCTTCCAAATCCTCTTTTGCCGCGGAGCGCAACCCCAATATAAAACCCACGGCAACCTGTCTACCCAATTTGCATCCGTCAGTGAAGCCCTGAGTGCTGCTTTCAGTGATCTATGAAAACGCTCGCATAACCCATTGGCCTGTGGGTTGTACGCGGTTGTGTGATGAATTGCAACGCCCGCAGCCTGGGAGTTTGGAGATGGACACAACAGCAACACTTCAGTTTATTACCTCCGCCAAGGAGGTAATGCTTTTACTACTGAACCACTAATCCTATCATTGTGAATCCAATTGCTAGTCATATGTTTTCATGGTCAAGGAATCTGAAAACGTACACACAAACACTGTATGGGGGGGAACTGTGGCGCTTGGCGGAGGTCTGCGCTCTCCGAGTGCTTTTCTAGTTTACATCATAAAAACCTGGCATTTGAACAGGGGTGTGTAGACTTTTTATATCCACTGTATACCACTCTCGCACACAAACTACCCATGTTCACATCCTGTTCTTGCCTTTTTTCAGTCCTGTCTGTATTCACTTTCACTTCTGTATTTAACTTTACACCTTATCAACCCATTCCAGGAGTTTTTCCCTGGTGTGATTTTCCTGATCAGTCACCAGAAGCTGTCAAATGGCCCATCTCCTCAAGCCAGACTTTCAACCATAAACGTTAAAAAAAAACAAAAAACAAAAAAAAACCCGAGATGGATACCTCCATGAAAGCTACAAATGTAGTCATTCTGTCAGAAGTGCTAATAAATAGTACATTTTACTTGAGCTTCCACTTACTGCTTATACTAATACTAATACTGGGCATGGTAATTTTGAATCCTTAGCTCCTTAAGGTGAGTATGATGACTTCAGGGGGTGTAGCATTCAATAACTTCCAGTGAATAACTGGGAAATCCCACCTGAAAAAACTCCTGGAACAGGCTGTGTATAGGTCTTAAGCATTTTTAGGTGATTAAGGTTAGGGCAGTGGTAAGGTGCTAAAGCTAGTTTTTAAGGTTAGAATCAGAATCAGAATCAGAATCAGCTTTAGCTTTATTGGCCAAGTATGCACAACATATATAAGGAATTTGACTTTGGCTAAAAACTTGCTCTCATTGTTCAGGTGGAGGATTTAAATAAGATTTAAATAAGGATTCAATGACAACAGAGTATGTACAGTAAATTACAGTCTGTCCACGTTTCTATAAAGGGATGCAAATATATACAGGAATATATGCAGTTATTTACTCAGACTATCCACACTTTGCAGAAATATATGGAAAAAATATACAGTCACACAGTATTTCAATGTGAACTCAGATTCAGTGATAAAATGTGAATGAAGTAAAAAGCAGTCTTGTGGTCTATATTAACCATATATTCCATAACCTACATATGTTGAAGCATGTGGAAATGTTTGGTAATTACATATGTAAAGGACTTCACACCTCTGAAAGGACAAAGGGCTCTCACCCGCTGAGTGAAGAACAGAGACGTTCCCGGACGCGGTGGAGGAGACCGGAGGAGCCACCCTCACCCCCCAAGGCGAGGAGAGGAAATACCAAGACAATGGGGGGATTAAGATAATGAGGGATGTCAGCCTTTGTTATGCATGTCTTTTATTGTGTGCCAGTATAAAGTCAGTGAGCTGGAGACATTCTGTCTCTTTTCCCTTCTGCCACTCTCTGCACCAGATGAGACTTGTTAGAAGAGCTGATTATGCTGATTATTAAACTTGGTTTATAAATCAAATCGCCTCTTCCTTTCCAAGCTCTTCTACAGTGTGAGAGTTATGTGCAATGTAAGAATGGATGAAAAGTCATGAGTACAGCAACAGGTAGGACTAGGTGAATGTTAGGAGTTCATCAGAGTGATGGCTTGAGGAAAGAAACTGTTCCTGTGACGGGTGATTTTGACCTTCAAACAGTTTGTGGCCGGGGTGTGACGGGTCAGCACAGATGTTTCCCGCCCGTTTCCTGGTTATGGACCGATATAAGTTCTCAATGGAGGGTAGGTCGGTACCAATGATCCTCTCTGCAGACTTAATGATCCGCTGCAGTCTGGTCTTGTCCTGTTTAGTGGCAGATCCAAACCAGACAGTGATGGAAAAGCAGAGGACAGATTGGATGATGGCGGTGTATAAGACAACCAGCAGCTCCTGAGGCAAATCAAACTTCTTGAGCTGACGCAGAAAAAAACAACCTCTGCTGGGCCTTTTTCCGGACAGTGTCTGTATGGGAGGGCCACTTCAGGTTCCGGGAGATTGTGGTACCCAGAAACTTGAATGAGTCCACAGTGGACACTGTGCTGTTGAGGATGGTGAGTGGGGGGAATGAAGGAGGGTGTCGCCTGAAATTCACAGTCATCTCCACCGTTTTGGCTGGGTTAAGTTCAAGATGGTTCTGGCCGCACCAGAGGATCAGCTTGCCCACCTCCCGCCTGTATGCAGACTCATCACCATCCCGGATCAAACCGATGACTGTGGTGTCGTCCACAAACTTCAGGAGCTTCACCGAAGGGTCCTCTGAGGTGCAGTCATTGGAATAGAGGGAGAAGAGCAGTGGGGAAAGGACACATCCTTGGGGGGCGCCAGTACTAATTTTTCGGGAGCTGGATGTAAATCTCCCTAGCTTCACCTGTTGCCACCTGTCAGTCAGAAAGCTGGAGATCCACTGGCAGGTGGAGGGGTGCACCTTGAGCTGGAGGAGTTTCTGATGAAGAATGCCTGGGATGATGGTGTTGAACGCTGAGCTGAAGTCGACAAACAGGATCCTGGCATACATCCCTGGGGAGTCGAGGTGTTGCAGGATGTAATGTAGTCCCATATTCACTGCATCATCCACTGACCTGTTTGACCGGTAGGCAAACTGCAGTGGGTCCATCAGGGAGCCTGTGACGACCTTCAGGTGGTTCAGCACCAATCTCTCCAAGGATTTCATGACCACAGAGGTCAAGGCAACAGGTCTGTAGTCGTTTAACAGAGGGTTTCTTGGGAACTGGAATGATGATGGAGTGTTTGAAGCAGGAAGGCACTTCACACAGCTCCAGTGATCTATTAAAGATCCGTGTGAAGATGGGGGCCAACTCGTTGGAGCAGACTTTCAGGCAGGACGGAGACACACCATCAGGTCCTGCAGCCTTCTTGATCTTTTGTCTCTGAAAGACCCGGTGCACCTCCTCTTCACAGATCGTTAGTGCTGGTGGGAGGTCAGAGTGGAAGAGGGATGGAGTTCCTGGGGCTGCAGATAATCCTTTTGTGTGGGTGGGAGGTGAGAACTGTAGGTTCTTTTCAAACCTACAGTAAAAGCTGTTTAGATCGTTAGCCAGCTGGAGGTTTTCCACAGGGGTGGGGGGATGGTCTCCTGTAGTTGGTGATATTCTGCAGGCCTCTCCAAACAGAAGCAGAGTTGTTGGCTGAGAAGTTCTGTTGTAACTTCTCACTGTAGCTCCTCTTAGCAAGCCTGATCTTAGCTCACCATCCAAGCTCACCATCCATTAGCAAGACTAATGGATGGTGTTAATGCAGGCAGAAAGTCTCCTTTAAACACTTTACTGCTGTAATACTCTATCATGTCCCTTTATGTAATTATTTTTCAAAACCACTAGAGGTCACTTTTAAAAAAAAAAAATTACCATAGCTCACTGAAGGGTAGAAAAACATGCCATTTTTATAGATTTCGGTGAGACTGAACCTGGAGGCTGTGACCTGTGTGAATGGAATGAATGGGGCTGTGACTAAAACCAGAGTTTCCAAAAGTTCCATACAATAATTTTAGATTTGATTTAAAAGTAATCACCATAACAAAATTAACCTAAAGCTGATAAACTGTTTGTGTTGTTAGATATAGGCTTAGGTTAATTCCCATCTGTTTAATTTTTTTGTAAAAACTGCTACCTTAAATGTACACCAAAAATATATACTTTGTATTTTCCTTAAAGTGACACTCAGCCAAAAATGTAGTTTTTTTTTCTTGTTAATATGCCTGTAACATGCTATTTTTATGACTTACAAGACATATCAAGAGCAAAATCACTGAAATGTCTCCTACCTGTTTTTTTTTTCCAGTAAAGTTTCACTTAAGCCCCACCCCCTGCAAAAAAGGCGAGCTGAGACGGAACGTTTTTGGTGATGCAGCTATTCATGGTGCTGGCACGTTGGTAGTGTTGAGCCAATCAGGACACTCTGGCCTAACTGACCTTGTGGTGATGTGAAAATGACGAGGCAGAGTTCTCTCTCAAGTCAGCTTTATTCACAACACCATCATCTCAAAGAAGAAAAAGAGATCCACACAGTAAACTCTCGTCCTTAAATATCAGGACTCTTACACTTCACAGGTCACATGTCTCACAAACCACCTTGCATTATAAAGAAAGTCACAATGCATTTTCTCTCCATGATATCACTTCCACTGTCTCCAATGCATCCCCTCTTTAATCTTTTAATTAAACCCCCCACAGTCTCAAGCCTTGCATACCAAAGCTAAGATTCTTGCAGCTTCCTGTAATCACTAAGGGAGCTGCCCTGCCTTTGTTCTGGCCTAAAATGTGAGTCACAAAACAGGTCCCATATGTGTGTCCACCACACAAAGCCCCCCCAGCATTTTAGAATAAACAGAACAACAAGAGAATAACCACATGCATGCCGTGATAATATCAATACACATCAGTCCACATGCCGTATAGGCTTCAGCCTCCTGCCGTATCTGCTGTAGCTGGGATTCAACGTCTCTGCGGCACTGTCCTGGGGGGTTGCCGTCTGGGGGTGGAAACCTTTTGTCAGCACCTGTGGGTGTTCTGGGGAAACATTATTCTGCGAAGCCCCCCGCGGTGGTCTACCTCGCCGCGGGGCCCTCGCCAACAGCACCTGCTCATCTGCCACCACAAAAGCGGGTTTGAGTCTGTTTATGCCAATTTTCTCTTTCCTACCCCCCAAATCTAGCAAAAACTGCTTGTCCCCTGTTTCTAGCACTCTGAATGGTCCGTCATAAGGCAGTCGCAACGGGGTACGATGCGCATCGTGTCTAACAAAAACACACTCTGCGTTCTTCAAAGTTTTAGGCACAAAAACGTGCGGAAAACTGTGGTGCGCGGGGCCGGGCAGCGTGCTTGATTCTATGTTGCTCTGCAACAGCTGAGACGGGGAGGCGTCTGGCGCAGGGTTATCTGGGAGAAACTCCCCAGGCAGCCGGAGTGGCTACGCAAACACGAGCTCCGCTGGGGAGGCTTCTAAGTCCTCTTTAGGTGCAGAACGCAACCCCAATAACACCCACGGTAACTTGTCAACCCAATTTGCATCCGTCAGTGACGCCCTGAGAGCCGCTTTCAATGACCTATGAAAACGTTCGCATAACCCGTTAGCCTGCGGATTGTACGCGGTTGTGCGGTGAATTGTGACACCTAGGCTGCAGGCCATTGTCGACCAAAGCTCGGACACAAATTGAGGGCCTCTGTCGGATGTAATGTCGGACGTAATGTCCGACGGAACGCCGAAGCGCACCACCCAAGCTGATAAAAACGCGCGCGCCACCTCCTCGGCTGTGGTTGATGCCAGCGGGACCACTTCAGGCCAGCGCGTGGTGCGGTCCACCATTGTCAGAAGGTGTGTGCACCCTTGTGACAGCGGGAGGGGGCCCACGAGGTCCACATGAACGTGATCGAACCTCTTGGCCGGAATGTGAAACGGCTCCAAAGGAGCCCTCGTGTGCCTGTGTACTTTGGCTCGTTGACACGCCGTGCAAGCTGCTGCCCACTCCTTAACTTGTTTGCGGAGGCTCGGCCACACAAATTTCTCTCCTACCATTTTGACCGACGCGCGCACTCCAGGGTGCGCCAAGGAATGAACCGAGTCAAAAACGCGGCGGCGCCACGCGGCTAGTACTACTGGACGCGGCCGTCCCGTGGAGACATCGCAGATTAGGGGGGGCATACCGTCTTGCAGCACCCTGCTCTCCAGCCTTAACCCTGTTGGTCCAGACTGAAGCGCGCACACATCCGCGTCACCAACCTGCTCCGCGGCCATGGCTGCATAATCTACCCCTACGCTGACTAGGGCCGGCACGGCGTGGCAATCTGCCACTACATTGAGTTTTCCCGCCACATGCTGAATATCAGTGGTAAACTCTGATATCGCGGCCAGCTGTCTCTGCTGCCGGCCTGACCACGGTTCAGAAACTTTGGCCATCGCGAATGTTAGTGGTTTGTGGTCAATGAACGTGGTGAAAGAGCATCCTTCTAGCCAGAACTGAAAGTGGCGGATGGCCAAATGGAGAGCCAGCAGCTCTCTGTCGAACGCGCTGTATTTACGTTCGCTCTCACGCAAGGTCCTGCTGAAAAATGCGAGGGGCTGCCAAACCCCGGCTACATGTTGTTCCACGACCGCCCCTATGGCCACATCTGATGCGTCAGTGGTGAGCGCTATGCGGACCGTTGGGTCTGGGTGTGCCAACAACGCAGCCTTTGCCAAGGCTGCTTTCACCTCCGAGAACGCTTGGTCCTGCTCCG
Organism: Pholidichthys leucotaenia; assembly: GCA_020510985.1. Taxonomy (NCBI): domain Eukaryota; kingdom Metazoa; phylum Chordata; class Actinopteri; order Cichliformes; family Pholidichthyidae; genus Pholidichthys; species Pholidichthys leucotaenia. The sequence goes on along the minus strand of CM035844.1, from coordinate 196,848,806 downwards.
GGGGCCACTCGATCTTATCCGTGGGTTTCGTTTTTTTGAGCGCGGCGTACAGCGGCTGCATGAGTTGCGCTGCGCAGGAGAGAAAACGGTTATAAAAATTCACCATTCCCAAAAACTCCTGCAACGCCCTGACCATCTGCGGCCGGGGAAAATCTGCTACCGCGCGCACTTTGTCAGGAAGCGGAACTGCTCCTTCGGGGGAGACGCGGTGTCCCAAAAAATCGATCTGCGCCACCCCAAACTGACACTTCGCCGGGTTGATTATTAACCGTGATCCCCAACCCGTGATCTCCCAACCTTCGGAAAACTGTGGCCAGGTGTTTTTCATGTTCGTCTTCGAACGCGCTGGCTACTAAAATATCGTCCAAGTAAACGAACATGAAAGGGAGATCGCGAAGCACCGCGTCCATCATGCGTTGGAACGTCTGAGCAACCTCTTTAAGTCCGAATGGCATGCGTAAAAACTCAAATAGGCCAAACGGAGTTATTACCGCTGTTTTGGGTATGTCCTCAGCGCGCACAGGGACTTGGTGGTAACCGCGGACCAAGTCTAGTTTAGAAAAAACGCGCGCCCCCGCCAAATGAACGGAAAAATCTTGGATATGTGGGATTGGGTAGCGGTCGTGCGCTGTAGCGTTGTTTAACCGTCGGAAATCCCTGCAAGGTCACCATGCTCCGTCAGCTTTCGGGACCATGTGTAGCGGGGAAGCCCAAGGACTGTTTGAACGTCGGATAATGCCCAACCTCTCCAGGTTGGCGAACTCCTCGCGCGCTGTGGCCAGTTTAACTGCGTCCAAGCGCCGAGCTTTTGCAAAAACGGGCGGTCCGATAGTGGTAATAAAATGTTCCACCCCGTGTTTAGCGACTGTTGCCGAAAATGTGGGGACCGTGAGTGCTGGGAACTGAGTGAGCAGTGTGTGGAACTTACCGCTTGCAGCTGTGACGTTGGCTTGTGCTGTTGGTGGGGTCACTCGCGCTGTACAGGGGATAGAATTAAAAGAAAGTACATTAACCAGGCGCCTGTTAGCGAGATCAACCAACAAACCATGTGAGCACAAAAAATCAGCTCCCAACATATTGAAATTTACTGCTGCTATAACAAAAGTCCACTCAAATGCACGGCCGTGTAGAGACAGAAACAGAGTCTTCTCACCAAAGGTCTTAATCTCCGAGCCATTCGCTGCCGTCACCTGGGGACCTCCGGAACCAGCTAGTCTGTCCGCCTAGGAAGGTGTGATGAAACTCAACTGGGAGCCTGTGTCGACGAGGAACTGCCTCCCGGATCGTGCGTCCAACAAGTAGAGCAGCTTGTTCTCTTCCCCGAGGGCCGCGGCTGCTACCGACCCCCGGTCTTGGCGTTTCCCAAATGCCTGAACTGGCACGGTGGTACACATTTGCGTGCCCTCTCAGCGAAACGGCGATGATAGAAACAAAGGACCGATCCGCGTTCCCTGGCCCCTGCCGCCGCCGTCGTCGGTGAGTCTGGCACCGCTGCCTCTGGCCCCCTGTCGTCTCTGGTCGTCGCGCCGAGTTCCGCTGCCGCGGCTGTGGCTGCACGCCGCTTGGTGGCGTTGACAATCCGCTGCGCCTCTCTGCCCAGCGCGTGGTAGTCCCGTTGGACCAACAGTGGCGAACTGGCCAGGGTCGCTCTCGCTGCTGACGGTAGAGTCCTGAGGAAAAGGTGGGTGAAAATGAAGTGATCGTTGTCAGAGTCTTTCAACCTCAACAACTTCTCCATCAGGTTCGCGGGCATGTCATTTTCCAACTCCGTCAGCGCCAGGAGCCTCTGTGCTCGCTCCTCCACCGAGGGGGTGAATTGCTGGATGAGTGCAGCCTTCAGCGTGCCGTATTTGTTGCTGTCCGGCGGCTGGTCGATCAGGCTCTCCACATGCTGGGCCGTGTTGTTGTCCAGCTTTGCGACTACGTGGTAGAATTTTGTGGCGTCTACCGATATCCCCCGGAGGTTGAACTGCGCCTCAACCGCGTTGAACCAGGAGCGCGGATTGTTCTGCCAGAAGTCCGGTAGCTGGACTGTGGCGGCATTCGCTTGGCTGGGGGCTCCTGACAAGGCCGGCCCGGGGGCATTCTCCTCTTGCATGATACGTCTCGGGTCACCAGTGTGGTGATGTGAAAATGACGAGGCAGAGTTCTCTCTCAAGTCAGCTTTATTCACAACACCATCATCTCAAAGAAGAAAAAGAGATCCACACAGTAAACTCTCGTCCTTAAATATCAGGACTCTTACACTTCACAGGTCACATGTCTCACAAACCACCTTGCATTATAAAGAAAGTCACAATGCATTTTCTCTCCATGATATCACTTCCACTGTCTCCAATGCATCCCCTCTTTAATCCTTTAATTAAACCCCTCACAGTCTCAAGCCTTGCATACCAAAGCTAAGATTCTTGCAGCTTCCTGTAATCACTAAGGGAGCTGCCCTGCCTTTGTTCTGACCTAAAATGTGAGTCACAAAACAGGTCCCATATGTGTGTCCACCACAACCTTATCCTTCAGGCTAGTTAGCATTTTTTATCAAACTACTTTGAAATGTTGACCCAAATTAAGATGGGTACCATTAAACTGCTTTTAAGGACCGATGCAGTTTCAGTCATTATCCTAGACCACCCTGCATACAACTGGGCATGTCCTTCAACCAGTAAGTCTTTTTATTACAGGATTTATTCTGATAATGTAGTGCCAGCGACTGTTAGTCTTGTGGTATGTGGTCGGGCCTAGTAATCACTGATCCTGGTGTTTGGGGGAGGGGGGGTGAAAAGATTTTGACATGAAACTGTAACAATGAAAGGTTTTTTTTGCAGAAAAAAGAGCATAAGATACTGTTATGTATGGTAAAATACCTGGGTGCGGTGACGTGATGGGAAGTGCATGCCACCACACTGCACTTCACAATAATGTGCCATTTATTGTACATAATACCCCCCCCCTTTAGAAAAGTCCAAAACCACACACACAATTGAACCCCCCCCCCAAAAAAAAAAAATAAAAAAATTTTGGGACCCGAATCACACACTAAAATAACTAAAAACAATGTACTAAACTGGCCTAACACACTCACTCAAAACAACTTAAAATAGGGCTGACGGGTGGACTACCGTACAGTCCGCACGGCGGAGTGGATTATTCTGCTACCCATACCTAAAGAAAAGTCCTTTTATTAAACTAAAATCACACACAGTGCTCCTAAACTAAGAGAAAAACACATAAAATAATCCCATATCATAACATACATGCAACATCAGAACAATAAACACTATTTACAGCAGTCTCTTGGGTGGGAGAGGTAGAACAGGCATGGGGGAAAACAGTCCAGTCAGAGGAGCTTTGAGGCGGCCCCGTGGTGGCCTGCTCCCTGGAGCCCTAAAGCAGACCCACAGTGCCCCCCCCCCCCCCCTGGAGTTTTGAAACTGGCTCTCGGTGGCCTCCTCCCAGGAGCTTTGAAGCAGGCCCACGGCAGTCCCCCCACCTTCCCCCTCGGTATTTTGAAATGGGCCCTTGGTGGCCTCCTCCCAGGAGCTTTCGGACCCCCAGGGCCAATCTTCCTGACACTGGGGCCTGGGTCCCACACTGTGGCAGCTGACCTCCGCGGAGTCCCACCATCCGGAGCCGCCGCCCAAACGCACCACCATTTTTTCTCGTGCCACACTGAATCGTCCGTCAGCCGAGCATACGCTGTTCCCAACTTTGCCACAGTCCTCAGCGGCGCCCGTTGTTTTACTGGCTGCAGTCCGATCGGTCGCCATCCTCGCCTCCCGCCAGCACAAAACCAAACCCAGTCCATGACTTGTAACGGCGCTTTACTTGGTTTGATGTGCCGTTGTGTGTTCGCCAGCTCTGCGCCCTTGATTGGTCTGGCGCCCTCGTTACACTGTGGCAGTTCAGCAGTCACCGCTGTTGCAGCAGACCCCTCACCCATCACCGGCTGAAACTCGGCCTGAGCGCTGAAGGTGTCCAATGCCTCCCCGGTGTCACTCATCAGAACGGACCCTCCGCACGCCAACTCGGTTGCTCCCACTGCAGCTGGCCCAGCGCAGACACTGAAGTTGTCTGTTTCCTCCACTGAGCCATCTGAAGTGTTCTGCTGTGCTGCACCGTGCGCTGCGTCTGAGTTCGTCTGCTGGTGCAGTGCATTGTTGCCCCCTGCGTGCTCGGGCCCCCCCCCCTCTTGGTAGCTCCCCCCCTGAGAGCGTGGAGCGGATGCCCCGGTGTCAGTACTGTCCATAAAAAGCTCGCCGGCGATGGTCTCACCTAATCCGGGCTCCCTGTCCTCCAGCTCTGTTTATGGCTGCGCGAGGGGTGGAGGCGCTCCCGGTGTCTGTTCTTCCTCCAGTTTGTCTTCACCGTCTGTGCTGCACCCACTCTGTCCACACCATACTCTTCAGCTAGCATGTCACAAATTAGCTCTCCGGTGCTCCATTGACCCACCAGTTGTGGCGCCATCTGGGCCGGTACCTCTAGTTGAAACGCCAACTCCAGCACCTCCGACCTTGGCAAAAAGCACGCCCACAACGGCAGGTTTTCCTACATCGCCCTCACCGTCTCTGCCACCGTCTGTTCATCTGGCTCCTTTTCCAGTATGGCCCGTATCTCCGAATTCACCGTGAACCATTTCAACTGCAGCATTATCATTCGGTCCTCCATGTGCCCGAACTCGCACGCGCCAGCCAGACGGCAAAGAGCGTTCACATACCGCATAAACGACTCCTCCTTCCACTGTCTGCGCTGGTAGACCCTGGACCTCCGGGCCATTACACACTCTGGGACGTCAAAGTGTTTGGCTAGCAGACCAACTGACATGTTGTAGTCATTGCGGGGTGAAGCGCAGCGGTAGAGCTAACAACCCGGCCACATCAACACATGGGACTAGTGGCCTTATTGCCCTGTACAAACGAATGCCCTCCATGCCCAGATAGCAACGCAGTAAAGCTGACTTCGGTGCCTCTTCCATCTCATCCAGGCCAAACACCGACAAGTAGGCAATGAGAGCGCCAAACCAGCGTGCCCACAGGACTGGCGGCTCACCAGGCTTCTCTAGAAACGGTTGTGGTGGCTCCACGCATGCCTCCATGCGTTAATCCGACGTCGCCAAATATTATGTGTGGTAAAATACCTGGGTGAAGGATGAGGCAAGATGACTTGGCAAATGCAGCTTTATTGATGGAACTGGGAATGCGGTCACACGGCAGGCACCTGGCAGAGGGCACCGGTGAAAGAGGCCGCAATATGGATGCCCTCTACCTTATATAGGGCAGTGCGGTGACGTGATGGGAAGTGCATGTCACCACACTGCACTTCACAATAATGTTCCATTTATTGTACGATGATACTTAAACAATGTAGATTTGTTTTTTAGGGGATTTATAGCCACTGGAGTGCATCTTTAAATTAAGCTGAGGGACCCATATTGTGCAAAATGATGTTTTCGTGGGTTTTAGAATTATAAAATATGGTCACATATGAGTCACATGTATGCTGTTAAAATACTATAGAGCTCACTTCACAAAGAAATGTGCCCTACCTTTATTTAGTAAAACTCTTAAAGAAATCAAGCACATTGCCCTGTCTGACATCAGAAACCAACAAATGCTGCCTTGAGTTCTCTAAATTAGTAAAACAACCGCACCCTGACTGCTTCCTTTTTTGTGATTGGCCCTCTCAAAAAACATTTACCCAGTCATATTATGGGGTTCATTAATAATAATGAGCAGGCCGAAAATTCATTGTTTCAGACAGAGCTTTACAGACAGCTTTTTGATGAGCTGCAAAACAACACAGAAAGGAATTTTTGGTTTCTAAACCTATGTATGTATGTCCTTGAAGTGTCAAAACTTAACATAATCACTGGAGAATGCACATTACGGAACCTTTAAACAATCAGAGGAGCAGACGTTCCTCAGTTCCACACTCTTTTAAATGGCAGGGTGAGTAATTAGCAGACATTAGTCTTAATTGGACTGTCTCTTCCTGGGCACACAACCTTAAATGCTTGTGCCAGCTGTTCTTCCTGCAGCAGCACTTAACCAAGTTCCACCCCAATAGAATTCATCAACAAAGGTATATTTTCACTAGTAATTTCAACATAATCTTTCCATCTTATAGGATACTGCTCCTTCTGAAGCAACACTTTCTTTAGGGCTGCCCTCACATTTCACAGATTTTCTTTTGATTTGCTTTCAGTCTTAAACCGAAGGTTTAAATAGCAGTTTGCCTTGAGTGCAGTTGAAAGTAGAGGTGTGGAAATTTCTCAATTCCAAGATGCTTCTGGTTTGATGCAGAATGTTAATAACCTAACATTGTGGCTTCTTAACTTTGTTGATTTTTCCATCTGTTATGAATCCTTTTCTCTCCTCCATGGGAGTGTTGGCAGCACAGCATTAGTCCACCCCCATCCACAGCACGATCTGATTGGTCGGTTATAGCCACTGTCAGCACAGTCGAAACATTGGAAATAGCGCTGTTACTGAGGAGTGCTAAAAGCTTTTTTTTAAAAATTCTTTTAACGTCTGTTTTTTCCTCTACTAGTGGGTTAGACGAGTTGTTGTTATAGCAGACATCAACGTATCTGCCATATCCTGACAGCTGAAGCTTGAGTTTTTACGCCGGATGCCCTTCCTGACACAACCCTGCCCATTTTATCCGGGCTTGGGACCGGCGCGGGGAGTACACTGGCTTGTGCACCCCCAGCGGCTTGGGGAACCAACGTTTTCCCTCCTCCGTTCCACTATTGCTGAGCACCAAGCTGGACAGCAGGAAGTTCCACTATTACATGGTCTTTGGCATGACCCGGCCGGGATTTGAACCCCAGCCTGCCAGTTGTGGGGCGGATGCTCTCCCTCTAGGCCACCACTCCAAAAGCTAAGATGGCAAATGCTACTTTGTTTTAATATATACCTGAATCATAAATATCTGATATCACAATAAACCAACTGTATCTCCAGTTTCTGGTTAAAGTAGACAATGTCATTATGAAGCACTTTAGTCTGGTTAAGGCTAACTGCTAATGCTACTGCTAGCAAGCATGCTAACAGACTGACAAGCCAATCTTTTGTCCTCTTTCACACCACAAACCTTATTTCTCACTCCAAAATGAGGAAAATACTGCCAATATCGTGCTGAACTCCTTTAGATTTTTACACATTAAGTGCTCCCAAGGCAGTGTTAGACTGTCAAAGTATGGCCAAGGCTTCGTCTTCTTCTTTTAGATTTGATTGGTGGTTGGCAACCAGCTTACAGGTGCATTACCACCACGTACTTCACCCTATATCATCACTCTATCTGGTCAGGTATGGCCAAGGCTGATTGCCATGACTTTTACTTATAAAGCAAATTAAAAAAAAAGTATGCATGTAATAGTTTTCACAGCACCGCTGTATTAGATCTCATGTGTGTAGGTAGCAACCAGAGGTTTGTACCCACTTTTGTTTGATGTAGTTTATGCAATGTTAGGTAAACTTGTCTTAACCAAAAGATCAACTTACTTTACAAATTCATTCAGCAAAACTGTTAAATAAAGCAGATTGAACATGTTCTAAAACTTACCCCCAGTTCCCCCAGCTCACAATTCTCTCCAAATCTCACGCCAAGCTTTTTTGAAAAGTTGACAACTCTGGGCAAGCTCTTTGACTTGTCGTAAGTTAAATAAGTAGCTCTAAGTACTTGACATGTCTCCCTAATAGAGACAAATCTTTCATGTAAAAGCGTAGGCATTTCATATTGCCATGATTAGGAGTTTGAACTTATCAGGTTAGTGGCTAAAATGCTAATGGATAACAGTGTCCTCACATAATGGAAGTCATCATGTGAGAAGGAAGTTGCCAGGATTAAATTTGCTATTTGTCTAAGCTGGGATAATGCACCTTGCAGTGTGTAATTATAGCATTAAGTACAAAATAAATATCCGAGCACAAACAAAATGTTACAACAGATAAATATTGTAATAAGAGTTAATTAAATAGTCATCTGGTTGTGAGCATGTTCTCTGTTGTTTTTTATGTGATGTCCATGTGCCCTGAAGGCATTTTGAATGTTGCAGGTACCTGCGTACCTGACGTAAAGTGGAAGTTGCTGTTGTCGCAGTTACTGTAGTTGATGGGTTGCTGGTGTGGGTTAGAACCAAAACAGTGGCATGTATTAGGTTTGTGCAATGGCATACTGTTGTGGGCAATAAATACAGCCATCATGAGAAGAGTTTAATCATCTGGTGTTTGCATACACAGCTGTTATGATATTATATTAATATTATATATTATTTAAGCAACATGACACAAGAGAGAGTGTGGTATCAGTGAATATAGTAACTGCGGTGATTTGTCGTAGGCCCAACGTGAAGCAAACACTTCCACAAGCACAGTTTATTAAATGACAGCAATACAAGACAAAATATTATGATTTGTTTGTTTAACCAGTTATTTTGCTCCATCTATCCATCCATTTTCTACCGCTTTTCCAGAGGTCCGGGTCGTGGAGGCAGCAGTTCAAGCAGAGAAGCCCAGACTTCCCTCTCCCCTGCCACCTGCTCCAACTCTTCAAAGAGGATACCAAGACGTTCCCAGGCCACCTGGGAGACGTAGTCTTTCCAGCATGTCCTGGGTTTGCCCCGGGGTCTCCTCCCAGTGGGATGTGCCCGAAACACCTCAAGTGGAAGGCGTCCAGGAGGCGTCCTGATCAGATGCCCAAACCACCTCAGCTGGCTCCTTTCAATGTAGAGGAGCAGCGGTTCTACTTTGAGCCTCTCCTGGATGACTGAGCTCCTCACCTTATCTCTAAGGGTGAGTCCAGCAATCCTACAGAGAAAGCTCATTTCAGCCGCTTGTATCTGCGATCTCATTCTTTCGGTCATTACCCAAAGCTCATGACCATAGGTGAGGGTAGGAACGTAGATTGAATGGTAAATCGACAGCTTTGCTTTAGAGCTCATCTCCCTCTTCACCACAACAGACCGATACTATGTCCGCATCACTTCAGATGCTGCTTCGATCCATCTGTCAAACCTTCGCTCCATTCTCCCCTCACTCGTGAATGAGACCCCAAGATAACTTAAACTTCTCCACTTGGGGCAGGAAATTGTCTCCAACCCGGAGAGGACAATCCACCCTTTTCCAGCTGAGGACCATGGACTCGGACTTGGAGGTGCGGATTCTTATCCCAGCCGCTTCACACTCAGTAGCAAACCGTCCAAGTAAGACCTGTAGGCCATTGCTCGATTATGCCAACAGGACAATATCATCTGCAAAGAGCAGAGATGAGATCCTGTGTAGGAGTGGGCAATATGGCCTAAAAATGATATCACAATATTTCTGTGAATTTTCACAATCACGATATTTTTCACGATATTACAGAATACAGGTTTTTTCCTTTTAAATTTCTGGAAAAAGGACAGTTTCACACGCCAGCATTATGTACCTTCAACATATTCAGGAAAAACAAAACAAAAACTCTTATTTCTCCATTTTATAAACAGCAGCTCAGATTTGGTTTAAAATATTTTTTTAGTTCTGTATCAAATATTACAAGACAATAATATAAACCGTTACATCTTACCTGCACACAGAGGTCGGGTTTCATGCTGAATCACTTTACCTGCATTGTATGGACCTGTCCTGGGGCTTTTTGGCTCTCGTTGCACTGAATGAATGTTTTTTCTCTCTTTCTCTCTTTGGGTGGTTGAATAAAATCAAGATGAAGTAGCCAAAATGGAAGTAAAGATCTACAGCCACTTTGAGCTGCACATTGTTCGACATTAATACCGCTCCTGCGGTATTGTTGACATGCAGAAAAAATGCAGGCAGATTATCCACACTGCTGCACCGTTGTTGTTGTTTTTTTTTAACATGTCAGCAGTCTGAAACAGAAAGTGAAATTTAAATATTTCCACTCAACTGGAGACGGTCTGACTTCAGAGCAGCAGCTTCCCGCCATGTTTATTTTGCCGTTTCTATGCGGTGTGATGTCATCACGCAGCAGACCCCAAATATTGCGATATTCATTTTTACACCGTATCAAAATTTATACCAATATTATCGTGAATGGTACGATATGGCACACCCCTAATCCTGTGGTCACCGAACATGACACCTTCCATTCCTTGGCTGTGCCTAGAAATCCTGTCCATAAAAATTATGAACAGGATTGATGACAAAGGGCAGCCCTGGCTTAGTCCAACTCTCACTGGAAACGAGTTTGACTGGGTGTTGGCAATACAAACCAAACTCCTGCAATGGTCGTATAGGGACCAGACAGCTCATAACAACAAGCCCGATACCTCATACTCCCGCAGCACCCCCCCCCCCACACAAGAAACCATGAGGGACACAGTCGAATGCCTTCTCCAAGTCCACAAAATACATGTGGACTGGTTGGGCAAACTCCCTCGAACCCTCGAGGATTCTCGAGAGGGTAAAGAGCTGGTCCGATGTGCCACGGCCAGGACGAAAACCACATTGCTCTTCCTGAATCCGAGGTTCAACCAACGGCCAGACTCTCCTCTCCAGTACCCTGGCATAGACCTTCCCAGGGAGGCTGAGAAGTGTGATCCCCCTAAAGTTGGAACACACTCTCCGGTCCCCCTTCTTAAAAAGAGGAACCACCACCCCAGTTTGCCATGCCAAAGGCACTGTCCCCGACCTCCACACAGTGTTGCAGAAGCGTGTCAACCATGACAGCCCTCCAACATCCAGGGCCTTGAGGTACTCAGGGCGAATCTCATCCACCCCCTGGGCCCGGCCACCAAAGAGTTTTTTCACCACTTCGGCAACCTCAGCCCCTGTGATGCGCGTGTTGTCCCCCTTGTCCTCAAGTCCTGCTTCCTCTGTGGAAGGCGTGTGGAAGTATTCCTTCCACCGCCCGACAATGTTCCCAGTTGAAGTCAGCAGCACTTCATCTGCACCATACACAGTGTGGACAGGGAGCTGCTTCCCCCTTCTGAACCACTGGACAGTTTGCCAGAATCTCTTCGATCCCGACCGAAAGTCTTGTTCCATGGCCTCACCAAACTCCTCCCACACCCAAGTTTTTGCTTCAGCAACCACCTGAGCTGCACTCTGCTTGGCCCATCGGTAAGCCTCAGCTGCTTCGGGAGTCCCACAAGCCAACCAAGTCTGATAAGACTCCTTCTTCATCTTGATGGTTCCCCTCACCACTGGTGTCCACCACTTGGTTTGGGGGTTGCCACCACGAGCTGCACCAACGACCTTGCAGCCACAGGTCTGGGCAGCTGCTTCAACAATGGAGGTGGAGAACATGGCACATTCAGACTCCATGTTGTTTATGATTGCCAAGTGCTGTTGGATATTCGATCTTCCATGGTGGGTTTCGGCTGTCATAATCAGGAGGGAAGATTCTTCCACCGGTCTCTGCGTTTGCAGCTTCCCGTTGGTACCTGGGATCCCTGCTATACTGGTAGAAAGCGATCCAAACCTTGGGGAAGACGTGCAGGTGCTGCGGTGAAATCCAGAAGGCTTGCTCTACTCCACCGTCTTGCTCACTCCACCTCGTCTTCTCCTAATTCTGCAGCTGGCCTCTTTCCTGGATCCTGGCCCTCAGGTGTGCCCGGAGTGAGGCCGTCATTTCTCCGGCCTGTTTTCCCTGTTCTACCGTGCCAACCGGCCTTCTCCCTACTTCGAGCCAGGAAATCCCCTGCGGGTGGTGGGTGCCTACGCTGACTTTTACTGGCCCCTATTCCTGGCGAGACTGCTACTGATACAGAGCCCATCCAGGTGGCGCTGCTTAACTCATGTGCCATCTCGAGTAAATCATTCTTTTTGAATGATTTATTCATCACTGCAGGGCTGGACTTTTTACTTCTTGTTGAGATTTGGCAGCGAAGTGAGGAATTTACCTCCTTAATTGAACTTTGTCCACCGGCTTGTACTTTCTCCTGTGCCCTGAGATTGTCAGACCGCGGTGGTGGTCTGGCCATCGTGAACCGGAGCCGCTTCGTTACACGGATGGTGAGCCATGGAACTTTTTTATCATTTGAACTGATGATTTTAAAAATTGGCTCCTCAGACCCATTTTATTGTGTTTTAATCTACTGCCCTCCAGGAGTTAATGCCTCTTTTTTATCTGAGTTTAGTGATTTTTTTTTTAACTTCCATTATTAAATTTGAGCGGATTTTATTACTTGGAGATTTTAATATACATGTTAACAATCCTAACGACAGTTTTGCAGTTAATTTTTTGAGTATAACTGAATCATTTAATTTTGTTTTGTGTCTATCTGGCCCTACACATATCAAAGGAAATACGCTTGAGCTTGTTTTTACACTTGGTCTTAATGTGAACAACATTCAGAGTAAGGAGCTTCTTGTGTCAGACCATTTTTGTGTTCTTTTTATTTATTTTTACTGGCAAGCGTGTAAAATGCTCTTGCGTGATTGACCGTTTTTCAGCTGTGAAATTTTCTGCTGCCTTTGACGGCAGTGTGGTTTTATCTTCTGATGAAGACACAGAGCTTGGTCTGCTCTTTTAACTCATACTGTTCAAACATCTTAGATGTAGTTGCTTCCCTGAAAATCAGGACTGTCCGTGCTGTTAATTTATTTCCCTGGTTAAATGAAGATCTTTGTTGTTTTAGATGTAAATGTTGGAGGGTGGAAAGACTGTGGAAGTCCACTAAACGTGAGGTGCATCGGTTGTACCTTAAGGAATTGTTTTTTTTTTTTTTTCCACAATATCTTTATTGAACCTTTTTTTTTTTTTTAACAAACATGATACAAACAATCAAACACTAACACTAAAGTACTACAAAAAAAAAAAAAATGCACTAAAAACACCAACAACCACCAACAAAATCAAGTCTTCAACAATGCTCCTCTGTTTAGTCTAGACAATCCAATACATAAGTATACATATTATGTTCACCAGTTTGGAATTTACAAGGTCCACACACATCATTCACCTTCTTCTTCAAGAGTTATGTTTAAATTTTTTACATAATCAATAAAAGGTCTCCATATATTCTCAAACACAATTTCCTTTGATTTTAGTATATATGTTATTCTTTCTAATGGAAGGTTTGTTAACATCTGTCTTAACCACTGAGTCACATCTGGTCTATGAGTCTTTTTCCATAATAGTGCAATACATTTTTTGGCATTAAGCAAACTGAGGTCTATGAATGTTCTTTCACTTTTATTAAAATTATGCTTTTCTGGGTACAGACCCAACAAAACCAGTTTAGGATTCAATATGATTTGTTTTGAGATTATTTTTTCAATTGTTACCCTCACCTCTTCCCAAAACATTCTTATTAATCTACATTCCCATAAACAATGAAATAGGGTTCCTTTACTTTCCATGCATTTTGTGCATGTATCTGGTATATTTTTGTTATATCTATTTAACTCCTCCGGTGTAACATACATCCGCATTAACCATTTGAAATGTATCAATTTAAGGCGTGCATTTATTGATTTGGTTTGAGCTTCTGTACAAGCCAATTCCCATTGTTCCTCTGAAATTTCAATTTGCAGATCTTCTTTCCAGTAGTTTAATCTTTTCAGTGAATTTTCACTTGAAGATAGTGTCAATGAGTTATAAAACTCTGAAATAATACCCTTTCTTTTACTATCTTTCATCATCATTTTTTCCAAGGATGAATAAATAGGTCGAGTGAGAGCTTTATTTTGATTTGATCGAATAAAGTTTCTAAGTTGAAGATATTTAAAAAAATGTGTTCTATTGAGATTAAATTTGATCCTCAGCTCTTCAAAAGACATTATGTTGTCTGCACATGGCAAATATAAATCCTGAATCTTTTGTATCCCTTTTAAATTCCATACTTTAAATACAGCGTCCGCTCTCCCTGGTTTAAAATATTGATTACCCCATATTGGACTAAATTGTGACAATAACTGTGGTTCTTTTAAATAGTTTTTAGCTTCACACCATATTTTGATCATATGCTTTACAAATGGATTTTTAACTTGTTTTTGTAATTTTTTTGCCGAATCTGAGTATATGAATATGGGAAGAGGTAAAGGTAAATTGTATGATTCCATTTCAGTCCAGTGAGGGAGATCATTTGATGAAAAATAATATGTCATAGACCTCAGTTGTGCCGACCAATAATACAACATAAAATTTGGACATTTCAGACCTCCACGATCAAATGGTAAATATAATAAAGACAAACGTAATCTAGCCCTCCTGTTGTTCCATATAAATTCCACTAACTTTTTTTTTATTCTTGAGAATAGATCTAAAGGTGGTGATAAGGGAATGTATTGAAATAAATAAAGTATTTTAGGTAAAATATTACTTTTAAGTATATTGATTCTCCCGATCATCGACATTGGTAGTGACATCCATCTCTGAGTTAACTCATTGATATCTGACATTAAGGCTTCATAGTTGACACTGGCGACTGATTCTAGCTTAGGCATAATTTGGATTCCTAAATATTTAAACTGATTTACAACATTGAATTGATTTACCTCAGGGGCTGGGTAATTTCTCTGGGTCTCATTTAGCATTAATATTGAAGATTTAGTTTTATTTATTTTATATCCTGATATTTCCCCAAAATTCTTTATTAAATTCAACAAGGTTGGAATTGATTTTTTTAGATTCGACATAAACAAAATTATGTCATCGGCGTACAGGGAGATTTTATGTTCTGTTGGTCCAACTTTAATTCCATATATTTGTGAATGTAAACGTATCGCTATCGCTAAAGGTTCAATTGCCATAGTAAACAGTAAAGGTGAAAGTGGACAGCCTTGTCAACATCCTCTATTGATTTTTATTGGTTTTGAAATATTGTTATTTGTTAGGATTTCTGCTGTAGCATTATTGTATATTATTTGAACCCATTTTATGAAATTATTTCCAAGTCCAAACCTTTGTAGGACTTCAAAAAGAAAGGGCCATTCAACTCTATCAAAGGCCTTTTCGGCGTCCAATGATAGGAGAGCTGTATCCGGTGCTTCTTTATTAAAATAAATAATATTAAATAGTCTTCTTACATTATGGAAGCCTTGTCTACCCTTTATAAAGCCATTCTGATCTCGATTAATAATATTTGGTAAAATTTCTTGTATTCGTCTTGCTAAAATTTTACAGATTATCTTAAGGTCGGCGTTTAATAGGCTTATTGGTCTCATATTTTCACATTTATTAGAGGGCTTACCTGGTTTTGGCAGCAGTATAATTAAGGCATTATTTATGTATGATGGTAAATTATTATTTTGAAATGCTTCTAAAACCATTTCCAAAAAAGGTTTTATTAATTTATTCTTAAATTTTTTATAAAGGTCAACTGGAAGACCATCTGGTCCTGCACTTTTTCCTGATTTCATATTATCAATGGCTAGCCCAACTTCTTCTTGACTAATTTTAGACTCCAATATCTCCCTGTTTTCATTTGGAATACACGGTATAGATAGTTCGTTCAAAAACCCATTTAGTTTTGTTAAATCAGGTTCATGTTTGGTATCATATAATTTTTCATAGTAATCTCTAAAGGCTCTATTAATTTCTAAAGGATCTATAACTACCTGTCCTTTACTTATAATACTGGTAATTGGTGTTTTAATTTCCAATTGTTTAATCTGCCATGCTAATAATTTTCCTGATTTTTCACCTTGTTCATAAAAAGATTGTTTCAATCTTAGAAGACTCGAGGCAGCTCTATTCGCTGATTTTTTGTCGTATTCAGCTCTCAAAATCAGTAATTCATTCTCCAACCTTGGGTCACTTCCTGCATACACTTTTTCCTGAAGATTTTTTATTTTATGTTCCAATTTAGCTCTCTCCTCTCGAGTCTTCTTAGATTTTGATCCTGTATAACTAATAATATGTCCCCTAATAAAAGCTTTGAAAGCCTCCCACTTTACACATGCTGATGTTTGTGTAGTATTGATGTCAAAGAACTCGTCTATCTGTTTTTCTATATACTTGACAAATTCCTCATCCTGAAGCCATTTATGCTGAAATTGCCATCTACCTGATTCCTTTGTCAATTTTTTTATCTACATATATTAGACAACAGGGTGCATGATCAGAGATCATGATGTTATCATAAAAGCAGTTTTGAATCTTGGACCTTAATTCTGTGGAAATCAAAAAATAATCAATACGTGAGAATGTCTTGTAGGTACTGGAATAACAAGAATAGGCTTTAACTTGTGGTTTCATTTCTCTCCATATATCTAACAATCTCAATTCTTTCATAAAATGATTAATAGTCATCCTACATCCAATGTGCGTACAATCCAGTCCTGTTGATCTATCCACACCTGGATTCAATGTACAATTAAAATCCCCTGCTATTATATGTTGCCCTGTAAGTGATGATAAGATGAGAAATAAATTAGCAAAGAACTTCTGATCATCTATATTGGGACCATATAAGTTCACAAGATTTATATTTTCTAATAGCAAAGAACCTTGAATGATTACATATCTTCCAAATTTGTCTCCAATTACATTTTTCACTTGAAAAGGAACTGATTTATGTATGAGAGTCATAACTCCCCTGGCTCGGGATGAAAATGAAGAGGTGAATACACTTCCCTGCCATCTACTCCTAATTCTTTTAACATCCTCCTCTATCAGATGAGTTTCTTGTAAAAACACAATTCTTGAACCCATGTCCTTTATTTTATTCATAACTTGTTTAAGTTTTTTTAAATTTTGTAGACCTCTGCAATTCCATGAAGTTAAATTAAGATTAACACTTTGGTCCATGATCAATAGAGAGTTTGGGATTACCTTGCAGTGTAAACATGCTCATACAGAGAAGCAAAAACATGAGTGGTTGAACATTCATCCTACAAACTACACACAAACAAATTTCCCCTTCCCACACTTGTGGCAAACCCCCCAAAATCAAAAGAAAAATTCTGTCTCCCGATATAGCCATCGACCGTTCCACACCCACGGGGAACAGCCTAAGCCACTCCTTCTTCATCCTCCCAATCACCCTAACTCTACTGCTTTTAATGACGTAACATTAACTCTCCTCTGTAGTTTTCCAACTTAACTCCAAAATTTTTAACAACTTTGTACATCATAGTTTTTTTTTTTGTTTGTTTTGTTTTTGTTTTGTTTTTTTAATATATAATACAATCTATATTTTGTAAACTTACTATTTACTTCAAGTCAGTCAGATGCCTGTGCAAATGCTTAATTATTCTACCTTATATTTTGTTCATGCTTAGCTCCCACCAGTCTCTTCTTCTTCTTTGATCTTCTTGATGAACTCCTGCGCCTCCTCTGGGGTCTTGAAGATGTGGGTTCTGCCCTCATACGTGGTCAGCAGTCTCGCAGGATAGATTACACCATGACGAATCCCAAGGTTGCGCAGCTCCTTACGTACGGGATCAAACTGCTTCCTCAATTGCTGGATTCCTGTGGCCAAATCTGGGTAGAACCGCACCTGCTGGTCCTGGTGTTTAATCTCTCCTTTAGCACGTGCAGCGTTGAAGATCTTCATCCTGTCTCTGTTGCTAAGAAACTTCATAATTAAGGTCCTCGGCGGTCCCTTATCTCTCCGTGGGCCAATACGATGTGCTTTTTCCAGAACCACTGCTGATTGCAACTCCTCGCTGCCCAGCACCTCCGGAATCCACTTTTCCAGAAAGGAACATACGTCCCGACCTTCTGATTCCTCTGGAAGACCCACCAGCCTCAAATTATTCTGTCTCGACCGAGATTCCAAATCCAAAATATTATCTTCCAGAGATTTTTTTTTTTTTCCAAAGTGCGCACCTTTAATTGAAGACGGGTGACGTCATCTTCAGCACTAGCGAGACGGAGCTCCATCTGCGCCGTTCGTTCTACACAGTCACCCAATTCCTTTCTTATTCCTTCCAGCGCTGTCATAATCCCATCAAATCTAGAGGAAAAGTCCGCTCTCATTGAACTCATGGCAGCCATCAGCGCATCTGCGCCATTCCCCGCAGAAATCGCACCGTTGCCAGCCTCCTCCACCATATATGGAGTTTTGTTTGCTGCGTCACAGACCTGAAAGTCCGTTAATTTGGACTGTTTCGGCGGCTCGCTTTTTCCTTTTCCTGGTTTTCCAGCCTTAGGCTTCGCCGACATATCCTCGCCCAAATGCTGGGATACGTTCTGTCCCAAATGAGAGAGTTATTTGCCGATTTTTTTCTCCAGGAGCAGAGCAGAGCGAGACACGTCCGTCCTACGTGGCAGCCATAACCGGAAGTCATCACCTTAAGGAATTGTTAATTGAATTTAACAATATGATTGAAATGTCAAGGACTTCTTATTTTTCCAACATCATCTCCTCCGATAGTAACAATCCAAAGATCCTCTTCAGCATAATAAACAGTACAGTTAACCCTGTCACTTCTGCTCCCCCTGTTCATTCAATGACTTTAACAAGTTTCTTTCCTTTTTTGTTGACAAGGTTACTGCTGTTAGGGCTGGTTTTACTCATTCCTCCTCCCCAGTCCTTGATTGTACGAATAGACAGGCCATTTTAAGTTATTTTACCCCAATTTCTTTTGAGGATTTGTTAGTGTTGGTGGGCTCCATGAAATCCTCCTCCTACCCTTCAGATATCTTGCTTACCTCAATGTTGAAAGAGGTAATTGGCTCAGTGGGTACATCTCTGGTTAATATCATTAACAGTTCACTTGAATCTGGTTGTGTCCCCTCGTATTTTAAACATGCATTTGTGCAGCCACTTTAAAAAAAAAAACTAACCTTGATCCATCTGTTTTTAAAAACTTCAGGCCAATTTCTAAGCTTCCTTTTGTTTCTAAGCTTTTAGAAAAAGTTGTCGCCAAGCAGCTCACTGACTTTCTGATTGAACACAATATTTTTGACAAATTTCAGTCAGGTTTTCGTCAGAAACACTCAACAGAGACCGCTCTTCTCAAGGTGTCGAATGATATTTTAATGTCATCAGACTCTGGCAAATGCTCTGTTTTAGTGTTATTAGAGCTTACTGTGGCATTTGATACTATTGATCATTACAGGTACATCTCAAAAAATTTGAATATCATGAAAAAGTTCAATATTTTTTGTCACTCATTTCAGAAAGTGAAACCCATATATTATATAGATTCATTACACAGAGACTGATATATTTCAAGTGTTTATTTATTTTAATTTTGATGATTATGGCTTACAGCCCATGAAAACCCCAAATTCAGTTTCTCAAAAAATTAAAATATCACATAAAATTCATTCTAAAACATAGTTTTTGAATAGAAATGTTGATCGACTGAAAAGTATGTCCA
Source organism: Pholidichthys leucotaenia (assembly GCA_020510985.1). Lineage (NCBI taxonomy): Eukaryota > Metazoa > Chordata > Actinopteri > Cichliformes > Pholidichthyidae > Pholidichthys > Pholidichthys leucotaenia. Next base: position 196,829,574 of record CM035844.1, on the reverse strand, counting down.
TGTATACACTCAATACTTGGTCGGGGCTCGTTTTGGATTAATTACTATATCAATGTGGCGTGGCATGGAGGTGATCCGCCTGTGGCACTGCTGAGGTGTTATGAAGGTCCAGGTTGCTTTGATAGTGACCTTCAGCTCATCTGCATTGTTGGGTCTGGTGTCTCTCATCTTCCTCTTGACAATACTCCATAGATTCTCTGTGGGATTCAGGTCAGGAGAGTTTGCTGGCCAATCAAACACAGTGATGCCATGGTCATTAAACCGGGTATTGATACTTTTGGTAGTGTGTGTGTGTGGGGGGGAAAGTCCTGCTGGAAAATGAAATCAGCTTCTCCATAAAGCTTGTCAGCAGAGGGAAGCATGAAGTGCTCTAAAATTTCCTGGTAGACGACTGCGCTGACTTTGGTCTTGATAAAACAGTGGACAAACGCCAGCAGACGACCTCTGTTCAGATAAAAGTAAATTTTGCATTTCATTTGAAAATCAAAGTCCCAGAGTCCGGAGAAAGAGTGGAGAGGCACAGAATCTAAGTTGCTTGAAGTTTAGTGTGAAGTTTCCGGAGTCAGTGATGATTTGAGGAACCATGTCATCTGCTGGTGTTTGTCCACTGTGTTTTATCAAGACCAAAGTCAGCGCAGTCGTCTACCAGGAAATTTTAGAGCACTTATGCTTCCCTCTGCTGACAAGCTTTATGGAGAAGCTGATTTCATTTTCCAGCAGGACTTGGCACCCCCCCTCCCCACACACACACACACTGCCAAAAGTATCAAAACCTGGTTTAATGACCATGGCATCACTGTGCTTGATTGGCCAGCAAACTCTCCTGACCTAAACCCCATAGAGAAACTATGTAGTATTGTCAAGAGGAAGATGAGAGACACCAGACCCAACAATGCAGATGAGCTGAAGGTCACTATCAAAGCAATATGGACCTTCATAACACCTCAGCAGTGCCACAGGCGGATCACCTCCATGCCACGCCACATTGATACAGTAATTAATCCAAAACGAGTCTTCAGCCAGAGTCTTCAGAGTCTTCAGCGTCTTCAGCCAGACGTTCCCAGCACATCCTCACTATACGTTTAGGTCTACCGGGTCTGAATGGCATCCACCCCTGCCATCGGATCCAATTCACCACCAGGTGGTGATCAGTTGACAGCTCTGCACCTCTCTTTACCCAAGTGTGAGTGTCCAAGATATTCAATTCAGTTCAATTCAACTTTATTTATATAGCGCCATTTCACAACAACAGTCATCTCATAGCACTATCAACTGTAGGGGGGACCCCCACAGTTGCAGAAAGACCCCAGCAATCAAAAGAACAGACATGTAGAGAGCAAACAGCACGATGGGGACTCAATCTATAGGAGAGAACAAACAAATGTTAATGACCAGCAAAAAAAAAATATTTCATAGAGAGTGAGGAAAGGAGTGAGGCCCAGTGCATTACTGGAGGTCCCCCGGCTGACTAAACCTATTAGCAGCATAATTAAGGGAGGGTTCAGAAACACATGATCCCTCCCTAATTGTAGGCTATATCAAAAAGGTAGGTTTTAGCCCTATTCTTAAAAACAGAGATCGAGTCTGACTCCCGAATCCAGATTGGCAGCTGATTCCACAGGAGAGGAGCTTGATAACTGAAGGCTCTGCCTCCCATTGTACTTTTGGAGATTCTAGGTATTACAAGTAATCCTGCATTTTGGGAGCGTAGTGCTCTGTTAGGATGATACGGTAGTATCAGATCTTTTAAATAAAAAGGAGCCTGATTGTTTAGAGCTTTGTAAGTAAGAAGAAGGATTTTAAACTTAATTCTAAACTCTATGGGAAGCCAATGAAGGGAGGCCAGAACCGGAGAGATATGATCTCTCTTTCTAGTACCTGTTAAAACTCTTGCTGCAGCATTTTGGATCAGCTGAAGACTTTTTAAAGATGTTTTAGGACAGCCTGATAATAAAGAATTACAATAATCTAATCTCGAGCTAACAAAAGCGTGGATCAGCTTCTCAGCATCACTCTGAGACAAGATGCTCCTAATCTTGGCAATATTACACAAATGATAGAAGGCAGTCTTAGAAACAAATTTAATATGTGAATTGAAGGACAAATCCTGATCAAAAATAACTCCAAGGTTCCTCACAGAGCTATTAAGAGAAAGAGTAACTGCATCCAAACTGAAAGTTTGATTTGGAAAGGAATTTCTAAGGTTTTTTGGACCAACAAGAATGACTTCAGTCTTATCTGAATTTAATAGCAGGAAATTACAAGTCATCCAAACTTTGATTTCCTTAAGACAGGCTTCTAACTTGGCTAATTGATTAGTATCATCTGGCTTCATTGATAGGTATAATTGTGTGTCATCTGCATAACAATGAAAATGTATACAGTGCTTTCTAATAATGTTGCCTAACGGAAGCATATATAAACTAAAAAGAGTAGGGCCTAGCACAGATCCCTGTGGAACTCCATGACTAAGCTTTGAGCTGAAAGAAAACTCATCATTTACATGAACAAACTGGAACCTATCAGATAAATAAGATCTAAACCACTGCAACGAAGTTCCATTAAGTCCAACATAGTGTTCTAATCTATCAAGTAGATTATTATGATCAATAGTATCAAAAGCTGCACTAAGATCTAAAAGGACAAGTACAGAAACTAGTCCATTATCAGATGCAATGAGGAGGTCGTTAGTGACCTTCGCTAAGGCTGTTTCAGTACTATGATGGATTCTAAACCCAGATTGAAACTCTTCAAGTAAACCATTTCCCTGCAGGTGGTCAAATAATTGCGTAGCAACAACTCTTTCTAAGATTTTTGAAATGAAAGGGAGATTAGAGATTGGTCTATAGTTAGCTAAAGCTCCTGGATCTAGCGTTGGCTTTTTGAGTAAGGGTTTAATTACAGCCATTTTAAAAGCCTGCGGTACATGGCCTAAAGTTAATGAAGAATTGATTATATGAAGAATAAAGCTACCAATAAGTGGGAAGACTTCTTTAAATAACCTGGTAGGAATAGGGTCTAAAAGACAAGTTGAAGGTTTGGATGAGGAAACTATTTTGTCTAACTCACAAAGGTCGATTGGAGTAAACTCATCAAGACAGACATCAATAGAAGGAGTTGTAGTAGTTACAGTATTTAAGTTAACTGTGGGAAGAATCTGATTGATTTTATCTCTGATGGATGAAATTTTATTATTGAAAAAGTTCATAAAGTCCTGACTAGTAAGCTCTAAGGGGATGCTAGGATTGACAGAGTCCTGACTCTTTGTCAACCTGGCTACAGTACTGAAAAGAAACCTGGGATTATTCTTGTTCTCTTCTATTAATGCAGAGTAATAACTCGCTCTAGCTTTTCTAAGAGATTTTTTATAAATTAAAAGATGATTTCTCCAAGCTAAATAGATTTCATCTAAATTAGTAGAGCGCCATTTTCTTTCTAATTGACGAGTCTTCTGTTTTAAGCTACGAGTTTCTGTGTTGAACCAAGGAGTTAAAAATCTCTGATTAGACTTTTTCTTTTTTAAGGGGGCCACCAAGTCTACAGCCTGATGCAGAGAAGCTGAAACACTATCCACCATGTTATCAATTACAGAAGGAGCAAGCTGTCTATAGCTTATTTCCGTTGTGTTGACACATGGCATAGAGGAAACAATCTGCATAAATTTGGAAACAGCATCATCTGAGAGGCATCTACTGTGATAATATTTTTCTTTAGGAGCCAAATAGTCAGAAATAGTAAAATCAAAGGTTAACAGACAATGGTCTGACAGTACAGGGTTATGAGGAGACACTACAAGATTTTCTATTTCTATGCCATATGTCAGAACAAGGTCCAATGTATGGTGGAGGTAATGAGTAGAATTTCCTACTTTCTGAGAAAACCCAATCGAGTCTAATATTGAATTAAAAGCCACATTAAGGCAGTCACTATCTACATCCACATGTATATTAAAGTCCCCTACTATAATTATTCTATCAGATTTCAGCACTAAATCAGCTAAGAAATCAGCAAATTCGGATAAAAATTCTGAATAGGTTGATGGGGGACGATAAACTATGGCAAATAAAATTGGGTTTAACCTGAAATTGCTAAAGTGCCCAACACTGAGGACCAGGCCCTCAAATGAATTATAACATGTTTTTTGCTTTACATTAACTAGTAATTTGGAATGGTAAATTGTTGCTACTCCTCCTCCATGACCAGAACTTCTGGGATTTTGACAGTTTAAATAACCAGAGGGAGTTGATTCATTTAAACCAACATAATCCTCTTGCCCTAACCAAGTCTCTGTAAGGGAAATTAAATCAATCTGATGATCAATTAACAGATCATGGACTAACAGAGACTTGGGAGTTAGAGACCTAATATTTAATAAACCACATTTAATTTTTAAATTATGAGGAGGAACAGAGGCCAAATCATTCAATTTAGAGGCTTTATGTTTAATTTGAGTTTTACCAGTATTTTGCTTTATCACTTTGGGACGCTTATACATTATATTTTTATTTACTTTGGAGGGAGCAGACAACGATTCTCTGATGGGGAAGACAGGGGCTAAGCTGAGGGGTGGCGGATGAAGAGGAGCTGCAGAGAGGTGTGTAAGACTGCGACTCTGCTTCCTGGTCCCAACTCTGAGTTGTCAGGGTTTTGGAAATTTGGATAAAAAAGATGCCAGATTGTTAGATAAATGAGAAGCACCATCCAAAGTGGGATGAATGCTGTCTCGTCTCATAAGACCAGGTTTTCCCCAAAAAGAGCTCCAATTGTCAATGTAGCCCACGTCATTTTTAGGACACCACACAGACAGCCAGCGGTTCAAGGATGACGAGCGACTAAACATGTTATCACTGGTCAGATTGGGGAGGGGCCCAGAGAATACTACAGTGGCAGACATCGTTTTTGCAAACTCACACACCGATTCTATATTAAGTTTCGTGACTTCCGACTGCCGGAGACGGATGTCATTAATGCCGGCATGAATAACAATTGTGGAGTATTTACAGTTACTTTTAGCCAGCATTTTCAAATTTGACTCGATGTCGCCTGCTCTGGCCCCAGGAATACATTGGACTATGGCCGCTGGAGTCTCTAGGTTCACGTTTCTGACTACAGAGTCGCCAATGATCAGAGTTTTTTCCTCAGCAGGTGTGTCGCTGAGCGGGGAAAAACGATTAGAAACGTGAACAGGTTGGTGGTGAACCGGGGCTTTGCGACTAGGCTTCTTTCTCACCGTCACCCACCCAGTCTCTTCGCTGCTGAGGAGAGCCGGGGAACCGCTGACAGTGGGACCTAAGCTAGCTAGCTCCGCTGCAGCTAATGGGCGTCCGTCAAGATTAACTGGCGCAGACGGTGTTTCAATGCAGCGGAGCCGGGATTCCAAATCAGACAACCTCGCCTCGAGCGCCTCAAAAAGACAACATTTATTACATTTACCGTTATCACTAAAAGAGGCAGAGGTGTAGCTAAACATCTGACAGAGAGAGCACACCAAAGGAGGAGAGGAAAGAGAGGTAGTAGCCATAGCTAGTGGCTAGCTAGTGGCTGGAGAGCTGGAGAGCAAACCACACAGGCAGACAGCAAAACAGGAAGTGACGATACGTTACCACAAGGAAGTGACGATCTCACTTCAAAACCAAGATATACAGTCACACGTCTGATGACACGATAACAAAATCGATCATCGACCTGCGACCTAGGGTGCCCTGGTGCCAGGTGCAAATATGGACACCCTTATGCTTGAACATGGTGTTCATTAAAGACAAACTGTGGTTGGCACAGAAATCCAATAACTGAGCACCACTCAGGTTCAGATTAGGCAGGCTGTTCCTCCCAATCACGCCCCTCCAGGTTTCACTGTCATTGATCATGTGCGTATTGAAGTCCCCCAGTAGGACAATGGATTCTCCAAGAGGAGCACTTTCCAGCACCCCAGTCAGATACTCCAAAAGGGTGTACTCTGAACCATCATTTAGTGCATAGGCACAAATGATGGTCAGGACCCATTTCCCAACCTGAAGGCATAGGGAAACTACCCTTTCATCCACCGGGGAGAACTCCAATGTAGAGGCAGCAAGGCGGGGGGATACAAGAATACCCACCCCTGCTTGCCACCTCTCACCCGGGGTAACTCTAGAGTAGGCCAAGCTCCAGCCCCACTCCAGGAAACTGGTTCCAGAACCAGAGCTGTGCATGGAGGTGAGCCTAACTATATTTATCCAGTATCTCTCAACCTTGTGCACCAGCTCCAGCTCCTTCCCCACCAGAGAGGTGATGTTCCACATCCCAAAAGCCAGTTTAAAAAGCTGGGGATCAGACCGCCTCTGCCTTTGACCGCCACCTGTGGATCAGGTGGCGGTCGAAGGCAGAGACCTTGGCAGTCTGATCCTTGGCTATTTTGCTCCACCAAGAAAAATAGTCCCTTCTAAATGTACCCAGTTACACACATGGACAAAATTGTTGGTACCCCTCTGTTAATGAAAGAAAAACCCACGATGGTCACAGAAATAACTTGAATCTGACAAAAGTGGTAATAGATAAAAATTCTATGAAAATTAACCAATGAAAATCAGACAATGCTTTTGAATTGTGGTTCAACAGAATTAGTTTAAAAAACAAACTCATGAAACAGGCCTGGACAAAAATGATGGTACCCTTAACTTAATATTTTGTTGCACAACCTTTTGAGGCAATCACTGCAATCAAACAATTTCTGGAACTGTCAATGAGACTTCTGCACCTCTCAGCAGGTATTTTGGCCCACTCCTCATGAGCAAACTGCTCCAGTTGTGTCAGGTTTGAAGGGTGCCTTCTCCAGACGGCATGTTTCAGCTCCTTCCATAGATGTTCAATAGGATTTAGATCAGGGCTCATAGAAGGCCACTTCAGAATAGTCCAATGTTTCACTCTTAGCCATTCTTGGGTGTTTTTAGCTGTGTGTTTTGGGTCATTATCCTGTTGCAAGGCCCATGACCTGCGACTGAGACCAAGCTGTCTGACACTGGGCAGCACATTTCTCTCTAGAATACCTTGACAGTCTTGAGATTTCATTGTACCCTGCACAGATTCAAGACACCCTGTGCCAGATGCAGCAAAGCAGCCCCAGAACATAACAGAACCTCCTCCATGTTTCACAGTAGGGACAGTGTTCTTTTCTTGGTATGCTTCATTTTTGCATGTGTGAACATAGAGCTGATGTGCCTTGTCAAAAAGTTGCAGTTTTGTCTAGTCTGTCCATAGGACATTCTCCCAGAAGCTTTGTGGCTTGTCAACATGCAGTTTGGCAAATTCCAGTCTGGCTTTTTTATGATTTGTTTTCAACAGTGGTGTCCTTCTTGGTAGTCTCCCATGAAGTCCACTTTGGCTCAAACAACGACGGATGGTGTGATCTGACACTGATGTACCTTGACCTTGGAGTTCACCATGAATGTGTTTAGAGGTTGTTCTGGGCTCTTTTGTTACCATTCGTACTATCCGTCTCCTCCTGCGGCCACGTCCAGGGAGGTTGGCTACAGTCCCGTGGATCTTAAATTTCTGAATAATATGTGCAACTGTAGTCACAGGAACATCAGGCTGCTTGGAGATGGCCTTATAGCCTTTACCTTTAACATGCTTGTCTATAATTGTCTTTCTAATCTCCTGAGACAACTCTCTCCTTTGCTTCCTCTGGTCCATGTTTAGTGTGGTACACACCATGTCACCAAACAACACAGTGACTACTTGTCACACTTTAAATAGGCCGACTGACTGATTACAAGTTTGTAGACACCTGTGATGTTAATTGGAGGACACATCTTGGTTGAACATGTCCCTATGGTCACATTATTTTCAATCTTTTCTAGGGGTACCATCATTTTTGTCCAGGTCTGTTTCATGAGTTTGTTTTTTAAAGTAATTCTGTTGAACCACAATTCAAAAGCATTGTCTGATTTTCATTGGTTAATTTTCATAGATTTTTTATTTATTACCACTTTTGTCAGATTCAAGTTATTTCTGTGACCATTGTGTGTTTTTCTTTCATTAACGGAGGGGTACCAACAATTTTGTCCACGGCTGTAACTGTTGCTAAACACCCCAATGAGCATAATATTGAAAAGAATTGGCCTATTGTAATTTCACACATGTAAACAAATTTAATATTGTCCAGTGCAGAAATCTGTGTTTAGAACACATACCGGTCACCTGTTTAGTAGGCTTGTAGTCACCATGACTTTGCGCCAGTGGTTAATTAGCATGCTAGTGAGTTGGCTTTGGCACACTTCAGTTGCTTTTTCTTTTCATTTTCAGATAAAATAAAGAGTCTATCACCATAAAGGTATTGTGGTTTGCTAAGTGAGACAATAAATCCAACGCTAGCTTGCCGTTTTTTTTTTTTTTTTTTTAAAGAGACGTGAAATATCTTGTGGATGTTTACAAGGGTAGGACTTCTGGGTCATAGAGATGATTTCTTTTCAAACAGTGCCTCACTGTGGAAATTAAGGTATCCAACACAGTATTACAATTCTCATCTATAAGAAGCCACTGATAGAGTTGACAGACTTGACAGTAATTAACAGTTAGTACTTAACTTTTATTAGAATACCTTTGACGCGGAGGGATGCATATCCAGTGAAGTGTTAGAATGTGATTATCGGGAATATAGTAACTCCTGGAATCTCTGTTGTCCATATTGCTCGGTTGGAATTAACTATTGTATAAATGTGACCCATGCTGACAAAATGAGTCACTTTGAGGAAATTATCAAAACTGAAGTAACGTTTTTTCCATATTCTATATTGAAAGACCTTCAAAGTGATATTTGATTTGTAGGAAGTGCGCAAAAACGGACATCGGAAAAAGACATTTGTTTATATTTTGGCTAGGTTTAAAACTCACGTTTGATTGGTCGGGAGTTACGTCTTCCACAAAAACATACACTACCGTTCAAAAGTTTGGGGTCACTTAGAAATTTCCTTATTTTTGAAAGAAAAGCACTTTTTTTCAATGAAGATAACTTTAAACTAATCAGAAATACACTCTATACATTGCTAATGTGGTAAATGACTATTATAGCTGCAAATGTCTGGTTTTTGGTGCAATATTTACATAGGTGTATAGAAGCCCATTTCCAGCAACTATCACTCTGGTGTTCTAATGGTACAATGTGTTTGCTCATTGCTTCAGAAGGCTAATGGATGATTAGAAAACCCTTGTGCAATCATGTTAGGTCTGCAATGCTGTAATTGCTGCAAATGGAGGATTCTTTGACGAAAGCAAAGTTTGAAGGAAAAAATTATTATTTCAAATACAAATCATTATTTCTAACATTGTCAATGTCTTGACTATATTTTCTATTCATTTTACAACTCATGGTGGTAAAAAAAAGTGTGACTTTTCATGGAAAACACAAAATAATTGTCTGGGTGACCCCAAACTTTTGAACGGTAGTGTATATATTTTTATAAGCTTTCCAATGATACCAGGCACTCATGGGTTTTTTCCCAGGACTTGCCACTAGCAAACAAAGAAAGAGTCATGATTTATGACTTCTCCTGCCTGCAGCTCATAATGAAGCTGTGCGCATTCCGACTCATTTTGCCAGCACGGGTCACAAATATGATTTTGTATGTACAGTATATATCAGTGCTGGGCAAGTTACTAAAAAATAGTAACTACAGTTACTAGTTACTTCTTTTCAAAAGTAACCAAGTTACTTTTGAGTTACTGCATGATTAAAGTAACTAGTTACTTGGAAAAGTAATTTTCATGTTACTTTTAAATGCATACTTAAATCATCTTGCACACACAGCAAGATCAAGGGCCCCTTGTTCTCATCAGAAAAAAAGAAGAAAAAGAAAACTGATGAGAAAAAAAGTCTCATCTTACAGAGAAAAAATGTCTCAGATTTACACAAACCATTGTAATCAGTAGAAAGTCAGAAATTTACTAGAAATAAAGCTGTAAATTCACAGAGAAAATTTTGGACCCCTTGGTGGGCCGAACAGCCCACGAGCCCTATGTTTGACACCCCTGGACCAGCCCATTAAAAATGCATATTTAGAGGATTTACTTCCATGAAATAGCTGCATATCACAACAGCATGTAAATGAATGAAATAAAATAAAACAGAAAGCACAGATAAATGAAAATTCACTGCTTAGAAGCTGTTCTTTACTGCAACAAATCAGTCACTTTTTCTCTGTGCATAAGAAAACTTTAAATGCATTTAATGTGGACATTAAATGAGAAGTCGCCACCGCCACGGCATTTCTTCACCGGGTTGTGATGTGAACTGGGGCAGGACAGGAAATGGCCCCGCGGAGGAGACTGTGTGACGGCTGCGTCAGTTATGGTAGGGCCAGTTTATATTTATTTGCCTATTTATTTGCTTGCCTTTGCCTTTGGCATGACAACCTCCAGTGGCTTGAGGCCAGTGGTGGTGCTGGGGATGGCAGTCCCGCCCATAGCCACCGAAACTGTGTATTCATCCCCAGTTGGCAGCTCATGAGGAGGGTGTCTAGCAACTGCAAGTTGTATGATCGTCTGTTTGCGCTAAAATATCTATCCATATTAATAAAATGAGTAACGCGAGTAACGCATCTGATCAAATTTCAGTAACTGTAATGCATTACTGAATTTTTAAACAGTAATTTCGTTACACAGCACATTACTGCAAAAGTAGTGGCGTTACAGTGATGCGTTACTCCCAACATTGGTATATATACATAAAATTAGCCACAATATAGAAATATAATTAAAGATAAATAATATTAATCATATGTTGGTGGTATCATAATTTATATCAGTACAGTAAATTCTGGTTTATATATTTATAATTGTTGAAAAAATTGTTATATATATAGAAAAATTGGCAAAATTGAGATTCACTGAGAATTGTTTTGAATTTGAATTGAATCAAATCAAATTGTGAGGATGCTGAAGATTCACTCCTTTAGCTCTGCTTTGAGTGAAATTTAATAACAATAATAATAATAAAAGATTCACATGGGATAAGACTGGTTAAAAAACACTGTATACACAGTTATCAACACATTTTCAATTAGACGGGGTAAAGAACCTATTTTATGTTTACTGTGTATTGTAATTTCAGTGACAGAGTCAAGAAAACAGTTTGAAGTCTTGAGCTTTTCTGATCGCTTGCACATGCACCGACCAGTAAAAGAGCACCAAACTAATGCAGCATGATGATGGAAAATAATGAAACTGGTGAAGAGTGACCCTGCAGGAGCGGGTCACGTTTTTTAGACCTATCCTCTGACCAAGAACACGTGCCACCGGGGCAGCGCTCTGCTCCCCTCCCTGCTTCGTCTCCTGTTTTCGGATCTCGATGTGGCCCCGCACATACCCAGGATCCTGCCCCCGTTCTGTCGGCTCACTGTCCGGTCCTGCAGGGGCTGAGCGGGGCTGAAAGGTCAGGCCTGTCAGATTAAATTTTTTCTTAAATTCACTTTTATACGTAGCTTGTTCAGTCATGGCTGTTCGGTGTGTATTTGTGTTTCAGACTCGATCCAGGTGAAGCCTCTTTTTCTCTCTCTCTAGTTTGAAGCATAGTTCCTCTCTCCGTTCACCAGCTGCTGCTCCAGTTCTAAAACTTTCCCTCCCCGGATTGGCTGTTTGCTTTCCAACGCAAGGCAGATTATCCCGTTGTCATGGCTACAGCAAACAGGAAATACCCTGAGGCAGGTAAAGCTCCAGGCCTGTCCCTGTGTGTAGCTTTGGGGGGGAAACTTGGCTCATTAATACTGCGTCGTCTTTCCATCTGCTCCCTCAGTGACTCGCCTTTTTTTTTTTTACGGAGAAAAAGAGCTACAACAAAAAGATGCTTTGTGCCCAACAAACCCAAGGCCGACCCCAAACTCCCTGTCTTCACAATTACAATATCTGTGGGAAAACCGCTGCTTTGTGCAAACTTTTTTCACCTGTTGTAGCGAACAGCTTTGATCACACACATCAGCAGCTGCTCCATTATTTTCAGCTGTGGCGGGGGACTTCTCCCTCTCTTTCTCTGCAGGCTCCTCTTCATTACATATGCCTGGCTGCGAGAATCCGGCACTGAAACGTGCTTCTCTGCTCAGTAATCCTCCCCGCTCCTCAGTGAAGGTGCAGCTTTTGTACAGTTCCTTTGATGGCGCCCGAGCACTGTTGAGGAGCTTTCCCAGAGTGCTGGCCTTTAAGCAGCTTGAGCTGGGTTTTGTCTGCAGCTATTAAATTGGAGAAAGAGCAGAGAGAGGGGCCCAGTGGCGGGAGGGAGTGCGACTTTTCTTCGTGCCCGCTCCACATCCCCCCCCCCCCCCAGTGCACCCCATCTGTCTGCAGCAATAACATTGATGAAGGCAGGTTTGAGGTTTGTGGTATGTAAACGTTATAAGCCAGCACTTTCTCTCTTTATTTGCTTTTTTCCCCTTCTCTTTTTTGTGGCATGATCAGATTTTAGGGCACTGATCACTCCTCCTTTTTTCCAGCCTGTTTTTGCACTGCTTCATTGGATAAAAAGAGAGAGAGAAAAAAGTTTAATCCATGATGTTCACTTTAACTTCTAATTCTCAAATTATCAAATGCACTTAATGACAAGCGTAATTAAAAATATGGATATAAATTCACTATATGTCTCTTTCTGTCAGACCTAAATGATCCAAAATGCAAATTTCTACTAAGAAGAGAGGCGTTTTGATGATTTTACTGTATGAGGGCACAAGTAAAACAGCAGAGTTATAAGTATAAATTAACCTGTCAACATAGCATAATTTTCTCATAAATTTGTGACTTTTCTCCCACATCTCTTGCAAATGTGTGGTCTATTTCTCATATATATATATATATATATATATATATATATATATATATATATAGTATTTACAACATTTTTCTCATAAATCTGCAACCTTTTCCAATTTTTTTCTCATAAACTTGCAACATTTTTCTTGTAAACTTATGGTTTGTTTCTCTAGAATGACTGTTTTATTTCCCTTTTAAATTAACATTTTCATCTTAGATTTAAATGGGTTTTGCCTTACAAATTTATGGTATTATGTTCAACTGAAAAAAAAATCTTTTTTCCAATTATGTTTGCAGCTTTTTTCTATTTTTCCTCGTGATTTTGCTGTTTTTCTTGTAAATTTACAGCTTTTTAGTTGCAAACTTGGTTTTTATTACTCCTGAAATTGTGTTTTTTGTGTTAATAAATTCTCAACTTTTTTGAAAATTTGTGGCTTAGATTTATTTTTATTTCTTGCAATAACACATTTGCAGCTTTTCGTCATAAATGTGCACCTATTTTTCTTGCAAATTTGTAAGTGATATAAATATATTCATTTCTGGGTGCAAGTTTTTTGTTTTTTGCTTTTTTCAAAATTTGCAATCTTTTCTTGTGAATTAGCAGGTTCTTCTAAATTAGCAGCAGCTTCTTTAACTTACTCTTCATGGAAAATAGTGGCTCATTCAAGCTAAATGTCCCATGTTTTTCTTGTAGATTTGCAACTTATTTCACATAAATTTGGTGACTTTCTCCTTTGAAATCTGAAAAACTTTCTTGCAAATTTTTGGATTTTTTTTGTGCCAGAGAACTCAAAGAGCTACTTATGACCAAAAGAGCTGAATATGGCTCTAGAGCCGCAGGTTGCATACCCCCAAGCTAGGGAGTGCGTTGTTTTCCAAAAGCATTGTTGATGAGATTCTGTATGTGTTAGCAAATCAGTAAGTCCTGCATTCCTGTTTATATGAATTTTGCAGGTCATTGTACCTTGTCTCTCTCTTAGTCTTTGTTTTGCACTCCTTTTCCTGGTTCTGCCAGAGATTTCTACCTGTAAAAAGGGATTTCTTTCTCCCCACATTTGCCAAGTGAGGGACCAAAATGGCCTAACGCTGACCCACAAATGTGCGGGAGAGACTGGATCAGTCGACAAGAGAGACTGAAAGTGCACACGAGTCATATTATCTGGCAACACTGGGACTCAGGACTCTGGTTGTTTGGAATTTGTTAGTGTGTGCTGTCTTGTCCTCATTGCATGTCATAAACCTCCCCGTGCAGTTTTCCACAGCGCACGGAGGAAGAGAAGGATAGATGAGGATTTACGCGCAGGGTTCACCAGACACACATTTATTGATAACACACAGTTCAAAAAGTAAAGACTTACAGGAATGTAACAGGTGTGCACATAAAGGCTGACACAAATAGCGTAAGCAGGCAGACCACTGTGCACCGTGGCCACAAACACTAACAGGACAAAGTGCTTGTGTAAATTTGGAGTTCTCAAGGACGCTTGACTGGCACGGGAGCAGAGCCGGGCAGCAGTGCCCGAGCGTAGCAGTTGTGCTGCCAGAGGAAATGCTACAGACAAGTGTCGCAGCACAACTGCAAACAGAAACGTGGAAAAGCTCTTACTCACCATGCGGGAGCAGTCCGAGTCATCCAAAGCAGACAGCGAGCACAAACACAAATAATCCTTCGGGACGTGACGGTCAGACGGCGGAGATTAACCGTCTAACCCGTACAATGGTCCAGCGGTGTTTGTCTAGCGAAGAGCTGCTTAAATACAAACACCACTGGCCACACAAATTGGGCACACCTGGGCGAGGCGCGGGAAAGATAATTACCTGGGCTGGGAACAGCTGATGGAACCAGAGGGAGAGCAAGGGGGCGTGGCTGGACCGACAGACTGTCAGCAGCGTGGGAGAAAGTAGGTCACCAAGGCTGACTAACAGCTGCCAGTCAGGGAGTGGCTGTGGATAAGGAAATAAGTACAAAATACACATACACAATAAAACCAAAACCCACAGAGAGATCGAGGCCGAGCTGGTGAAAGCCAAGCTGGCTCGGCTCGCGACATTGCAGGACTCCGTTAGGCAACATTATTAGAAAGCACTGTATACATTTTCACTGTTATGCAGATGACACACAATTATACCTGTCAATGAAGCCAGATGATACTAATCAATTAGCCAAGTTAGAAGCCTGTCTTAAGGAAATCAAAGTTTGGATGACTTGTAATTTCCTGCTATTAAATTCAGATAAGACTGAAGTCATTCTTGTTGGTCCAAAAAACCTTAGAAATTCCTTTCCAAATCAAACTTTCAGTTTGGATGCAGTTACTCTTTCTCTTAATAGCTCTGTGAGGAACCTTGGAGTTATTTTTGATCAGGATTTGTCCTTCAATTCACATATTAAATTTGTTTCTAAGACTGCCTTCTATCATTTGCGTAATATTGCCAAGATTAGGAGCATCTTGTCTCAGAGTGATGCTGAGAAGCTGATCCACGCTTTTGTTAGCTCGAGATTAGATTATTGTAATTCTTTATTATCAGGCTGTCCTAAAACATCTTTAAAAAGTCTTCAGCTGATCCAAAATGCTGCAGCAAGAGTTTTAACAGGTACTAGAAAGAGAGATCATATCTCTCCGGTTCTGGCCTCCCTTCATTGGCTTCCCATAGAGTTTAGAATTAAGTTTAAAATCCTTCTTCTTACTTACAAAGCTCTAAACAATCAGGCTCCTTTTTATTTAAAAGATCTGATACTACCGTATCATCCTAACAGAGCACTACGCTCCCAAAATGCAGGTTTACTTGTAATACCTAGAATCTCCAAAAGTACAATGGGAGGCAGAGCCTTCAGTTATCAAGCTCCTCTCCTGTGGAATCAGCTGCCAATCTGGATTCGGGAGTCAGACTCGATCTCTGTTTTTAAGAATAGGGCTAAAACCTACCTTTTTGATATAGCCTACAATTAGGGAGGGATCATGTGTTTTCTGAACCCTCCCTTAGTTATGCTGCTAATAGGTTTAGTCAGCCGGGGGACCTCCAGTAATGCACTGGGCCTCACTCCTTTCCTCACTCTCTATGAAATATTTTTTTTTTGCTGGTCATTAACATTTGTTTGTTCTCTCCCATAGATTGAGTCCCCATCGTGCTGTTTGCTCTCTACATGTCTGTTCTTTTCTTCTTCTCTATCCCCTCACCCCCCAGCCAGTCGCAGCAGATGACTGCCCCTCCCTGAGCCTGGTTCTGCTGGAGGTTTCTTCCTGTTAAAAGGGAGTTTTTCCTCTCCACCGTCGCCAAGTGCTTGCTCACAGGGGATCGCCTGATTGCTGGGGTCTTTCTGCAACTGTGGGGGTCCTCCCTACAGTTGATAGTGCTATGAGATGACTGTTGTTGTGAAATGGCGCTATATAAATAAAGTTGAATTGAATTGAATTGAATTGACTACACTGTAGGAACAAAACTGTTAAAGCTGCCATTTTTTCCCTTAATCATCATGTGTGGTGTGTCTGTTAAACTTTCAGAAATGTTTTGGTGTAGTCCAGGCTTTTGTGGAGCAGTGAAGGAGCTCTCATGTGTCCTCCAGCTGTACTCAGGAAGCACCTTCGTGTTTTGGGGGATTTTGAGATGAAGGGTGGGATTACTTCTGTAAATCTAGCATATGGAGGACAGGATATACTTTAGCTTTGAATAACTTTCTTGCTTTCATTGTATTTGTGTTAGTTTAAGGATAGTCCTGTTAACTTAGAGACCATAAAGTTTCAGTGTTTGAACCTCCATGTGACCTTGGGCCTTTGTGTGTGAAGTTTAAAATTCTTTCTATGCCTCTGTGGGCTTCTTCAGGGAATTCAAATTTGGGTCTTAAATCCTGAGTTGTTAAAAAAAAAAAAAAGTGTTTCTGATCTAATTAAAGTGGACAAATTATGGAAATTTACTTTTTTCCAGTGTTTTTCTACTGTACATGAATTTGAGTATCTGGAGTGACTGCCAACACAAAAGCTGACAAAAACACAACCCTATCACTATAGGATCTGTCTTGGTCTAACTAGATCTAGCTGCCTGCAATGATGCCTCCCTGCCATTTTTAGCTCATTGCAGTGAAGCCAAAATGACGTCTGTCCACATTTCACAACAATCTCTGGTAATCCTAAGCAATTTCCCCAATGTTCAGCAAACTCTTGATCAGCGATCCTTAAGTGGGTCTGCATCTAGGCTGCGGTGATTTCATCAGGTAGGAATGAGCTACTTCGTCATTGACGGTCTGCTTATTGCTACCCATTTTATTGGGAGTGGGAGTAAATATGTCCCTATTGTGACGGCATGAAATAATAAGCGGCGAACTGAGTGTTTTTGAGGGAGTTTTATTAATCATACCGCCAACATGAGAACTCACTCCAGCGGCGTGCAGGCGCGCCGGAGCGGGCCCGGAGGCTCTCGTCAGGAGACAGGGAATGTGTCTCGTCAGAAGCAGTGGTCAGAGAGAGAGTGAGCATATGATATTCAGTCACTTAAATACCCAGTTACAGACAATACATGAAAGGCATGTTATCATCAAAGAAACTGCAGGAAGGCATGGGACATTTGCATTTGAGTACAGAGCAGGAAGTCATACATAACAGCAGGATACTGGCGCCTGAACTAGACAAAGAGAGGCTGCCTATTGATATCAGCCATTGTTCTGCCAATTGCTCCAGCTGAGCGCTCTGCTTGTCCCAGTATGTTGTGGGGGTTACCCACACTACTGCCCCCCAGAGGGCTCAGCAGGGGGCTGAGGCCTCGATCGTCCGGCTTTGGGAGCGAGCTGCTGGGAAGTCTGTGCCGAAGGAGGGGGAGGGAGGAGGGTGGGGGTAGCAAGTGCCGGCCCGTTGTCTGGGCCGCGCAAAAATTGCATGTGGATCCACGATGTTGAGGGGCTGTCCGTTAAACGTGGCGGAGGTCCACAGCGGCTGTGAGAAGAAAAATTAGTCTGATTCCTCTCGCGATTCAGTCCGGCAATGAAGAAAAACAGGAGCTGAAGCTGTGTGAGGGACTTGGCGTTTTGGCTTTAGGTGCGTGCGCAGCCCTAAAGCCCTCGGGGACAGCTGACGGCTGGATTCCCGTCGTGCGCCGTGGCTGAGACCTACACAAAATCCTGTGTGCGGGCTGCGTGTGTGCTTCAGGTGTGTGAGCAGTCCTGAAGAGCCGTGTGCAGCAGCGGGGGATGATGTATAAGTCCATAGAGCCAGCTTGTCTCTGGTGCGCGGCACGCGCTGCAGCCACGTACCTTCCAGCTGCGCTGTTCTGATGCGAGGCTCCTGTGCATGGCAGGTCCGCTGTCGCGAGGCGAATCAGGGTCAGGGGGCTTGATGGAGATCTGCGCAGTCGGCGCCGATGGTCTTCCCTGTTCGGGCTGTCGGTCATTGCTCGTGCCGGGTCATGGTGCGTGCGTGCTCGTGTAGATGCAGAGGATGTGGGCGATTCTCTGACTCTGGGATCCACAGCGCGATGAGAGGGAGCGGATGAGCTTTGTCCCTCGGCAGGTCTCAGCGTGGAGATCTAGAATCTCAGGCGAGGGTCGCAGAATGACGCTTTCTGCAGCTTTCCCGGTCGTGGATGATCTCCGAGGGAGCTCGCCTGGTGTTGGCTCTGCGTCGAGGTCTCCCGTGTGGCAGAAGGGAGGGCAGATCATTTGCGTCAGGCTGCTGCGTTCGCTTGTCGTCGGAGAGTCACCGCCGGGGCTGCGTCGTTCGTCGTCAGCGTGTTCTTTCTCGGGGTCACCAATGTGGCGGCATGAAATAATAAGCAGCGAACTGAGTGTTTTTGAGGGAGTTTTATTAATCATACCGCCATCACGAGAACTCACTCCAGCGCCATGCAGGCACGCCGGAGCGGGCCCGGAGGCTCTCGTCAGGAGACAGGGAATGTGTCTCGTCAGAAGCAGTGGTCAGAGAGAGAGTGAGCATATGATATTCAGTCACTTAAATACCCAGTTACAGACAATACATGAAAGGCATTTTATCATCAAAGAAACTGCAGGAAGGCATGGGACATTTGCATTTGAGTACAGAGCAGGAAGTCATACATAACAGCAGGATACTGGCGCCTGAACTAGACAAAGAGAGGCTGCCTATTGATATCAGCCATTGTTCTGCCAATTGCTCCAGCTGAGCGCTCTGCTTGTCCCAGTATGTTGTGGGGGTTACCCACACCTATGAGCTTCTGAAACCATATATCAACGGTGGAGGTAGCCTAGTTAGCTTAGCGGAGCAACCATGGTTTTCATGGCTACTCTCTATATATATTCTACTCGCCACACGAGACATCTGTGTTCCAAACTGATTCGTTATTCCACACTTGATCAAATATCTCAGTTTCAGGTGTTATTCTGATATGTTCTGTTATTTTTACCAGGGTGGCCCTGTAATCTTACTGGCAGTCATGCTATCTGAGTTAGCCTAGCCACCATCTGTGGCTCCCCTTAGCATAATTCGCCTACCCATTTCAGCATTCGTAATCCTAGCTGAATCACCTGTTATACTTAAGCATATATCTCATTCTTGGTTATATTTTAGCCTATTTTACTATAGCTTTTTATACTATGGCTGGGATAGCTTCTTCACCAGTGAAGGTTTGCTGCAGCAAGTAGAGCAAGCCATTCACCTGCTGGATTGGATGCATATTATTTATGCACAGGGACAGGTCCTATCCACCTCTCAAACCACGCACCCCTGCCCCTGCCACATATTTAAGTTAAAAATCTCACAAGCTGGTGAGAGCAAAGTCACAAATTTACAAAATAACTGCAAATTTATAATAAAAAAAATCATATACAAGGAAAAAGTTGCACATTTATAGTAAGTCAAAAGATTTGTCACCAGAAAATTTCAAATTTATACAAAAAAATAGTACATCTGTGAGAGAAAAGCCACACATTTATGAGAAACTAAAGTGCAAATGTATGAGAATGAAGTAGCGAATCTTTGATTTTAAAAAAGTCACATTTCTAAGAAAATTTATGAGCAGAGTCAAACTTTTAAGAGAAAACCCTCACAAACGGGCAGTTGTAAAATCAAAAAATTACCCAAAAAAATTCAGATGTGCAAGAAAAAGACAAATTTATGAGTAAAAAGTTGCAAATTTGTGAGTTCTATGTCAAATATTTATTACCAGAAAGTTGCAGAAAAAGTAATACATCTATTAAAGAAAAGTAACAAATTTGAGACGCACAAGTACAATTTTATGAGCAAAGAGTCTCACAAATCGGCGAGAGTAAAGTCAAAATTTACAAGAAGATAAATGCAAACATATCAGTTAGAGATCAATAGTTTATTACCAAAGAGATGTAATATTATAAAGAAAAAAGTACTATAGTATATCTGTTTGATAAACGTCAGAAATTTAGAACAGAAATGCTAAGTTATAAGCAGAGTGACAAATTTAGAAGAAGTCCTACTACTTCAATAATGTTTTAATAGATACTTTTTGGTGACTTCTCTTATTTATAGTCGAGTAAATTATTATGCTCAGGATATCCTACTTTTTACTCCAGTTTCTCACCACTCTACTCACCTCTGATTGTTAAGCAACTGGAACATTTTTTTCTAACAGTTTAACAGAGGCTCTAATGGAGGAAAACTCCACTATATTCTATGCTGGAATTTTGACTTTTAATTCGCTGTTAAATGAAGGTACAGGGTGGGAACTTTTCTGATTGCTTTTATTGCATTGTGTTGTTTGTCTCCCTCATGTGGCCACAAGAGGAAGTGCCGCATTTTAAAAAATCAGCAATTCAAGCTGGGTTCTGAACGTTATACATCGCTGTAAACTTTATTTTTCTGTAATTCCTGTGAATCAATATGACATATTTGAGTATTTATTTCTAATATAATGTAATGTCTGGACACTTCCATCCATTCAAACAGCCAACACCTCCCCCTGGTGGTCAATATTAGCGCTACTGCAGCTCCCTGACCCCCTGTTATCCCCCCTCTACCTCCCTGTCTGCTGCACGCTGGGACCTCACCATTTGGTGAGACTGACTGGCTTTGGTGAGGGAGACGATGGGGGTCCGGCAGGGGGTACTGCTGCGCTCGGGCCTCCCAGTTTTGCACAGCCCGGGCTGCTGGAGTTCTTTGTTATCTCTGAACACCCACGTGTCGTTGCTGGAGAAATGGGAGATTGGCACGATCTGTGGATCTGCATGGATAATCTCCGGCTTTTGACCTTGCAGGAAATTGAGCTGGACACTTCGCGTTCCTTTGTGGTTTAAAGCCCACGCTGTGTGTTGCATAAGGCAAGGTCAGTCTAATGGTCCAGTTTACAGAGAGCACACGGATGGGGTTTCAAAAAAAAAAAAAAAAAAAAAAAAAAAAAGGGCAGTGAGAACGTTTTTGCAGAGAAGCTCGTCGAAACCCAAAGGACTGAATAGAGGGCAGCTGCAATGCTGAAATCTCTACAGCAGGTGTCACCACCAAGCAGATTAATGTGCCAGGTGGAATGGGTGGAATGGAAGGAACTGAATTAAACACTATAAACCAGTAATAAAAGGTGTTAACATGCTGCTTCTTTCCCAGTTTAAGAAAAGGTGTTTTTTACATCATGTTATGAGATTTTGTCCCATTAAAAACTCTTGAGTTCATCGTCTATTAGGGTTAGGGATGAGGTCACAGATTCACTATATTCAAGACATTTTCTCTACTTTTCATTAAAGCAGCACTATGTAACTTTCTGGTTCTGGGTAGAAACACTGAAAGGACTACAACTATGGCGACTATGACCTCAGTCTCAACACCCAGTCACAGGGTGCTTAGGTTTAAGTTTAGTGTTTATTTGAAAGGGACATTACATACTAATGAGCATTGATACAAATGTAAGTGTGCCAGATTTAGCAATACTGCTAATTTGCGTCTGTAGTCCCCCGGCGGGTCACAAAAACACAAACAATCATACACGAGAAGAACATCTGCGATAAAACTGTACAAAGTGGATATGCAAAAGTCAAGGGTTAAGGTTAAAACACTGAAATGTCTCACAAGTGAAGTGCTGTGTATGTGTACACACACACATGCATTCAGGCACCACAACAACAAACAACAGCAACAAACGAGAGGTGTGTATGTGTGTGATGTACAGGCACATACATATGCGCATGCCGCAGAGCAACCACACGTTATGCATACAGTTTTTGGTTGTTTTAAAGCCAATTTTTGCAATGAGTCTTAGAAGTGTTTAGTGTGGTACGTTCTCTGATTGCAGGTGGTATATTATTCCTTCTTTTAGATTTGATTGGTGGTTGGCAACCAGCTTACAGGTGCATTACCGCCACATACTTCACTCTAAATCATCACTCGGTATTCAGCTGTCTGTGTGTCTGTTTTAATAATCATCAGTCTCATCTGTATATTAATCCAGATCTTGGTGCCCCTCACTGATAACACAGATTGAGCAAGTGTGGTGCGTCACAGTCTCTTCTAGTGAATGCTCTGGTGGTTGTGCCGGTGACAGTCCTCATTTTAACATATTCTCCCGGGGGGGTGGTCCATAGCAATTTAATATTTTATAAATTGAACAGGAAAATTTGAGAGTTTTATCATTTTCAAACGACAGAAAATTGTATTTCTTGTAAATGTGACAACAGTGACATGTGGGATCTTTCTTATCAAAGATTTTTATGGGTTTTTTTGTATAAGGATTCAGTGGGTTTAATTATGGTTCCACCAGTGACTGACCAGTTGGTAAAACAGTAATCGATGTATGAGAAGCTTATTGCATGCAGACACATTTTTGGCCGCATTAACTGTCTGCGATAGCCTAATTTGTTTAAAATTTCTCAGATTGAATTTGATGAGCCAGTTTAGAAAGCTTGGGATCAGTCCGCCAAGGTCTCCGCCTTTGACCACCACCTAATCCACATAGCACTGGACCCCCATGATTCCTCGGGCTTGTTGTTACGAGCTATTCGGTCTCTGTACGACCGTTGTGAGAGTTTGGTTCGTATTGCCAACACTTGGTCGGACTCATTCCCAGTGAGAGTTGGACTCCGCCAGGGCTGCGCTTTGTCACCGATCGTGTTCATAATTTTTATGGACAGGATTTTTAGGCGCAGCCAGGGAATGGAGGGTGTCATGCTTTGTGACCACAGGATCTCATCTCTGTTGTTTGCAGATGATGTTGTCCTGTTGGCTTCATCCAGCAATGACCTACAGCTCTTGCTGGGACGGTTTGCCGCTGAGTGTGAAGCAGCTGGGATGAGAATCAGCACCTCCAAGTCTGAGTCCATGGTCCTCAGCCGGAAAAAGGTGGATTGTCCTCTCTGGGTTGGGGACAGGCTCCTGCCCCAAGTGGAGGAGTTTAAGTATCTTGGGGTCTTGTTCACGAGTGAGGGGAAAATGGAGCGAGAGATTGACAGACGGATTGGAGCAGCATCTGCAGTGATGTGGACGTTGTACCGGTCTGTTGTGGTGAAGAGGGAGCTGAGTTCTAAGGCAAAGCTGTCGAATTACCAGTCAATCTACGTTCCTACTCTCACCTATGGTCACAAGCTTTGGGTAATGACCGAAAGAACAAGATCGCGGATACAAGCGGCTGAAATGAGCTTTCTTCGTAGGATTGCTGGACTCACCCTCAGAGATAGGGTGAGGAGCTCAGTCATCCGGGAGAGGCTCAGAGTAGAACCGCTGCTCCTCCACATTGAAAGGAGTCAGTTGAAGTGGTATGGGCATCTGATTAGGATGCCTCCTGGATGCTTCCCACTTGAGGTGTTTCAGGCACGTCCCACTGGAAGGAGACCCTGGGGCAGACCCAGGACTCGGTGGAGAGACTATGTCTCCCAGCTGGTCTGGGAACGCCTTGGTATCCTCTCTGAAGAGCTGGAGCAGGTGGCTGGGGAGAGGGAAGTCTGGGCTTCTCTGCTTGAACTGCTGCCTCCGCGACCCGGACCTCCGGAAAAGCGGTAGTTGGATGGATGGATGGATGAATTTGGTGATGTTTGAGATTTTTTTGATGTGTTTTTTAAAGGTTAATGAGGAATCTAAAATTACGCCGAGGTACTTAAATTCCTCGACTAGTTGCAGCTCCTCCCCTTTTTAAAAAAATGTCTGCGTTTGTAATATTTGATGGTTGTTTGAACATCATGCAAACAGTTTTTTTAGTGTTTAGTAGGAGACATGAATTATTAAGCCAGTCATGGATTTGAGTCATCGCTGTTGCAAGAATACAGGCGGCTTCTTGTGTTTTTTGCAAGTGTGAATATTACCGTGTTAATTGCATACATTTGTATATAAATGTTTCTGCATGCATTTGGTAAATCATTTATGGATAAGGACAATAAGGTGTTGGTGACTACAGCTGTGCGCTGTGTCTTGCTGTTGGGTCATTTCAGTCTTCCTATCAAGAACATTGCTCTTGCAGGCAGTGTCGGCCCACTCCGGTGGGCACTGGGAGAAGTGACATCAAAATAATTTAGGAATCATTATCTTACATAGTGTTAGTTTAAAGGGGTCAGTGACAGAAAAATTATGTTTTTATAGGTTTTAATTTTCTGAAATGTGTCTATTAGTCATGCGATTATTGAAAAAAATCAAAACACTAACTTTATTTTTTTTTAACACAGCCTTTATTGGGGCTGTGTGATATGAACAAAATTTCATATCCACATATAAGTAATCGTATATCCCGATAACGATATAAATCCTGATATACATTTTCTGTAAATTCTGTACTTTAGATATAACCACATAAAAAGGACCATCTTTTTTTACATATTAAATTACATACTGACAAAAACAATTGTACAAATTCATTTATCATTAATTTTACGCAACTTTTTCCCCTCATAATTTTACAGTGTTTTTATAAAACTAGTGCATACCTGTGCATGCCCATAGAAACCAAGTATAAGCAAGTATTTCTGCATGTCCGTAGAAAACAGGTGTAAGCAAGGGTGTAAGCAAGCACGTCAGCACTCATTCAGTGATGCCTGCCTTTGATCTTTGATGGTTTCATAGTGAGTCCTATGATCTTTGATGATGTCATAGCGAGTCCTATGATCTTTGATGATGTCATAGTGAGTCCTATAATTGTGAGTGATGACTGCCGTTGATCTTTGATGATGTCATAGTGAGTCCTATGATCTTTGATGATGTCATAGCAAGTCCTATGATCATTGATGATGTCATAGTGAGTCCTATGATTGTGAGTGATGACTGCCTTTGATCTTTGATGATGTCATAGTGAGTCCTATGATCTTTGATGATGTCGTAATGAGTCCTATGATCTTTGATGATGTCATAGCGAGTCCTATGATCTTTGATGATGTCATAGTGAATCCTATGATTGTGAGTGATGACTGCCGTTGATCTTTGATGATGTCATAGTGAGTCCTCTGATCTTTGATGATGTCATAGCAAGTCCTATGATCTTTGATGATGTCATAGTGAGTCCTATGATTGTGAGTGATGACTGCCTTTGATCTTTGATGATGTCATAACGAGTCCTATGATCGTGAGTGATGCCTACCTTTGATCTTTGATGTCCTATGATCGTGAATGATGCCTCCCTTTGATCACACACAGACACACACAGATTTGTGATTGAGCATCATGCCTGCAAAAAAAGCAATAAATAAAAAAGTAACTGAAGCAAATAAATCAATAAAAATGTCTGAAGATCCACAGCCTGAAGGCTGCCATTCTGGCCTGATTAAGCCTGTAGAGATTTTCTTCACATGTGCTGGAGTTTGCTTCTTTGTAAAAATATTTCAGATTGATCATGATCTGAAAATCAAAGGCACAAAAAGTAATGTAATAAAATACAAGTGGTGACTTCAATTTTATTCATCATCACTATTTGACTAATTAAAATGATTAGAAATCAAGCAAATTACATTAAGAGCCAACTTGCTTCTCCAACACGTTTTAATTTATTTCTGATTTATTTTGTGTGTATGTGCCACCATCACACACTTTTGCAGCTTTAATGTAATTTTTTCAGCCAAAACTAAGAAACTCAGCAGTAATTTACACCGTGCTCCAAATTATTATGCAAATTATATTTGTCTCTGATTTTCCTAAATAGTCAATGTAAATGACAGTCAGTATAATTTTCAAGTCGTCAACCCTTAGAGCATAATTCAAATTTTATTGAACAAATGTCCCAATGATAACTATTTTTTTGCAAAAATTAAAAAAAAAAACTCATAATGCAGTGTTCCAAATTATTATGCACAACAGAGTTTCAAAACATTTTATTGGTTGTAAAGATCTGAAAATGGTAATTTGTTGAATTTGCAATATTAGGAGATCATATTTATTAAAATCAAAAGCTATTTCAATCAAAAACATCTTAACAGGCCAAGTTGCATGTTAACATAGGACCCCTTCTTTGATATAACCTTCACAATTCTTGCATCCATTGAACTTGTGAGTTTTTGGAGTTTCTGCTTGAATTTCTTTGCAAGATGTCAGAATAGCCTCCCACAGCTGCTGTTTTGATGTGAATGCCCCACACCCTCATAGATCTTTTGCCTGAGGATGCTCCACAGGTTCTCAATAGGGTTGAGGTCAGGGGAGGATGGGGGCCACACACCATGAGTTTCTCTCCTTTTATGCCCATAGCAGCCAATGACACAGAGCAGTCCCTCCAGGTGTTTGCAATGCTGCGATTCTGCCAATTCCCGCGACTTCAGCAGGTCCTGCATAATTTTAATTTTGTCCAAAAAAATCACCGCAACTTTACCGCAATTTTGGCCAATTATCGTCAACTTCCGCCAATTTTGCCAATCAAATTTGTCCCAGAGTACTGCGCAAACATGTCTGACCAATCAAATGCGGCGCTGCACTGCGCTCACTTGCGTGTTTACAGTGAGTATATACCGAACACATTATCAAAAAACAGTGTATGATTTAAAAAAAAACACTCACCTGCGAGTTTTCCCACATTGTTCCTTCCTCCGTCTCCCCTGGCCAGCCGGTGAACGTCTCCTCGAGTCTCCATAATGACCGCATGGATGAAGTGCCGGGTTTGTGTTGAAAAACGTCTGCCTGCCTGAAAGCACCCCTGTCTGGGCAATGTGCGTGAGGAGACATGCTGTAAAATGACACAAAAAATGAGTGAATCTAATATTACAGCTAGTGTTGTAACAGTTTACACGTCTTTAGAGGTAAAAGTCACTACTACATCTTGTCAATGAGTTTTAAAGCTGTGAATCTCTGGTTTGGACATGGGCCAATGCGCGATTCAGGCAGTCCCCAAGGAGAGCCCCGCAACTTACTGCAAAAAAAAAAAAAATCCCGCAAAATCCTGGAGGAACTGACACAAGTATTCTTTGCAGCATGAGATGGTGCATTGTCATGCATGAAGATAATTTTGCTACAGAAGGCATGGTTCTTCTTTTTGTACCAAGGAAGAAAGTGGTCAGTCAGAAACTCTATATACTTTGCCGAGGTCATTTTCACACCTTCAGGGACCCTAAAGGGGTCTACCAGCTCTCTCCCCATGATTTCGGCCCAAAACACGACTCCGCCACCTCCTTGCTGACGTTGCAGCTTTGTTGGGACATGGTGGCCATCCACCAACCAGCCACTACTCCATCCATCTAGACCATCCAGGGTTGCACGGCACTCATCAGTAAACAAGACTGTTTGAAAATTAGTCTCCATGTATTTCTGGGCCCACTGCAATCGTTTCTGCTTGTGAGCATTGGTTAGGGGTGGCCAAATAGTAGGTTTATACACAACTGCAAGCCTCTGAAGGATCCTACACCTTGAGGTTCATGGGACTCCAGAGGCACCAGCAGCTTCAAATACCTGTTTGCTGCTTTGTAATGGCATTTTAGCAGCTGCTCTCTTAATCCAATGAATTTGTCTGGCAGAAACCTTCCTCATTATGTCTTAATCTGCACAAACCTGTCTGAGCTCTGAATCAGCCTCAAAGTTCTTCACAGTACGATGATCATGCTTAAGTTTTCGTGAAATATCTAATGTTTTCATACCTTGTCCAAGGCATTGCACTATTTGATGCTTTTCGGCAGCAGAGAAATCCTTTTTCTTTCCCATATTGCTTGAAACCTGTGGCATGCTTAATAATGCGGAACATCCTTCTGAAGTAGTTTTCCTTTCATTGGGCTCACCTGGCAAACTAATTATGACAGGTGTCTGAGGATGTTATCAGTGATCCAAAGAGCCCTGAGACACAATACCATCCATGAGTTTAATTGAAAAACAAAAAATCAAATGTTTATGACACTAAAATCCTATTTGCATAATAATTTGGAACGCATTGTAAACCAAAGAAACGATGGTCTAATACACTAATAGTGTTCCCTATTAGTGACAACTTAGTATCGACACTTAGCATTTTCTGTTTTACAATAATAAGAGTGAGATGGTGTTAATGTTACTTACCTCCAATGAAAACAGGCACCGGAGTGAAGCCTAGCGACCCATTTACACCTGCTGTGCTGCGTGCATGTAGGGCACTGACAAGTAGTGTGTGAGGAGCTTTGCTGAAGAAACGGGGGTATATGTATTTTGCAAAAACCCAGTATAAATGATAGTTACCTCCGCCAGGCCAAAAGGCCAGGAGGAGGTTATGTTTTTGCCAGCGTTTGTCTGTTTGTTTGTTTGTCTGTTGGTTAGCAAGATAACTCAAAAAGTTTTGGACGGATTTCCATGAAACTTTCAGGCGTTGTTGGAAATGGTACAAGGAAGAACTGATTAAATTTTGGGGATGATCCGGATCAACGTCTGGATACAGGAATTTTTTAAAGGATTCTTTAACATTGTGAGATACGGCCATTTTCAACATGTGCGCAGGCGCAATGGAGGGCGCTGGTCGTTGTGTCTGACGAACACAAACTCCGCGTTATTCAAAGTTTTAGGCACAAAAGCACGCGGAAAACAGTGGTGGGCCGGGCCCGGCAGCGTGCCTGTGTTTGCACTACGCTGCAAAAGCTGAGATGGGCAGCTGTCCGGCGCCAGATTATTTGGCAGAAATTCCCCGGGCAGCCATAGGGGCTGCACAAAAACAAACTCTCTGCCGGGGAAGCTTCTAAATCCTCTTTTGTCGCAGAGCGCAACCCCAATATAAAACCCACGCCAACCTGTCTACCCAATTTGCATTCGTCAGTGAAGCCCTGAGTGCTGCTTTCAGTGGAGGAGATGGACACAACACCAACACTTCAGTTTATTACCTCCGCCAAGGAGGTCATGCTTTTACTACTGAACCACTAATCCTATCATTGTGAATCCAATTGCTAGTCATATGTTTTCATGGTCAAGGAATCTGAAAACGTACACACAAACACTGTATGGGGGGGAACTGTGGCACTTGGTGGAGGTCTGCGCTCTCCGAGTGCTTTTCTAGTTTCATATGAAACGATAGATTTTTTTATCTCTTCATCCGATATATACTGTCATATCGCACAACCC
Organism: Pholidichthys leucotaenia; assembly: GCA_020510985.1. Classification (NCBI taxonomy): domain Eukaryota; kingdom Metazoa; phylum Chordata; class Actinopteri; order Cichliformes; family Pholidichthyidae; genus Pholidichthys; species Pholidichthys leucotaenia. Next base: position 196,800,421 of record CM035844.1, on the reverse strand, counting down.
TAGCCTTTATATTCTTTTATGTCTGAAAAATCATTTTAACTCTTCCGGGTTTGTGACAGAACATCGTAAACATGGTAAGTCCAGCCTTGATCTATTACACAGGGTTACAAAAATAATTTTTTTGTAAGTTGTCTGTGTTTTTTCAACTGATTTAAGACAATTTTGCACCGCTGAATCTGAAAATGACATCTGTTTCTCTCGATCAGGTGCTAAGTAAAAACCTGTACTTACTTAGTACTTAGTACTGTGCATGTACTTACCTTTATATAAAGGTAAGTACATCTAAATTGAATGTTATGTCATCATTGTTCAAAGTTCAGAGAATTTCAAGACATAAAAAAGAATTTTGCATCATATAAAGCGAAAATACCCATACATGTAAACAAAAACTTATAAAACAACATGTGGCCATAATTCAAAAAGTTGACCTGATTGAGCAAAACCAATGTGATTTTTTGATTCAGTACATCAAAATTGGCCTAAATCAGCTAAAAAACTTATACAATAAATTTGGTGTTGACCAGTGTTATTGATTGTCTGCAAGTGTGAGAAGGGAGCCCAAGTTTCAGCGCTAACACCGCTAGGGAGTTAGCTTCCCAAGCATGGTTTATGTTGTTATTTTCTTTGGATTTCAGTCACCCGAATAGACATCCCTGTTTTGACCTGGTTCACAAATCCACAGTTGATAATACATATATAGTATCTTGTGTCATTCTGTCTTATTTTGTTATGTTTTTGCAGTGACGCTACATCAGTTAGCATTATTATTTTCTCTAACTGAGATCCAAGGCGGTTGGCTGAAGCTAGCAGTTTATCCACTCATTTACAAATGTTTCTGTGCTTATTGTACTTTAGGGACCAGTCATATCCTATCGACCACTGAAACCACATTTTTTAAGACAAACTTACTTTAGTTGGCTCAGGCTCGCTAGCCAGATGAAATTAGCAATAGTGACATAAGAGGTAGGGTGGAGTCAGCTTCGGTTCTTGGGCATCTAAAAAGACATGCACTAAAGCAACCCGCTCTGAGGAATTCTGCAAAAGATGATTCACAGTTATGCTGCAATAATTAAATTATTAAAGAAAATTTGACCAAAATATGTCAGACCTGTGGGAGCTGTCAACATGTGGAAAAAAGGCAGTCAATGACCCCTTTAAAGGTACAGTGTATAATATTCAGTGCACAATGGCGGTTTTGGGGGGGTTGGCCTGGCCACCCCTGAAATCTGATTGGCCACCCTTGATTTGATTTGATAGGCAGTTTTACACGTTTGCCATAACTTTTTCAGCTTTCATTCTAGTGCACTCACGTCAACGGATTCTGAAAGCTGAGATGTCGCCCTTTCCATTGATATATGATACATTACGGTAATCCCAGAAGTGACGTCATACATCGGGCTGGAATAATACAGTGAGATCCCTTCGAAAATGCGAATTTGTCATAGCTGCTTGCAGCAGATGGACAGACCTTCATCATGTGAGTGTGTTTGTGTATTTTTGATTTGATTTCGACGTTTTTACCACGTAAATAATAATTTTCCATAGTAAATAGTAGTTTTAGTAGTGATCGTGAGATTTTTGGAGTGTTTTTTATTTTTATTTGCTTCAAGAACGGAGGAGAAAGGAGCAGTGAGTTTGTGTATATTTGCTCCTGATTTTGGCATTTTTATCGTGTAAATAATAGTTTAGCACAGTAAATAGTAGTTTTAGTATTGGTTTTGAGAGTTTGGGAGTATTTTTTATTGTGTTTTTATTATTTTCCAGTTATTTCCACCCAGAGCGCGTGTCTCCGATTGTATCACAACTCAGCCCACGTACCCCATTGTGTTTCGGTTAGTGGACTTTTCAACTGTAGAACATGTTTTTTATAGATTGACTTCTAATCAAAGATTTATGACTTTTCTGCCGTAAATTCACTATTTATTTGTAAACCTTGCTGTACGTTTTCTTGTACAGTGGGGCAAAAAAGTATTTAGTCGGCCACCAATTGTGCAAGTTCTCCCACTTAAAAGATGAGAGAGGTCTCCAATTTTCATCATAGGTATACCTCAACTATGAGAGACAAAATGAGAAAAAAAAAATCCAGAAAATCACATTGAAGGATTTTTAATGAATTAATTGGTAAATTCCTCAGTAAAATAAGTATTTGGTCACCTACAAACAAGCAAGATTTCTGGCTCTCACAGACCTGTAACTTCTTCTTTAAGAGGCTCCTCTGTCCTCCACTCGTTACCTGTATTAATGGCACCTGTTTGAACTCGTTATCAGTATAAAAGACACCTGTCCACAACCTCAAACAGTCAGACTCCAAACTCCACTATGGCCAAGACCAAAGAGCTGTCAAAGGACACCAGAAACAAAATTGTAGACCTGCACGAGGCTGGGAAGACTGAATCCGCAATAGGTAAGCAGCTTGGTGTGAAGAAATCAACTGTGGGAGCAATTATTAGAAATGGATAATCTGATAATCTGGATAATGGATAATCTTAATCTTAATCTTATGGATAATAAATGGATAATCTGATAATCTCCCTTGATCTGGGGCTCCACGCAAGATCTCACCCCGTGGGGTCAAAATGATCACAAGAACGGTGAGCAAAAATCCCAGAACCACATGGGGGGACCTAATGAATGACCTGCAGAGAGCTGGGACCAAAGTAACAAAGGCTACATCAGAAACACACTACGCTGCCAGGGACTCAAATCCTGCAGTGCCAGACGTGTCCCCCTGCTTAAGCCAGTACATGTCCAGGCCCGTCTGAAGTTTGCTAGAGAGCATTTGGATGATCCAGAAGAGGATTGGGAGAATGACATATGGTCAGATGAAACCAAAATAGAACTTTTTGGTAAAAACTCAACTTGTCGTGTTTGGAGGAGAAAGAACACCATACCTACTGTGAAGCATGGGGGTGGAAACATCATACTTTGGGGCTGTTTTTCTGCAAAAGGACCAGGACGACTGATCCGTGTAAAGGAAAGAATGAATGAGGCCACGTATCGTGAGATTTGTAGTGAAAACTTCCTTCCACCAGCAAAGGCATTGAAGATGAAACGTGGCTGGGTCTTTCAGCATGACGATGATCCCAAACACACCGCCCGGGCAACGAAGGAGTGGCTTCGTAAGAAGCATTTCAAGGTCCTGGAGTGGCCTAGCCAGTCTCCAGATCTCAACCGCATAGAAAATCTTTGGAGGGAGTTGAAAGTCTGTGTTGCCCAGTGACAGCCCCAAAACATCACTGCTCTAGAGGAGATCTGCATGAAGGAATGGGCCAAAATACCAGCAACAGTGTGTGAAAACCTTGTGAAAACTTACAGAAAACGTTTGACCTCTGTCATTGCCAACAAAGGGTATATAACAAAGTATTGAGATGAACTTTTGTTATTGACCAAATACTTATTTTACCGAGGAATTTACCAATTAATTCATTAAAAATCCTTCAATGTGATTTTCTGGATTTTTTTTTCTTAGTTTGTCTCTCATAGTTGAGGTATACCTAGGATGAAAATTGGAGACCTCTCATCTTTTTTTTTTTTCCACAATATCTTTATTGAACCTTTTTTTTTTTTTTTTTTAACAAACATGATACAAGCAATCAAACACTAACACTAAAGTACTACAAAAAAAAAAAATGCACTAAAAACACCAACAACCACCAACAAAATCAAGTCTTCAACAATGCTCCTCTGTTTAGTCTAGACAATCCAATACATAAGTATACATATTATGTTCACCAGTTTGGAATTTACAAGGTCCACACACATCATTCACCTTCTTCTTCAAGAGTTATGTTTAAATTTTTTACATAATCAATAAAAGGTCTCCATATATTCTCAAACACAATTTCCTTTGATTTCAGTATATATGTTATTCTTTCTAATGGAAGGTTTGTTAACATCTGTCTTAACCACTGAGTCACATCTGGTCTATGAGTCTTTTTCCATAATAGTGCAATACATTTTTTGGCATTAAGCAAACTGAGGTCTATGAATGTTCTTTCACTTTTATTAAAATTATGCTTTTCTGGGTACAGACCCAACAAAAACAGTTTAGGATTCAGTATGATTTGTTTTGAGATTATTTTTTCAATTGTTACCCTCACCTCTTCCCAAAACATTCTTATTAATCTACATTCCCATAAACAATGAAATAGGGTTCCTTTACTTTCCATGCATTTTGTGCATGTATCTGGTATATTTTTGTTATATCTATTTAACTCCTCCGGTGTAACATACATCCGCATTAACCATTTGAAATGTATCAATTTAAGGCGTGCATTTATTGATTTGGTTTGAGCTTCTGTACAAGCCAATTCCCATTGTTCCTCTGAAATTTCAATTTGCAGATCTTCTTTCCAGTAGTTTAATCTTTTCAGTGAATTTTCACTTGAAGATAGTGTCAATGAGTTATAAAACTCTGAAATAATACCCTTTCTTTTACTATCTTTCATCATCATTTTTTCCAAGGATGAATAAATAGGTCGAGTGAGAGCTTTATTTTGATTTGATCGAATAAAGTTTCTAAGTTGAAGATATTTAAAAAAATGTGTTCTATTGAGATTAAATTTGATCCTCAGCTCTTCAAAAGACATTATGTTGTCTGCACATGGCAAATATAAATCCTGAATCTTTTGTATCCCTTTTAAATTCCATACTTTAAATACAGCGTCCGCTCTCCCTGGTTTAAAATATTGATTACCCCATATTGGACTAAATTGTGACAATAACTGTGGTTCTTTTAAATAGTTTTTAGCTTCACACCATATTTTGATCATATGCTTTACAAATGGATTTTTAACTTGTTTTTGTAATTTTTTTGCCGAATCTGAGTATATGAATATGGGAAGAGGTAAAGGTAAATTGTATGATTCCATTTCAGTCCAGTGAGGGAGATCATTTGATGAAAAATAATATGTCATAGACCTCAGTTGTGCCGACCAATAATACAACATAAAATTTGGACATTTCAGACCTCCATGATCAAATGGTAAATATAATAAAGACAAACGTAATCTAGCCCTCCTGTTGTTCCATATAAATTCCACTAACTTTTTTTTTATTCTTGAGAATAGATCTAAAGGTGGTGATAAGGGAATGTATTGAAATAAATAAAGTATTTTAGGTAAAATATTACTTTTAAGTATATTGATTCTCCCGATCATCGACATTGGTAGTGACATCCATCTCTGAGTTAACTCATTGATATCTGACATTAAGGCTTCATAGTTGACGCTGGCGACTGATTCTAGCTTAGGCATAATTTGGATTCCTAAATATTTAAACTGATTTACAACATTGAATTGATTTACCTCAGGGGCTGGGTAATTTCTCTGGGTCTCATTTAGCATTAATATTGAAGATTTAGTTTTATTTATTTTATATCCTGATATTTCCCCAAAATTCTTTATTAAATTCAACAAGGTTGGAATTGATTTTTTTAGATTCGACATAAACAAAATTATATCATCGGCGTACAGGGAGATTTTATGTTCTGTTGGTCCAACTTTAATTCCATATATTTGTGAATGTAAACGTATCGCTATCGCTAAAGGTTCAATTGCCATAGTAAACAGTAAAGGTGAAAGTGGACAGCCTTGTCGACATCCTCTATTGATTTTTATTGGTTTTGAAATATTGTTATTTGTTAGGATTTCTGCTGTAGCATTATTGTATATTATTTGAACCCATTTTATGAAATTATTTCCAAGTCCAAACCTTTGTAGGACTTCAAAAAGAAAGGGCCATTCAACTCTATCAAAGGCCTTTTCGGCGTCCAATGATAGGAGAGCTGTATCCGGCGCTTCTTTATTAAAATAAATAATATTAAATAGTCTTCTTACATTATGGAAGCCTTGTCTACCCTTTATAAAGCCATTCTGATCTCGATTAATAATATTTGGTAAAATTTCTTGTATTCGTCTTGCTAAAATTTTACAGATTATCTTAAGGTCGGTGTTTAATAGGCTTATTGGTCTCATATTTTCACATTTATTAGAGGGCTTACCTGGTTTTGGCAGCAGTATAACTAAGGCATTATTTATGTATGATGGTAAATTATTATTTTGAAATGCTTCTAAAACCATTTCCAAAAAAGGTTTTATTAATTTATTCTTAAATTTTTTATAAAGGTCAACTGGAAGACCATCTGGTCCTGCACTTTTTCCTGATTTCATATTATCAATGGCTAGCCCAACTTCTTCTTGACTAATTTTAGACTCCAATATCTCCCTGTTTTCATTTGGAATACACGGTATAGATAGTTCGTTCAAAAACCCATTTAGTTTTGTTAAATCAGGTTCATTTTTGGTATCATATAATTTTTCATAGTAATCTCTAAAGGCTCTATTAATTTCTAAAGGATCTATAACTACCTGTCCATTACTTATAATACTGGTAATTGGTGTTTTAATTTCCAATTGTTTAATCTGCCATGCTAATAATTTTCCTGATTTTTCACCTTGTTCATAAAAAGATTGTTTCAATCTTAGAAGACTCGAGGCAGCTCTATTCGCTGATTTTTTGTCGTATTCAGCTCTCAAAATCAGTAATTCATTCTCCAACCTTGGGTCACTTCCTGCATACACTTTTTCCTGAAGACTTTTTTTTTTTTCCACAATATCTTTATTGAACCTTTTTTTTTTTTTAACAAACATGATACAAACAATCAAACACTAACACTAAAGTACTACAAAAAAAAAAATGCACTAAAAACACCAACAACCACCAACAAAATCAAGTCTTCAACAATGCTCCTCTGTTTAGTCTAGACAATCCAATACATAAGTATACATATTATGTTCACCAGTTTGGAATTTACAAGGTCCACACACATCATTCACCTTCTTCTTCAAGAGTTATGTTTAAATTTTTTACATAATCAATAAAAGGTCTCCATATATTCTCAAACACAATTTCCTTTGATTTCAGTATATATGTTATTCTTTCTAATGGAAGGTTTGTTAACATCTGTCTTAACCACTGAGTCACATCTGGTCTATGAGTCTTTTTCCATAATAGTGCAATACATTTTTTGGCATTAAGCAAACTGAGGTCTATGAATGTTCTTTCACTTTTATTAAAATTATGCTTTTCTGGGTACAGACCCAACAAAAACAGTTTAGGATTCAATATGATTTGTTTTGAGATTATTTTTTCAATTGTTACCCTCACCTCTTCCCAAAACATTCTTATTAATCTACATTCCCATAAACAATGAAATAGGGTTCCTTTACTTTCCATGCATTTTGTGCATGTATCTGGTATATTTTTGTTATATCTATTTAACTCCTCCGGTGTAACATACATCCGCATTAACCATTTGAAATGTATCAATTTAAGGCGTGCATTTATTGATTTGGTTTGAGCTTCTGTACAAGCCAATTCCCATTGTTCCTCTGAAATTTCAATTTGCAGATCTTCTTTCCAGTAGTTTAATCTTTTCAGTGAATTTTCACTTGAAGATAGTGTCAATGAGTTATAAAACTCTGAAATAATACCCTTTCTTTTACTATCTTTCATCATCATTTTTTCCAAGGATGAATAAATAGGTCGAGTGAGAGCTTTATTTTGATTTGATCGAATAAAGTTTCTAAGTTGAAGATATTTAAAAAAATGTGTTCTATTGAGATTAAATTTGATCCTCAGCTCTTCAAAAGACATTATGTTGTCTGCACATGGCAAATATAAATCCTGAATCTTTTGTATCCCTTTTAAATTCCATACTTTAAATACAGCGTCCGCTCTCCCTGGTTTAAAATATTGATTACCCCATATTGGACTAAATTGTGACAATAACTGTGGTTCTTTTAAATAGTTTTTAGCTTCACACCATATTTTGATCATATGCTTTACAAATGGATTTTTAACTTGTTTTTGTAATTTTTTTGCCGAATCTGAGTATATGAATATGGGAAGAGGTAAAGGTAAATTGTATGATTCCATTTCAGTCCAGTGAGGGAGATCATTTGATGAAAAATAATATGTCATAGACCTCAGTTGTGCCGACCAATAATACAACATAAAATTTGGACATTTCAGACCTCCACGATCAAATGGTAAATATAATAAAGACAAACGTAATCTAGCCCTCCTGTTGTTCCATATAAATTCCACTAACTTTTTTTTTATTCTTGAGAATAGATCTAAAGGTGGTGATAAGGGAATGTATTGAAATAAATAAAGTATTTTAGGTAAAATATTACTTTTAAGTATATTGATTCTCCCGATCATCGACATTGGTAGTGACATCCATCTCTGAGTTAACTCACTGATATCTGACATTAAGGCTTCATAGTTGACACTGGCGACTGATTCTAGCTTAGGCATAATTTGGATTCCTAAATATTTAAACTGATTTACAACATTGAATTGATTTACCTCAGGGGCTGGGTAATTTCTCTGGGTCTCATTTAGCATTAATATTGAAGATTTAGTTTTATTTATTTTATATCCTGATATTTCCCCAAAATTCTTTATTAAATTCAACAAGGTTGGAATTGATTTTTTTAGATTCGACATAAACAAAATTATATCATCGGCGTACAGGGAGATTTTATGTTCTGTTGGTCCAACTTTAATTCCATATATTTGTGAATGTAAACGTATTGCTATCGCTAAAGGTTCAATTGCCATAGTAAACAGTAAAGGTGAAAGTGGACAGCCTTGTCGACATCCTCTATTGATTTTTATTGGTTTTGAAATATTGTTATTTGTTAGGATTTCTGCTGTAGCATTATTGTATATTATTTGAACCCATTTTATGAAATTATTTCCAAGTCCAAACCTTTGTAGGACTTCAAAAAGAAAGGGCCATTCAACTCTATCAAAGGCCTTTTCGGCGTCCAATGATAGGAGAGCTGTATCCGGTGCTTCTTTATTAAAATAGATAATATTAAATAGTCTTCTTACATTATGGAAGCCTTGTCTACCCTTTATAAAGCCATTCTGATCTCGATTAATAATATTTGGTAAAATTTCTTGTATTCGTCTTGCTAAAATTTTACAGATTATCTTAAGGTCGGCGTTTAATAGGCTTATTGGTCTCATATTTTCACATTTATTAGAGGGCTTACCTGGTTTTGGCAGCAGTATAATTAAGGCATTATTTATGTATGATGGTAAATTATTATTTTGAAATGCTTCTAAAACCATTTCCAAAAAAGGTTTTATTAATTTATTCTTAAATTTTTTATAAAGGTCAACTGGAAGACCATCTGGTCCTGCACTTTTTCCTGATTTCATATTATCAATGGCTAGCCCAACTTCTTCTTGACTAATTTTAGACTCCAATATCTCCCTGTTTTCATTTGGAATACACGGTATAGATAGTTCGTTCAAAAACCCATTTAGTTTTGTTAAATCAGGTTCATTTTTGGTATCATATAATTTTTCATAGTAATCTCTAAAGGCTCTATTAATTTCTAAAGGATCTATAACTACCTGTCCATTACTTATAATACTGGTAATTGGTGTTTTAATTTCCAATTGTTTAATCTGCCATGCTAATAATTTTCCTGATTTTTCACCTTGTTCATAAAAAGATTGTTTCAATCTTAGAAGACTCGAGGCAGCTCTATTCGCTGATTTTTTGTCGTATTCAGCTCTCAAAATCAGTAATTCATTCTCCAACCTTGGGTCACTTCCTGCATACACTTTTTCCTGAAGATTTTTTATTTTATGTTCCAATTTAGCTCTCTCCTCTCGAGTCTTCTTAGATTTTGATCCTGTATAACTAATAATATGTCCCCTAATAAAAGCTTTGAAAGCCTCCCACTTTACACATGCTGATGTTTGTGTAGTATTGATGTCAAAGAACTCGTCTATCTGTTTTTCTATATACTTGACAAATTCCTCATCCTGAAGCCATTTATGCTGAAATTGCCATCTACCTGATTCCTTTGTCAATTTTTTATCTACATATATTAGACAACAGGGTGCATGATCAGAGATCACGATGTTATCATAAAAGCAGTTTTGAATCTTGGACCTTAATTCTGTGGAAATCAAAAAATAATCAATACGTGAGAATGTCTTGTAGGTACTGGAATAACAAGAATAGGCTTTAACTTGTGGTTTCATTTCTCTCCATATATCTAACAATCTCAATTCTTTCATAAAATGATTAATAGTCATCCTACATCCAATGTGCGTACAATCCAGTCCTGTTGATCTATCCACACCTGGATTCAATGTACAATTAAAATCCCCTGCTATTATATGTTGCCCTGTAAGTGATGATAAGATGAGAAATAAATTAGCAAAGAACTTCTGATCATCTATATTGGGACCATATAAGTTCACAAGATTTATATTTTCTAATAGCAAAGAACCTTGAATGATTACATATCTTCCAAATTTGTCTCCAATTACATTTTTCACTTGAAAAGGAACTGATTTATGTATGAGAGTCATAACTCCCCTGGCTCGGGATGAAAATGAAGAGGTGAATACACTTCCCTGCCATCTACTCCTAATTCTTTTAACATCCTCCTCTATCAGATGAGTTTCTTGTAAAAACACAATTCTTGAACCCATGTCCTTTATTTTATTCATAACTTGTTTAAGTTTTTTTAAATTTTGTAGACCTCTGCAATTCCATGAAGTTAAATTAAGATTAACACTTTGGTCCATGATCAATAGAGAGTTTGGGATTACCTTGCAGTGTAAACATGCTCATACAGAGAAGCAAAAACATGAGTGGTTGAACATTCATCCTACAAACTACACACAAACAAATTTCCCCTTCCCACACTTGTGGCAAACCCCCCAAAATCAAAAGAAAAATTCTGTCTCCCGATATAGCCATCGACCGTTCCACACCCACGGGGAACAGCCTAAGCCACTCCTTCTTCATCCTCCCAATCACCCTAACTCTACTGCTTTTAATGACGTAACATTAACTCTCCTCTGTAGTTTTCCAACTTAACTCCAAAATTTTTAACAACTTTGTACATCATAGTTTTTTTTTGTTTGTTTGTTTGTTTTGTTTTTGTTTTGTTTTTTTAATATATAATACAATCTATATTTTGTAAACTTACTATTTACTTCAAGTCAGTCAGATGCCTGTGCAAATGCTTAATTATTCTACCTTATATTTTGTTCATGCTTAGCTCCCACCAGTCTCTTCTTCTTCTTTGATCTTCTTGATGAACTCCTGCGCCTCCTCTGGGGTCTTGAAGATGTGGGTTCTGCCCTCATACGTGGTCAGCAGTCTCGCAGGATAGATTACACCATGACGAATCCCAAGGTTGCGCAGCTCCTTACGTACGGGATCAAACTGCTTCCTCAATTGCTGGATTCCTGTGGCCAAATCTGGGTAGAACCGCACCTGCTGGTCCTGGTGTTTAATCTCTCCTTTTTTAGCTCGTGCAGCGTTGAAGATCTTCATCCTGTCTCTGTTGCTAAGAAACTTCATAACTAAGGTCCTCGGCGGTCCCTTATCTCTCCGTGGGCCAATACGATGTGCTTTTTCCAGAACCACTGCTGATTGCAACTCCTCGCTGCCCAGCACCTCCGGAATCCACTTTTCCAGAAAGGAACATACGTCCCGACCTTCTGATTCCTCTGGAAGACCCACCAGCCTCAAATTATTCTGTCTCGACCGAGATTCCAAATCCAAAATATTATCTTCCAGAGATTTATTTTTTTTTTCCAAAGTGCGCACCTTTAATTGAAGACGGGTGACGTCATCTTCAGCACTAGCGAGACGGAGCTCCATCTGCGCCGTTCGTTCTACACAGTCACCCAATTCCTTTCTTATTCCTTCCAACGCTGTCATAATCCCATCAAATCTAGAGGAAAAGTCCGCTCTCATTGAACTCATGGCAGCCATCAGCGCATCTGCGCCATTCCCCGCAAATATCGCACCGCCGCCAGCCTCCTCCGCCATATATGGAGTTTTGTTTGCTGCGTCACAGACCTGAAAGTCCGTTAATTTGGACTGTTTCGGCGGCTTGGCGGCTTGCTTTTTCCTTTTCCTGGTTTTCCAGCCTTAGGCTTCGCCGACATATCCTCGCCCAAATGCTGGGATACGTTCTGTCCCAAATGAGAGAGTTATTTGCCGATTTTTTTTTTTTCCAGGAGCAGAGCAGAGCGAGACACGTCCGTCCTACGTGGCAGCCATAACCGGAAGTCGACCTCTCATCTTTTTAGTGGGAGAACTTGCACAATTGGTGGCTGACTAAATACTTTTTTACCCCACTGTATATTTGTTATATTTATGACTTTACTCTTAACCAATTTGGAAAGTTCTTACATGCGTTAGTCTTTGGAAAACTGAGCAACATGTACCACATTAAACCAATTATATAAAAAGGAATAGACAAAAAATTAATATTAGCTGATTCTGGATTTAACTTATGATTTTACTGAACTAAAATTAAAAATTTACTAATATTACTAAGAATGGAGTCATTTCTGGTAAGAACAATTTATTGCAGTATAAACAAGAACATGTCAAACCCATTTATAAATCAGTGAAATGAAATTACTCAGTGTATCACTACATGTACTTAAGTAAAAGTACATTTTTTTTCATAAATGTAATCAAGCAAGAGTAAAAAGTATCCTACAATGAAATTAATCAAATTACAATTTTGCACAAATGCTACTTGAGTATTATGTACTTGAGTAAATCTAATTAATTAATAACCACTTCTGAACTTTAGCCAGTACTGTAGATTCAAATAGCTACAACGAAGAAGAACTGCAGCTGTGTTGATTTGTTTTTGTTTGTAATACCAATTAGTTCTGCAGTGGCAAGAGGGCATTGTAAAAGACTGTATGACAAAATTTTTTGTGATACAGTTTCTGATGTAAATGCCAGATGGTGTGACTGCAGTATTTTTTTTTTCCATTTTTAGTATGCAGTGTTAAAAAATGATCAAGGCTGTTATTGAAACTACCAAAACTTATGCAAAACAAACCTGTGTAAAAAATGAGCTTGTTTTTTTTATCATTAAACTGGGCTTAAATCTATTATTTAAGGGTTTCCAGGCACCCAAGAATCCCTGTATTTCACACACTGACCACTAACCAAAGTTAAATTTAATCCTGCTGTATGCATTGTTGATTGTTAATGATTGGTATTGTTTTTTTCCCCCAGGCATAATAGAGAAATAGACATGAAAAGGCACAGAGACATTCAAAGCTTCTTCAAAAAAAGAAGGGAGTCAGAATCAGGTGAGCAGCTTAGAGACAGTAGGGATGAAGAGTAGTCATCTTTGTCTGCACAACATGGTAGGTTATGTTCAGATAGTTCCTGTGTGTCCTGGGTAAATATGCAGGAATATGCCATGTTCTTTTTATTCAAGGGAATACTTGACAATAATCCATAGATTCTATATGGGGTTTAGGTCAGGAGAGTTTGCAGGCCAATCAAACACAGTGATGCCATGGTCATTAAACCAGGTTTTGATACTTTTGGCAGTGTGTGTGTGTGGGGGGGGGGGGGGCAAGTCCTGCTGGAAAATGAAATCAGCTTCTCCATAAAGCTTGTCAGCAGAGGGAAGCATGAAGTGCTCTAAAATTTCCTGGTAGATGACTGCGCTGACTTTGGTCTTGATAAAACACAGTGAACCAACACGAGCAGATGACATGGTTCCTCAAATCATCACTGACTGTGGAAACTTCACACTAAACCTCAAGCAATTTAGATTCTGTGCCTCTCCACTCTTTCGCCAGACTCTGGGACTTTGATTTCCAAATGAAATGCAAAATTTACTTTTATCTGAACAGAGGTCATCTGATGGTATTTGTCCACTGTTTTATCAAGACCAAAGTCAGCACAGTCGTCTACCAGGAAATTTAAGAGCACTTGATGCTTCCCTCTGCTGACAAGCTTTATGGAGAAGCTGATTTCATTTTCCAGCAGGACTTGGCACCCCCTCCCCACACACACAAACACTGCCAAAAGTATCAAAACCTAGTTTAATGACCATGGCATCTCTGTGTTTGATTGGCCAACAAACTGTCTCCAAGTGGGGCCTTGCATGGCCTGCGGTGTTTCCGCCTGGCACTCACTCTTCCAATGCCACTCAGTCCTGCCCTGACTGCTTGTAGCTCCACTGCTGACCCCACCCCTGTGGTCCCGTGTTCACCAGTCCTCTACGGCCATGCTCCGGGAACATCTGAGACCATTGTCTGGGCCCCGCTTGTTGCCGCAGGTCCTCCCCTATGCCGCCCGGCTCCCACATCCAGGGCAGCTTGGACACTGGCACTGGGGCCCTCTCACAGCGACCTTGAGCATGACGCAGCCTGTCCACTTTCCGGAGTGCCCAGCAACGGTTCATCCCACACTGCATTGTCCTGGACTCTAGGAACCGGTTGGTGCCACAGTCCACCACCTGACCACTCTTCCCCAGCGCCGCTCCTAATGGAGAATCGAAGGCCATAAAATAAGTTGCAGCCCATGATGTTAGAGCCGTGGGCCACCACGATGAACTCCACAGCGGCCATCATCGCTGACTTGTACTGAGCCGTCAATGTGATGGTACTCACTGTGGCCAACCATCCTCCTCCTTAGCCGCAAAGCGGCGCTGAGAAACTTCCAATCCTGTAGTGGGGAAAACATTGTCTGACTGTAGCCCAATTCAGCACAGAACTCTCTGCTCCCGTGTCGACCAACATTGGTACCGGAACTCCATCCAAAATTACCGTGCAGCATGTGCGCCCATCGGTACTCGGGGACACAGTGTGTATTACCGTTGGAACGGGAGACGTTGAAGTCTTGTGCGGGCTCTCTTGTCCAGCTGACTGGCACATCCTTGTGAAATGATGGAGACGGCCGCAATTTCCATAGCACTTTCCTTTTGTCACATACTCTCTGGCCTTGTGGCGGTGCTTCGTGGACCCACAACCCATACACCTGGGCTTCCCCGGGTCAGACCTCATCCATGCAGCGTTGGCCTCCTCCACGTCCACAACGCTCCCATCGCTGTCTGGGTCCACTACCTGTGCAGCCATGGGGGATCTTGAACCTCCCAGCGAAAGACGCTCGCTTAGCTCCCGAGTTAGCTTATCTGCTGCTTCCAGCTGTAGCGCTAACTCGACAGCCCTAGTCAGCGTCAACTCCCCTGGGAACGTGAGCAGCTTGGAGCGGACTGAAGCACAGTTGGTGTGTTCTGCCAACTGGTTGCATACCATTTCTTCTTCCAGTGGCCCGAACCGGCACCCAACGGCCAACTGCCTTAAATCCGACACGAACCGTTGGATCGGTTCGCCTACCTGTTGGCAGCGCTGTCTGAACTTAATCTGCCTAATGATGATGTTGTCTGGCACCCTGAAATGGCAGGCCATTAACCTGACCACGTCTTCATAAGTGTCCGCATCTCTAAGCGTGCCCAAAATTCTTTGTCCCTCCATAACACTAATAATGCGCGGGCTCACAGCTTCTCCATTCTTCCCAGGTCCAACGCCACCATGTACGTCTGGAAAGCATCACACCAACGAGGCCATGGCACAGACGGCTGTTCCGGGAGCTCCAGGAATGGACGAATTGGTGTTCCACATGCCTCCATGAGTTTACCTCTTGTCGCCAAATGTTATATCGTAACTTGTAGACAAGGATGAGGCAAGGAGTGGAGCTGAACACTTGTTTATTAATAAGCTGGGCTCTGTACACCCAACTGCACATGCAGCCGCTTGGCAGAGGAAAGGCGGAAGAGAGCGCCCCCCTGCCAGCAGCCCCTCTTATACCACCGGAGATGGCGGAACCAGAAACCGGGGCCGTCATCCCGTACCACACAAATAAGAGCTTCAATAAAAACAGTATATTAACATTGAACAAATACATAATACAACCTTCTGGTTACTGGATGACCAGCTCTACCTCCTCAGCCACTGCTGCAAAGTTCAAGATTTTTATGCTGCATTTAAATGTAGCATTCAAATCACCACAAAATTGTACACACCGGACCTTTAAGAAGAACCTTGTTAGAATACAGTGAGGAATAGCAGAGAGATTTTCTCCTAATTGATTGTCTGAAGAACCCCTGGAGGATATCGCTTCTCCGCAGAGCGGACGGAGGAGGGCAGCACGGCGGTGACAGTTCGCCGTCGTCATCGTGCTTGTCACAAAGCCGAACCTCCTCTTTGAATCTGACCCACTTCAGGCCCCTTTGTCATTCAAATAACCTCATGAATATTTCACTCCTCTCATCTGACAGCCGGGTGAAGGGAGGGTAGAGGAGAGGAGTCGAGGCTGACTTGAAAGAGCGGCAATCTTCAGCGTGGCATGTTTTTTTTTTTTTTTTTAGTTGGGCGTAATGACCTGCGCAGGCACTGGGCGAGTCAAAGCAGAGGCAGTCGTGCGCGCGTGTAACTCTGACACGTCCTTGAAGGGGCCGCCGCTTGTTTCCCACCTCCACCGCCCCCCCTCCCCACAGGTGCAAAGCTTTAAAAAGAAATCACAACACAGCCAGGGTCCATGTGCGGAGAGTCACCTTGCTGCACGGGGGCAGCCTGTTTGTTTGCCTTTACAACCATGAACGCACTCTCCGGGGGCCGACTACTGGGTGAAAGGTAGAAAGCTAATGAGGCAAGTGGCGGAAACACTCGTAACCTACAAATGCATCCTGACACGGAAACGCAGGAAATAAGCGGCGCTCTTGACGTGGCCTCTTTAAAATCGGTTTTAGTGGAGTGGCTCTGGAGCGCGGGGCAATCAAAACTGGAGTGGCTTTTTCCTCTGATCACCTCCATCATATAGGGCAGCGTACGCGTGTGCACGTGTGGTAGCGATAGCGTACGCAACGCGGCCCCTTTAAGAGCACAGTGTCCTTTTTTGTTTTTATTATTTTTTGAGAATGAGCCCAGACTCGGACTCTGTGTGTGTGTGTGCGCGTGTTGACCGTGGGGGAAGCTTGAGCAGTGGAATGGCTAACTTATCCCCCCCCCCCCAGCCCCCACCAAAAAAAAAAAAAATCTGTTCGGACCAAATGGCAGCCTCAGCCTCTCCACATGCCCTTATCTACCGATGGAATGCAACAGCTGTGCGGTGGAGCGGCTAGCTGAAACCCCCCTGACAGACCCCTGCCCCCCCCCCCCCCCCATCTACCTCCAAGCTCCTGAAAGGCAGGCGGCTGAAGTAAAAAGTGAGCTAGACACAGCGAGAGACTCGGCAGGGCTGCTGCACAGTCAAGATAGAGGGAGGGGGGAGAGAGAGAGAGAGAGAGAGAGAGAGAGAGAGAGAGAGTGTGTGTGTCAGGGACAGGCAGTGCTGAAAAGGAGAGCACAAAGAGAAGGAAAGTGGAGCAGGGGAGGGGAACAGGAGGCTGGGTGAAGGGAGAGGGAAAGACAAAAGAAGGAGAGGGGAGACATAGCCGGGTGAACGGAGGGGACCGAGCAAATGGCTACGGAGGAGACGGCGGGGGGAGCCAGGAAAGCCACCAAGAGCAAACTGTTTGAGTTCCTGGTCCATGGAGTGGTGAGTGGCGCTGTCTGTCATTCCCGTGAAGGGATCGGGGCTCTGGCATGCATCTGTGAGCGTGTGTGTGTGTGTGTGTGTGTGTGTGTGTGTGTGTGTGTGTGCATGAGTCGGCGGTAGCAGCAGCGGCGGCGGTCTGTGTGTGTGTGTGTGTGTGCGCGAGAGATAGCTGGGTAAAGCTGGCCATGTGAAGGTTATTTCCAGCCCCCCCACACCCACCCTCCTCCTCCTCCACCACTGGATGCCACCCTGTTAGGAGGAGGAGAAGTGGAGCAGCATGGATGGATGGAGCTGGGCAGGAGAAGGATGGGGAGCAGAGGATTTTCTAATGTTAAAATGTAGAAACGGGAGCTGAGCGGGAGCAGCCAGATCTCCCCCCCCCCCCCCCCATTTGGCTAACCGAGCAGCAGCACACCGAGCACGCTTCCCCGGGAGTCACACACCGAAGCGGGGAGGAGGAATGGCGAGTCCTCTTCCGAACAAGAGTCAGGATCCGAGCCTCTGAGGTCACCAGGCAGCCGGACGTCGTAGCAGCTGGAGCCGAGGCGGCCGCCCGGTCCTGGGAATCCTGCAGGACAATCAGCCCATTCATGAATTAGCTAGCACGAAATGTCAAGTGTTCCTCATGGTTAGAGGTTAAAGCAACTGTTACCTTAAGCGTCATGCGGCGCACCAGTCAGTCACAGCAGCGGCTTGTTCCGGAAGGCAGACTGATGAATTTAAGGCTCGACACCTCTGGGGTCAGGGTGACTTCAGGTGTAACTTTTAGCACATTTTACCTCCAGCTGATTTGCAGTCGCAGCTCTGTGACAGAGACACATGCCTGTAGTGAGTCAGATCGACCCAAACTTGTAGCTTAAACAGTAGTAGTGAAAAATGTGTCCACCTATTAACAAATCCCAGATTGGCCAATTATTTTTTTCAGCTGGTGTGATTAAAGGGTTTTTAAGATCGGTGCTTTAAAAATTTGATATGCCAATATATCAGGCAGATGTATAAAATGAGCTAATTTCCCTCAAATATTTTTACATTGTTATTCATGAGCTTTAAAATTAAATGAGTGTATGAAGCCACTGACTGCACACTTCAGCAGGTGGAATATTCTATTGCAGTAGTCGTCTGAACCGATTAAAGGGGTCGCTGACTGAAAAATTATGTTTTTGTAGGTTTTAACCTTTTGAAATGCCTCTAGTGGTCACGCGATTATCAAAAAATATCATAGCACTCATTTCTCTTAAACACGCAGCCTTTACATCGTTTCTGTCTCTGACAAGCCATTTTAACTCTTCGGGATTTGCTATGGAACGTCATAAACATGGTGAGCCCAGCCTTAATACCCACCCGCTGCACTATTATTTGGTGGCTGAGCTGTCTGTCTGCAAATATAAGCAGGGTATTATGGAGTTAGCTTCCCAAACACAGTTTATATTGTTATCATCTTTAGATTTCAGTCGCCCTAGTAGACATCCCTGTCTCCTCCTGGTTCGTTAATCCACAGTCAATAATATCTGGCTTATTTTGTTATATTTTTGCTGTAAAGCTACAATTAGCATCACAACAGTTAGTATTAATATTTTTTTTAACCAAGACCCAAGACGGCTAGCTGAAGGTAACAGTTTAGCCACTCAATTGCGAATGTTTCTGTGCTTATTGTACTTCAGGGACGCGGACGCATCCTGTCGACCACTGAAACCACACGTCCCTGCCCACAAGGGGCTTGCATTATTTCAACTACCTAGCTAACATTGGCAATAGTGATGTAAAGTTGCAGGTTTACAATAAAAAGAGAAATTAGCAAAAAAAAAAAAAAAAAACAAGTTACAAATTTACTAGAATAGTGTCACAAATCTTTGAGTTACTGGTGAAACTAAAGTTACAAATTTACAGTGGGGCAAAAAAGTATTTAGTCAGCCACTAATTGTGCAAGTTCTCTCACTTAAAAGATGAGAGAGGTCTCCAATTTTCATCATAGGTATACCTCAACTATGAGAGACAAAATGAGAAAAAAAAAAATCCAGAAAATCACATTGAAGGATTTTTAATGAATTAATTGGTAAATTCCTCAATAAAATAAGTATTTGGTCACCTACAAACAAGCAAGATTTCTGGCTCTCACAGACCTGTAACTTCTTCTTTAAGAGGCTCCTCTGTCCTCCACTCGTTACTTGTATTAATGGCACCTGTTTGAACTCGTTATCAGTATAAAAGACACCTGTCCACAACCTCAAACAGTCAGACTCCAAACTCCACTATGGCCAAGACCAAATAGCTGTCAAAGGACACCAGAAACAAAACTGTAGACCTGCACCAGGCTGGGAAGACTGAATCCGCAATAGGTAAGCAGCTTGGTGTGAAGAAATCAACTGTGGGAGCAATTATTAGAAAATGGAAGACCTACAAGACCACTGATAATCTCCCTCGATCTGGGGCTCCACGCAAGATCTCACCCCGTGGGGTCAAAATGATCACGAGAACGGTGAGCAAAAATCCCAGAACCACACGGGGGGACCTAGTGAATGACCTGCAGAGAGCTGGGACCAAAGTAACAAAGGCTACATCAGTAACACACTACGCCGCCAGGGACTCAAATCCTGCAGTGCCAGATGTGTCCCCCTGCTTAAGCCAGTACATGTCCAGGCCCGTCTGAAGTTTGCTAGAGAGCATTTGGATGATCCAGAAGAGGATTGGGAGAATGTCATATGGTCAGATGAAACCAAAATAGAACTTTTTGGTAAAAACTCAACTTGTCGTGTTTGGAGGAGAAAGAACACCATACCTACTGTGAAGCATGGGGGTGGAAATATCATGCTTTGGGGCTGTTTTTCTGCAAAGGGACCAGGACGACTGATCCATGTAAAGGAAAGAATGAATGGGGCCATGTATCGTGAGATTTTGAGTGAAAACCTCCTTCCATCAGCAAGGGCATTGAAGATGAAACGTGGCTGGGTCTTTCAGCATGACAATGATCCCACATACGCCACCCGGGCAACGAAGGAGTGGCTTCGTAAGAAGCATTTCAAGGTCCTGGAGTGGCCTAGCCAGTCTCCAGATCTCAACCCCATAGAAAATCTTTGGAGGGAGTTGAAAGTCCATATTGCCCAGCGACAGCCCCAAAACATCACTGCTCTAGAGGAGATCTGCATGGAGGAATGGGCCAAAATACCAGCAACAGTGTGTGAAAACCTTGTGAAGACTTACAGAAAACGTTTGACCTCTGTCATTGCCAGCGAAGGGTATATAACAAAGTATTGAGATGAACTTTTGTTATTGACCAAATACTTATTTTACCAAGGAATTTACCAATTAATTCATTAAAAATCATTCAATGTGATTTTCTGGATTTTTTTTTTCTCATTTTGTCTCTCATAGTTGAGAAATACCTATCATGAAAATTGGAGACCTCTCATCTTTTAAGTGGCAGAACTTGCACAATTGGTGGCTGACTAAATACTTTTTTGCCCCACTGTACAAGAATAAAGGTGGAAATGTGCAAAAAGTTGGAAATTTATGAGGGGAAAAGGTCATAAATTTATATATATAAAAAAACCCTAAAACTAACATTTAAAAAGTTACAAACTTATGATTAAAAAGTGTAAATTTGTTTGAAAAATGTGATAAATCACAATTATATAAGAAAAAAAAATAACAAATTGATTATAAAAAAAAAAACCCTCTAAATTTCATGAAGAAAAATCCTGGAATTGTGTTAGGAAATGGGCAAAAGTGTAAAGCGCTTTGGTCATCCGGAGGTGAGTAAAAAGCGCTATATAAGTAAACGCCACGCCATTTACCATTTAGGCAGAAGTTTACAGGAAAAATGTCACATTTATAAAGACCTTACAAATTGTGAAGAAAAATCAGGAAAATTTATGAGGAAAAGTCACAAATTTAGTAGGAAAAATGCTATAAATTTGCAAGAAAAAAACCCTGCAAATTTACTAGAATAAAGTTACACATTTAAATGGAAAAAACAGCAGTTTTTCAGAAAAGATATCCAGATGTATGAGTAAAGTGAGTCTGATATTTATGAGGGAAAAACACTAAAAGTTGCATGAAAAAAGTTACAAATACACAAGAATAAATAAAAAATGGGGGAAAAAAATCAGATTTATGAAAAGATTTGGGGAACAGGTTTCCTAACATTTTTCATGTGTATTTCTTTATAAATCCTAAGATAAAATTTAAAAGGTAGTTTATTATTGTTGCAACAGAACTTTCACCTAAAGTACAACTAAATGTATTAAAATTTTGATTAAAAAAACATCTGTAAAATGTACCAATTAACAAGGCCTTAGTTTCAAAGACTGATCAAAAGTAAAGTAAATTGTAAACTGCATGTTAAAAATAAGAATAAACTTGTCTTATTTACAGTTACAGCAAAGCAATCATATTTCCTTGTCCCTTTTTCCAATTTTTTTTTTTTTTTAAATTTATCAACCTCTACCAGGATAACGTTGGTATCCATGGAGGGAATGACTAAAATCCTTTCAGTGATATAAAATGAACTGATGAGATGAGCTCGTTCAGCCTTAATTAATTTAAAACAAGACAAAACTGTAAAATAATACATGAGACCATTATCTGTCAGCCTGTCACTGTGCATGTTTTCTAATTCTGGACCAGCATCTTAACTTCCACTTGAATTTCCACTGAATTTCAACTTTGCTCAGATCCTAAGAAGGGCTTCACTTCTTGAGAATTTTAGAATGATTTTGTGGTTTTTATTTGTTTGGCTGAAGAATAAATTTTTTCCTTTAATAGACAATTGACAGGAAATGAGATCATAGACAGACGATGGGAAATGCCATGAGTGTGTTTTGACGAGAAGGCTGCACAGTATTTAACACACAAAAGCACACAAATCTTAGAAGAAAGGTCAAAAAATATTCACATTTTACCTTGGTAAAGGTTTGGTTTTGTCAGTATCCAACTTCAGGAAGAGCAAGTCCCGTTTAGGTCAGATCTGTCAGTTGGAATGAACTAAAATGTCAAAATAAAGATGATCAAAAAGTTGTCAGTTTTATGAAATAAAAGCTGTACATTTCTCAGGGAAAAATACTAAATTTATGAGAAAGTAGTGACAAATTTAATAGAAAAATGTCACAAATTGATAAGGAAACCATTACAGACGTATGGGAATAAACTCACAAGTTTAAAAGAAAAAAGTATAAATAGGCAAATTTACCAGGGTAAAGTCTAATTATCTGAATTTAAAAAAAAACAAAACTCATATATGAAAGTAAAACTTTTAAATTTGTGTGAGAAAAGTTTCATATTTAAAAAGAAAATCTAATCACCTATTATTTGTACTTCTTGAATTTTACCTGAATTTTAAGGATCAATTTAGGCTTTGTGGCTCCATGCATTTTTTTTTTTTTAATTTTCCAGGTGACAAAGACTTTTAGACTCTTTTTATTGAAGTGTTGTCACCTTAGTAGACCAGCTTGCTCATTAATTCAGTCTATTAAATATCTCATACTCTTTTGGCTGTGATAGCTAGGTAGTTCTGGCTGCTAACGTTAGCTGGTCTGAGCAGCTACAGCTGGGATTTCTGACCGACTTCGAGGTCAGCCTGCTGGGTACCAAATGAGAGAGGAGTTGGGTAGCCTACTAGCTGCTAAACATCTGTTTATATCTGGTTTTTTTTTTATGTATTCTATCCATTCCCAATAGACACCCGTTTTCCCAGCCGGACCATCAACCAACCCCTGACCACATATTTCATTCATAGACAATATTTTAGCTTACTTTATTAGCCCATTCCATCATTTACCAATCAACGCTTTACCAAAATTGCTACTCCTTTTAGACAATTTCCCCGATGCTCACCAAACTCGCACAGTTATCCTCAATGGATCTGTATCCAGGTTTCATTCAAGATCACGATCAAGGTTTAGGAGATCCTGGCACTTGTGTGTTTTGCTTAAACCATATTTACTGGCTTTCCTCCACAGCAGGCCCAACTGCTACTCCTCACAGAAGAGGAGATGCCACAACGGCAGGGGCTCGTGTGGAGGTGTCCAGGATAGGCTAGCAACTAACCCAAACTGTCCAGCTATTTCCTGGCTAGTGTTTGTGTCATGGACAATTGAATGGACCTCATCCAACTGCTGAGGTCTGCCTAGTGTGAAGTGAGGGAATGCTGTTTTCATTTTTTTTTCATTGAAACATGGCTAAATGACAGTATTTCTGCTATATATGCTACGGAACAAAAGACAGTTAAATGTTTTACCTTTTTTTCTCCTTATTGTACTGAAACTAAACCGAGCTGTGACTTCTGTAGTCACCAAACCAAAATCTTTGTGTACTGTTACACCTCTAGTATCAGCTGATATTCACCTTGTTAACTGATACTGGCCTGTTGATAAATAAGAATCACCATTATCAGCAATATTTATTGGTGTGTCCCAGTTGTGTAGCATTGATTTTGCCCGGAAACAGAGAACAGTAGACTCATACACATCACACATCTTAGCAGTCTGTCGGGGTCTGATCAGATTCTTCCACACAGCTCTGTCTTTCGCCTTCTGCTGCCCGAACTCCTGACCTTGTTAACCCTGGCAATGTCCGAGCTGCTATGAGTTGCTTTCTGACTGACCATTTCATGAAGCTGCTTGCAAAGTATTTGAGTACTGCTAGCTTTTGCTGGGCTAGTGGCACATTCTTGGCAGATAGAGGTATTATCAGTGGCAAGGACAGGCCAGGACAAATTGACTCCAGTATCTGTTGCAGTGACTGACCAGATGATAGGTTTGTTTAACAGCTGCAAATTTAGAAAACTCATGGGACTTAACCATTTTAAAGCATTTTATCGATAATTATTTTAGAACAGTTCAGTAATGCGTATTTCTTTGTTTCTCTGGCATTAAAGGGGGGGGGGGGGTGACACCATAAACAAAAGAAACAATCAGTATCAGCCATCAGCCAAATTATTATTTTACATATCATGTTAGTATTGACCCAGAATTTCAGAGTCTGTGTATCCCTACTGATCAGGGCTTTCCTGACCAATTTTGGGAGCAGTAGCAAAAATTTAAGCGTAATCCAGAGCAAATATGAGATCTGAGTATTCTGTACTGTCTTTCGTCTCCCTCAGTAAACTGCATCAGCAGAAGTCTTTTTAAGAAATGAGGCTTTTTTTTAAATGAATTTTTTGCTTTTTTATTGCAAATTTATTACATTTTTTACTCATAAATTTACATTTTTAATCATAAATGTGCATTATTTTTCTTGTAAATTTAATTTAGCACATTTTCTTGGGAATTTTAAGATGTTTTTTCCTCATAAATTTGCAGTTTTCTCCACATTAATTGGATTCTTTCTTTTATATTTGCAGATTTATTCAAGGTCGTATGTGACCATTTTGGTAAATCTGTGATTTTTGCATTAAGTTGACACTGTTTTTTTCCTTGTAAATTAGTCAGATTTTTGTTATAAATTTCCAACGGGGTTTGGTAAATTTGAAAAAGGAAAATGTTACTGTTGGGGAAAAAACTTCTTATCTCCATATTTAATAATAAACACATTCTGTTATTCACCCTTATGCCTCTGGATGATGTTTACGAATATCAAACCAATGACAAGCATTAGAAAACCAGTGTGAATAAATCTCATAGCTGCTAAATTAATCAGAACATAGTTTTCCTCACTTCAGTTTGCATCAGGCAGTGGCAATTTGTAATTGACCTTTTATTAAAATCAAACAATTTGTGGGAAAAGTGAATATCCAAATATCAAATATTAAAGCCAACCACCACTGTAATTAAAGCACTATAGGTGCTGTTGCCTTGGTGCTTGTCTGCCTCATGGCTTATCTTTACTGCAAGGCCTTATCTTAAAATTCTGGCAAATCAAAAGTTGCAAATCTATGGCAATGCACTGATACAAGCCTTTAGTTCTACTTGATTTTGACTTGGTGACCTGAAAACCTGGTAACAGATATAAACACACTGACATAGTATTAGGGCTGGATAATTTAACCCCTTGCACTCTGGTCAATTTCCCTAAAAACGCCAAAAAATAACGTACCCAAAGTAAATCAAAAGCTGTTCTTCAACCCTTTACAGCATCTTCATGGGGTTGGTCTCATTTAAAAGAAAACACTTTGAATTTTTTGGCAAAACAGTCATAATCTCTCTAAGTGCTCCGGCCACTGAGTAACAGTCATCTAAACATACTGAACTTGAAGAAAATAAATTTCGCCTGGGTGTTTTTTTGGATACAAATGCTTGCAAATAACACACAGCTGTCAGTTACTGGCTGGAAAATGCAACAGAAATGTAGAACCAAGTGTTATCCAGCTGAGGTCAAAATTTTGTAACAATACCACAAAAAATGAATATATTACACAGCTTTTTTCTTAGGTTGTTCCCAGGCGTTTTTGAACTGTGCCAAATTGTGCCAAATGGCACAGTTTGGAAAAACGTCTGTAACTTTTGAATGATTCAATATAGAAGCTTCATCTTGGGCTCTAATGAAAGGTGACACTCAGGGCTGTGTGTGTGTGTGTGTGGGGGGGGTTGTTTATTCATTCATGAATGAATGAATGAACAAACAAGCCCCCACACACAAAGAAGCATGCCACGTAAAAAAATGTGTGGCTTTTTTTACAAGAAAAAATAACCTACAGTGCACTAAAAATTATTCTAAAATATCTGTAATGTAGAAGATAACAACTCCCACCCACCCACCCCCGTTACAGAGGATGGACATCGACCGGTGCGCCGCGGTCACGGTGCACCGCGGTCTACTACGCACAGTTGTAATTTACCGATCGGTCAAAAGTCATTTTTGATTACAATTTTCAGGGATAAAGAATAATTTAGCTTACAACACTTACCTGTCCACAACAGCAGTGTCGCTGGCGAGCTTCTCTTCCTCATTGTCAGACGAACATGACGCTGGTCCGCTTGTTACGGACTCGTGGTTCTGGTCACGCGACCCGGTCAAACCATAATTCCATTATTGCGGTTTTGCGCTTCCATGATTGCGGTTTTGGCGAACGATTTTTCAAAACAAATAAGAACAGTAGTAAGAAAAAAAGACTGGCGAACGCCTGTGTGTCACCCAGCCTTACACAAAACAGATTTTAGGCAAGGGAGGCACGCTTTCGAACTTCCGTGCTTCAATTGGCTGGCTGTATTCGCAGCCGTTGGTAGGCGGGTCCTTCTTGCTAGGTTTTCAGTCATTGGTTCTTCAAGGTTTCAGAAACCCAATTCAAGGCTCTTATTAGTCGAATGAGAGGTCAGTCACATCTAAACCAATCAAAGCACTCCTTTGGCTTTCTGTTCGCGGCTGTGTCTGTAGTGGAAGAACGGAAATGCAGCTTTTTTTTCCAGTGCGCACTAGGACGCACAGTGAGGACGTCCTCGTGTGCTCTAGGACGCAGAGACGTGTCCGCCCGCGGTACACCGAAGTGCAACAGGTTAACCTTAAATCAGCATCACAGTTATTTGAACCTATCATGGTGCTTTTTATTTTTTTATGTTTGTTTCACCCCCTCTTTTCTTCTCCTTTATAGTTCACTGACAAGAATCATAAATAAAGTGACACTCCACCAAAATTCAAGTTTCTTTTCTGTTGTTAACATGTCTGTAACATGTTTTTTGTGACTTACAAGACATACAGTGGGGCAAAAAAGTATTTAGTCAGCTACCAATTGTGCAAGTTCTCCCACTTAAAAGATGAGAGAGGTCTCCAATTTTCATCATAGGTATACCTCAACTATGAGAGGCAAAATGAGAAAAAAAAATCCAGAAAATCACATTGAAGGATTTTTAATGAATTAATTGGTAAATTCCTTGGTAAAATAAGTATTTGGTCACCTACAAACAAGCAAGATTTCTGGCTCTCGCAGACCTGTAACTTCTTCTTTAAGAGGCTCCTCTGTCCTCCACTCGTTACCTGTATTAATGGCACCTGTTTGAACTCATTATCAATATAAAAGACACCTGTCCACAACCTCAAACAGTCAGACTCCAAACTCCACTATGGCCAAGATCAAAGAGCTGTCAAAGGACACCAGAAACAAAATTGTAGACCTGCACGAGGCTGGGAAGACTGAATCTGCAATAGGTAAGCAGCTTGGTGTGAAGAAATCAACTGTGGGAGCAATTATTAGAAAATGGAAGACATACAAGACCACTGATAATCTCCCTCGATCTGGGGCTCCACGCAAGATCTCACCCCGTGAGGTCAAAATTATCACGAGAACGGTGAGCAAAAATCCCAGAACCACACGGGGGGACCTAGTGAATGACCTGCAGAGAGCTGGGACCAAAGTAACAAAGGCTACATCAGTAACACACTACGCCGCCAGGGACTCAAATCCTGCAGTGCCAGATGTATCCCCCTGCTTAAGCCAGTACATGTCCAGGCCCGTCTGAAGTTTGCTAGAGAGCATTTGGATGATCCAGAAGAGGATTGGGAGAATGTCATATGGTCAGATGAAACCAAAATAGAACTTTTTGGTAAAAACTCAACTTGTCGTGTTTGGAGGAGAAAGAACACCATACCTACTGTGAAGCATGGGGGTGAAAACATTATACTTTGGGGCTGTTTTTCTGCAAAGGGACCAGGACGACTGATCCGTGTAAAGGAAAGAATGAATGGGGCCATGTATTGTGAGATTTTGAGTGAAAACCTCCTTCCATCAGCAAGGACATTGAAGATGAAACGTGGCTGGATCTTTCAGCATGACGATGATCCCAAACACACTGCCCGGGCAACGAAGGAGTGGCTTCGTAAGAAGCATTTCAAGGTCCTGGAGTGGCCTAGCCAGTCTTCAGATCTCAACCCCATAGAAAATCTTTGAAGGGAGTTGAAAGTCCGTGTTACCCAGCGACAGCCCCAAAACATCACTGCTGTAGAGGAGATCTGCATGGAGGAATGGGCCAAAATACCAGCAACAGTGTATGAAAACCTTGTGAAGACTTACAGAAAACGTTTGACCTCTGTCATTGCCAACAAAGGGTATATAACAAAGTATTGAGATGAACTTTTGTTATTGACCAAATACTTATTTTACCGAGGAATTTACCAATTAATTCATTAAAAACTAGAAAAGCACTCAGAGAGCGCAGACCTCCGCCAAGCGCTGCAGTTCCCCCATACAGTGTTTGTGTGTACGTTTTCAGATTCCTTGACCATGAAAACATATGACTAGCAATTTGACAATGATATGATTAGTGGTTCAGTAGTTATTCACGAAAATGACATTTTCCATAATGGCGGCCACAGTTCCCCCCCATACAGTGTTTGTGTGTACGTTTTCAGATTCCTTGACCACGAAAACATATGACTAGCAATTGGATTGACAATGATAGGATTAGTGGTTCAGTAGTTATTCAGGAAAATGGCATTTTCCATAATGGCGGCCACAGTTCCCCCATACAGTGTTTGTGTGTACGTTTTCAGATTCCTTGACCATGAAAACATATGACTAGCAATTGGATTGACAATGATTGGATTAGTGGTTCAGTAGTTATTCACAAAAATGGCATTTTCCGTAATGGCAGTTTTCTTCTGGACGGTGATCCGGATCATCCCCAAAATTTAATCAGTTCTTCCTTGTACCATTTCCAACAACGCCTGAAAGTTTCATTGAAATCCGTCCAAAACTTTTTGAGTTATCTTGCTAACCAACAGACAGACAAACAGACAGACAGACAAACGCTGGCAAAAGCATAACTTCCTGGCCTTCGGCCTGGCGGAGGTAATCATTCAATGTGATTTTCTGGATTTTTTTTTTCTCATTTTGTCTCTCATAGTTGAGATATACCTATGATGAAAATTGGAGACCTCTCTCATCTTTTAAGTGGGAGATCTTGCACAATTGGTGGCTGACTAAATACTTTTTTCCCCCCACTGTATCTAGAGCAAAATCAGTCCCAAGTCTGTGTTTTTCTGCTGTGAATGTCCAGTTAATCCCCCCCCCCCCCCCCACTCCCAAAGGGCGACTTTGGACAGAACGTTTCTAGCTACGTAAGCATTCGTGCTTAGCCTGGTTGATTATCATTTACCAATCAGGCTAAGCACTGGGCATGGCTAAACACTTGAGTTCACTCCCCCAGGGGAAGAGGGAGTTGCCGACGTGGCTCCGGACAGAGGATCACGATCTGAAGTCAGCATCCCTTCCTGGGAACGGCGCAAAACCGACTGCTGCTGCCCGTAGTTTTCCATCGCTGGGGCTACCATATTCTGGAACCCCTGTAGCGCACGCAGGGCGCAGTCAGCTCGGAGACTGAAGTCCACTGGCTGCTGCGCCTGTACGTGCAGGGTCCTGGAGGTGCCCCAGGCTGGTGTTGACAAAGAGATGGGAGGCACATTGTTGGAAGGCCAAACCAAACAGAGATATCTGCTCTAAGGGGACGAAGGTGCCAAGACCGCCACCCGTCCATTTTGCATTTGTTTGACTCAATTCGGTGAAGGGGTTTTTTGGGGGGGAGGGGGGACACAAAACCCCCGGGCATTCCATTCCGTCTCCGCCAGGGAGGACAGAGGAGGAGACATTAAATCCCCCACTCCCTCCAGAGGAGGGAGGCGAGTTGGACACCCAGGAGGCGGGTAGCGCAATGGCTGGGGTGAGCCCGCATGCGCCGTGCTGCGGTCGTGGTTCCACAGCGGCAGGCGGGCACACCGGACTGCTGGCTCCCAGCGACCTGCCCCTTTGCCTCCTTCACTCCCATGCAGGAGAAACTCAGACAGCGAGCTGGGGAGACCCTAGGGGGAGTGGGCAACCAGAGATCGGCAGGGAGCCTTCCAGCCTCCACGCGGGCCTGGGCAGTGACTCATCACCTTGTACAATGTCCTCTTCTTCCTGTTCTTCTTGTGAGTCGCTCTCGGGTTCAAACATTTACGTTTGAATCACTCAGATGTTTTGACTAGCCATGCAAGGCAGTCTTCGGTGTTCTCAGGTCAGAGGACAGCAGAGAGCTGGCCTTGCAGCATCGGCTACTGGTGGGTGAGAGTATGGGTGGGGCTAATTAGAATATTCATAGATCCACACATACTTAAGTAGGTGGAAGATGTAAAAGCTCTTTCCAAGCAATTCTAAGGCAATGAAAGTTTTTTTGTGGATAAAAAGCCACAATATACTATTTTGAGCAATGCACATTTGTTTTTGAGGTGGTTTTAGAGCCGCCAGAGTGCGTCTTTAAGTAATATTACATAAGAGTGTGGGAACAATGAATATATTGCTGAGGTGAATCTGTAGTAAATGAGTACAAAATTAAATATTGTCCAGTGCAGAAGTCAGTGTTTATAATACTGTACATACTTCTTGAGGGTTTGTGGGTCATGTTCTCTGTGGCGGGGGCTAATTAGCTTGTTAGCTGCATTGGGGGTGTCCTTTATGTAGCCATGGTTATGTTGTCACCACATAGTGATTATGTGTTTTTAAATGCAACCTTAACTGGCCATTTTGTTGTCCATTTTCCACTGTAAAACAGTTGAATTGACACAGATAGCCATTAGCGGCTAACAGTGATTTAGCTTTGTGGCGGTTCCTGTTAGTTTAAGAGCACTTCACTCACTTTTTCTTCACATCTTCAGATGAAAGAGTCAGTCATCACATACTACTGTATGTGGACGGACACCACATTTCTTTTTGATACAAGCCACTTTAATTTTTCCGCCGTGTTCTGCTGCTTCCAAACAGGGCTAACTGCACAGCTTCTGGGGAGCGGAGTTACATGACCCCACATGTTAAAGTGGCAGGGCATGAAAGCTCTCATATAGACAGGCACAAAACAGGGATAGGGAAAAAAAAAACAGACATGAGCAAGATTACGCCAGTTTTACACCCCAAATGCTGGTTTTATATTGGTTAACTGCCCAGCCCTACACAGCACCGTCTGCCCATGATGAGGCATAATAAATGAATATCTGGATAATATAATATTTTTAGGTACAGCCTTACTACTTATCACAAAAAAAGCTTTTGAACACCAACTGTAAGCTGAGCCCAATTCCCTTGGGGACCTTCAATAGATTTTGGTTTCTTAAGGTTGTAGGTGCTGGTTATTAATACTAAGTTTGTTTTGTTTTCAGTGCCTTTTTTTTTTCTCATGAACTACCTTCTAAATTATTTTGAGAAAACTGCCGTTTAAAATTTTACCTCTTGCTCCTGAAACTTGCCGTCTCTTCCTTGCTCCCATGTTCTCTGTAAAGGTCAAAAAGACTTCTCCTGTATGTGTGTGCGTGTGCTGTATCTTTAGATCCCAGGATCTCTTTGACTGGATTTTTAGACTTGACTCTCTTTTAATCAGGGTTGATGTCGAGGTTAGTGGCACCGAGGAGATTTATACACTGAAACAAGATGAGGTATTGTCTCTTTGACAGGAGCGGTCATTATGGCCGCTCCGGAGCTGAAGCCGAGCACTCCGAGGCCGACTTTAGGAAACAATGGAGCAGGTGATTGATGAGCCAGATGAGTGTGTCCTCTCAACAGACCAATTAACCTTGATGAGGCTTGGGCTGCTCCAAGCCAAATATTTCCCTCTGCCTTTTTTTTTTTCATTCCTCCCATGCCTTCTTCTCTCCTCTTTTTCTACTATAGCTTGCCTACTTTTTATTCTAAGATGGAAAAGTCGTGTTATAATAGTTGCGGCAGGTTCCTCCATGTGTATACAGCAGAATGGAGAAATATTTATACTATATGGGATATGGGCATGATTTGGAGCAGTTTGAGAGAGCTTGTGGCTTCCTTTTCCCCCCCTCTATGGGCGAATAAAGAGGATCAAGCTTTTTGTTGCTCAAAGAAACTCGTGCAGATGTGTTTACATTCAGAAATATATATAAATACAAGAGATACCACCATAGTTGCGTTTCCTGAAGGTCGTTGTGTTCCTCACAACAGCAGCTTCGGTTCTTGGACTGACGGTTGAGCTGGAGACTCTTCCTTTTTCTAATTATCTTCTTCACCTCCCCCTGCTGTGGCTCGTTTCTGTGTGTGGAGGTCAGTGTGGAAACCTTCCACCTGTCTGTGGGAAACGTCGATAAGCCAAAATGTAATATGACACACCGTATCTTGGTCATCTCGAGTGTGTAATTTTAAAGGTCCCATTGATTAAAACATGGTGTGTGGGTTTTAACCTTCTAAAATGCTTTCTTGGGTCATATAATTACAGCAAAAATATTAAAACTTAGAAATATTTATATTTTTGGCAGACTGGGCAGAAGCTGGTTTTGCTTTTCTAGGTTCCTTTTATCTACGTCACTAACAAATGATCCGGTCTTAAGTTACAACCCCTCACCGTGCTGTTGGCTGTGATATCATTTCAGTGCCAGGCCCAGAGTATCTAAGCCCATGGTGTTAACTTCAGTGCTAACAGTGCTGCTGTGAAGGTAGCTTAACATGTGCAGTTTTTATTTTCTTCCCTTTTCCCACCTGGTTCACTAATCCACAGCCAGTAACATATCTTGTGTCATTTTGGCTTTTTGTTATTTGTTATATATTCATTATGATAGTTGCTAGATTATACTGTTAGCATTAGCTTGGCTAAGCAGCAGTTGTCTAACTACATTAGAGCATGTCTCGGTGGGGAGAAGCTGACAGTGTTAGCTTAACTGTTGGACTGCAGCAGGTTATTCTCTGTAAATTCTGTCTATGTCACTAAACGTTGTTCATCTACTAACACTTTACCATATCTCTTCCATACACTATAATAAACTATAGTAAAATAAGCTAAAATAATATCTGACTGGGACCATAGGCATTTAGCAGTTGTTAGCCATTGGCCATTCATGATTGTTTTTGTGCTTATTGTACTCCAGGGACCAGGCATATCTTTTTGATCACTGAAACCACACACTCCTGGCTTCCAAGGATGCATTATTTCATTCATGCTTTAAGTCGATTTTACATTAGCCAGATTTGGCTGTGTTTGGTAGCCGAGCTAGGAGCTAACCAGCTAACATTAGCAATATGGCATCACCAACAGACTTCATAAGTAATGAAAGAGGGAGGGTGGGGTGAACCGGGGCTCATGAACATTTGGAAAGACATATATTGAAACAAGGCATTCTGAGGAAAGTTGCAAAACATGATTCACAATGATGCTGCAATAATTAATACTGTGTGGCGGTTCGGTTAACCCCCACAACAGACTAAGGACAGACAACTCGCTGCTCCTGGTTTTTTCCGCTACACTACTGAGACGTAATGTGCCATTCATGCCTTGTGATGTTAATGTTGCCTCTCATGCATTGTGTTCATGCGTCCTGTCCTTACTGTGACCTAGAGACTCAGATCAATATGTAGATGTGCCTGTTAACCTCTTTGTTCTGCACCTGGAGCAGAGTCTAGCAAATCTGCCTATTGTGATGTATGTCTCACAAATGCAAATATCTCATGCCTGTTCTGCAGTCCCTTTGATCAGAGCAACTGCTGTGACACTGCCTTGATGTATTGTTTGAGTTGGGTATAAATACTGCACAGGTTCTGTAACACTTCCTCTCACTCACACTTCAACCTCTGCTGCAGACACGCGCTCTGTGTCTTCTTCTCTGAGAGCCAGAGGATCCCCATCCAGCCTGCACACACTTGGGCTGGAGAGGGGATCCCGTGACGGCGGTATGATATAATAAACTCTACTTAAAACCTCCAACAACGCCGCTTTATCTCATGCCACCGCACTGGTGACCCGACGCTGAAACAAACACGCTGCCAGCGAACGCAACACCCGGCGGTGATTCTCCGACGACAAGCGAACGCGGCAGCCTGACTGATCTGCCCTCCCTTCTGCTTCAGGGAGACCGCAACGCGGAGCTTCCAGGCGAAACTCCCCGGAGAACACCCACAACCGGGAAAGCTGAGCAACGTTTCATGGTGAGATCTGGACGCCTAGATCGGCACATCCACGCTGGACCGGCCGCGCTCACAGCTCCTCCACACGTGAGCGCATGCACCTCGTCCCCTCTCCACGACGGCGATCCCCATGGCCGACGGAGCACACGTGGACCTGAACGCACCATGACCGAGCGAGTGACAGAGCGTCTACTTCCCTTCACCGCTCCAACACGCTGAACAGGGATGATCAAGCTCCCTGACCCTGGTTCTCCTCTCCAGCTAGCCCACCCATCACGGAACCCCGGCGCACGCACCAGGTAGTTACGAGGACGGCGCACATCACGCACGGGACAAATACGGCTTTTCTGACCGCCTTCCTTCTGCTGCACACTGGCCCTTCAGGCTTACTCGTTCACCTGAGGCACGCAGCTTGCTCACTGGATTTTATGGTCTTAGCCACGGCACACAAGGGGAATTCAGCGGTTTGCGGTTCCCGAGAGCTTTAAGGTTGTGCCCGCACCTAAAGCCAACACGCCAGTCCCTCTGCTCTCATCACAGCCGCCACGCAGCCTCGTCTTTTCTTCATGGCCGCTATTAATCCTTGCAGGACTTAATCGCGGGAGGAGCCAGTGACTAATTTTTCTTCTTGTGGACCTCTGCACGTTCAACGGGACCAGCCCTTCGACATCGCGGACCCACAAGCAATTTTTGCGCGGCCCGGACGTTTTCATCGTCTCCGGCCGGCTTTTACTACCCCCACCCCCCTCCACCCCCTCCTGCACAGAGCTTTTCCCTGCTCGCTGCCCAAGCTGCACTATCGAGGTCTCGACCACCTGCCGAGCCCTCTGGGGGGGAGCGTGTGGCGGTTCGGTTAACCCCCACAACAGACTAAGGACAGACAACTCGCTACTCCTGGTTTTTTCCGCTACACTACTGAGACGTAATGTGCCATTCATGCCTTGTGATGTTAATGTTGCCTCTCATGCATTGTGTTCATGCGTCCTGTCCTTACTGTGACCTAGAGACTCAGATCAATATGTAGATGTGCCTGTTAACCTCTTTGTTCTGCACCTGGAGCAGAGTCTAGCAAATCTGCCTATTGTGATGTATGTCTCACAAATGCAAATATCTCATGCCTGTTCTGCAGTCCCTTTGATCAGAGCAACTGCTGTGACACTGCCTTGATGTATTGTTTGAGTTGGGTATAAATACTGCACAGGTTCTGTAACACTTCCTCTCACTCACACTTCAACCTCTGCTGCAGACACGCGCTCTGTGTCTTCTTCTCTGAGAGCCAGAGGATCCCCATCCAGCCTGCACACACTTGGGCTGGAGAGGGGATCCCGTGACGGCGGTATGATATAATAAACTCTACTTAAAACCTCCAACAACGCCGCTTTATTTCATGCCGCCGCAACTGATGTATTTTGACCAAAGCATGTCACAGACATTTCATCAAGACCTGTTGGAAGTGGGTCAACATGTGGAAAAAGTGCATCATATCTCCCTTCTAAAGGGGTCATTGACTGAAAAAATTGTTTATGTAGATTTTAACCTTCTGCAGTGCATCTCTTGATCATATGATTATCGAAAAAAATATCACACTCATTTCTCTTAAAAAAACAGCCTTTATTTAGTTTTTCTCTTTAAGAAGCCATTTAAAATCTTCCAGGTATTTTTTTGTATGCCAAGCATCGGGAAACATCACTAAAAGGTAAACGTCACTAGTCTTGATACTTGCCTGCTGCTCTATTATTGGCCAGCCCAGCTGTCTGTTATGACTTATGTAGATGGGCGGGGAGTATAGTCATCAGCTTAAGAGCTAACAGTGGTACTAGGAAGCTGACATATTGTGACATATTAGGGGTTCACACAAGAAAGGAGAAGATGGCTGTGATGAAACAGGCTTTATTGAAACACACCCTTGAACACAGACAGGAGGGGAGGTCATTCCCACAGACCTCCATTTCACTAAGGGTTGCACAAACACATGATCAGTCTTGTTCTGATTCTACTTATAACACTGCTGTGTCATTATAACTGTGTTATAATGACACAGCAACATAATGACACAGTAATAACACTTTAACACACATGAATATAACGTCCTCTGTTGGCAAAGCATGCCGGGAAAATCCCCGCCCCCTTAACACAGCCCCGATGTTACAATATTATTTAGATTTCAGTCACCCTAATAAACATCCCTGCTTCCACCTGGTTCACTAATCCGCAGCTAATAATATACACTACCGTTCAAAAGTTTGGGGTCACCCAGACAATTATTTTGTGTTTTCCATGAAAAGTCAAACTTATTTACCACCATGAGTTGTAAAATGAATAGAAAATATAGTCAAGACATTGACAAGGTTAGAAATAATGATTTGTATATGAAATAGTAATTTTTTCCAGATACTCAACCTGCTCAAAGGAAGGTCAGTTTTATAGCTTCTCTAACCAGCTAAACTGTTTTCAGCTGTGCTAACATGATTGCACAAGGGTTTTCTAATCATCCATTAGCCTTCTGATGCATTGAGCAAACACATTGTACCATTAGAACACTGGAGTGATAGTTGCTGGAAATGGGCCTCTATACACCTGTCTAGATATTGCACCAAAAACCAGACATTTGCAGCTAGAATAGTCATTTACCACATTAGCAATGTATATTAGATATTAGAGTGTATTTCTGATTAGTTTAAAGTTATCTTCATTGAAAAAAACAGTGCTTTTCTTTCAAAAATAAGGAAATTTCTAAGTGACCCCAAACTTTTGAATGGTAGTGTATCTTTCATCATTTAGGCTTATTTTGTTATATTTTTGCCGTGACCTTACATTGTTCCCACCACCAAAGGCAGCTAGCTGGAGCTAGCAGTTTAGCCATTAGTCTTGGCTCATTCACAAACGTTTCTCTGCTTATTGTTCTGCAGGGACCAGTCATATCCTATCAATCACTGAGACCACACACCCCTGCCCACCAGTGATGTATTATTTTATTTATTCTTTGAGACAAATTTACATTATTTGGCTCAGGCTAGATCTGAGCTACACAGCTAATGTTAGCAATAGTGACGTAAAAGGGAGGGTGGAGTTGAATGCGGTCTGAGAGAATTAGAGACATGCACTGAAACCAGCTATTCTCAGTAAAGTTGCAAAATATGATTCACAAATTAAGCTGTGATAATGAAATTAATAATTAAAGAAATTTTGACCGAAATATGTCACTAACATTTCAGTAAGACACAGCCAGGGACAAAATTGTTGGTACCCCTCTGTTAATGAAAGAAAAACCCACAATGGTCACAGAAATAATTTGAATCTGACAAAAGTGGTAATAAATAAAAATTCTATGAAAATTAACCAATGAAAATCAGACAATGCTTTTGAATTGCGGTTCAACAGAATTACTTTAAAAAACAAACTCATGAAACAGGCCTGGACAAAAATGATGGTACCCCTAGAAAAGATTGAAAATAATGTGACCATAGGGACATGTTCAACCAAGATGTGTCCTCTAATTAACATCACAGGTGTCTACAAACTTGTAATCAGTCAGTCGCCCTTTTAAAGAGTGACAAGTAGTCACTGTGCTGTTTGTTGACATGGTGTGTACCACACTAAACATGGACCAGAGCAAGCAAAGGAGAGCGTTGTCTCAGGAGATTAGAAAGAAAATTATAGACAAGCATGTTAAAGGTAAAGGCTATAAGACCATCTCCAAGCAGCTTGATGTTCCTGTGACTACACTTGCACATATTATTCAGAAATTTAAGATCCACGGGACTGTAGCCAACTTCCCTGGACGTGGCCGCAGGAGGAGACAGATAATACTGTCCTTACTGTCCATACTGTCCTTCCAAGATGGCGCCCACAGTGGCCGCCACGGTGCTTCGCTGCCCTTTAATTTGTTTGTTTCTGTTCGTCAGTTGTGTGTCTGCCTGCTCTTATACCCGAGAAGAACTTCTAAATATCAGGTCTTTCACTCCCACGGACCTTCTCCCGGTTTTTTTGGCTCCTGCCGCCGATCTGGTCCACTTTCTAGCCCAAAAAATGAGACGGCGGAAGAGAGGAAGACGAGCGGGAGCTCTCGAATGGCTTCGGAAGAGGGGCACGCGCATAGCCTTGCCTGGAATATTTCTGACCAATACCAACTCTCTCTCTAACAAGGTAGATGAACTGAGACTGCTGATGCGATTTAAGGACCTCGCTAATTCGTCCGCCCTCTGTTTTACTGAGACTTGGCTTAATGATTCTACTCCGGACAGCGCGATCAGCCTTGAGGGATTTCAGCTGTTTCGTGCTGATCGCGTCACAGAGCTCTCTGGTAAGTCTAAAGGAGGAGGAGTATGCTTTTACATTAACAGCAGCTGGTGCTCTGATGTAACCGTGATTTCCCGGCACTGTTCTCCCGACCTAGAATTTCTCTCCATTAACTGCAAGCCATTTTATTCCCCGCAGGAGTTCGCTTCATTCGTATTGATCGCTGTGTATGCCCCTCCCGACGCGGACGCGCGCGAGGCTCAGCGCGCGCTCGCAGATCACATCCAACATGCGGAGCGGACTTTCCCGGACTCCCTGGTTATTGTGGTTGGCGACTTTAACCAGAGCAATCTGAGTCACGACCTCCCCCGATACAAACAGTTTATTAAATGTCCAACCAGAGGTGAGAACACACTAGATCACTGTTACACTACGGTGAAGGACGCGTATCGCGCTGTTCCCCGTGCTGCGCTCGGACTATCTGATCACGTGATGGTCCACCTCATTCCCACATACAGACAGAGACTGAAGCTCACTAAACCTGTTGTGACCACCACGAAGAAATTGACCAGTGAAGCTGGAGAGAAACTGAACACATGCATGGAAATAACTGACTGGGACATGTTTAAAGGAGCCACACATGATCTTAATGAGTACACAGACACTGTGAACTCATACATCAACTTTTGTGAGGAGAGCATTCTCCCATCGCGCACCAGGGTGAGGTACTCTAATGATAAGCCCTGGTTCACTGCCAAGCTCAGACAGATCAGGAAGGAGAAGGAAGCAGCGTTGAAAAGTGGAGACAGGGACTGCTACAGGGAGGTTAAATATCGGTTTAACAGAGAGCTGAAGAGAGCTAAATCTGAGTATTCTGAGAGACTCCAGCAGCAGTTCACTGCTAATGACTCGGCTTCTGTGTGGAGAGGACTGAGGCAAATCACCAACTATCGGCCTCAGGCTTCTAAGGGACAGGATGACAAAGCCCTTTGTCAAAAACTGTCCCAACATTACACCCGTTTTGACACTTCGTCAGCTGTGTCCAACTCCCCCCCCCCTCCACCCAGCTCCACTGCCTCCTCGGCCACTAATTCATCAAAAGCGGTCCCCCCCTCCTCCTCCCCCCCCCCTGCCCTTGTCATCAGTGAGCAGGACGTGCACAGACAGTTCTCCAGACTGAACCCGCGCAAGGCCCCCGGTCCGGACGGCGTGTCTCCCTCCACCCTGAGACACTGTGCGAAAGAGCTGGCTCCTGTCTTCACAGACATTTTTAACACCTCCCTTAAGCAATGCCACGTGCCGACCTGCCTCAAATCCTCCACCATCATCCCTGTCCCCAAGAAGCCACGGATTACTGGACTTAACGACTACAGACCTGTAGCGCTCACCTCTGTA
This sequence comes from Pholidichthys leucotaenia, assembly GCA_020510985.1. Classification (NCBI taxonomy): domain Eukaryota; kingdom Metazoa; phylum Chordata; class Actinopteri; order Cichliformes; family Pholidichthyidae; genus Pholidichthys; species Pholidichthys leucotaenia. The sequence goes on along the minus strand of CM035844.1, from coordinate 196,760,561 downwards.
GTCATGAAGTCCTTTGAGCGCCTGGTCCTGTCCCACCTCAAGTCCATCACCACTCCCCTCCTGGACCCGCTGCAGTTTGCCTACCGTGCCAACAGGTCTGTGAACGACGCAGTCAACCTGGCCCTCCACTCCATCCTGCAGCACCTGGACTCCCCGGGAACCTACGCCAGGATCCTGTTTGTGGACTTCGGCTCTGCATTCAACACCATCCGCCCCGCTCTGCTCCAGGACAAGCTGTCCCTGCTCGGCGTGCCTGACTCCCTCTGCAGGTGGATCACCGACTTCCTGACGGACCGGAGGCAGCATGTGCGGCTGGGGAAGTCTGTCTCAGACTCTGTTAGCATCAGCATCGGATCACCCCAGGGCCCTACTCTTCTCCCTTTATACCAACTCCTGCACCTCCACCCACCAGTCTGTTAAGCTGATCAAGTTTGCGGACGACACCACCCTCATCGGGCTCATCTCCAACGGCGACGAGTCCGTCTACAGGAGAGAGGTGGCCCAGCTGGTGTCCTGGTGCAGCCACAACAACCTGCAGCTGAACACTCTGAAGACAGCGGAGATGATTGTGGACTTCAGGAAAGTCACAACCCCCCTGCCCCCCCTCACCATCACAGGCTCTCCCATTACCATTGCAGATTCCTTCCGCTTCTTGGGCACCACCATCACCCGGGACCTCAAATGGGAGCCAACCATCAGCTCCCTCATCAAAAAGGCCCAGCAGAGGATGTTCTTTCTGCGGCAGCTGAGGAAGCTCAAGCTACCCACCAAGATGTTAGTGCAGTTCTACACGGCCATCATCGAGTCCATCCTCACCTCCTCCATAACCGTGTGGTACGCAGGAGCCACTGCCAGGGACAGACTAAGGCTGCAGCGCGTCGTGCGCACTGCTGAGAAGGTGATCGGCTGCAAGCTCCCATCTCTCCAGGACCTGTACATCTCCAGGACCCGGAGGCGTGCAGGCCGGATCATAGCCGATCCTTCACACCCTGGTCACGTACTGTTTGCCACCCTCCCCTCAGGTAGAAGACTTCGGTCCATTCAGACTAAAACCTCCCGGCACATGAACAGCTTTTTCCCCTCTGCCATCAGACTGCTGAACATTAAGTGACTTATTGACTCTCGTGCACTATATACAGCAGCTCAACCACACTCATGTCATTCATCACTGTTTTTCTGTTGCATTATCGACTGCACTATGTGGTACTCCACATCATCTGCTACTTGCTAATTTATTTAAAACTGCTGTGACTAGTATTACTCATTATTATTATTATTATTATTATTATTATTATTCTACACTTATTGCATGTTTTTAGTTTTTAAGTTTTTTAGTTTATCTCTTTATCTTATCATGTTTTAATGTTGCAGCATTGCACCGAGACAAATTCCTAGTTTGTGTACTACATGAACAATGGCAATAAATCTGATTCTGATTCTAATACGAATAGTAACAAAAGAGCCCAGAACAACTTCTAAACACATTCATGGTGAACTCCAAGGTCAAGGCACATCAATGTCAGATCGCACCATCCGTCATTGTTTGAGCCAAAGTGGACTTCATGGGAGACGACCAAGGAGGACACCACTGTTGAAAACAAATCATAAAAAAGCCAGACTGGAATTTGCCAAACTGCATGTTGACAAGCCACAAAGCTTCTGGGAGAATGTCCTATGGACAGACTAGACAAAACTGGAACTTTTTGGCAAGGCACATCAGCTCTATGTTCACAGACGCAAAAATGAAGCATACCAAGAAAAGAACACTGTCCCTACTGTGAAACATGGAGGAGGTTCTGTTATGTTCTGGGGCTGCTTTGCTGCATCTGGCACAGGGTGTCTTGAATCTGTGCAGGGTACAATGAAATCTCAAAAAGGTATTCTAGAGAGAAATGTGCTGCCCAGTGTCAGACAGCTTGGTCTCAGTCGCAGGTCATGGGTCTTGCAACAGGATAATGACGCAAAACACACAGCTAAAAACACCCAAGAATGGCTAAGAGCGAAACATTGGACTATTCTGAAGTGGCCTTCTATGAGCCCTGATCTAAATCCTATTGAACATCTGTGGAAGGAGCTGAAACATGCCGTCTGGAGAAGGCACCCTTCAAACTTGAGACAACTGGAGCAGTTTGCTCATGAGGAGTGGTCCAAAATACCTGCTGAGAGGTGCAGAAGTCTCATTGACAGTTACAGAAATCGTTTGACTGCAGTGATTGCTTCAAAAGGTTGAGCAACAAAATATTAAGTTAAGGGTACCATCATTTTTGTCCAGGCCTGTTTCATGATTTTGTTTTTTAAAATAATGCTGTTGAACCACAATTCAAAAGCATTGTCTGATTTTAATTGGTTAATTTTCATAGAATTTTTATCTATTACCACTTTTGTCAGATTCAAGTTATTTCTGTGACCATTGTGGGTTTTTCTTTCATTAACAGAGGGGTACCAACAATTTTGTCCACGTGTGAGCTGTTAAAATTTGGAAAAATTGCAATGCAATTTAAGGTTCATATTTGCAAAATGGTGATATAAAATATACGCATTATGGCGGCACATGGGGAAAGCATAATGTGTAACATCTTAGATAAGAACAAAGAGCAGAGGTTCCCTGGTGAGATAACAGGGAGGTGTGAAGGATGAATGCAGTGTGATCTTTTGTGTATCAGAAACTTCTAGAAGGATGGTAAAGGATTAAGGAAGTGAATGCAATGTGACCTTTTTTGTGTTAGAAGCTTCTGGAGGAATGCCATAGTATTTAAGAGAAGAGTCTTTGCTGAGATGTCCTCTTTCTGACTGTGCTTCTGTGTGAGATGTGTAATAAACTGTCTTGAGTCAAATCCGCCTCGTTATTTACACGCTCCGCACTGGTGACCCAAGACGAATCATGGAACACGACGAAAGATCCCCGGAGCCAGCCTCGTTGGAAGCCCCCATCCAAGCATATGCTGTTGCAATCAAGCTACCGGATTTTTGGCAGCACAATCCACGCTCCTGGTTCCACCTAGTTGAGGCGCAGTTCGCCCTCCGGGGGATATCGGCGGATGACACGAAGTTCCACTATGTGGTTGCAACGCTCGACGCCCACACGGCTCAGCATGTGGAGAGCCTGCTCGATCAGCCACCAACCAACGACAAGTACGGCGCGCTGAAGGCTGCACTCATCCAGCACTCTCGGATGGTGAGGGAGCAGAGAGACTCCTGACGCGGACTGGGTTAGGAGATGGGTCGGCCATTGACCTGATGGAGAAGATGCTGAGATTAAAGGGCACGGACGACGACCATTTCATTTTTACCCACCTCTTCCTCCGGAACCTTCCGTCAGCGACGAGAGGGACCCTGGCCAATTCGCCGTTGCTGGCCAAGCGGGACTATCGTGCGCTTGCCCGAGAAGCAAACCGGATCATCCTCGCCAGCAGAGAGTTCACGACCATGGCGGCAGCGACGGAGCTCGGCGCGACGGCTGGAGGAGGCGAGGAGCCATCGACGGCAGCAGCAGAGCCACCGACGACAGCAGCAGCGGGGGCCAAAGAATGCGGGGGAGACACCCTTTGTTTCTACCACCGCCGCTTCGCAGAGAGGGCACGCAAATGTATACCACCGTGCCAGTTCAAGCGCTCGGGAAACGCCAAGACCGGGGGTCGGTAGCAGCTGCGACCCTCGGGGAGGAGAACAAGCTGCTCTACTTGACGGACGCATGCTCGGGGAGGCATTTCCTCGTAGACACCGGCGCCCAGATGAGTTTCATCATGCCGTCCTACGCCGACCGACTGGCAGGATCTAGTGGCCCCGAGATGGCAGCAGCAAACGGCTCGGAGATTAAGACCTTTGGTGAGAGGACTCTACTCCTGTCTCTACACGGCCGTACATTTGAGTAGACTTTTGTCATAGCAGCATTGAATTTCAATATACTGGGGGCTGATTTTTTGTGCACACATGGTTTGTTGGTTGATGTCGCTAACAGGCGCCTAGTTAATGCACTGTCCTTTGATTCTATCCCCTGTATAGCTCGAGCGTCCCGGCCAACAGCACAAGCCAATGTCACAGCTGCATGCGGTAAGTTCCACACACTGCTCACTCAGTTCCCAGCACTCACTGTCCCGACATTTTTGGCAGCCATCGCTAAACACGGGGTGGAGCATTTTATCACCACCACCGGGCCACCCGTTTTTGCAAAACCTCGGCGCTTGGACGCAGCTAAACTGGCCATAGCGCGTGAGGAGTTCGCCAACCTGGAGAGGCTGGGCATCATCAGGCGTTCAAACAGCCCATGGGCTTCCCCGCTACACATGGTCCCTAAAGCTGAGGGTTTGTGGCGACCTTGCGGGGATTTCCGCAGGTTGAACAACGCCACAGCGCACGACCGCTACCCAATTCCTCACATCCAGGATTTTTCCGTTCACCTGGCAGGAGCGTGCGTTTTTTCTAAAATAGACCTGGTTCGCGGTTATCACCAAGTCCCAGTGCGCGCTGAGGACATACCCAAAACAGTGGTGATAACTCCGTTCGGTTTATTCGAGTTTTTGCGCATGCCATTCGGGCTTAAAGGGGCTGCACAGACGTTCCAACGCATGATGGATGCAGTGCTGCGTGATCTCCCTTTCGTGTTCGTCTACTTGGACGATATCTTGGTAGCCAGCGCGTCCGAAGACGAACACGAAACCCACCTCACGGCGGTTTTCCGGAGGTTGGAAGAGCACTGGTTAATAATCAACCCAGTGAAATGTCAGTTCGGGGTGACGCGGATTGATTTTTGGGGGCACCGCGTCTCTCCCGAAGGAGCGGTTCCGCTGCCTGACAAAGTGCGCGCGATAGCAGATTTTCCCTGGCCGCAAACGGTCAGGGCGTTACAGGAATTTTTGGGAATGGTGAATTTTTATAACCGTTTCCTTCCCCGCGCAGCGCAGCTCATGCAACCACTGTATGCCGCGCTCAAAAAACAGAAACCCACGGATAAGATCGAATGGTCCCCGGAGCGAGAGCGGGCGTTCTCGGAAGTCAAAGCAGCCCTGGCAAACGCTACGTTGCTGGCACATCCAGACCCAACGGCCCGCATAGCGCTCACCACTGACGCGTCAGATGTGGCCATAGGGGCGGTCGTGGAGCAGCGCGTAGCCGGGGCTTGGCAGCCACTCGCCTTTTTCAGCAGGACTTTGCGCGACAGTGAACGTAAATACAGCGCGTTCGACAGGGAGTTGCTGGCTCTCCACTTGGCCATTCGCCACTTCCAGTTCTGGCTTGAAGGGCGCTGTTTCACCGCGTTCGTTGACCACAAGCCACTAACATTCGTGATGGCCAAGGTTTCAGAACCGCGGTCGGGCCGGCAGCAGAGACAGCTGGCCGCGATCTCAGAGTTTACTACCGATATTCAGCATGTGTCGGGTAAACTGAATGTAGTGGCAGACTGCCTCTCGCGCGCCGTGGCTGCCCTGGTCTGCGTGGGGATAGATTACACAGCCATGGCCGCGGAGCAGGTTAGTGACGCGGACGTGCGCACACTCCAGTCTGGACCAACAGGGTTAAGGCTGGAGAGCAGGGTGCTGCAAGAGGGCATGCCCCCCCTAATCTGTGATGTCTCCACGGGGTGCCCACGTCCCGTGGTCCCGGCCGCGTGGCGTCGCCGCGTGTTTGACTCGGTTCATTCTTTGGCGCACCCGGGAGTGCGCATGTTGGTCAAAATGATGGGGAGAAATTCGTGTGGCCGAGCCTGCGTAAACAGGTGAAAGAGTGGGCAGCAGCCTGTGTGCCGTGCCAACGAGCCAAAGTACACAGACACACGAAGGCTCCCTTGGAGCCGTTTCATATTCCGGCTAAGAGGTTCGACCATGTCCACGTGGACCTTGTGGGCCCCCTCCTGCCATCACAGGGGTGGACGCACCTCCTGACAATGGTGGACCGCACCACGCGCTGGCCGGAAGCGGTTCCGCTGGCCGCAACCACAGCCGAGGATGTGGCGTGCGCGTTTTTAACAGCATGGGTGGTGCGTTTTGGAATCCCGTCGGACATTACGTCCGACAGAGGCCCTCAATTTGTTTCCAAACTCTGGTCAACAATGGCCCGCAGCATGGGTGTCTCAATTCACCGCACTACCGCGTACAATCCACAGGCTAATGGGTTATGCGAACGTTTTCATAGACCATTGAAAGCGGCTCTCAGGGCTTCACTGACGGATGCAAATTGGGTAGACAGGCTACCGTGGGTTTTATTGGGGTTATGTTCTGCGCCTAAAGAGGATTTGGAAGCTTCCCCAGCTGAACTCGTTTTTGCACAACCACTTTGGCTGCCCGGGGAGTTTCTGCCAGATAATCCCATGCCGGGCATTTCCCCGCTGCAGCTGTTGCAGCGTAGCATAGACACAGGCACGCTGCTGGGCCCTGCCCACCACAGTTTTCCGCGTGTTTTTGTATCTAAAACTTTGAAAAACGCGGAGTTCGTGTTTGTCAGACACGACGCCCACCGCCCGCCATTGCGACCACCCTATGATGGACCGTTCAGAGTGCTGGAAACAGGGGATAAGCATTTTTTGCTAGATTTGGGGGGTTGGAGGGAAAAGGTTGGCATAGACAGACTCAAACCCGCTTTTGTGGTGGCGGACGAGCAAGTGCTGTTGGCGAGGGCCCCTCGGCGTGGAAGACCCCCACGGGGAGCTTCCCAGAGGAAAGTTTCCCCAGAACACCCACAGGGACAGACAAAAAGTTTTCACCCCCAAACATCAACCCCCCAGCATGACAGCGCCACGGAGGCGGTGAATCCTGGTTACAGCAGATACGGGAGAAGACTGAAGCCCAAGCAGCATGTGGATTGATGTTTAATGGTTCTGTCACAGCATACGGACTGTTATTCTTTTGTTCTATCCAATATGCTTGGGGGGGTGGTATGGTGGCACATGGGGAAAGCATAATGTGTAACATCTTAGATAAGAACAAAGAGCAGAGGTTCCCTGGTGAGATAACAGGGAGGTGTGAAGGATGAATGCAGTGTGATCTTTTGTGTATCAGAAACTTCTAGAAGGATGGTAAAGGATTAAGGAAGTGAATGCAATGTGACCTTTTGTGTGTTAGAAGCTTCTGGAGGAATGCCATAGTATTTAAGAGAAGAGTCTTTGCTGAGATGTCCTCTTTTTGACTATGCTTCTGTGTGAGATGTGTAATAAACTGTCTGAGTCAAATCCGCCTCGTTATTTACACGCTCCACAGCATAATACATAAAGACCTGTGAGAACTGTCAACATGTAGAAAAAGTGCATTAAATGTCTCCTTTAACTCACAACTGAATTGAATTTATTAGTTCCTTTAAAGATTAGTTAACCAATTTTGTAAAAATACCCCAAACTAATTCAGCCTTGCATAAAGTCACAAATTTTAAGAGGAAAAAGTTCAGATTTATGGGGAAAAAAGTGCAAATTTACCAGAGAATGATGCATTTTTTGGTAAATTTGCACTGCATTTCTAAGAAAAAAATATTAAAAACTCTAGAATTTAGACAGGAAAAAGATCATTTATTAGAATAAAAGGACATGATAAAATTGCAGTTTTAAGAGAAAAAGTCACAAATTTATAAAAAAAAATTGTAAATTTATCAGAAAAAAAACTACAAATTTATGGTGAAAAGTTTCAAAATTTTAAAAATGTAACAAATTTACCTAGATAGTCTCCTATTTATTCATAAACAATGTCACATTTAACATTTTCACATTTAAACATTGTAAGAAAAAATCCACAAATTAACAAGCTAAATAATAAATGTACAATAAAAAAGTAGTAAATTCACCAGTGAAAAGATGCAAATTCCCAAATGAAAAAAACCCACATTTAGAAAGAAAAAAACTCACCTTTTGCGTATGTTTACAGGCCACTTTATACTTAAAGCTTCTCTGTTTTACCTTCCCTTTAGGGCTCAGATATGTTTGCTGTTCCATGAAGAATTTTTCTTGGCTAAAAATTGCTCAAAAGGACTCTTTGCATAGTCGAGGCTGCTGACCCCTGCTCTAAGTGGAATGGTGCGTGCAGATAAATTATCAGATATTCGTTTCTGAGATGACTGTGTCCATTCCAAGGCAGCAAAGGTGAAAGTCTGTGATGAACCAGTACTGAAAAGCAAAATGGAGAAAAAGAAAAAAAATCATCAGCCATTTGCCTTCACAACCACAGTATTCAGATTACCCTCAGAAATCCACAGACCTTGCCACAGCCAGTTTCCATTGAATTTATCACTCTCCAGAGAGTTTTTTTTTTTTTTGGTACATTTTCCAGTTTGTGCACTAAAACATTATTTTCACCTCAGTTTTACCAAGGTGAAGGTAAAAAAAAAATCTCTATTTCAGCACTTAAAACCATGCATGATTGACTCTATCTAAAGGTTAATGGCAACATCTATCAGTATGGAGGAAATACCCACTGTATTTCAGCAATACTACATGAGAGGGAGTGCTGTATTAATGAATATATCACAGAATAGATTTTGGTCACAGTGACAGAAGATTTCATCATCGTGATATACAGGTGCATCTCAGTAAATTAGAATGATATCAAAAAGTTGATTTATTTCAGTAGTTCAGTTCAAAAAAATGAAAGTCATATATAGATTCATTATGCACAGACTGATATATTTCAGGTGTTTATTTCTTTTAATTTTGATGGTTATGGCTTATAGTTAATGAAAACCCCAAATTCAGTTTCTCAAAAAATTTGAATATTACATTAATTTAAAAAAGGGATTTTTAATAGAACTGTTGGCTGACTGAAAAATATGTCCATGTACACACTCAGTACTTGGTTGGGGCTCCTTTTGCATGAATTATGGCATCAGTGCTGCGTGACATGGAGGCAGTCAGCCTGTGTTACTGTTGAGGTGTTACGGATGGCGAGGCTGCTTTGATAGCGACCTTCAGCTCGTCTGCATTGTTGGGTCTGGTGTCTTTCATCATTCTCTTGACAATATTCTATAGATTCTGTATGGGGTTTAGGTCAGAGTTTGCTGGCCAATCAAGCTCAATGATACTATGGTCATTAAACCAGGTATCTGTACTTTTGGCAGTGCGGGAAAGTGCCAAGTCCTGCTAGTAGGGCTGTCGCAATAACCGCAATTATGTAATACCGCGGTATGGACACGCCTACCGTGGAAGAAAACTGTCGTGGTTTGAGCGCCGATTTTGTCCGCGCTCAGGCCATGCAGTATTTTCCTCCCATCTGGTGTGTGTGTGTTCCCTATGGCTCTCCGAGCTTTTATTGTGACAGCGCTCGGAGGGGCTTCCGGCTGTCAGAGCTGAGCCTTCTGACAGCTGAACTGCATTACTGATTGCCTCATCAGCTGTTCCATCATGAGCCCTATTTAAGGGAACAGCTGAGGGCTAAACCTCGCTGCAGTCTCGTTGGACAATCCCTCGTCTGACATCGTCGAGCATTCCTCGTCGAGCTTCCCCTGGTCAGACGTGAACAATCCTTCACCTTCGTCCATTATTGTGTGTTTCATTGTGAATCTGTTCTTCCTTGTCATAGACTGAGTTATAGTTGTAGTGTGTTTTAGCCCCCTGTGGCTCGTTGTTTTGACGCTATTCTTCCTTTAATAAACTGTGCAAACTCACCGGCTGGCCTATAGCATCTTGTTGATGGCTCGTGAGGGCCATCCGTGACAGTAGACTGCAGCCAGACTGAGACGCCGGTCGCCATGAGTTTTGCCTAAATTGGACTTTTGTTTTTCCCTGTCTGGGTACCTGTGTGCTGGGAGGTCATGTCGTCACTCAGGGGCCGCACTCGGAGCCTGGGCTACGAGCTGGTGGAGGCCCTGGCCTACATTGATGGTACCCTCTTCACTGCTGGCCTCTATGACACTCCCAGAGATGTACGCCGGCACCTGGACCTCGCTGAGGACATCATTAACCGCCTTCCTCACTACTCGAACCACCCTGAAGTCATTGCGAGGAAGGCAGACACCTCTGCACACCGGGAGAGACTCCGTGGGCTGGAGGGAAACTCTGTCAGGAAGCCGAAGAGTAGGCACCCTCGCTCCTCGCGTCGGGATCCCGTTCCTGTCCCCATTCCAGCCCAGGAGTTCGCACCGCCCAGGGGTGATTCCCTAAGGAGTGAGACATCAGTCGGGATACCCCCAGAGAAGTTACAGCTGACAGCAGCTTCCATCCGGGACCGAGTGGCTGCAGCTCGCTCTGCCGTCCACCCCACGCAGATTATTAAGCATGTGACGGTGGCAGTCAGGCTGGTGGAGAGGAATCCTGAGCTAAGTGATTATCCAGAGTACGCCGACCTGCTTGCCTCTGTTTCCGCGCAGGATCGGCATTTCCCTAACCTCTCCTTCGCCTCGCCCTCTGCCGGCAACCGTCATCACACAGCCAACAGTAAGCCTCAGCGAGAACCCCGTCCGGATCCTGTTCTGGGTCGTCGGAAGAACTCTACCTCCCAGTCAGCTGCTTCTTCTGCGTCACGTCAGGAGGGAATTCCCACAGCCTCTTCCCCCGGGTCATCTTTCCCTGCTGTCCCGTCAGCTCCTCGTGCCCGGATTGCCTCGGCTGTCGTCCCCTCCTCCTCGACGTCTTCCCCGGCTGCTGTGAGTGCCACGAGTCCTGCTCCGGTGAAGCCCGTCATCGGACCATCGCGAGCGGCTCCTCCTCATCCTCCCAGGGGGCCCCCCGTCACCATCCAGCGGAGAAAGGGAGGAACAAAGTCCGCTGCAGCGGGTTCTATCGGGCCTCTACGGATCAGGCAAGTGACTTTTCATTCTGTTCCCTCATTGAGTGAATTGCCTTGCTTGATTCCTGGGGGTGGAGTTTGGGGTTCACAGCCCCCCGAGCTTCCTCCACCTGCTGCAGAAATTAACTATGAACCTGCCACCTTTGTGTCTCCTTCCCCTGAGCGTTCCGCGGCGCCAGGCCTATGCCGCCGGATGAGGAGGGAGCCTGCGGGCCTGGAGATTCTGGTTTCAGCCCCGCAGCCACGACACGGGCAGAGGAGGAGGGCGGACTGTAAGTTGGAACCTGCGCCGACGACGAAGCATCCCCAGGTCTCCACGGAGGAGCGGTCCGACTCAGCAGGTTGAGGATCTCCTGCCACGCCGTGGTCATCAGCGTTGGAGGGTCCTCAGGCTGTAGGAACCATCATGCCGGCTGCAGGGCCCGCCGTAGCCGAGTGGGAGTCAGAGGACGTCCTTCTGCCTTCTGAACCCAGATCGTCGAAGTCCTGGATGGCGACAGAACTCGAGTGCAGGCAAGTCCTCTATTTTGTCTCTCTCCTATCTGTTCTAGAGCATTTTTGCCTGTCTCTCAGGGAGACGAGCCGGGTGCAGCCATCCACTGCACCCGAGCTCGTCTCACTGGGCTCTGTCGCTACCGGTGATCCTGATCCCAGTTCTTCTTCTTCTCCTGAGCCTTCTCCCAGGGTCATTGGTGCGGAGTCAATCCTGGTCGCTGTGCTAGAGGTTCCGGGTTCGGGTTTGGAGGTCGTCCCTGGTGCTGCGCCAACCCAGTCGGGGTCCACCGCGGGTGCGGCATTGACCCAGTCGGGGCCCATCGCGGGTACGGCTTCGACCCAGTCGGGGGTCCGTCGTGGGTGCTGCTCCGACCCAATTGGGGTCCGATGTGGGTGCAGCCGCGACCCAGTCGGGGTCCATCGCGGGTGCTGCTCCGGCCCAATCGGGGTCCGTCATGGGTGCTGCTCCAGCCCAAGTGGGGTCCATTGTGGGTGCGGCGCTGACCCGATTGGGGTCCAGCAGGGGCGCAGCGCCAGTTCGGTTCGAGGTCGGTGAGGGAGCTGCAGATCCTCTGCCGTCTGACGCTGGACTGGTCCGTCATCCTTCCTCCAATTCTTCTCCACCGGGTGCCATTTTGGTTCCCCATATTCGGCTCGGCTCCCCCTCGCCAGGGAGGCCGTCTTCGATTTCTCCCCTGCAGTCCTGGTGGCTGAGTGATGTGGGTCGGCCGCCTGGAGGACTGCCTCGCTCGTTTGGCATTCTGGGTTGGCCACCCAACCAACTAGACTGTCTGTTTGGCGACCTGGTCCAGCCGCCTGAGGTCCTGCTTCTCCGGGCCTGGGACTGGGGTAGGCCGCCCGAACTCTTTCTTTTTCCCCGGCCAGCTATCTGGACGCTGGACGCAGGTAGACCACCAGAACTGTTTGTTGTTTCATTGGACTCTGCCTGCCGTCACCCCTGTGTTGTATTCTTACTTCCACTAAAATATTAAGGTCGCTCTGGTGTGTTGTCATTTGCTCTATTTTGGTCTATGTATTCACCGCTGTTTAGCGTGTTTTTTTTTTCTCTCCCTCTCCTCTGTCTGAGGGATGATTTGTGACTGCCACATCGTGTCTTATGGGCCTGTGTATTTTGGTTATAGGCCTTCTCCTGTTATTTGCATTTTTTGCCCTGTCTGTTGTGCCATCCGTGCATTATAGAGTATTGCGGGGGGTTTTTTCCATGCTCTGTAATTGCTTTGCGTTTATTTTCTGTGCTCTCCCTTGTCACTCTCCGTCCTGGTTCCTCGTCTTGGTGTTTTGTTTTGTTTTGTTTTTTCCCCTCTTTTCTGGTTCTCACCCTCCAAGCCTTTCCCCCAATCCTCCCACCCTGGGTGGTGGTGGTGGGGCTTGGGTGTCACGCAGCGCCTGGAGTGCGCCATCGGGGGGGAGTACTGTCGTGGTTCGAGCACCGATTTCGTCCGTGCTCGGGCCATGCAGTATTTTCCTCCCATCTGGTGTGTGTGTGTTCCCTATGGCTCGCCGAGCTTTTATTGTGACAGCGCTCGGAGGGGCTTCCGGCTGTCAGAGCTGAGCCTTCTGACAGCTGAACTGCATTACTGATTGCCTTATCAGCTGTTCCATCATGAGCCCTATTTAAGGGAGCAGCTGAGGGCGAAACCTCGCTGCAGTCTCGTCGGACAATCCCTCGCGTAACATCGTCGAGCATTCCTCTTCGAGCTTCCCCTGGTCAGACGTGAACAATCCTTCATCTTCGTCCATTAGCATCTTCGTCCATTAGCAGTGGCTTCGTCCACCACTCCACCGGAGTGGTGTCTCAGTTGGTAGAGCATCTGCCCCACACCCGGGAGGCAGGGGTTCAAATCCCGGCCGGGTCAATTCAATTCAATTCAATTCAATTCAACTTTATTTATATAGCGCCATTTCACAACAACAGTCATCTCACAGCACTATCAACTGTAGGGAGGACCCCCACAGTTGCAGAAAGACCCCAGCAATCAGGCGATCCCCTGTGAGCAAGCACTTGGCGACGGTGGAGAGGAAAAACTCCCTTTTAACAGGAAGAAACCTCCAGCAGAACCAGGCTCAGGGAGGGGCAGTCATCTGCTGCGACTGGCTGGGGGGTGAGGGGACAGAGAAGAAGAAAAGAACAGACATGTAGAGAGCAAACAGCACGATGGGGACTCAATCTATGGGAGAGAACAAACAAATGTTAATGACCAGCAAAAAAAAATATTTCATAGAGAGTGAGGAAAGGAGTGAGGCCCAGTGCATTACTGGAGGTCCCCCGGCTGACTAAACCTATTAGCAGCATAACTAAGGGAGGGTTCAGAAACACATGATCCCTCCCTAATTGTAGGCTATATCAAAAAGGTAGGTTTTAGCCCTATTCTTAAAAACAGAGATCGAGTCTGACTCCCGAATCCAGATTGGCAGCTGATTCCACAGGAGAGGAGCTTGATAACTGAAGGCTCTGCCTCCCATTGTACTTTTGGAGATTCTAGGTATTACAAGTAAACCTGCATTTTGGGAGCGTAGTGCTCTGTTAGGATGATACGGTAGTATCAGATCTTTTTTTTTTTTCCACAATATCTTTATTGAACCTTTTCTTTTTTTTTTTTTTAACAAACATGATACAAACAATCAAACACTAACACTAAAGTACTACAAAAAAAAAAATGCACTAAAAACACCAACAACCACCAACAAAATCAAGTCTTCAACAATGCTCCTCTGTTTAGTCTAGACAATCCAATACATAAGTATACATATTATGTTCACCAGTTTGGAATTTACAAGGTCCACACACATCATTCACCTTCTTCTTCAAGAGTTATGTTTAAATTTTTTACATAATCAATAAAAGGTCTCCATATATTCTCAAACACAATTTCCTTTGATTTTAGTATATATGTTATTCTTTCTAATGGAAGGTTTGTTAACATCTGTCTTAACCACTGAGTCACATCTGGTCTATGAGTCTTTTTCCATAATAGTGCAATACATTTTTTGGCATTAAGCAAACTGAGGTCTATGAATGTTCTTTCACTTTTATTAAAATTATGCTTTTCTGGGTACAGACCCAACAAAAACAGTTTAGGATTCAATATGATTTGTTTTGAGATTATTTTTTCAATTGTTACCCTCACCTCTTCCCAAAACATTCTTATTAATCTACATTCCCATAAACAATGAAATAGGGTTCCTTTACTTTCCATGCATTTTGTGCATGTATCTGGTATATTTTTGTTATATCTATTTAACTCCTCCGGTGTAACATACATCCGCATTAACCATTTGAAATGTATCAATTTAAGGCGTGCATTTATTGATTTGGTTTGAGCTTCTGTACAAGCCAATTCCCATTGTTCCTCTGAAATTTCAATTTGCAGATCTTCTTTCCAGTAGTTTAATCTTTTCAGTGAATTTTCACTTGAAGATAGTGTCAATGAGTTATAAAACTCTGAAATAATACCCTTTCTTTTACTATCTTTCATCATCATTTTTTCCAAGGATGAATAAATAGGTCGAGTGAGAGCTTTATTTTGATTTGATCGAATAAAGTTTCTAAGTTGAAGATATTTAAAAAAATGTGTTCTATTGAGATTAAATTTGATCCTCAGCTCTTCAAAAGACATTATGTTGTCTGCACCTGGCAAATATAAATCCTGAATCTTTTGTATCCCTTTTAAATTCCATACTTTAAATACAGCGTCCGCTCTCCCTGGTTTAAAATATTGATTACCCCATATTGGACTAAATTGTGACAATAACTGTGGTTCTTTTAAATAGTTTTTAGCTTCACACCATATTTTGATCATATGCTTTACAAATGGATTTTTAACTTGTTTTTGTAATTTTTTTGCCGAATCTGAGTATATGAATATGGGAAGAGGTAAAGGTAAATTGTATGATTCCATTTCAGTCCAGTGAGGGAGATCATTTGATGAAAAATAATATGTCATAGACCTCAGTTGTGCCGACCAATAATACAACATAAAATTTGGACATTTCAGACCTCCACGATCAAATGGTAAATATAATAAAGACAAACGTAATCTAGCCCTCCTGTTGTTCCATATAAATTCCACTAACTTTTTTTTTATTCTTGAGAATAGATCTAAAGGTGGTGATAAGGGAATGTATTGAAATAAATAAAGTATTTTAGGTAAAATATTACTTTTAAGTATATTGATTCTCCCGATCATCGACATTGGTAGTGACATCCATCTCTGAGTTAACTCACTGATATCTGACATTAAGGCTTCATAGTTGACACTGGCGACTGATTCTAGCTTAGGCATAATTTGGATTCCTAAATATTTAAACTGATTTACAACATTGAATTGATTTGCCTCAGGGGCTGGGTAATTTCTCTGGGTCTCATTTAGCATTAATATTGAAGATTTAGTTTTATTTATTTTATATCCTGATATTTCCCCAAAATTCTTTATTAAATTCAACAAGGTTGGAATTGATTTTTTTAGATTCGACATAAACAAAATTATGTCATCGGCGTACAGGGAGATTTTATGTTCTGTTGGTCCAACTTTAATTCCATATATTTGTGAATGTAAACGTATCGCTATCGCTAAAGGTTCAATTGCCATAGTAAACAGTAAAGGTGAAAGTGGACAGCCTTGTCGACATCCTCTATTGATTTTTATTGGTTTTGAAATATTGTTATTTGTTAGGATTTCTGCTGTAGCATTATTGTATATTATTTGAACCCATTTTATGAAATTATTTCCAAGTCCAAACCTTTGTAGTACTTCAAAAAGAAAGGGCCATTCAACTCTATCAAAGGCCTTTTCGGCGTCCAATGATAGGAGAGCTGTATCCGGTGCTTCTTTATTAAAATAAATAATATTAAATAGTCTTCTTACATTATGGAAGCCTTGTCTACCCTTTATAAAGCCATTCTGATCTCGATTAATAATATTTGGTAAAATTTCTTGTATTCGTCTTGCTAAAATTTTACAGATTATCTTAAGGTCGGCGTTTAATAGGCTTATTGGTCTCATATTTTCACATTTATTAGAGGGCTTACCTGGTTTTGGCAGCAGTATAATTAAGGCATTATTTATGTATGATGGTAAATTATTATTTTGAAATGCTTCTAAAACCATTTCCAAAAAAGGTTTTATTAATTTATTCTTAAATTTTTTATAAAGGTCAACTGGAAGACCATCTGGTCCTGCACTTTTTCCTGATTTCATATTATCAATGGCTAGCCCAACTTCTTCTTGACTAATTTTAGACTCCAATATCTCCCTGTTTTCATTTGGAATACACGGTATAGATAGTTCGTTCAAAAACCCATTTAGTTTTGTTAATTCAGGTTCATTTTTGGTATCATATAATTTTTCATAGTAATCTCTAAAGGCTCTATTAATTTCTAAAGGATCTATAACTACCTGTCCATTACTTATAATACTGGTAATTGGTGTTTTAATTTCCAATTGTTTAATCTGCCATGCTAATAATTTTCCTGATTTTTCACCTTGTTCATAAAAAGATTGTTTCAATCTTAGAAGACTCGAGGCAGCTCTATTCGCTGATTTTTTGTCGTATTCAGCTCTCAAAATCAGTAATTCATTCTCCAACCTTGGGTCACTTCCTGCATACACTTTTTCCTGAAGATTTTTTATTTTATGTTCCAATTTAGCTCTCTCCTCTCGAGTCTTCTTAGATTTTGATCCTGTATAACTAATAATATGTCCCCTAATAAAAGCTTTGAAAGCCTCCCACTTTACACATGCTGATGTTTGTGTAGTATTGATGTCAAAGAACTCGTCTATCTGTTTTTCTATATACTTGACAAATTCCTCATCCTGAAGCCATTTATGCTGAAATTGCCATCTACCTGATTCCTTTATCAATTTTTTATCTACATATATTAGACAACAGGGTGCATGGTCAGAGATCACGATGTTATCATAAAAGCAGTTTTGAATCTTGGACCTTAATTCTGTGGAAATCAAAAAATAATCAATACGTGAGAATGTCTTGTAGGTACTGGAATAACAAGAATAGGCTTTAACTTGTGGTTTCATTTCTCTCCATATATCTAACAATCTCAATTCTTTCATAAAATGATTAATAGTCATCCTACATCCAATGTGCGTACAATCCAGTCCTGTTGATCTATCCACACCTGGATTCAATGTACAATTAAAATCCCCTGCTATTATATGTTGCCCTGTAAGTGATGATAAGATGAGAAATAAATTAGCAAAGAACTTCTGGTCATCTATATTGGGACCATATAAGTTCACAAGATTTATATTTTCTAATAGCAAAGAACCTTGAATGATTACATATCTTCCAAATTTGTCTCCAATTACATTTTTCACTTGAAAAGGAACTGATTTATGTATGAGAGTCATAACTCCCCTGGCTCGGGATGAAAATGAAGAGGTGAATACACTTCCCTGCCATCTACTCCTAATTCTTTTAACATCCTCCTCTATCAGATGAGTTTCTTGTAAAAACACAATTCTTGAACCCATGTCCTTTATTTTATTCATAACTTGTTTAAGTTTTTTTAAATTTTGTAGACCTCTGCAATTCCATGAAGTTAAATTAAGATTAACACTTTGGTCCATGATCAATAGAGAGTTTGGGATTACCTTGCAGTGTAAACATGCTCATACAGAGAAGCAAAAACATGAGTGGTTGAACATTCATCCTACAAACTACACACAAACAAATTCCCCCTTCCCACACTTGTGGCAAACCCCCCAAAATCAAAAGAAAAATTCTGTCTCCCGATATAGCCATCGACTGTTCCACATCCACGGGGAACAGCCTAAGCCACTCCTTCTTCATCCTCCCAATCACCCCAACTCTACTGCTTTTAATGACGTAACATTAACTCTCCTCTGTAGTTTTCCAACTTAACTCCAAAATTTTTACCAACTTTGTACATCCTAGTTTTTTTTTTTGTTTGTTTGTTTTGTTTTTGTTTTGTTTTTTTTTAATATATAATACAATCTATATTTTGTAAACTTACTATTTACTTCAAGTCAGTCAGATGCCTGTGCAAATGCTTAATTATTCTACCTTATATTTTGTTCATGCTTAGCTCCCACCAGTCTCTTCTTCTTCTTTGATCTTCTTGATGAACTCCTGCGCCTCCTCTGGGGTCTTGAAGATGTGGGTTCTGCCCTCATACGTGGTCAGCAGTCTCGCAGGATAGATTACACCATGACGAATCCCAAGGTTGCGCAGCTCCTTACGTACGGGATCAAACTGCTTCCTCAATTGCTGGATTCCTGTGGCCAAATCTGGGTAGAACCGCACCTGCTGGTCCTGGTGTTTAATCTCTCCTTTAGCACGTGCAGCGTTGAAGATCTTCATCCTGTCTCTGTTGCTTAGAAACTTCATAATTAAGGTCCTCGGCGGTCCCTTATCTCTCCGTGGGCCAATACGATGTGCTTTTTCCAGAACCACTGCTGATTGCAACTCCTCGCTGCCCAGCACCTCCGGAATCCACTTTTCCAGAAAGGAACATACGTCCCGACCTTCTGATTCCTCTGGAAGACCCACCAGCCTCAAGTTATTCTGTCTCGACCGAGATTCCAAATCCAAAATATTATCTTCCAGAGATTTATTTTTTTTTTCCAAAGTGCGCACCTTTAATTGAAGACGGGTGACGTCATCTTCAGCACTAGCGAGACGGAGCTCCATCTGCGCCGTTCGTTCTACACAGTCACCCAATTCCTTTCTTATTCCTTCCAGCGCTGTCATAATCCCATCAAATCTAGAGGAAAAGTCCGCTCTCATTGAACTCATGGCAGCCATCAGCGCATCTGCGCCATTCCCCGCAGAAATCGCACCGCCGCCAGCTTCCTCCGCCATATATGGAGCCTTGTTTGCTGCGTCACAGACCTGAAAGTCCGTTAATTTGGACTGTTTCGGCGGCTCGCTTTTTCCTTTTCCTGGTTTTCCAGCCTTAGGCTTCGCCGACATATCCTCGCCCAAATGCTGGGATACGTTCTGTCCCAAATGAGAGAGTTATTTGCCGATTTTTTTTTTCCAGGAGCAGAGCAGAGCGAGACACGTCCGTCCTACGTGGCAGCCATAACCGGCAGTATCAGATCTTTTAAATAAAAAGGAGCCTGATTGTTTAGAGCTTTGTAAGTAAGAAGAAGGATTTTAAACTTAATTCTAAACTCTATGGGAAGCCAATGAAGGGAGGCCAGAACCGGAGAGATATGATCTCTCTTTCTAGTACCTGTTAAAACTCTTGCTGCAGCATTTTGGATCAGCTGAAGACTTTTTAAAGATGTTTTAGGACAGCCTGATAATAAAGAATTACAATAATCTAATCTCGAGCTAACAAAAGCGTGGATCAGCTTCTCAGCATCACTCTGAGACAAGATGCTCCTAATCTTGGCAATATTACGCAAATGATAGAAGGCAGTCTTAGAAACAAATTTAATATGTGAATTGAAGGACAAATCCTGATCAAAAATAACTCCAAGGTTCCTCACAGAGCTATTAAGAGAAAGAGTAACTGCATCCAAACTGAAAGTTTGATTTGGAAAGGAATTTCTAAGGTTTTTTGGACCAACAAGAATGACTTCAGTCTTATCTGAATTTAATAGCAGGAAATTACAAGTCATCCAAACTTTGATTTCCTTAAGACAGGCTTCTAACTTGGCTAATTGATTAGTATCATCTGGCTTCATTGACAGGTATAATTGTGTGTCATCTGCATAACAGTGAAAATGTATACAGTGCTTTCTAATAATGTTGCCTAACGGAAGCATATATAAACTAAAAAGAGTAGGGCCAAGCACAGATCCCTGTGGAACTCCATGACTAAGCTTTGAGCTGAGAGAAAACTCATCATTTACATGAACAAACTGGAACCTATCAGATAAATAAGATCTAAACCACTGCAACGAAGTTCCATTAAGTCCAACATAGTGTTCTAATCTATCAAGTAGAATATTATGATCAATAGTATCAAAAGCTGCACTAAGATCTAAAAGGACAAGTACAGAAACTAGTCCATTATCAGATGCAATGAGGAGGTCGTTAGTGACCTTCGCTAAGGCTGTTTCAGTGCTATGATGGATTCTAAACCCAGATTGAAACTCCTCAAATAAACCATTTCCCTGCAGGTGGTCAAGTAATTGCGTAGCAACAACTCTTTCTAAGATTTTTGAAATGAAAGGGAGATTAGAGATTGGTCTATAGTTAGCTAAAGCTCCTGGATCTAGCGTTGGCTTTTTGAGTAAGGGTTTAATTACAGCCGTTTTAAAAGCCTGCGGTACATGGCCTAAAGTTAATGAAGAATTGATTATATGAAGAATAAAGCTACCAATAAGTGGGAAGACTTCTTTAAATAACCTGGTAGGAATAGGGTCTAAAAGACAAGTTGAAGGTTTGGATGAGGAAACTATTTTGTCTAACTCACAAAGGTCGATTGGAGTAAACTCATCAAGACAGACATCAATAGAAGGAGTTGTAGTAGTTACAGTATTTAAGTTAACTGTGGGAAGAATCTGATTGATTTTATCTCTGATGGATGAAATTTTATTATTGAAAAAGTTCATAAAGTCCTGACTAGTAAGCTCTAAGGGAATGCTAGGATTGACAGAGTCCTGACTCTTTGTCAACCTGGCTACAGTACTGAAAAGAAACCTGGGATTATTCTTGTTCTCTTCTATTAATGCAGAGTAATAACTCGTTCTAGCTTTTCTAAGAGATTTTTTATAAATTAAAAGATGATTTCTCCAAGCTAAATAGATTTCATCTAAATTAGTAGAGCGCCATTTTCTTTCTAATTGACGAATCTTCTGTTTTAAGCTACGAGTTTCTGTGTTGAACCAAGGAGTTAAAAATCTCTGATTAGACTTTTTCTTTTTTAAGGGGGCCACCAAGTCTAGAGCCTGATGCAGAGAAGCTGAAACACTATCCACCATGTTATCAATTACAGAAGGAGCAAGCTGTCTATAGCTTATTTCCGTTGTGTTGACACATGGCATAGAGGAAACAATCTGCATAAATTTGGAAACAGCATCATGCCGAACAGGTCATGCCGAAGACCATATAAAAGTGGAACTTCCTGCTGTCCAGCTCTAGCTCTCAGCAATAATGGAATGGAGGAAGGAAATTTGTGGCGGCGCCTTGCATGGCAGCGGCCCTCTGATTCTACACTTGGGGTGTGTGTGATTAACACTGTAGATAGGTAAAACACAATCTCGTTCTGCTGTACATGATTGGTTGTACAGTTGAATGACAATAAAGGGTGATTTAATTTAATTTATTGTAAGTGTGTTTCATTGTGAATCTGTTCTTCCTTGTCATAGACTGAGTTATAGTTGTAGTGTGTTTTAGCCCCCCTTGGCTTGTTGTTTTGTCGTTATTCTTCCTTTAATAAACTGTGCAAACTCATCGGCTGGCCTATAGTGTCTTGTTGATGGCTCGTGAGGGCCAACCGTGACAAAAACGAACAACCGCAACAACCGCGGTGTTCACTTTTTTGTGTGTGTGTGGCTATATCTCGTTGTTCACTTATGTGCCCCTCTTGATTATTAAATAAATTGCTAAATGAAGTGTATTTTTTATTACCAACAGCATGTTTACACCTGGTACTCTAGAAGCTGCCACAGCACATGGTGCTGCCGCCATTTGAGGGACTCTCTCCAGACTGACTCCAGCAGGCAGTTTGTGGTGAAAGCGTTTGGATTCCTTGTTAAATACAGCCGTAACAGTGAGCACTGAAAGGGCACAAAGCATGTTATTTCCTTCTGAGCAGAGTGTGTATGATCCTGACTGTGTATGAGCTCCGAGAGCAGCTTGTTTGAACAAGATTTTTTGGACAGTGGCAAAAATCACGGAGACAAGAACCACGCAGGGTCCTGTACAGAGACTGTCCTGCTTATAAGCTGAATGTCGCTGCAGTCTCCAGTCCACACACCCCTTAGTTACTGCCACTGCTTTATGAAAATGATCTTTCTTTTTTTAACAGAATCAGCAGTTCATGCCTGTATATAGGCTGCGTGCCCACCAAACGAGTTTTTTGTTGCCCGACCACCCTGGTCGGCGTTTGTGCACAGCGCTCTGGGTGAAAAAAAAAGTCTGTGCCCTGTATCTCAACACTTCCGTGTTTCCTATTGTCAGACTTTCTACTGATTTTTTTTTTTAATATCAGTCTCTAAATAACAATGGACAGGAAACTTTTTCTAGCATCTCTGGATGTAAAATATGATGACACAGAAAGCAGGAGTCTGAGTACAGGCGAGTACCGGCGTCCTATGTCCCGCCCACGCAGCAGTTCTGATTGGCTTCTTGGTCTGGCATTGAAGAGCTCAGCTGCAGACTCTGAAAAGTTGAACTGTTTTCAGCCCTGAGCGCCACAACAAAAAACAGCCACTGCCGTGAACGTTTCAACACCGTAAACGCTGGACCACATAGAGAATGATTGAAAAATAGCCGCCCAGAGTGGACAAAACCCGTTTGGTGGATACGCACCCTAAAGAGGGGAGCTCTGCACAGTTGTAACACATGCGCTGCAGCGAGACTCTCACAGCTTCCCTCATTTTCCACCTAAGTTATAAACCTTGTTTAAATTACGAATCCAAAGGGTCCTAAAAACGTTTGCAATAATATTGCATACCGCGGTATTGAGCTGTCCACCGTCACCGCAGGGGAAATTCCTCTACCGTGACAGCCCTACCTGCTAGAAAAGGAAATCAGCATCTCCATAAAGCTTGTCAGCAGAGGGAAGCGTGAAGTGTTCTAAAATTTCCTGGTAGATGGCTGCGCTGACTTTAGACTTGATAAAACACACTGGACCAGCACCAGGAGATGACATGGCTCTCCAAATCATAAGTGACTGTGAAAACTTCACACTGGACCTCAAGCAACTTGGATTCTGTGGCTCTCCACTCTTCCTCCAGACTCTGGGATCTTGATTTCCAAATGACAGGACTTTTAAAAAAGCCAACTTTATTGTCATTCAATCCATACAGCCAATCATGTACAGTAGAACAAAATTACGTTTCTCTTATCTACAATGTTAATCACATCTAGAATCAGAGGGGTTGCTACCATGCAAGGCGCCACCACAAATTTCTCTCCTCAGTTCCATTATTGCTGAGCACCAAGCTGGATGGCAGGAAGTTCCACTTTTATGTTGTCTTTGGCATGACCCGGCCGGAATTTGAACCCCGGCCTCCTGGGTGTGGGCTGGATGCTCTACCAACTAGGCCACCACTCCGGTTAGGACTTGGCACTTGATTTGGGGAGTCATGTCATCTGCTAGTGTTGTCCCACTGTGTTTTATGTAATCCAAAGTCAGTTCAGCTGTCTACCAGGAAACTTTACAGCATTTAGATGCACCTACAGTCATGTGGAAAAAAATTAGGACACCCTATGAAAGCCTGTGTTTTGTTTTGTTTTTTTACATATTTGGACATATGGATATTTAATATAATTTTTAACAATACTGGGAGATTCAAGTAATATAACTAAACAATTAAAACTGAAGAAAAGACTTTTAAAATTTTCTGTAAAATGTAATTCTAAAAACATGCAATTTCTCATGAGGAATGAATTAGGACACCCCCACATTTATTCCCACTTAAAATGGCTACAATCACACACAGGTGTATCACATCAGGTGCACATGATTAGAACATCATTACTCAGTATTTTGAAGGAGGCCTGTCCTATTTAAACCTCAGACATTTAGTTTGGTGTGCTCCTGACTGTTGAAGTGAGAGTGAACACCATGGTGAGATCGAAAGAGCTCTCTGAGGCCTTCAGAAAGAAAACTGTAGCAGCTTATGAGTCTGGTAAGGGATTTAAAAAGACCTCAAAAGAATTTGAAATCAACCATTCCACTGTCCGGAAAATAGTCTACAAGTAGAGGACATTCAAAACAACTGCCAACATGCCCAGGTCTAGCTGTCCAAGCAAGTTAACCCTGAGAGCAGGCCGCAAGATGCTAAAAGAAGTCTCCAAAAACCCTAAAATGTCATCACGGGACCTACAGCAACCTCTTGCTACTGTTGATGGGAAAGTGCATGCCTCTACAATCAGAAAGAGACTGCACAAATTTAACTTGCATGGGAGGCGTGCAAGAACCTTTGTTCTCTAAGAGAAACATGAAGGCCAGACTGAAGTTTGCCAGAGAGAATGCAGACAAAGACCAGGACTTCTGAAATAACGTTCTTTGGACAGATGAGTCTGAAATTGAATTATTTCAACACCAGAACAGAGGATGTATTTGGCGTAGACCAAATACAGCATTCCAGGAAAAGAACCTCATACTAACTGTGAAGCATAGAGGTGGAAGTGTCATGGTTTGGGGATGCTTTGCTGCAGCAGGACCTGGCCAGTTCACCATCATAGAATCCACCATGAATTCTGCTGTGTATCAGAGGGTGCTTGAGGACCATGTGAGACCATCCATCCATCCATCCATCTTCTTCCGCTTAATCCTTTATCCTTTTCGGGTCGGGGGGGGGGGGGGCTGGAGCCTATCCCAGCATCTTTGGGCGAGAGGCAGGGTACCCAAACTGGATGCTGCAACATAACAGTGACCCAAAACATACCAATAAATCCCCTAAGGACTGGCTAAAAACTAAGAAATAGAAAGTCCTGGAATGGCAGAGTCAAACCCCAGATCTTAACCCCATTGAGATGCTGTGGGGTGACTTGAAACAGGGTGTACATGCAAGAAACCCCTCAAACATCTCACAGCTGAAAGAATTCTGCATTGAAGAGTGGGGCAAACTTTCCTCAGACCAATGTCAGAGACTGGTAGATTGCTACAAGAAGTGTCTTACTGAAGTTATTTCAGCCAAAGGGGGTAACACTAGCTGTTAGCCGGTAGGGTGTCCTAACTTTTTCCTCAGAATATGTATTTTTGTTTATCTTTTGTTTAATGAGTAAAACAAGGTTAGTTTTTGTGACTTTACCTGCAATTAAATCACCACCTTTTTCAGAGATAAATAAAAACAAGATTAGACATCAATATGTGAACATTTCTTAATAAAGAACTGAATATTTAATGGGGTGTCCTAATTTTTTCACATGACTATATACATGATACCACACGACCTCAAATGCAATATTACTTTTGTAGAACAGTTCCACAAGCACAGTGTATTAAATGACAGCAGTACAGGAAAAAATTACGATTTTTGTTTGTTTAGTCAGTTATTTTACTCCACCAAGAAAAACAGTCTCTTCCGAATGTACCCAAGTAACTGTTGTTAAATACCTTAGTGAGCATAATATAGAAAAGAATAGACCTATTGTAATTTTACACACATGTAAACAAATTAAATATTTTCCAGTTCAGAAATCAGTGTTTATAACTCATACCATCACCTACTGAGTAGGGTTTGTGGGTCACTTGACTCCATGCCGGTGGCTAGTTAGCATGCTAGCAGTTTGGCTTTGGCAAACTTCGCTTGCTTTTTCTTGGCTGCGGTGATGTCTTCGGCCCTACGCTTTGCGTCAGGCCTAGGACAAATCACCACAGTTGCTATATTCATAATACCACACTTTCTCATGTAATATTGCTTAATTACCAAATGGTTATTGCAGTTCTCTATTCAGAATGATAAATCCAAGTTCAACTCATCTATTTTGTTGAGAACAGATGTGACTTTATGGAGCCAAAATGGTGGCTTTTTTTCCCACCTGGATGTTTACAGGTCGTAGGGTTGCACATCTGGATTTTAAGGACTGTCTCTTTTCAAACAGCACCTTATTGCAGAAATTAAGGTACACAACCCAGCATTACAATTCTCACATGTGACAAGCCACTGACAGTTACAATAATTTAAAGATTAGAACACAGCTAAGGTGGAGTGATACATATCCACTGAAACATCCAAGTGTGGTTGGTTATCAGGGAATATAGTAACTCTTGGAATCTCTAATGTCCAAAAATTTTGATTTTGAGCTCATCTACTTTAAACACACAAAATAACTTGACACATGATGTTGTAACTGCAACAATTAATTCAATTCAATTCAAATAACTTTATTTATATCACACCATTTCACAACAACAGTCATCTCATAGCACTTGTTACTGTATTGCTTAGACAGAACTGGGTAAACACTCAATTTGAGATAAGTTTTCTAGTTTTTTTTCTTAACCATTCTTTCCTCTGTGTTTGTGTCATGCCAATGAGAGGAAGTGTCCTCATATGGTTACCTCATCTGCACAAATGGCTTGTTTCACACAGTGGAGCACCCTTGTATGATAGATATAGATTTTTTTTAACTGTGAATCATGTAAAGTTCCTCTGGCTGAATGAAAGAGTCGACATTCAGTTCTTTTTATGAAGTAAAAAAAAAATCAATCTGTTGTGCAGTCTTTTAAAGAGGACGTATTATGCCCCTTTTCCACTTGTTGACACAGTTACTGTCACGAACCGAGCCCGTGTTACCCTGTAGGCTCGGTTCTGACTGTTCTCTGTGGCTCAGGCATTGGGTTTGTTATGTATTGTTGTCTTTTGAGTTCTTGTGGTTTTTATGTTTGTGTTCTTTTTCTTTTCCATGTCTGTAGCTGCCGCTCTGGCCAGTGGTTGTTGGGCAGCCGTTTTGACCCACTTTCTGGTGGGCGCTGTCTTAACATTCGCCGGTCTGACCACGCCCCCTCTCTCGTTGACAGTCAGCTGTTTTGCCCCGGTAATTATCTTTCCCGCTCCTCGCCCAGGTGTGTCCAATTTGTGACGCCAGCAGTGTTTGTACTTAAGCGGCTCTTGCCAGTCAAATACTGCTGGACCATTGTGCAGATTCATATGGACGTTAGCCGTCATATGTATGTACTGTCTTGCAAGGAAGCTGGGACTACTCTGTCACTCTTCCCCTCAGGGTAGTTACCGGTTGTGTGTGCTCGCTGGGGATTTGAACTACTTGGACGGCTCCTGTTTTGTGAGTAAAAACTGTTAGCATTTCCTCGTGCAGCGTGGCTGCTACGCTTTGGCTCTGTAGCCTAGTTTCATTCTCCTTGCCAGTCGAGCCTCCTAGAGGACTCTTAAGTTCACTCGAACCATAATGTTATTTGTATTATTCGTTTCATGGCCACTGTGCGCTGTGGTCTGCCTGCTGCACGTCACCATGTGTTGCCCTTTAGCGCACCCTGTTGCCTTTTTGTGTGTTGTTATTTTGGAACTGCTGTCTTTTGTGTTAATAAATGTGTTTGTGGTGTAACCGGCGTTTAAATCCATTCTTCCTTCCCCTCTGTGCGCTGCGTAATAGCGGATGAGGAGGCTTATGACAGTTACTAGACATCTTAATAAAATGTCTGTGAGATGCTTTGGTCAAAATACCTCGGGGTTTATATACCACAGCACCATTTTCTTCCCAGATTAAACACCCTTCTTCACAACAGCCTGTTTCCATGCATGTTGCCTTAAATGCTAATGAGCCCCAGTTCACCCCACCCTCCCCTGGTTTCCATTTCTGGCATCTGTTACTGATGCTAATATTGGCTATTAGCTAGTAACTCTAATGAGAAACACAGCCTGGAAAAATTTGTTAAATGTGAGAATGTTGGTTACACGGGTGTGTGATTTGAGTGGTCAACAGAATATAACTGGCCCCTGGGGTATAATAAGCACCGAAACAATCCTGAATGAGTGGCTAGCTCTGCTAACGTCCTCTAACCATCACTGATGGATGTGTCGTCTCCACCAGACTGTAATAAACTTTAGTAAAATAAGCTCAGATATAGGCTTGTCATATCAATTACTATGTTGACTAATCATATAAAAATGATCTTTCGAGTTAATTTTCATATTTATCATTTACTACTACTTTCGTACCATAGCATACTACAGTGTAGTATTCTGTGGTACTTATATTATGGTACTTGTCAAGCTGCCTTCATGTTCTTCCTCCCCGTTTTGTTTGGACATGTACTCGATACCAGCATGACGTCAGACAGCTCCGTGCAATACAGCAGCGTCATTTGCGTCTTATCCTCAGGATCACTTTGTAAACAATGAGGAGGTCTTCAGGCTTGCTGGTGCCGAAGACATAGAGGTGTTACTAGTGAAAAGTCATCTATGTTGGTTGGGCCATGTTTGCCGCACGGACGAAAACAGGCCCACAGAGGCACTCCTGTTTGGTGAAATGGGTCATGGAACATGGGCTAGGCTGCATTTCAAGGACAACTGCAAACAATGTTCTTGAGTGTGGCCATATCTTAGACATGTGGCAATCCGCTGTTAACAACAGGCAAGAGTGTTGCAAGTTAATGGATGTCATTTGCAACAAGCTGAATGAGAAGAGATCAGTGGAGTATGAAAGGAAGAAGAGACAGAAAAGAACTGTTTGAGACCCGTTTGCGGGTTACAGGCATGTATATATGTTATCAAGCTGCCTTTATGGTCGTTCTCCTTGTTTTGTTTCATCCTGGGTATTCAAATCATCACACAATTTATCATCAAAAAAATTATCATTGCAGGCCTACTAAATTAATGTCTAGGAATGAGATAATGGCAATTACTCCATATACCATGACCAAATTTGGTGCAGGAATAGTGCTTGCAAAGTTTAGGTAGAGTACATATGCATACATGGATTCCCCCAGTCTCATAAATTTTAAACTTTTTTCCCCAGTCTTGAAAATTTGGGACTTTTTTTTTACTATATACATTTTTTCAATATCAAAATGTCATCCAGTTTATTCTTTGCAATGTATTCTCTGCTACATGTGGCGTATAATGCTATGTTCACAAGGTTTGGTATTAGTGTATATCTAATAATCTGTACAGTGATATAGATATGTTTACCATAGACCCTTCTTAGCAAAAAAAAAAAAAAGGCAAGCATCAATCAATATCTGGCCTTTAGCTTTAATGGCGAAGGAGCCTAATTTGCATTCAGATTCAGATGTAATGACTCATTCAGTAGTCACAGTATTTATTGGCTCTAACTCCATCAATACTTATAGAAAGAGCACATAATTTCCATCTCA
This sequence comes from Pholidichthys leucotaenia, assembly GCA_020510985.1. NCBI lineage: Eukaryota > Metazoa > Chordata > Actinopteri > Cichliformes > Pholidichthyidae > Pholidichthys > Pholidichthys leucotaenia. Next base: position 196,731,401 of record CM035844.1, on the reverse strand, counting down.
GCACAATGTCAAGACCAAAATCTAATGAGCTTTTATTATCAGCTGTGAATTCCATTGTTGGTCATTGTTCAGTCTGCATTTATTTAAAGATGTTTTTATAAATAGTCACTGTAACATGATATTGTCGCCGGAGTCCATGCTGCTTCTGTTGTAGGGCAGACGTAACAAACCAGAAAGACAAAACTCTTCAGACAAGTCAATGACATTCCTTAGTAGGTGATTGTGTTAAAGCGTTTAGTATTTGGGTTTTTCTTTGCTTTTGATTTTAATGGTGTTGACCAGTTAATAGATTGTGTCACACCAGCTACCTTGGTTTGTTGGCATTTTTTTCTAAATTAGTTTCATTTTATTGATTTGAATGATTAAGAATGTAGCAAAATAATAGTTAGAACCTCCAGTGGTTTTGATAATTGTGTCTTCCAAATAAATCCCAAAAGGAAAAAAAAAACACAAATCTGTAACTCATGTTTTAACTTGAAGGGGCACAAACTTTTTTTTTTTCCACAATATCTTTATTGAACCTTTTTTTTTTTTTAACAAACATGATACAAACAATCAAACACTAACACTAAAGTACTACAAAAAAAAAAAAATGCACTAAAAACACCAACAACCACCAACAAAATCAAATCTTCAACAATGCTCCTCTGTTTAGTCTAGACAATCCAATACATAAGTATACATATTATGTTCACCAGTTTGGAATTTACAAGGTCCACACACATCATTCACCTTCTTCTTCAAGAGTTATGTTTAAATTTTTTACATAATCAATAAAAGGTCTCCATATATTCTCAAACACAATTTCCTTTGATTTTAGTATATATGTTATTCTTTCTAATGGAAGGTTTGTTAACATCTGTCTTAACCACTGAGTCACATCTGGTCTATGAGTCTTTTTCCATAATAGTGCAATACATTTTTTGGCATTAAGCAAACTGAGGTCTATGAATGTTCTTTCACTTTTATTAAAATTATGCTTTTCTGGGTACAGACCCAACAAAAACAGTTTAGGATTCAATATGATTTGTTTTGAGATTATTTTTTCAATTGTTACCCTCACCTCTTCCCAAAACATTCTTATTAATCTACATTCCCATAAACAATGAAATAGGGTTCCTTTACTTTCCATGCATTTTGTGCATGTATCTGGTATATTTTTGTTATATCTATTTAACTCCTCTGGTGTAACATACATCCGCATTAACCATTTGAAATGTATCAATTTAAGGCGTGCATTTATTGATTTGGTTTGAGCTTCTGTGCAAGCCAATTCCCATTGTTCCTCTGAAATTTCAATTTGCAGATCTTCTTTCCAGTAGTTTAATCTTTTCAGTGAATTTTCACTTGAAGATAGTGTCAATGAGTTATAAAACTCTGAAATAATACCCTTTCTTTTACTATCTTTCATCATCATTTTTTCCAAGGATGAATAAATAGGTCGAGTGAGAGCTTTATTTTGATTTGATCGAATAAAGTTTCTAAGTTGAAGATATTTAAAAAAAAATGTGTTCTATTGAGATTAAATTTGATCCTCAGCTCTTCAAAAGACATTATGTTGTCTGCACATGGCAAATATAAATCCTGAATCTTTTGTATCCCTTTTAAATTCCATACTTTAAATACAGCGTCCGCTCTCCCTGGTTTAAAATATTGATTACCCCATATTGGACTAAATTGTGACAATAACTGTGGTTCTTTTAAATAGTTTTTAGCTTCACACCATATTTTGATCATATGCTTTACAAATGGATTTTTAACTTGTTTTTGTAATTTTTTTGCCGAATCTGAGTATATGAATATGGGAAGAGGTAAAGGTAAATTGTATGATTCCATTTCAGTCCAGTGAGGGAGATCATTTGATGAAAAATAATATGTCATAGACCTCAGTTGTGCCGACCAATAATACAACATAAAATTTGGACATTTCAGACCTCCACGATCAAATGGTAAATATAATAAAGACAAACGTAATCTAGCCCTCCTGTTGTTCCATATAAATTCCACTAACTTTTTTTTTATTCTTGAGAATAGATCTAAAGGTGGTGATAAGGGAATGTATTGAAATAAATAAAGTATTTTAGGTAAAATATTACTTTTAAGTATATTGATTCTCCCGATCATCGACATTGGTAGTGACATCCATCTCTGAGTTAACTCACTGATATCTGACATTAAGGCTTCATAGTTGACACTGGCGACTGATTCTAGCTTAGGCATAATTTGGATTCCTAAATATTTAAACTGATTTACAACATTGAATTGATTTACCTCAGGGGCTGGGTAATTTCTCTGGGTCTCATTTAGCATTAATATTGAAGATTTAGTTTTATTTATTTTATTTCCTGATATTTCCCCAAAATTCTTTATTAAATTCAACAAGGTTGGAATTGATTTTTTTAGATTCGACATAAACAAAATTATATCATCGGCGTACAGGGAGATTTTATGTTCTGTTGGTCCAACTTTAATTCCATATATTTGTGAATGTAAACGTATCGCTATCGCTAAAGGTTCAATTGCCATAGTAAACAGTAAAGGTGAAAGTGGACAGCCTTGTCGACATCCTCTATTGATTTTTATTGGTTTTGAAATATTGTTATTTGTTAGGATTTCTGCTGTAGCATTATTGTATATTATTTGAACCCATTTTATGAAATTATTTCCAAGTCCAAACCTTTGTAGGACTTCAAAAAGAAAGGGCCATTCAACTCTATCAAAGGCCTTTTCGGCGTCCAATGATAGGAGAGCTGTATCCGGTGCTTCTTTATTAAAATAAATAATATTAAATAGTCTTCTTACATTATGGAAGCCTTGTCTACCTTTTATAAAGCCATTCTGATCTCGATTAATAATATTTGGTAAAATTTCTTGTATTCGTCTTGCTAAAATTTTACAGATTATCTTAAGGTCGGCGTTTAATAGGCTTATTGGTCTCATATTTTCACATTTATTAGAGGGCTTACCTGGTTTTGGCAGCAGTATAATTAAGGCATTATTTATGTATGATGGTAAATTATTATTTTGAAATGCTTCTAAAACCATTTCCAAAAAAGGTTTTATTAATTTATTCTTAAATTTTTTATAAAGGTCAACTGGAAGACCATCTGGTCCTGCACTTTTTCCTGATTTCATATTATCAATGGCTAGCCCAACTTCTTCTTGACTAATTTTAGACTCCAATATCTCCCTGTTTTCATTTGGAATACACGGTATAGATAGTTCGTTCAAAAACCCATTTAGTTTTGTTAAATCAGGTTCATTTTTGGTATCATATAATTTTTCATAGTAATCTCTAAAGGCTCTATTAATTTCTAAAGGATCTATAACTACCTGTCCATTACTTATAATACTGGTAATTGGTGTTTTAATTTCCAATTGTTTAATCTGCCATGCTAATAATTTTCCTGATTTTTCACCTTGTTCATAAAAAGATTGTTTCAATCTTAGAAGACTCGAGGCAGCTCTATTCGCTGATTTTTTGTCGTATTCAGCTCTCAAAATCAGTAATTCATTCTCCAACCTTGGGTCACTTCCTGCATACACTTTTTCCTGAAGATTTTTTATTTTATGTTCCAATTTAGCTCTCTCCTCTCAAGTCTTCTTAGATTTTGATCCTGTATAACTAATAATATGTCCCCTAATAAAAGCTTTGAAAGCCTCCCACTTTACACATGCTGATGTTTGTGTAGTATTGATGTCAAAGAACTCGTCTATCTGTTTTTCTATATACTTGACAAATTCCTCATCCTGAAGCCATTTATGCTGAAATTGCCATCTACCTGATTCCTTTGTCAATTTTTTATCTACATATATTAGACAACAGGGTGCATGATCAGAGATCACGATGTTATCATAAAAGCAGTTTTGAATCTTGGACCTTAATTCTGTGGAAATCAAAAAATAATCAATACGTGAGAATGTCTTGTAGGTACTGGAATAACAAGAATAGGCTTTAACTTGTGGTTTCATTTCTCTCCATATATCTAACAATCTCAATTCTTTCATAAAATGATTAATAGTCATCCTACATCCAATGTGCGTACAATCCAGTCCTGTTGATCTATCCACACCTGGATTCAATGTACAATTAAAATCCCCTGCTATTATATGTTGCCCTGTAAGTGATGATAAGATGAGAAATAAATTAGCAAAGAACTTCTGATCATCTACTGTATATTGGGACCATATAAGTTCACAAGATTTATATTTTCTAATAGCAAAGAACCTTGAATGATTACATATCTTCCAAATTTGTCTCCAATTACATTTTTCACTTGAAAAGGAACTGATTTATGTATGAGAGTCATAACTCCCCTGGCTCGGGATGAAAATGAAGAGGTGAATACACTTCCCTGCCATCTACTTCTAATTCTTTTAACATCCTCCTCTATCAGATGAGTTTCTTGTAAAAACACAATTCTTGAACCCATGTCCTTTATTTTATTCATAACTTGTTTAAGTTTTTTTAAATTTTGTAGACCTCTGCAATTCCATGAAGTTAAATTAAGATTAACACTTTGGTCCATGATCAATAGAGAGTTTGGGATTACCTTGCAGTGTAAACATGCTCATACAGAGAAGCAAAAACATGAGTGGTTGAACATTCATCCTACAAACTACACACAAACAAATTTCCCCTTCCCACACTTGTGGCAAACCCCCCAAAATCAAAAGAAAAATTCTGTCTCCCGATATAGCCATCGACCGTTCCACACCCACGGGGAACAGCCTAAGCCACTCCTTCTTCATCCTCCCAATCACCCTAACTCTACTGCTTTTAATGACGTAACATTAACTCTCCTCTGTAGTTTTCCAACTTAACTCCAAAATTTTTAACAACTTTGTACATCATAGTTTTTTTTTTTGTTTGTTTGTTTTGTTTTTGTTTTGTTTTTTTAATATATAATACAATCTATATTTTGTAAACTTACTATTTACTTCAAGTCAGTCAGATGCCTGTGCAAATGCTTAATTATTCTACCTTATATTTTGTTCATGCTTAGCTCCCACCAGTCTCTTCTTCTTCTTTGATCTTCTTGATGAACTCCTGCGCCTCCTCTGGGGTCTTGAAGATGTGGGTTCTGCCCTCATACGTGGTCAGCAGTCTCAAGGGGCACAAACTTTTAATTTTCCAATTAAATCAAACATTATCGATTACGTTTAATTATCATCAGGGAACACAGACGCATAAAATAATCAAATTAATCTTCAGTTCAGTAAACCTTGTCCCGTTATTATGCTTCATTAGACAAATCACCACCATTCGTCTCAGCTCAAGGTCAACAGACACATTAAATTAGATTCATTTGATTAGATTAAAATCAGTAGGCCAACCTCTATTATGGAAAGAGCAGTTTTGAGGAATTTAGGCCAAAACAAAATTTGCAGACTAGGTTCTCGTATATTTGCAACTTCTTTTTTTGTGATTGATTTTATTGACATATATCAATATTTTTAATACAAGGAGAGACAATCTTGTCTCTATGCAACAGAGAAGAAACATATTGATATACCTCCCAGACTTTTCTACCCACCCACCCAAGCACTTATGGTACAGTACATGTCCACCCAGGCGCCTCTTTTACTAGAGAAGTGCGCCACCTCCACAGGTGGGAGCTGGTAGGAGTGTGAATGAACCACAACAAACGACTGACAAACACACGAGCTGCACTTCGTTGGTTGATGCGTCTAACCATGGGCGGGCTGTTCAGGAAACTTATCTGTGTCCAAGATGGTGCCAGGATGGTAAAATTTCTCCTATACCTTCAAAACTAAACAGCGGAACATGTTTCTAAAGACAACTGAGGTGAGAAATAAATGGTGTAGCTGCTGATAACATGTTTGCTTTCTACTAACAACCACTATTGGTTATCCTATCCTCGTTTGCATAAAGTAGAAAGAACTTTATACTAATGAAGGAACGGGAAACACCATGTGACATCTTATGATTCTGGATACAATGCTACATGCTACACATTGCAAGGCATTCTACATAGACAGTAAATTGGAAACAGAAAAATGCACACCTAGATGGACATGTACCATTAGAGCCTCCCAAAAGCATAATTAAATAAGAAGATATTACTAATAAGAATCAGTTTACTGAAGCAAATATTTTTGCAGTTGTATTGGTACTTTCTTGTAAAATAGCGTCTTTTTTAAATTTTTTTTTATCAATTTGTCAATTTTTTTCTTGTACATTTATTATTTTTTATTGTCAAGGCAAAAGCATTGTATGTGGTCTCCAGTTCTCTGATTTAGACGGTTGATTAGTTTGGTAACAATTGGTAATAACTCATTTCATTGCTACATCCAAACTGTGCGCAGTTAAACATAAGAATAAAGGATTACATTTCTGACAGTCACACCCGGCTGAAAGAACTTCATCCTCAGCGTTTCGGGGAAGTGGTGGTGGTGGTGGTGGTGGTGGGGGGGGTTGCGGGGGGGTTCCATGTAACAACCCACAGATTCATATGTTTAGTATAGTGTGGGTTAAGTTTGGCCTCCTCAAATCCCTCCAGCCTTCCCAGAGATGCCAGCACACTTCTCAGATATCCCTCCACATGGCAGATTCGATTGCTGGCTGGCTGGCAGCACTCCTGGATGAGTGTTGGAGTCAGTTCAGCAGGTCAGATTATAGAGTAGCTCTCATTGTGTGTGTGTGTGTGTGTGTGTGTGTGTGTGTGTGTGTGTGTGTGTGTGTGTGTGTGTGAGCGCGTGTGTGTGTGTGTGCGTGTGCGTGCGCTATCCAGCTTTGGCTTTCTCTATCTGTTATCAGGAAGGCTCACATTCTCCAGACAGAATGGTGTAGTTGCCTGTCTGGGTGGGTCTGCCTCCTGGGAGTGTGGTAGGGGTTCTGGGGGTTTAAGGAATTTCATTGTAGGAGTTTTTCCAGACTTTTTATTTAAGATATTCGGTCAAATTTAAAAGTCCCACTCATTTAAACATAGTGTGTTTGTGGGTTTTAACCTTGTAAAATGCTTTCCTAGGTCATATCATTACAGTAAAAATATTAAAACCTCTCCTCTTAGAAATATTTATACTTTCATATATATTTATACTTTTACATTAAGATAGAATTGGCAGAAGCTCTTCCAGGTTTCATCTATGCAACTAACACATAAACCAGTCTTCAGCTACAACCCATCACTGTACTGTTGGCTGTGATGTGAGTTTCTGAGCCCAAAGTGTTAGCTTCAGAACTGGCAATGCTACCATGGAGTTAGCTTAGCAAGCACACTTTTTGTTGTTTTCTTAAAATTTCGCTCAAGCCACTAGACATCCCTTTTTCTACCTGGTTCAATAATGCACAGCTGATGATATATCTTGTGTCATTCTGGCTTATTTTGTTGTATTTTTGCTGTGAAAGGGGGTAGATCAGACCATTAGCATTAGCTTGGCTAAGCGGTCACAGTTGATCTGTTTAACCCCTTTAGAGTTTTAACAGGTACTAGAAAGAGAGAACACATCTCGGGTTCTGGGCTCCCTTCATTGGCTTCCCATAGAATTTAGAATTAAGTTTAAAATCCTTCTTCTTACTTACCTCTCCTTTGGAACCAGCTGCCAATTTGGATTCGGGAGTCAGACTCAATCACTGTTTTTTAGAATAGGGTTTAAGCCTTCCTTTTTGACATAGCCTATAGTTAGGGTGGGATTAGGTGATCCTGAACCCTCCCTTAGTTACGCTGCTAATAAGTTTAGACAGCCGGGGGACCTCCAACAATGCACTGGGCTTCACTCCTTTCTTCACTCTCAATGAAATATCTTTGCTGGTCATTAACATCTGTTTTTTCTCTCCCATAGATTGAGTCCCCGTCCTGCTGTATGCTCTCTACATGCCTGTTCTTTTCTTCTTCGTCCCCCCCCCCCCCCCACAACCAGTCACAGCAGATGACTGCCCCTTCCTGAGCCTGGTTCTGCTGGAGGTTTCTTCCTGCTAAAAGGGAGTTTTTCCTCTTTACCATCACCAAGTGCTTGCTCACAGGGGATTGCTTGATTTCTGGGCCCTTTGTGCAATTGTGGGGTTTTCCCCTACAGTTGAAAGTGCTATTGGATTACTCTTGTTGTGAAATTGCGCTATATAAATAAAGTTGAATTGAATTATGTTATGGGTCAGTCTGTCTGTCCCACTTTTGTGAAATCAACTCATCCTACAGTTTTGGTCCGATTGTTTTGAAACATGGTACCATGGTTTGATATACACTGAGGATGCGCATATTGCTATTTGGTTCTGATCAGATGACTTTCACGGGAATTGTAGCCCCTGACCCATGACGTCCTGTTTCACCTCACTTCATAGGCAGTAACTGTCTTGTGAAATCAACTCCTCCTACAGTTTTGGTCCGATTGTTTAAAAACTTGGTACCATGGTTTGATATACTCTGATGACGCGTATATTGCAATTTCACTTTCATTAGGTGACCTTGAGGTCAAAGGTCAGGTCAGACTTTTCCTTAAATCTTCTAAACACAGTAACTACTGAAAGAAATGATGTAGGCCTTTCAAATTGATACAGTAGTTCTATCTAATACACATCTTGGATGACTTACACCCTCACCGAACTATGGGTTTGGGGTCAAGGAGTTAAAGGGTCAAAGTTAATATTGCAGTTGCACTATGGTAAATGCTACATTTACTATTACTATAAAATGAGTAAAACTAGGGCCACCAAACCAGGTATACAGGTTCATCTTGGGATCCTGAACTCTGACTGGGGGTTTGGGGTCAAAAGGTCAAGGTTAACATTTCTTATGCCTTATTACTGTACAATGCATAAAGCTAGCACCACCAAACCTGGTACACAGGTTCACCGTGGAATCCTGACCTCTGGCTGTGGGTTTGGGGTCAAAAGGTCACAGGTCAAGGTTAACATTCCCTATGCCTTATTACTGTACAATGAGTAAACTTAAGGTCACCAAACTTGGTACACAGGTTCACCCTGTGACCCTGATGTGTGACTATGGTTTGGGGATCACAAGATCAAAGGTCAACATCAAAATGGCTTTTAAACTATATCTCAACAATAAAGAAAGCTAGGGTCAGCAAACTTGCTACACAGGTTCACCTTGGGATCCTGACCTCTGATGACTATGGGTTTGGGGTCAAAAGGTCAAAGGTCAAGGTTAACATTCCTTATGCCTTATTACTGTACGAGTAAAGCTAGGGCCACCAAACTTGGTACACAAGTTCACCCTGTGACCCTGAAGTGTGACTGGTTTTGGGATCGCAAGGTCAACATCAGCATGGCTTATCAAGTATATCTCAACAACAAAGAAAGCTAGGGTCACCAAACCTGGTACACAGGTTCACTCTGAGACCATAACCTCTGACTACAGGTTTGGGGTCAAAACGTCAAAGGTCAAGGTTGGCTCTCCCTATGATCCCTTACTATAGAATGTGTAAAGCTCTCTAGGATCGCCATACTTGCTACACAGGCTCACCTTGGGATCCTGACCTACAACTATTGGTTGTATACTTTGTTGTATATTCATGGATGATGGGCTTATCATAATTTGGTTCTGCCACAGTAATTATATTGAAAAGGTGAAAACTGATCTCTGTCAGTAAGTATTAGGATCATCAATGAAAACGGAGGTGGGGGATATTGCACTCGCCTCAGAGTGCTCTTGTTCTTCATGTGTTCAATACTTATTCCCTGTGTCAGTCCACTTTATTAAATATAACTTGTTTTGTGAACACAGTTGCCTTGATTTCTTTGTATGGATGGATTACTTGGGTTGTTACTGATATCTGGTGAAAATCTCAGGTCAATGGCTCCATCAGAAATGTTTAATGAGAAAAATGTTGATGTGTGCAGTACTTATTTTCCCTGCCGTACCAGACTAACCATGGAGTACGTCTGTATCAGAATGGTTAAGTAATGATGTGAAAATCTCACTGAAGAAAATGTCTAATTCAAACGAGGTGTTTCAGGCAGAGTTGTAGTTCTATTTTCTGTGGGAGAGCAGAACTTCTGTGCAGACTGACTTTGGGCTGTTTGGCATTGCAGACCATAAAACATTACAAAAATCTTTCATAATGCATTAAAACACAGGAAAACTCTCAAAAAATATAATAGGGGCTCTTTAAAGGTACTTTCTAAGGTTATACAGATACCCAAAGTCTGGCTTTTTTTGTCCAGCTTAATAAGGAAGTGAAACAAAGAGGTCTCTTAAGATTCCTTGAGGTGACAACATTCGAACAGGAGGCCCTGACCATATGTTGCTTTATCCTGTTTGGAGACACCCCCCCCCCCCCACACACACCGCATCCCTCCCCCCCTCAGCAGCCAGAGTGACAGCAGCGTCTGCTCGGGCTTCTTATCACAGGATCGCTGTTCAGACATAGTTCCAAAGGGCAAACAATATGTCAGAAAATAATATCCTCTAATCAGTTTTCAGTTATTAAGTCTCCTCGTGAATACATGCCTTTAATATCAAGTTTTACTGTTGCGCTGCTTCTGCTGTTTATTACTTGTTTCATTGTTTGTTTTCGGTCTAAAGATCACATCACACTCTGGATGTTCATCCATATTTAGAGGTGACAAATGCTGGAAAAATGTGAGCCTGCGTGAGGTTATGAAAGCCCTGATCTGTATCCTTCAGCTGTCCTCTTTCGCCAACATTCACCCATTCTGTTTCCAAATGTAGCTGCCGTTTCTCTGCTGTCACTTTGTTAAAATATTGGACTCACAGCTTCACCGCTCTGCACCTGCAACAAGCTCTACTTCCACTTAGTTAAGAGTTATTTTTGCCTCCACATTTGCTGTAGTTTGGAATTCATCATTAAGAATAATACAATTAAAACAAGCACGGATCTGTTCATTGCTACAGGGAAATGTGCTTCAACACACTTGATAATGAAGGACGTATGTATCACCGTATGTGCCATTTTCAATTAAAGAAACGGGAAGGACATTCAAAATTTCTATTATTTTTGGATCAATTTGTGCTCACATTGCAAGCAGCATCACTCAAAGCAAGGCAGCTTTATTTATAGAGTTGATTTCATTACATAGACACTGAAGTTTGTAAATATGTATTGTGTAAATACATATTTAAGGCTGTCGCTCTGCTTCCATATTTCCATTTTGCAGTGTGGGGATGGGTGCAGAATAAATGAACGTAAAGCTTTCTGAACAGGGAGGGAAGCTATAGAAAAGAGTTACAGACATACTGTCCCTGATTTAATCTACTGCTGCACTGTCCATTTGCAGAAAATGTAAAATCAGTGAAAAGCAGTTCATAGTCAGTAGGGCTGTACTCAAATATTCAGTTATCAGAGTATTTGTTTATTGCATTGTATATGCTTTTCATATTCAGTATTAAGATATCTACTTTTGCCCCAAACTGCTCAGTTTTAATGAAGGAATATTAACAGTTTACATTCACCAGATTTACCCAAAATATCTAAGAAAAATCTCACAAATTCCCTAGAAAAAAACAGTAACTTAATAAGTCACAAAAATTAACAAAAATTAATAAATTTGCAAATATGTTAATATCTGCCTGACAAAAATAGCAAATTCATCAGAAAAAAAAATCTGTTTACATGAAAATGTGTATATTAAAAATAACTTTAAAATTACATTCCAAAAGCCAGTTTAATGAAAGCACCAAGGTGGTGATGCCTCGATGCCAGAACCTTGGTGGAGGAATGCATTCTCAAATCAGCACCAAAATGTTATGGGTTCCTCTCTAGCCCAAGGACTACCTCTGGTAAAAATTTCATCCAAATCCATCTACTAGTTTTGGAGTATTCTTGCTAACACCCTGTGAGAAGATAAGAGCCTTGGTGGAGGTACGTATGCATTCTGGGATCATCACCAAAATGTTATGGGTTCCTCTCTAGTCCAAGGACCACGTCTGGTAAAAATTTCACCCAAATCCATGTAGTAGTTTTGGAGTACACACGTGTGCAGTGAAAATAATCAGCAGTTCACATGCCCATACTATCAGCGGCAGCCAAGAGCCACCAACTTGATTTGAACAGCTGCAATCCAAACACAAAGAAGAGCACGGTGGCAGACGTTTTAAATGGTGGAAGCGATGCAGGTACATGAAAACAATGACAAACAAGATGAACAGGAGCTTTTGCTGTTTAGTAGCAGAGGAAGAAAACAAATGGGCAAAACGACGGACATTTGTTCACCCAGTACTGGCGGATTGCTCAGTACTTACCTTTGGCAGGAGTTTCTGGGTGCATGCGCAGTACTGTTCCATTGACAGTAAAGGTGAGCTATTTTTGTGTGTATTTCAAAAGCAAAGCGTTATTTTGAAATTCTGGCAAATTAAAAGTTGAGAAAATATGGTGATACAGTGATACGAGCCTTTAGTTTCACTTAATTTTGACCAGGCGAGCTGAAACAAAGAGGTGGACACACACACACACACACACACACACACACACACACACAGAGCCACAAACAGACGCACTCAGTGACTACTGTGTGCCTTCATTTTCACCGAGGCATAATAAGCCGGGAACTGCCAAGCTGTCTGCCTTCGTCTGCCACCCAACCCGCATGATCCTTCCTGCAAGTGGGGAGCCCCCGTAGGGCTCATTCAGGCTGAGCCAAGCCAGGTCCCATGGGCAGAAACCTGGCCACCAGGCACTCGCCGCCAAGCCTGTCCCCCAGACCTGGCTCCAAGGCGGATCCCTAGTAACCCCATACCGGGCAGGGTACACTGAATCCTTGATTGCACATACAGTGCATCATGAGTCTATTGGACCGCTTTTTGTCTGGCCCTTCACCCAGGACCTGTTTGTCTTGGGAGACCCTATCAGGGGTGAGTTGCCCCCGAATGGAGGCATTCAAGTATCTCGGGGTCTTATTCACAAATGAAGAGAGAATGGAACGAGAGATTGACAGATCAGAGCAGCATCTGCAGTGATGCGGATGTTGTACTGGTCTGGTGTGGTGAAGAGGGAGCTGAGCTACCTTCCTACCCTCACCTATGGCCATGAACTTAGGGTAATGACCGAAAGAATGAGATCACAGATACAAGCGGCTGACATGAGCTTTCTCTGCAGGGTTGCTGGACTCACCCGTAGAGATAGGGGGCCCTATTTTGGTGGTCATCAGTGGATTTTTGTGCCTCACTTCTGACCGGCAGTAATTTTTGTTAGTTTCTGTCGGCACATTGCCTTTTTTCTACGCTTTGCATCACGCCATATAATTACGAGTAATTATATGCACCGGCTTTGTACTGGGAGGAGTGGAGCTCAATTAAAGAGGTGTGGCAGTGTGCATTTTATGACAATGTGCTTTTGATCAGGAGAAGGGAGGTCTGTCGTCAGAAGCACATTGTTAAATGCTATTTCAGCCGCGTGTTTTAAAATCACGCAGCTCCGGAGCTCATGAGGAAATGGCATGTGCTGGGATTTTCTGTTACTTCAACAAAGAGACTTGTAACAGTCATAATATAATCAACCATCATTTTAATTTATTTAGCGAATGCAAAGTCCTTAAGCCAAGCAGTTGCCTCCTGGTTTGCTGTATGGAGGGTGTGTAATCCTCCTTCCAGTCTTTGGAGCGGGCAAGCCTCTATGATGTGTTCCATAGTTTGCTCCTCTCCACATGCGCACAGTGGGCTAGGGCTACTGCCCCATCTGTGAAGGCTGGCCAAGCAGGGGCCATGTCCAGTCCTGAAGCGATTGAGTGTAGACCACTGTCTCCTTGGGAGGTTGGTGCCCGGGACCTGTTGGTTGGGGTTTATCACCAGCTGTTTGTTTGGGACCTCCTTGGTTTCCCATTCCTCTTGCCAAGCTGTCTGGATGGTAAAGTCAGCTGGGGGAGGGTTTTTCCAAATCGGCCGTCTGGATGAAAGTCGGGCAGTGGGTGGGGTGTAGATATCTGCATGGATTGGTAAGTGAGGAAAATCTTTAACTTTTTGGAGCATCCTTTGAGTTAATGCTGCTCGCCGGATGTGTGGAGGGGCTATGTTTGACAGTACAGAGAGCCAGGGGAGTGGTGTTGAGCGGATTGTTCCAGTTATAGTTCTCATGGTTGAGTTGAGCTGGGTGTCTACATGGTGTGTGTAAGATGACCTGGACCAGACAGGGGCACAATATTCTGCTACAGAGTATGAAAGGGCCAGTGCTGAGGTGCGCAGGGTGGAGACTGCCGCCCCCCATTTTGCACCAGCGAGCTTGCAGAGCAGGTTGTTTCGTACTTTCACCTTAGCAGCCGTCCCCTTTAGATGTTCCTTGAAGGATAAGGTCCTATCAAGGGTCACTCCAAGATAAGTTGGATTTGGGGCATGCTTAAGCTTGAGTCCGCTCAGGTGGATGTTTAGTTCTCTGGCAGCTTTTGCATTGTGGAGATGAAATACACTGGAGACGGTTTTTGCTGGGCTTGGTTTTAGGCGCCAGATTTTGCAGAACTGGTCCAGTTTAGCAAGATCTTCCGTGAGCACCCGTTCCAGTGGTTCAAAGTCTGGTGCTTGGAATGCCAAACAGATGTCGTCTGCATAGATGAATTTGCGGGATTTTGTAGTAGGCAGGTCGTTTATGTAGAGGTTGAACAGAGTTGGAGCTAGAACTGAGCCTTGTGGGAGTCCGTTTTTCTGCATTCTCCATGCACTTGTGTTCTGACTGAGGTGGACTCTGAACCTTCGGTTGGTCAGCAGGGTTTTTATAATTGCTGTTGCCCAAGCAGGGATCGCCTTTATAAGTTTCAGGAGGAGGCCTTTGTGCCAGACCGTATCATAGGCGGCTGTAAGATCGAGAAACACAGCCCCTGTCTTCAGTCTGCTCTCGAAGCCATTTTCAATGAAGGTGGTTAGGGCCAGTACTTGTTCTCCTGTACTGCGGTCCTTGCGGAAACCTGCTTGATCCACACTTAGAATATCCTCTATTTCTGGGGAAATGCGTTGCAGTATTAGGCGCTCCATGATTTTGTAAGGAACGCTGAGTAGGGAGATTGGGCGGTAGCTTGCTGGTAGTTTGTGGTCTTTGCCAGGTTTTGGGATGGCAATGACCTTTGCTGTCCGCCATTTCTTTGGGATCGAGTTCGTTTGTGTGATCCTTGTGTAGAATTGTGTCAACCAGGTTAGGGCTCGGGGGCCAAGATTCTTCATGAATTCTGGGAAGATGTTATCGTATCCTGCTGCCTTTCCACATTTCAGGCCCTGTAGGACTTTCTCCAGTTCAGCAGCCTCGAAGGGTTCAGGGTTCGTTTCCTCTACAGGCATTTTTTGGTGTTTTTTTAGCTCAGTTGTAACTGCTCTTCTGGTGTCTTTGTCTTGGGGTGCTTTGGCGATAGTCAGTAGGTGGGATGCAACTTGGTTGGGTGTGACGGATGCTCGGCTTTGGCTAGGGGGCTTCTGTGCAGCTCCTAGGCGACGGATGAGGCTCCAACATTTCCTGCTAGAGTGGGTAAAGCTCCGGTCAGCAACTGTCTCCTCCCATTTCTTTCGCCGGGCTGTATTTAGCGATTCAATGAGATGGTCTGCTATCTCTGGGTCCCCTGATGTTTGATAGGATTGTAGGAGGGCAGCACTTTCTCCGTCCAAACATGGGACATAGAGGGGTCGGTAGCCTCGTGGGATTGCAGTATGGGCAGCCTTGAAGATTGCGCTGCAGAAGCGGTTGTATGCTTCATCTACAGTGATGGTGTGGAGTGGGATGGTAACAATGCTCCGGTCCAGAGTTTCACTGAATTTCTTCCAGTTGGCTTTGCGGAAGTTCCAGCGCATCTTCCTTGGGCTGTATATGACTGGAAGTTGTAGGCCAATGTGTACAAGCAGGGGCCGGTGTTGGCTGTGTGGAAAATCATCAAGAATGAGGATCTGTGTAGGATATGGCTCCCCATTCAAAGAGCTGACCCAACACAGGTCAGGAGAATAGTCCTTCTTCCACCTAGCAGAGTGGAAGGTTCCTCTTTGTTTGGGGTCGTATATCAAAGCGAGGTCATTTCTGGATGCCCAGTCTGAAAGTGCCTCCCCATCACTGTCCACTGCTGGGTACCCCCAGTCAGGGTGATGGCTGTTAAAGTCCCCCACATAGATGGCAGGGTGGGGTAGGGTGGGTAAGACCTGCAGATCCCAGTTGGCATTAGGGGGCTTGTACACATTGACAATATGGAAGCCACCAATGATTATGGTGTCTGAGAAATGTGTTGTTATCAGGTGATTTGCTTCAACTATGTCAGAACGCACATAGGTGGCACGTCCATGTTTAGCATGTAGAACATAGCACAGGAGGTCAAAGCCTTTGATGGTGAAGCGGCCAGCTTCCTCTGTGCCAATATGAGTCTCTTGGAGGCAGATTACATCAATCGAATGTTGGAAGGCGAGGACTTCGATAAGGCTTCGCTTGGCTGCAGATAGGCCTTCAACGTTTAGTTGTAATATGCGAAGGGCAGATCCTACCACAAAGTGCTCTTGGGGCTGTTTGCTTTCGGCTTTAGGACTGTGACTAGGATTCTTCTTTGACTTGGCACAGAGGCGTCGTCTCTTTGAATTTAGTCTGCTGGTAGGATCATTAGCTTCCGCAGGCAAGCCCGGAGGGCTGGCGGAGGGCGCGACGAGAACGCTGATCCATTGCCCCCCATCATTTTAATTATAATATGATACACTCAATATGTTTTTTTTTTGTTCCATCCACATTCTCATTTTAATTGTGGACATACTGTTGAAGTCTATAGATTAGGCATTAATCGTATGATTTTTTTAAGGGGAATGAATGAAAGAACACTGGGAGGAGAGACTACATCCCCCAGCTGGCCTGGGAACGTCTTGGTATCCTCTCTAAAGAGCTGGAGCAGGTGGCCGGGGAGGGGGAGGTCTGGGCTTCTCTGCTTGGGCTGCTGGCTCCGCGACCCAGACCTCTGGAAAAGGGGTAGAAAATGGATGGATGGATGGAATGAATGAACAGGGAGCATGTGTGTGTGTTCTGGTATTGATGCGGTGCACTGGGGGAGGCTTGTCAGTCTGAAGATTTTTATTCCATTCACATTTTCCTTTTCATCACAGACTTATTAGGCATTAATGTGCTTATTTTTAGGGGAATGAATGAATGAACAGGAAGTGTGTTGCGTTTTACTTTTCACTGTAACTTGCCGGAAAGATAGGAGGCGCATCTACATCTGTCTCGGCAGATGTGGGCTCTGATCAGGTCTGGGCAGATTCTTGGTTCAGTGCATGCCCGCACCAGCCAGTGTTTACCCTCTCTCTGTTCCGTTCGGAGGAGTATTATGCAGGGTTACAAAGTATTGTACTGTCCATATCACTCTTCACTCTATATCACTCTATAAAAGCAAGAAATCGCTGTCTGTGTGTGTGTCTGTCACGTTCATAGGACATCATAGGACGGCCTATGATTTCTGCCTGAACATCATAGGACGTCCTATGAACTCAGTCATCATAGGACGACTCACCATGCTTACATGACGGCAAATGTGTAACCTTGATGAATGCCAGTCTACACTACAAATGTGTAAAATGCCAAGCAAAGTGCTGATTTTCTCCGGGTGCTCCGGTTTCTTGGTTTTTGCGGGCATGTACGGGCCTTCCTGAACAGGATCGAAAGCCACTTTTTCAGGATTGTGCCCATGAACTGGAATTACGACGCACCTATCCCTCAACCAGTGGTCTGAACGAAGAAGACCCACCAGATGGAGAGCAATAGAATGAGGAGAACTGCTGCACGTCAGAAAGGATGCCGTGAACATGAAACACCTCAGGTTCCACCAGTACGCCGCAGGCATGACTGTGAACAATGCAGCCGTCTGAGACAGGAGGAGACCCTCCAGTGGTCTGAACAAAGAAGAAGAAGACCCACCAGATGATGTCCATATGACGGCACATAGACAGAGCACATGACTCCCTACAAGACATATACATAGACACAGGTAAGCAACATAACACAGAACAGTGACAGACAGGAGAAGAAGTAACAAGCAGGGGCAAACAGCCCCAGATGGCAGGGCATATTTTGTGTGTTTTTTATGTTTTGCTGCATACAAAAGCCATCACATGTGATTGCCACTTAGTGCTGTGTTGCTATGCCAACTGTTCTGTAACTGGCAAGAATTCTGTTCCAATGCATCCCCTCTACGGGCATGCACGGGTATGCACTAGTAATCTATAATGTCTGTGTCCCCTCAGTCATCTCCTTTGATCAATCTTATGTCCATTCGCACATGCGTATCCTTTCCGGGGTAATACAAATGCACACTCAGCTGTTGTTTTTCTGTTAGATGTATCAATCTGAGGACAGATAAGATAATGCTTTATTAGCCCCACAACTGAGAAGTTTGCAAGCAGGGAGGAGACTGCTGGGGCAAGGCTGCCTGCACCACGCTTACAGTTGGGGTTCTCCACCAATGGGTGCCCCAGATCGCTGGCCCTCAGTGAGCGCCCCTACGGCCACCCATCAGCTCCCGGGAAGGGCCACCGAGACCAGGCTCACTTCATGCCGGTGTCGGTGGCAGATGAGACACCGTGCTGGCTGTCCTCCCACCTGGGAGGGTCTGGGATGGGGGAGACCCATGGTCGGTGAAAGCAATAGGAGCGGGAGCCCTCTGGCACCCAACGGGCGACTTCAATGCCATCGTTAACAATCCTTCCGTTTTTTCGAAGTTGATGAAAATCTGCACAGACATCATCTGCTTTTCCTGAAATTTCAAATGCATTCATGTCTGTGTGCTGCATCCGTGCACACTACATTAAATTCAGTTTGATTGTTCAACCCAGCATTATCTCTTCCCCGTTTGTCTTTTCTAAAATAATTAACTGGGTATCAGCTGTGAATGATGACTGCTTAATGTGAAGCAGTATTACTCTCTCTCTCTCTCTCTCTCTCTCTCTCTCTCTCTCTCTCTGGCATCCTCGTCTCGAAGAGGCGATGGTTAGCGCGTCAAGGGTTGGAGCAGCGCATGGAATGACTATACAGCCCAGTCCTTGAGTGGCAGTCTTTGGAGCAGTTGGCGCAGATGAAGATTAATGGTGCACGTGGTGATGCTCTCGTGTTCATTCTCGTGTTCGCTTCCATCTTGGGAACATCTTTGGCAATAACCTCCCAGTTATTGGTGTTGATCTGCACACACCGCATGTTGCATTTGCAGACATCTTTAAAACGCAATAGTGGTCGGCCCACATGGCGGACGCCCACCCGCAATTCTCCCTAAAGGATTTCTCTTGGCAGATGGTCAGGCTCCATGCGGTGCACGTGGCCGAGCCACCGGAGTCGTCTCTGGCTAATAAATGCAGGGATGCTTGGCAAGTCAGCGCGCTCAAGGACCTCGGTGTTGGGGACTCTGTCCTGCCACTTGATGTGTATAAGGCGCCGAAGACAGCGGAGGTGGAACCCGTTTAACTGCTTCTCCTGCCTGGCATAAGCTGTCCAGGACTCGCTGCCGTACAGGAGAGTGGACAGGACTCAAGCTTGGTATATGAGTAACTTGGTCTTCAAACTCAGCAGATTGTTGTTCCACACACGCTTGTTTAGTTTGGCCATGACAGCAACTGCTTTGCCGATTCTGGAGCTGATCTCGGTGCCCAGCGAGAGTGTGTTTGAAACAATGGACCCTAGGTAGGTGAAAGTGTCCACAACCTCCAGCTGTGTGTTGTCAATGGTAATGACAGGAGAGGAGACAGCATCTTGCGCCATGATGTTGGTTTTCTTAACGCTGACCATGAGCCCAAGCTCCTTGCAGGCGTGGGACAGTTTGTCGACCAGGTGCTGCAGTCCCTCCTCGCTGTGTGATGCTAGAGCAGCGTCGTCTTTAAACAGCAGCTCACGTATGAGGACCTCGTAGACTATGGTTTTAGCACGAAGTCTTGCGATGTTGAGGAGTTTTCCATCTGATCTTGTGCGGACGTAGACACCTTCAGGACAGTCGGTGAAGGCGTAGTGGAGGAGCATTGAGAAAAAAAATCCCAAAGAGAGTCGGTGCTAGAACGCAACCCTGCTTCACTCCACTGCTGACTGGGAAGGCATCTGAGGTGGCTCCATCAAAGCAAACAGTACTATGCATGTCCATGTGGAAGGAGGAGATGATTGCAAGGAACTTTGGGGGACAACCAGTCTTTCGCAGGATCTGGAAGAGCCCGCTTCGACTAAGTCAAAGACTTTGGTCAGGTCCACGAACAATGGCTGCTGCTGCTCTCGACACTTCTCCTGCAGCTGACGGAGGGAGAAGATCATATCCACTGTGGACCTTCCGGCTCTGAAGCCACACTGGGACTCAGGATAGATTCGCAAAGTGAGGCTCTGCAGGCAGAACAGGGTGACCCGGGCGAAGACTTTGCCAACTATGCTCAGAAGAGAGATGCCGCGGTAATTGTTGCAGTCGCTGCGGTCGCCTTTGTTCTTATACAGCGTGACTATGTTGGCATCTCTCATATCTTGGGGAATGTGACCTTGCTCCCAGCAAAGGCAGAGGAGGTCATATAGTGGTTGTAAGATGGCTATTTTCCCATGTTTCAGAACTTCTGGGGGGATACCATCTTTCCCTGGAGCCTGCTGTGCCTTGCTCCTTGCTGCTCGAAGGGCATCGCGTGTGCCAGGGCAAGGGTTCTGCTTGTGAGCCAGCAGTGCTTCTCTTTTGTCCTCTGTGACTGGCTGCATTTCATCCCAGTGAGCCTCAAACCAGTCAGCATTCTTGCGTTCTTTCTTTCTGAATGCGGTCATGGCTGAGTTATAGATGGCGTCGCGAAGGTGGTTCTATTTGGCGTCCATGTTGCCTGGGATATCAGACTGGAGGTGAGCTTCAAGTTTCCTCTGAAAGCTGTCAGCGAAGGTCTGAGCCTTGATCAGATTGGAAATTCTGCAGGTGTTGATGCGGGGGCGACCCTTCGTCTTGGCATGGTGGATCTTCCTTGGCTTCAGTCTGACCTTACTGGCAACAAGGGAATGATCTGTATCACAATCAGTGCTGTGATAGCTTCTCGTGTAAAGAACACTGCTGAGGTCCGCTCTTCTGGTGATGACAAGATCTAGCTGGTGTCAGTGACTGGATCGGGGGTGTCTCCAAGACACTTTCCGCAGCTCTTTACACTTGAAGTAGTAATGTAATGCAAAGGCCATGATGACAGCAGAATTCCAACAGCCTCTGTCTGCTCTCATTCATCCTGCCTATGCCAAAGTGGCCAAGACAGGATGGCCACACTTGCCAGTCTGCTCCGACACGAGCTTTGAAGTCGCCTAGCAAAAATAAGCCTTCAGAGCGGGGGATTCTACAGTAGATAGCACTTCCTCTAGAACCTCGTAGAACTGATCTTTGGCTTCTGGAGTGGACATGAGGATCAGGGCATACACAGAAAGGATGTTCACAAAGCCCGACGATGCCTTCATGCGGAGGGCGAGGATTCTTTTGAACCCTCCTGTAGGGGTTTCTGTGGTGGCGATCAGTGAGTTCCTCACTGCAAAACGTACACCATGCTGCCTGGACTCATCCTGGGACAGGCCCTGCCAATAAAAGGTGTAGTCTGATTCTCAAAGAGAGCTGCTGTCGGTCAGGCGGGTTTCCTGAAGGCAGGCAACATCGATGTTAAGTCGTGCCAGTTCCTTATTGATGATGGCAGCCTTGCGAGAGTCATCCATTTGTTGGAGATAAGTCTGGGGCACATGGTGCGAACGTTCCAGCTTGCAAATCGAAGAGCTGGAGTCTTCGTATGTTCCTCCTTTTGACTGCCTGGTGCAGATTGACGCTTGCTTGTCGGGAGAGACCCCTAAGCTCTACGCACCCAGTAGAGCAGGCGGCATCTTACTGGCTGGGGGCTGCCCAGCTTGAGGCGGGCGGTAGCTGCCCAATGAAGCTGCGAAGGCTTCTCCCACCATCGGACAAGACCCCTGGCGCTCCTCCCTATGCCAATCAGTTGGAGCTTATAACCGGTAACTGCCTCGTCCCGTGTTGTGCCGGAATCTTGCGACGCCACTGGAGTGGCCTCTCCAGTTTGCGCTAAAAAGCCTGGGCGGGGTAGTATGGAGACACTGGGCTGCCCATACATCAGTATCCCCCTCTCGGTGTCACTGGCTGAGTCCAAAGGAAAGGATGATCCAATTCAGTTTGGGACCAGTTCCACTGCAGGAGTTCTTGGAAGTAGTGCTGAGCATCTGCCAACCGCCTTAGGGCTCCACTCCGGATTTATCCTCGAGGTTTACTCCCAAAGCCTTTCCTGTAATCAGGTATAGCCGCAAGGCAGCGGAGGTTTGGAATCAGAGTTTACCTTCCTCTAGGTAGTTTGCCGGCCAAGGCTAACGGGCACCACCTGCCTGGATTTGAAATCAGAGTGGTCCTTCTCCTAGGTGGACTGACACCCAAGTCTGACGAGCCCCACCTACCCAGAGCAACCTGGTTATAGCGCCAGAGACTCGCTGACACCCTCTGTCATTTAGTGACAACAGGGTTGGCACGAGAAGCCAGACAGTAGGATTTGGTTAGGAGAGGCTATTGGAGAGACGCTGTGCTATGAGTGGGGTATTTCAGTGGAAATTTAGGTGCTCATTTCTGCATTCCACCCCAGCACATCCTAACCAATTTAGAAGCAGCATTACTAACCCATGCATTTTCACTCCCATAGCCTTTGGCCAGCGCAAAACCCATCTTAAGCAAGCGGTCATGATCAGAGTTCACTTTAGATAATGTGCCTCTGTGCATTAGAGGGATGGGCAGGAGTGCTTTAGATTGGAATATCCAAAATGCACCTCTGAATAATTAGACCAGTCTCTTTGCACCTTGCGCCTGGTGGAAAATTTATTTTTGCTTTGCTGTAATAAGGAATTGAACTTGAAAACGCCCATAAATGCGCTTTACACCTGAGATAAGTGGTTATGGACTGCGTCCTTGTAATATGGCCAAGGGACTGCTTGGACTGCTGCTTTGATGACATGGATCACTGGAAAAGGTCATTGCCATCCCAAAACCTGGCAAAGACCACAAACTACCAGCAAGCTACCGCCCAATCTCCCTACTCAGCGTTCCTTACAAAATCGTGGAGCGCCTAATACTGCAACGCATTTCCCCAGAAATAGAGGATATTCTAAGTGTGGATCAAGCAGGTTTCCGCAAGGACCGCAGTACAGGAGAACAAGTACTGGCCCTAACCACCTTCATCGAAAATGGCTTCGAGAGCAGACTGAAGACAGGGGCTGTGTTTCTCGATCTTACAGCCGCCTATGATACGGTCTGGCACAAAGGCCTCCTCCTGAAACTTATAAAGGCGATCCCTGCTTGGGCAACAGCAATTATAAAAACCCTGCTGACCAACCGAAGGTTCAGAGTCCACCTCGGTCAGAACACAAGTGCATGGAGAATGCAGAAAAACGGACTCCCACAAGGCTCAGTTCTAGCTCCAACTCTGTTCAACCTCTACATAAACGACCTGCCTACTACAAAATCCCGCAAATTCATCTATGCAGACGACATCTGTTTGGCATTCCAAGCACCAGACTTTGAACCACTGGAACGGGTGCTCACGGAAGATCTTGCCAAACTGGACCAGTTCTGCAAAATCTGGCGCCTAAAACCAAGCCCAGCAAAAACCGTCTCCAGTGTATTCCATCTCCACAATGCAAAAGCTGCCAGAGAACTAAACATCCACCTGAGCGGACTCAAGCTTAAGCATGCCCCAAATCCAACTTATCTTGGAGTGACCCTTGATAGGACCTTATCCTTCAAGGAACATCTAAAGGGGACGGCTGCTAAGGTGAAGGTACGAAACAACTTGCTCTGCAAGCTCGCTGGTGCAAAATGGGGGGCGGCAGTCTCCACCCTGCGCACCTCAGCACTGGCCCTTTCATACTCTGTAGCAGAATATTGTGCCCCTGTCTGGTCCAGGTCATCTTACTCACACCATGTAGACACCCAGCTCAACTCAACAATGAGAACTATAACTGGAACAATCCGCTCAACACCACTCCCCTGGCTCTCTGTACTGTCAAACATAGCCCCTCCACACATCCGGCGAGCAGCATTAACTCAAAGGATGCTCCAAAAAGTTAAAGATTTTCCTCACTTGCCAATCCATGCAGATATCTACACCCCACCCACTGCCCGACTTTCATCCAGACGGCCGATTTGGAAAAACCCTCCCCCAGCTGACTTTACCATCCAGACAGCTTGGCAAGAGGAATGGGAGACCAAGGAGGTCCCAAACAAACAGCTGGTGATAAACCCCAACCAACAGGTCCCGGGCACCAACCTCCCAAGGAGACAGTGGTCTACACTCAATCGCTTCAGGACTGGACATGGCCCCTGCTTGGCCAGCCTTCACAGATGGGGCAGTAGCCCTAGCCCACTGTGCGCATGTGGAGAGGAGCAAACAATGGAACACATCATAGAGGTTTGCCCGCTCCAAAGACTGGAAGGAGGATTACACACCCTCCATACAGCAAACCAGGAGGCAACTGCTTGGCTTAAGGACTTTGCATTCGCTAAATAAATAACTGGAAAAGCGGTAGAAGATGGACGAATGGATGGACTGTAATATTACAAGGGAAAAAACTGTATCCTTACAAGAAAAAAGATAATGGTTGGCATGTATATAGTGCCTTTCATGATACCCGAAGCATTTTACAGTGAGGCCATTATTCATTCACTCTGCAGGCATACACTGGTAAGCTACCTCTGTAGCCACAGCTGCCCCGGCAGAAAAGTGGCTATCAATCCATGTCAACAGCTGGTTCCGGCCACTACCAAACATTTATTCACATTCATACACCAGTGTCACAGACAATGAAGGCAAAGTGTCTTGCCCAAGAACAGAACAGCAGGATGGTTGGGGAGAGCTGGATTTGAACCACCAGCCCTCCGGTTATTGGACAACCCACTCTGTCTCTTGAGCCACTGCTGGCCCAAAATTTAAGATCTCAAGAGTAGGAAACATCTGCATTTTTTTATAGGGCAAAAAAATTCAAGAAAAAAGCTTGAAATTTATAAAAAGGGCACCTTTCTGGAATAAGACTGATGCTGTTTACTGAGGGATACAGGATATTCAGATATTCACTCTGGATCCCTTCTGAATATTTGGACTGTCCTAGTAGTCAGTCAACAATAAACAGATAAATAGAAACAAGATGCAAAATATATTAAACTAGAAAAGCACTCAGAGAGCACATACTTCTGCCAAGGCTCCTTCCGTCTCTCATGGATCACCTCCAAAATGTAATAGGGTTTGTGTGTAGGCCTAGAGCCACTTGTGGTGAAAATTGCATCAATTGCATCCTCGCAACTATGTATCTGTAAGTGTTTATTCTATAGCGTCAGGTTCCGCCCTCGCTACTTTCTTGTATTAGTGTTAGTATTCTTTATTTGTGCTCAAGTTTAGTGTTTATGTTTTGGCCCCACGTGGCTCTTTATTTTGTATTTTCTGTAATAAACAAGCAAACTCTCAGTTGGCATCTAGCGCCTCATTTATGCCCTGAAAAGGGCAAACATGACATTCTCACCAAAATGTAATAGGTTCGTCTGTAGCGAGAGACCCACCTCTGGTGAAAATTTCATCCAAATCCATCCAGTAATTTGGGAGTATTGTTGTTAACACTGTGTGAGAAGATAAGAGCCTTGGTGGAGGTATGCATTCTCGGATACTCACAAAAAATGTAATGGGTTCCTCTGTAGCCCAAGAACCACCTCTGGTGAAAATTTCATGCAAATTCATCCAGTAGCTTTTGTGTAATCCTGCTGCACAAATAAAGCCCTTGGTGGGGATATGCACTCTCTGATCATCACCAAAATCTAATCACCTGTTCCCCATGCCATTACACACCTTTCCTGAAAATTTTATCAAAATCTGTTCATGACTTTTTGAGTTATGTTGCTAACAGACAAACCAACAAACCAAACAATGCCACTGAAAACATTACCTCTTCCCTTTGGTGGAGGTAACTAGAATAGAACTCAGAGAGTGCCACCTCTGACATGGTACTGCAAATCCTACCTGATCCCTAATATTCTGTTAATGACAGTATTTGTCTTTACATTGATCATTGTATGCACATATGGTATTCGTCCTTGTATTTTTTGCATTGAATTAACTCAGTTATAATCTGTGCTAAAGAAAGACTACGTATTTAGATGTTAGAATGTTCAGCTCATTCGGTACATTTGTGTTGCAGATTTTTCTTATATTTATTTCTTATAATATATGGAAGCAACAGAAAACATTTTACCAAGCAGCTGAAGCAGTTTATTCGAAGCACTTCATACTCACTATTGGAATTACTCAGATTCTCAGCAATTCACTGTGCAACTTTCAAGGATATCTAAAAGGTAGAGCCACACACACACTGTTGCTTTTCTTCTTGCAAAGAAGCGTTGCTGTGTATAATGACGGCATTCTCTCAACTACATTCACATCTAAGAAAGATTGTCTTCCAAACTATCCAAATGTAGTCGAAATTTCCCTGCCGAGACTCACCGAGCCCCCCCTCATGGATCGTCACCTTATCGTGGTGGGGGGGTATGCGTGCCCCAGTGATCCCAGGAGCTATGTTGTCCGGGGCAATTTGCCTCTGATAGGGTCTCCCAAGACAAACTGGTCCTGGGTGAAGGGCCAGACGAAGAACGATCCAACAGACTCTCATGATAAATTGTATATCAAGGATTCAGTGTACCCCGCCCGGTATGGGGTTACCGGGGCCCCACCCTGGAGCCAGGCCTGGGGGAGGGGCTCGAAGGCTAGCGTCTGGTGGCCGGGTTTCCACCCATGGGACCCGGCCGGGCTCAGCCCGAAGGAGTTACATGGGTCCGCCCTCCAGTAGGTTCACCACCTGCAGGAGGGATCATGGAAGTCCGGTGCTATGTGGATTAGGTGGCAGTCAAAGGCGGAGACCTTGGCGGACTGATCCCAAGCTTTCTAAACTGGCTTTTGGTACGTGGAATGTCACCTCTCTGGGGGGGAAGGAGCCTGAGCTGGTGTACGAGATTGAGCGATACCGGCTAGATATAGTCGGCCTCACCTCAACACACAGCTCCGGTTCCGGAACCAGTCTCCTGGAGAGGGGCTGGAGCTTGGCCTTTTCTGGAGTTGCCCCGGGCGAGAGGCGACGAGCAGGGGTAGGTATTCTTGTATCGCCCCACCTTGCTGCCTCTATATTGGAGTTTTCCCCGGTGGACGAAAGGGTTGCTTCCCTGCGCCTTCGGGTTGGGAAACGGGTCCTGACCATCATTTGTGCCTATGCACCAAATGATGTTTCAGAGTACCCACCCTTTTTGGAGTCTGTGACTGGGGTGCTGGAGGGTGCTCCTCCTGGAGACTCCATTGTCCTACTGGGGGACTTCAATGCGCACGTGGGCAACGACAGTGAAACCTGGAGGGGGGTGATTGGGAGGAACGGCCTGCCCGATCTGAACCCGAGTGGTGTTCAGTTATTGGACTTCTGTGCTAACCACAGTCTGTCTATAACGAACACCATGTTCAAGCATAAGGGTGTCCATATGTGCACCTGGCACCAGGACACCCTAGGCCGCAGGTCGATGATCGATTTTGTTATCGTATCATCAGACCTGCGACCGTATGTCTTGGACACCCGAGTAAAGAGAGGTGCAGAGCTGTCAACTGATCACCACCTGGTGGTGAGTTGGATCCGATGGCAGGGGAGGAAGCCATTCAGACCTGGTAGACCCAAACGTATAGTGAGGGTGTGCTGGGAGCGTCTGGCTGAGGCCCCTGTCCGGGAGGTCTTCAACTCCCACCTCCGGAAGAACTTCAACCACATTCCGAGGGAGTCTGGAGACATGGAGTCTGAATGGGCCATGTTCTCCACCTCTGTTGTTGAAGCGGCAGCCCAGAGCTGCGGCCGCAAGGTGGTCGGTGCATCTCGTGGTGGCAACCCCCGAACCAAGTGGTGGACACCAGTGGTGAGGGGGGCCATTAAGCTGAAGAAGGAGTCCTATCAAGCTTGGTTGGCTTGTGGGACTCCCGAAGCAGCTGAGGTGTACCGGCAGGCCAAGCGGAGTGCAGCTCGGGTGGTTGCTGAAGCAAAAACCCGGGTATGGGAGGAGTTCGGTGAGGCCATGGAACAAGACTTTCGGTCGGCTTCAAAGAGATTCTGGCAAACTGTTCGGCGGCTCAGGAGGGGAAAGCAGCTCCCCGTCCACACTGTGTATGGTGCGGATGGGACACTGTTGACTTCAACTGGGGATATCGTCGGGCGGTGGAAGGAATACTTCGAGGATCTCCTCAATCCCACTGATACGCCTTCCACAGAGGAAGCAGGGTTTGGGGACGAGGGGGATGACTCGCCTATCACAGGGGCTGAGGTCGCCAAGGTGGTTAAAAATCTCCTTGGTGGCCGGGCCCCGGGGGTGGACGAGATTCGCCCCGAGTACCTCAAGGCCCTGGATGTTGTTGGGTTGTCATGGTTGACACGCCTCTGCAACATTGCGTGGAGGTCGGGGGCAGTGCCTTTGGCATGGCAAACCGGGGTGGTGGTTCCTCTCTTCAAAAAAGGGGACCGGAGGGTGTGCTCCAACTTTAGAGGGATCACACTCCTCAGCCTCCCTGGGAAGGTCTATGCCAAGGTACTGGAGAGGAGAGTCCGGCCGTTGGTCGAACCTCGGATTCAGGAGGAGCAATGTGGTTTTCGTCCTGGCCGTGGCACATCGGACCAGCTCTTTACCCTCTCGAGAATTCTTGAGGGTTCGTGGGAGTTTGCCCAACCAGTTTACATGTGTTTTGTGGACTTGGAGAAGGCATTTGACCGCGTCCCTCGTGGATTTTTGTGGGGGGTGCTTCGGGAGTATGGGGTATCGGGCTTGTTGTTACGAGCTATTCGGTCTCTGTACGACCGTTGTGAGAGTTTAGTTCGCATTGCCAACACTCGGTCGGAGTCATTCCCAGTGAGAGTTGGACTCCGCCAGGGCTGCCCTTTGTCACCGGTCCTGTTCATAATTTTTATGGACAGGATTTCTAGGCGCAGCCAGGGAATGGAGGGTGTCATGCTTGGTGACCACAGGATCTCATCTCTGTTGTTTGCAGATGATGTTGTCCTGTTGGCTTCATCCAGCAATGACCTACAGCTCTTGCTGGGACGGTTTGCCGCTGAGTGTGAAGCGGCTGGGATGAGAATCAGCACCTCCAAGTCCGAGTCCATGGTCCTCAGCCGGAAAAAGGTGGATTGTCCTCTCCGGGTTGGGGACAGGCTCCTGCCCCAAGTGGAGGAGTTTAAGTATCTTGGGGTCTTGTTCACGAGTGAGGGGAAAATGGAGCGAGAGATCGACAGACGGATTGGAGCAGCATCTGCAGTGATGCGGACGTTGTACCGGTCTGTTGTGGTGAAGAGGGAGCTTAGTTCTAAGGCAAAGCTGTCGATTTACCAGTCAATCTACGTTCCTACTCTCACCTATGGTCACGAGCTTTGGGTAATGACCGAAAGAACGAGATCGCGGATACAAGCGGCTGAAATGAGCTTTCTCCGTAGGATTGCTGGACTCACCCTCAGAGATAGGGTGAGGAGCTCAGTCATCCGGGAGAGGCTCAGAGTAGAACCGCTGCTCCTCCACATTGAAAGGAGTCAGTTGAGGTGGTATGGGCATCTGATTAGGATGCCTCCTGGACGCCTCCCACTTGAGGTGTTTCAGGCACGTCCCACTGGGAGGAGACCCCGGGGCAGACCCAGGACTCGGTGGAGAGACTATGTCTCCCAGCTAGTCTGGGAACGCCTTGGTATCCCCTCTGAAGAGCTGGAGCAGGTGGCTGGGGAGAGGGAAGTCTGGGCTTCTCTGCTTGAACTGCTGCCTCCGCGACCCGGACCTCCGGAAAAGCGGTAGAAGATGGATGGATGGATGGACTCACCGAGCCAAGAACAGCGGCCAATCAGAGGACGGTACGGCCAGAAATGATGGTGTGCTGTAAACTGTATCTGGTTAAGTTAAGCACAGTAAAATTATTGAAAATGTCTTTTAGTGTTCAGAAACAAAAATATTACTTTCATATTACTACTGTTGTGCATAATGCTATTTTCTCAATTCACTGCAGTGTTTGTGAGTTAGTGTACTGGCTTGTAAAGAGATCCTGGTATATTTTTTACATGTATTTCTTATACTATGCACAATGTACATAGTATATGCCCTACATTACAAATGCTAATATTACCATTTTGCAACTAAGCTGCCATCATTGATCGGGGGGCTTTAGTTATTGCTCAACATTAGTAAACTGTAGAAAGCTGATTATGACGAAATAAGTAAAGAAGAGTTTGTTTATCAGTTGCATTGTGAAATATACTCAGCTCCACTGTCTCTGTATTTACAGTGATCTGTGTGGAGTTTGCATGTTTACCCCGTCTCTGCGTGGGTTTACTCCGGGATTTCTCCGGTTTCCTTCCACATGCCAAAAACATGCAAGCTAGGTCAATTGGCATCAAACTGGGGATTCTAAATTGCCCTTAGGTATGACTGTGAGAGTAAATGGTTGTCTGTCTCTCTTTGTTGGCTCTGCAATCGACTGACGATCTGTCCAGGGTGTACCCTGCCTCTCGCCCAAAGATGCTGGGATAGACTCCAGCCCCCCATGACCCAAAAAGGATTAAGCGGAAAAAGATGGATACTTTATTAATCCCAGAGGGAAATTACAGGGCATCCACCTGGATGGATGAGGCAGCCATGGTGCCAATCCCTTCACCATTCACACACACACATTCACACCTAGGGCCACTTTAGAGTTTTCAGTTAACCTAACTGTATGTTCTGCACATTGAGGTTGTGCAGTGTGATGGCATTGCTAATGTCGTGTATCGCTTAAACAAAGTCACTTTAGGTTGGCTAAGGATTTCGAGGTCCTTGTATGCCTGTAAAAATACGGTCCTAAAAAAACCAAGCAATAGTAGGCTAATGAGATTACGCAAATAACTCAAGGGGTCTGTAACGTTTCCCATAACCAGAGACTCCAACATAAAATAAAATAACTCACAAATTTACCAAAAAAAAAAAAAAAATAGCTCATTGCAGCAAAGCTGAAAGATTCTCCTATATCTGTCTGTCTGTCTACATTTCACAGAAATCGCTACTCCTCCTAGGCAATTGCCTCGATGGTCACCAAACTCGCACACAATGATCCTCAGGTTTATCCATCCAGTTGTGGTCAAGGTCAAGGATCAGAAAATTTGGGTTCTCTCATGGTGGTTTCATCACGCCAGAATAAGCTACAGCTTGTCACCATGGGGTGAGACGCCGGCTCGGCGCTCAGCCCATGCTCCTTTTATCCCTGCCTCTCATTGGGCAGTGCCTCAGCTGGTTCCCAGCTGTCAGTGTCACGGGACGGCTGGGGCCAATTAATCCTCATCAGCTGGGGCGCTGTTAATGAGTATAAAGAGGAGCAGCTTCGATCATTCGGGGCTGCGACATAAGCACTGCTAGGCTGAAGCCCCTTCGTCTGGTGTCAGCCTCAACTCCCCTTGCAGCATTCCGGTGTTTGTATCCCGCTGTGAGTATGCACGTCTTGTTACCCCCATGTCCGGTACGAGCTACCTACCCCTGCGCTGTGCAGCCTGAGAATGTACGTCTGTATGAGTGTCTGTGCTCTCCTCATCCCTTATCCCTTACCCAGAATAAAACATCTCGACTCACTGGCTTGTCCCTGGCTCTGATTGCCCGGCTCCCTAGAGCCGGATATGACAGTATGTCGCAGCCAGAAGAGTTGCCGGCGGCCGTGAGTCGCTGTGGAAATGTACCTTTCTGTCCGGGTGTCAGCGCTGCTAGCATGCCGTTTCCCAGGAGTCACTTCCGGCGCCAGGGCGACGGGCTGAGGTCCATCTCGGAGGCAGTCGACGGGACGTTCTTCACCCTGCACGACGCCTCCAACGCGAGACGCTGGCATCCGGGCCGTGCTGAGGAACTCCTGGACTGTCACCCTCACTCTCTGTACCATCTGGAGGACAGTGCCAGGATAGACGCTGCAGGTACACAGCGAGAGAAGCTCCACGGGGTGGATGGAAATCCCGGCAGGGAGTCGAAGTGGGCGACGTCTTTCCCCGCTTCGGAGTCCCGTTCCTGCCGCCATTCCAGTCCGGGAGTTCGCGCCAACCAGAGGACTTCCCCCGACCTGCGCCACGTCACTCGGGATTCCCTTCGAGGAGCCGCAGCTGACAGCAGTTATGTCCGGGGTCGAGTGGCTGTCGCGAGCTCTACTGTGTTTCCTGTCACCACCTTCAGGCATGTGGCGGCGGCAGTGAGATTGATGGTGAGGACTTCAGGGCTACGAAGCCTTCCCGTGCTCGACGCCTTCCTCGTCTCGATCTCCGATCTGGAGCGGCGAATCCTGGGTTTCCCCCTCGCTTCGTCCCCTGGGAGTAGTCGTCATCACATCGCCGAGTCACCTCTGCACGAACCTCGTCCGGATCCAGTTCTGGGTCATCGTCAGGACCGTTCCTCCCACGCAGCTGTCATCCCTTCGCCTCGTCAGTGTGGAGATTCTACAGCCTCGTCCCCTGAGCCTCGTTCCCCCGCTGTCATTCCTGGACATTCGGGCTGGCTCACCCCGGCTGTTTCCCCCTCCTCCTCGACGCGCTTCCTGACCGCTGTGTGTGCCTGGAATCCCGGCCTGGTGAGCTCTCTGCTGGAGACAACGCGAGCGATCCTCAGACGAATTCCCGGGGGGGTCCTCCGTTATCGCCGGGCGGGGAGAGGAAGAAGCAGATTCCACTACAGCAGGCGATACTCAACCTCCAGGGGGCAGGCAAGTCATTGTTTTTTCACACCTGCTTAATGATTTGCTCTGTCACATCCCTGGAGGAGAAGTTCAGGGTTCGCAGCTCCCTGAACTCTCCCCACCTGCTGTAACCTGTATGCCTAATCCCGCATCCTCTGTGTCTCTCTCCGCCGAGCGGTCCCCGGCTCCGGGTCAACGTGGTGGGATATGGAGAGGGCCTGTGGTTCCGCAGCTACATTGCGGACGGAGGAGGGGGACTGACTGCTGCGTGGAGTCTACGCTGACGACTGAGCGTCCCTGGGTCTCCACGGAGGAGCGGTTCGGTCCAGCGGGACGAGATTCTTCTGGCTTCACGCCGAGTGGGTCGTCGGCGGGGTTACCTGCGCTGGAGGGATCTCAAGCTGCGCTGACCATCGTGCTGGCTGCGGGGCCCGACGCGGCTAGATGGGAGCCTGACAACGACCTCCTGACGACGGATCCTGGATCTTCGCAGTCCTGGACGGCGTCAGAACCCGAGATCAGGCGAGTGCTCTCCTTTCTTTTCTTTCTTTTTATCTTTGAGCACTTCAGCCTATCTCCAGGGGAGACGAGCAGGGTGCAGCCGCCCGCTGCGTCTGAGCTCGTCTCGCCGGGTTCTGGCGCTGCCGGTGATCCTGATCCCGGTTCTCTTTTCTCTTCTGAGCCTTCTTCCAGGGTCACCGGCGAGGAGTTGCTGTTCCTCGTGGTGCTGGAGGGTCCGGGTTCAACGTTGGAGGTCGGTTCTGGTGCAGTGTCCAACGTGGGTTCGCCTGAGACCCAATCGGGGTCCAACGTGGGTTCGCCTGAGGCCCGATCGGGGTCCGACGTGGGTGCTGCCCCAGTGTTGTCCAGGTCCGGTGAGGAGGTGGCCGTTTCCCTGAGGCCCGCCGCCCTCGTCATCGGCTCTCCCCTGAGCCTCTTCCACCGGGATCCGCTCTGACCCTTTGTCCGTCTCAACGGTCCTGGTGGTTGAGTGATGCGGGTCGACGACCCGACCCGCAAAACTTTCGGTTCGGCGATCTGGTTTCCCCCCACTGGTCTGTGTTTGCCTTTGGGCGGCCTGGTTCGGCAGCCGTTGGACTGGATTCCTGGGATCTGGGCCCAGAGTTCGCCGTCCGAACATTTCTCTTCCCCGGGTTGCCAACTGGACAATGGGCGGGGAGATTACCAGAACAATTCCGGCCGTTTTGGACTCTGCCTGCCGTCTCCTCGGGTGTCCTTTACTTCTTTTATTATTATTGAGGTCACTCGGGTGTAGTTTCTTTGTCCATTAGGGGAATATATGTTTTTGTGCTGTGTGTTGTTTTTTTTTAACCATACTCAGCATTTTTATCGTATTGTTATCCTGTTACCCTGTCACCTTTTTTCCTCTTGGTGACTCACCTTGTGTATCGCGCTGTGTATTGCATTTTCTTATCTTTACTCAGCGTTTTCATTCATCCTTGCCTTGGCCTCGTCGGTGCATCATGGAGTATGCGTGTGGTTTCCTGTTCAACCATACTCTGTGATCACCCCATTCTGTCTTATTATCCTCGTGGGGGGCCTTCCCTGGCCCCGGCTTTAACATTGACTGTGTTTGTTATTGTTTGAAGTAATGTGTTTCATCCCCACTTAACCGTACTTCATTATTACCCATTTGTCCTTGTCACCTCTGTTTCTTTAGGTGATCTTTTATATATTCGGTGCTGTGTGTTTTGTTTTCTTTAGTATCCATGCACAGCGTTTTTCATCATTTTTTGTCCTGACCTTTGTCTTGTTGGTGCATTATGGAGTAGTGTGTTTTGTTCCCCTTAACTGTACTCTGTGATTGCTTTATTCATTCCTGCCACCTTTTTGGTGGGTTTTTGGTTTTCTTTTTTTTGCCCCGATCTATACGTTATTTGTATGCTGTCTGTAGTCGTATTTGGTATTTTCCCTACCTGTGTCCTAACTCAGTTTTCTCCCTAACTGTGCTCTGGGTTAATCCTTTTCCCTGTGTTGTAGGGTATTGTATTTGGGTTTTTTTTTCTCTGCCCTGCTGCCCTACATTGGTCTATTGTTTTTGTTTTTTTTTTGTCCTTCCCTTTGCATCTTCCCCTCCGGTCCTGCCTCCCTTCCGCCCACCCTAGGTGGGGAGGGACGGGGGGGCTGGGATGTTCCTGGTCGTTCGGGAGCCCGACCGTGAGGGGGAGGCTCTGTCACCATGGGGTGAGACGCCGGCTCGGCGCTCAGCCCATGCTCCTTTTATCCCTGCCTCTCATTGGGCAGTGCCTCAGCTGGTTCCCAGCTGTCAGTGTCACGGGACGGCTGGGGCCAATTAATCCTCATCAGCTGGGGCGCTGTTAATGAGTATAAAGAGGAGCAGCTTCGATCATTCGGGGCTGCGACATAAGCACTGCTAGGCTGAAGCCCCTTCGTCTGGTGTCAGCCTCAACTCCCCTTGCAGCATTCCGGTGTTTGTATCCCGCTGTGAGTATGCACGTCTTGTTACCCCCATGTCCGGTACGAGCTACCTACCCCTGCGCTGTGCAGCCTGAGAATGTACGTCTGTATGAGTGTCTGTGCTCTCCTCATCCCTTATCCCTTACCCAGAATAAAACATCTCGACTCACTGGCTTGTCCCTGGCTCTGATTGCCCGGCTCCCTAGAGCCGGATATGACACAGCTATGTTGTCATTGGTGGTCTGGTTCAAATTTGCAGGAAAAAAGTTTCAATTCGACAAATCTCAAATTTAAGAGAAAAAACCCTGCAGTTTTTATTAAAAAATGCATAATTACTGAAATTATTCTGAATTTATAATGGTAACATGACTTAAGAATCACTTAAAACCATTACAAAATTTGTCATTAAAAAAGTGGTACATTTACAAAGAAAGAAAGTTGCACATTTTTGACAGTCGCAAAATTATGAGAAAAAAAAATTGAAAATGAATTTAAAAAGCAAATGTTAGAGAAAAGAATTTACAAATTTACAAGAAAATTTGCGAATTTATGAAGAATTTCTTTTTTGCAAATTTACAAGAGAAATTTATTAGAAGAAGTTTGTATATTCAGGATGGTTGCAATGGAAATATGAAGATTGAGGTGCTTTAGAATTACACTTGTGTTTAATGTTTAAAACTTAGGTTAAAGTAGTTTTGTTAATCCTTTTTCCATTTATAAATCAAATATTAAAGTCATTGTTCAATGGCTCATTTTATCAATCTAATTTTTGGAATGAACTTATTTATTTGCTGTATTTTTACCTATAGTTATATTTTTACCTTTAAAACTTTTGCATTTTTATACCTGTAGATTCCCTAAATTTGTTGATTCACCACTAATGAGAATGTAGCATGTATGGACACTAAGATATGAATTCTAATATAAAATAAAATCTAATCTAATGCTAGATTCATGGATTTATATTTTTTAAAAAAACATATGCAAAGAAATGACTCAAGCCATGTAATTTTTAAGAGTTAAGAGGTTTGTCTGATTATTTTTGAATCGCACAAGTAAGATAGCAGTGTGAGGAGAAATTTTATGATAATGGGAGGAGAAAAGCCATACATTGGATATGAGTATGCTCAGTTTGGTGTTCTTTGGGGAAATTCCATAAATGTTGATAGTTTAGCTGAAAAGATTTAGTTGATGTCATGTGTCAGTTTTAATTTTGCTAAAAAATGTAAAAAGTGCTCTTTTCATCCCTGGAGGTTGTAATATAATGGGGATATTTTTTGAGTAAATGTACTTGTGATAGTGCATGTGACACTGGCAGTCAAAATTAGTAAATAAATAAATTTTCTGTGTTGTTTAGAACTAGTTGTGTATACCACAGAATTAGTAAATAAATGAAAAAGAAATATTTGATGAAGCTTTTATGAGGGGGGTGCTGAAAAGTTCATAGTAGTCAAATTTGACCAAATGTGGTCTATCTTTCAACCACAGGGATCCAAGCACTGCAGCACTAATGGAAGAAGTGTGTGGACCGAAGGGGAGACTGTGTTGAAAAATAAACCACATTTGGTCAGATTTGACCACTATGAACCTTTCAGCCCCCCCTCATATATCTGTTGGTTTGGCTGCAGTTTCCCACTTAGTTAATGTATTACTAATGCTTGTAAAAATAATGTGTTTGAATGCAGACTTTTAATAAAATATTTAACATCAATTCCTCTTCAGTGAATAGTGAATGTAGGTTGATTTTTAATTAGCAGTGGTTATTGTCCGTGGATCGGAGTCCTTCAGGCATTAGGAGGTCTTGCTGGAGTCAGGCGTTTTCTTTCTTTTTCTTTCCCTGTGTCAGGTTTAGACAATAAATCCGAGGCGGGAGGCAGCTGTTGCCATGGGAGTGACAAGCACAGGTGAGATCTCCCCAGTTGTTCCCAGGCGCCAGAACAGCAGTGTGGGACTGTGAGCTCTGACACTGTTTACACTGTTTCGGAGGCACATGTGTAACAGAGTCCACATAATGTTAAAAAAAGAAAAAGAAAAAGGCATTGGTGGTGATCATTAGTGTTGTGGAGAAAGGAGGCAGGCGAGGCAATGAGCTGGACGACACAGAAACTTTATTCCTTCTCCAACATAATTTACAGCAAAACAAGAATCCCGGGTCTCTGTGCATTCCTCTTTTATATCTTTAATCTCATGCATCGAGACCTGGAATTTCCGACCATCATACATTATGTTTAGAGCAAAGCCCGTGTGGCACATTAACATGGCATAATGCCAGCGCCACACTCACACCTTTATTCTCCCAGCGGCTCCGGCATTTACTCCTCTCCCCAGGGGGCGCATAGTCCTTACTGTCCCGTCTGATACCCCCCCCAGTGACACCTCCTCTTTCGGTCCATTGTTCCCTGGGTGAAGTCCAACACCATGCCCCCACAGTGTAGGTATTCTGCTTTGTGTGATCCTTCCTTACACAAGGTTCCCATGGCTGTTCTCTCACTTATGTATAATGTTACAAAAGAGAATTATCATCCTAAAAGTGCCCAATGGCTCAAAAATGAGGTGTACATATTCTGTAGTAAGTCTATTAAAAATACCAATTTTGCCAAAGTCTTGTGTACTCTGTTGCGAGACATTTCACCCGAAACTTGCTAGTATGACATTATAGTGGCTGATTTCAAAGATTCAAAGATTTTTGTCAATACTTATATACGTACAGGACATACAGGAGAATTGAAATGTCGTTTCTCTCTCTCTTAGTGGTGTGCGCAATATATAAGAAAAGAAGGAATAAAGATGAAAAACAACAACAGCAGTACATATACAGTAATGCTACCCGTAGTGCAAGTGAAGATAAAAGATAAAACCCAGTAATCCCGTAGTGCAAATAAATGATAAAACCCAGCAATCCTACATACAGAAAAAGTGGAGCCGTAACACCCGTAATTGCAAGTTCACTGTGGCAGTGGATGTGCAGACAGTGACAGATTGGACTGTACATGAACAATATTTCAATAACAGACAGACAGCAGCAGGTATGGCATTTGTGCAAATGGTTGCAGTAAGGTGCAGAGACATACAGCAGCAGATGTATTACTGTTGGTGTGCCAAGTCTTTCTGCGCAAACAGCTGAGGTAGTTGTTTTGTGGGTGAGTGTGTTACGGTCCACGGGTGGGGGGTGGGGGGCAGAGTTCAGGGTCCTGATGGCCTGGTGAACAAAGCTGTTTAGCAGTCTTGTGGAGCGGGCCCCAAGGCTCCGGTACCTTTTCCCCGAGGGCAGAAGGCTGAAGAGGGAGTGTGAGGGGTGTAAGGTGTCACCTGCAGTGTTGGTGGCTCTGCAGGTGAGGCGGGTGTGGTAGATGTCTTGGGGGGGGGGGGGGGCAGAGGGGCACCGATGATCTTGCTGGCTGCTTTCACTGTGCGTTGTAGTGTCTTCCAGCAGGAGGCAGTGCAGCTTATTTATTTGACTGGTCATATTTTCCATGAAGTGTGCGTAAACAAGATGATGGGAGTATTCCTGATGATGGGAGTATCTCTGTGAGCATCTATCCCCTCCCACCAGAAGTGCTACTTTGGAGTTAGCTTTGCGGTATGATTAGAGTATCATTAAATCACAGGGGATAATATATCTTGCATTATTCTGGTGTGTTGTTTTATTTTTTGACCCCTATTATGCTATGAATATAGTTAGCTCAGTAGTGTGAGTTGGCAGGACAGTGGCTTTTTTTTTTTTTTTACTTGACTAAGTACCCCAATAGTTAGCATAGCCCAGTGGATTAAACCGCTAGCATTACCATTTTTGGACATTTTGTATATAGGATAGAGGATTGAAGCAGTCTTGAAATGGTGAAATACTCCTACTAGAGTTTTGTTCTAAATGTTTTAAAACTTGATACCACTGTTTGATATACACTGATGATGTGCATATTGCAGTTTGGCTCTGATCAGATGATTTTTGCAGGAGTTATAGCCCCTGACTTACGATGTTCTATTTCATCTCAGTTAATCGACAGTAACTGTCTTGTGAAATCCACTCCTCTTACAATTATGTTCCAAATGTTTTCAAACCTTTTACCAATGTTTGATATACACTGATGATGCACATATTGCAGTTTGAATCAGATCGGATGATTTTTGCAGGAGTTACAGCCCCTGACTTATGCCCTTGTCACACTTATTCAGAATCAGCAGGAATCAAACAGAACCAGCCGGAATGAAGAATTTTCAAAATTCGTGCCACATTCAGGAAGGAATTTCAAGTTGACCTAAAACCCTAGTCACGCTAGAGGCGGAATAAGCCGGAATGCCGTCAGAATGAAAATTCCTTCTATTTTCCTGGATATTCATAGTGCATTCGAAAAATTCTTACTCCATTCTGAGTGCATTTCAAATATTCAGGCACATTCTTGTGGCCCCTGGACTCAGTTGACTGACGTTCCAGCAACAGCTGGCCGCGTTTTTATGCGATTCGGCTTTCTCTGGAATGCAATCAGAGTGTTTCAGATGCTGTTGGACTGCCGTAAGAATATTTAGAATGCAGTCATAGTTTCATTAGAATACACTTTGATATTTCCCCACTTCAAATGCACCTGGAAAGTTTTGAGCTTGAGCAAAACATCCAGGCCAGCCACAAGAATGGGCCAGAATATTTGGAATGCACTCAGAATGGAGTCAGAATTTTTTGAATGCACGTTGAATATACAAGGAATTTTCATTCTGATGGCATTCCATCTCATTCCGCCACTAGTGTGACTAGAGTTTTAGTGTTATATTTTTACCTCAGTTAATAATTGTGTCCCTTAACTTGATATCCTTATTTCACTTTAACAGAAACTACTTGCATCAACTATTGAAAGTCTCCAGTTGAATTCCAGATGTTGTAAAACTGTTTTTGTTTTATATTCATGGATGATAGGGTCATCATAATTTGTTTCTGCTCCAATAATGAAAGCACCAAGGTGCTGATGCCTCGGTGCCAGAGCCTTGGCAGAGGTATGCGTTCTTGGATCATCACCAAAATGTTATGGGTTCCTCTCTAGCCCAAGGACCACCTCTGGTAAAAATTCCATCCAAATTAATCTAGTAGTTTTGGAGTACATGCATGCACAGTGAAAATAATCTGCAGTTCACATGCCCATACTATCGGTAGCAGCCAATAGCCACCAAACTGATTTGAACAGCTGCAGTCCAAACACAAAGAAGAGCACGGTGGCAGACGTTTTAAACGACAGACGCGATGGAGGTACGTGAATACAATGACAATCAAGACGAACAGGAGCTTTTGCTGTTTAGTGGCAGAGGAAGAAAACAGATGTGCAAAAAGACAGACATTTGTTCACCCAATATTGGCGGTTCACTGCGACCATTTGTGGGTGAGGAATGTTGGGAGTTGGAGTTTTTAGCGAGTTTTAACGAGTTTTACCTCATCCTTCCTCTGCAAAACTAAACAGCAAAACCAGTGTGAAAACAATCGATGTGATGAATAAATGGTGTAGTTGCTGAATATGTGTTGGCCCTGCGATGGACTGGCGATCTGTCCAGGGTGTACCCTGCCTCTCGCCCAAAGATGCTGGGATAGGCTCCAGCCCCCCCGCGACCCAAAAAGGATTAAGCGGAAGAAGATGGATGGATGGATGGATATTTTATAACGGTTCAGCTAGAGATTGACTGTGACAGGAAGTAATCCATATGCTGTAAAAAAGTTGCACTGCCGCCTCTAGTGGCCCGGCATAGTTATTACAGTACCTTTCCCCCCAGCTTCATTGACATTAGAGGTGAGTTAAATCTGTGTTTATTTCGAAAACAAACCCTTATCTCGGAATTCTGGCAAATTAAAAGTCGAGAAAATATGGCAATGCAATGATACAAGTCTTTACAGACGTGGACAAAATTGTTGGTACCCCTCTGTCAATGAAAGAAAAACCCACAATGGTCACAGAAATAACTTGAATCTGACAAAACTGGTAATAAATAAAAATTCTATGAAAATTAACCAATGAAAATCAGACAATGCTTTTGAATTGTGGTTTAACAGAATTATTTTAAAAAACAAACTCATGAAACAGGCCTGGACAAAAATGATGGTACCCCTAGAAAAGATTGAAAATAATGTCACCATAGGGACATGTTCAACCAAGATGTGTCCTCTAATTAACATCACAGGTGTCTACAAACTTGTAATCAGTCGGCCTATTTAAAGGGTGACAAGTAGTCACTGTGCTGTTTGGTGACATGGTGTGTAGCACACTAAACATGGACCAGAGGAAGCAAACGAGAGAGTTGTCTCAGGAGATTAGAAAGAAAATTATAGACAAGCATGTTAAAGGTAAAGGCTATAAGACCATCTCCAAGCAACTTGATGTTCCTGTGACTACAGTTGCACATATTATTCAGAAATTTAAGATCCACAGGACTGTAGCCAACCTCCCTGGACGTGGCCGCAGGAAGAGACGGATAACACGAATGGTAACAAAAGAGCCCAGAACAACCTCTAAACACATTCATGGTGAACTCCAAGGTCAAGGTACATCAGTGTCAGATCGCACCATCCGTCATTGATTGAGCCAAAGTGGACTTCATGGGAGACGACCACGGAGGACACCACTGTTGAAAACAAATCATAAAAAAGCCAGACTGGAATTTGCCAAACTGCATGTTGACAAGCCACAAAGCTTCTGGGAGAATGTCCTATGGACAGATGAGACAAAACTGGAACTTTTTGGCAAGGAACATCAGCTCTATGTTCACAGATGCAAAAATGAAGCATACCAAGAAAAGAACACTGTCCCTACTGTGAAACATGGAGGAGATTCTGTTATGTTCTGGGGCTGCTTTGCTGCATCTGGCACAGGGTGTCTTGAATCTGTGCAGGGTACAATGAAATCTCAAGACT
This sequence comes from Pholidichthys leucotaenia, assembly GCA_020510985.1. Classification (NCBI taxonomy): domain Eukaryota; kingdom Metazoa; phylum Chordata; class Actinopteri; order Cichliformes; family Pholidichthyidae; genus Pholidichthys; species Pholidichthys leucotaenia. Next base: position 196,689,479 of record CM035844.1, on the reverse strand, counting down.
ATCAAGGTATTCTAGAGAGAAATGTGCTGCCCAGTGTCAGACAGCTTGGTCTCAGTCGCAGGTCATGGGTCTTGCAACAGGATAATGACTCAAAGCACACAGCTAAAAACACCCAAGAATGGCTAAGAGCCAAACATTGGACTGTTCTAAAGTGGCCTTCTATGAGCCCTGATCTAAATCCTATTGAACATCTGTGGAAGGAGCTGAAACATGCCATCTGGAGAAGGCACCCTTCAAACCTGAGACAACTGGAGCAGTTTGCTCATGAGGAGTGGGCCAAAATACCTGCTGAGAGGTGCAGAAGTCTCATTGACAGTTACAGAAATCGTTTGATTGGAGTGATTGCCTCAAAAGGTTGTGCAGCAAAATATTAAGTTAAGGGTACCATCATTTTTGTCCAGGCCTGTTTCATGAGTTTGTTTTTTAAATAATTCTGTTGAACCACAATTCAAAAGCATTGTCTGATTTTCATTGGTTAATTTTCATAGAATTTTTATTTCTTACCACTTTTGTCAGATTCAAGTTATTTCTGTGACCATTGTGGGTTTTTCTTTCATTGACAGAGGGGTACCAACAATTTTGTCCACGTCTGTAGTTCCACTTAATTTTGACCGGGGGAGCTAAAACAGAGAGGCGGACAGACAGATACACAGACACACTAACTGATTACCGTATGCCTCTCAGTTTCACTGAGGTATAATTACATGGAAAAGTTGTAAACTGCTTTCCTTCAGTAACATATTGGGATCTTCAAAGAAGACAGAGGCGGAGAATATTGCACTCGCCTCAGAGTGATCTGTATAGAGGGGTTGCACCGACGTCACACGGGTCACGTGTCTTTTGTTTACTACGCCATTTTGGACGGCAATGAACAGTCAAATTGCTAACAGCAAGCATGAGTGAGTGTAATCAACGAGATAAAGGGCTACACACAAATCAACACCGTGGTCCAATGACGAGGTGCAGACTTTTCTGTGCTTGGTAGCTGACTAAAGAAATCCAGAGAGAGCTGGACAGAGCGACCTGAAAAGAATTCACAGCCACCGACTGGCGAAGGCAGATGGGAGGCAGAGTGGCGTAGACCCGACCACGGCATCATCATTGTTGAAAACAGTGATAGCAGATGGTGAGTAATGTGATATTATGCATCTTTGCTTTTATTTATCTCAGTGATGGAAAGCTCACTTTGAACAAACAACACCGTTGTCTTCTGTATGCAGACAGTGAGCTAGCTAGTTAGCCATCAGTGCTAACTCTGTGCTCTGCTTGTATTTTGCACTTGTGTCGACAACATCTGATGAAATAAGCTAGTGTTGATCCTAGTTAAAAAGTTGTTTTTTACAAGTTGCACTTTCGTGCTGTGCATGTACTTAAGTTGTGTGTGTATTTTCATTCTAGAGTCCCACCACAGGCTGAAGATCTGCTGAACCGGGACCAGCAGCACATCCAGTTGCTTCTCAGGGAGGCAAGAGAGCATGAAAGGGGAACAGGTCAAGTGGACCCCTGACCAAGTGACCACCCCAAGTGGACCCCGGGGTCCAATCTGTACATGTATAAGTACATTGTCAATCCAGTGATTTACAAACTGATTTAGAGCTTCCTACAGCCTCATTCAGAACATTATAGTCCCACATATCTATGCTGTGCTCCACATACCTATTCACTGCTCAGGAAATGTAGTATTTCTTAACTGTGCACATGATAATAAAGCCTTTGAATCTTGAATCTGTGGATTTTCAACTGGGGGCAGCCAGCGGTGACGAGCAGCAGGGGTGGAGAAGAAAAGTCTTTTGAAAGCAGAAACGGAGCCAAAACCTTCTCCGGGTTAGCTTAGTTGTCATCTTGCATATATATAATTTTTACATTTCTTGGTGACCGGGAAAAGTCTTTCCAACCGTTTGACACAAATTCTTGTTGTTGTTCTCCTTTGTGTTTACAAATCATTGGGTTGAGAATGTACTTGTACATGTACAGATTGGATTCTGGGGTCCACTTGGGAGTGCTCACTTGGTCAGGGGTCCAGTTGACCTGGATCCCATGAAACTACCTTGTGAAGGGAGGAGATGGCTCAGAATGCTTCCTTCAATCAAGCGTTCCTTGGTGTGCTGGCCACTTTGCGGAGGCGAGGAGTCAGCATGTGTGACCCATTCTGAGTTATTTTTTACAGTTTAAAGTTTGAATTTTGCACATTCTAAATAATCTGGATTTTGCTGGTGATTGTAATAAAGTTTAGTGACTTATGTGTTTGCATCATGATTTTCTGTTTTTCTGTTAAGACACCGGTGGGAAGAGTCAACAGTACAAACCAAACATTTATCAATGACGTTGAAAACAATGGCTCATTTTTAAGAAAAAAGTAAGCAAAAACAATTATTTCATTTACTGAAGCCTGTATTGTTGGATGTGCCAGTGCAGAAGACACTGCACACTTAAGTGATAGTACCAGTATATGGAGGAATTCTGGGCCATATTGGCATCTGTATTTCCTAATATTGAGTTCGGGTTTATTGGGATTTAAGGGTGCTTTCACACCTGCAGGCTTTAGTCCATTTCAGTCAAACTCAAGTTTGTTTTCTCCGTTAGTGCGGTTCGTTTTGTCTGGTGAGAACACGGTAATCACACTCAAGTGCGTACCAAAACAACCGTACCATACAAATTAAATGGCGAAGAGACTGCACTAAAACGGGACCAGTGGCAAATGGTAAAATATTTTATGTCACTGTACATACCTGATAGATCTTTGAAAATATCTGTGGCTGTGCATGTCACGGTTCTGGAGGATTAATGAACATTAACATGTTATTTCCCATCTGTAGCAGCGCTTCATTTTCAAACTGTACGATTTGCCAAAAGTGGTATATACACATATGTAATAAAGGATAACCAGGGCAATGAAAACCCCCCGTAGATTATGCTACGATTTGTATTATTTTCTCCCAGAAATGCATAAATACACGGTAGTCATCCTTCTTCCTGTATTTACCTTTCCTGTTCTCATGGCAAAAAAAATCTGACCACTAAGAACAGAGAACGTTGTGACATAAGTCTCGTGGGATTTAACGTGACACAGTTTGGTCTGCTTATGGTCTGCCTCAGTTTTTGCCTGTGTGAAAGGGGACCGAACCGAGGAGAAAATGATACAAAGTTGTCAACTGATTCGGACCAAATTAAACGAATTTAGGTGTGAAAGCACCCTAACACGTTTTAACACAAACTACTTTATGGTTCATAATTCTGTTGACGGACTTACACCAAACCAAAAGTGATTTCTCGAACTGCTGGATTATTTAGATAGTTTTTCCAATCTTTTAGCATTTAATTTGTGTTGTAGTGGCACTGTGTGGGAGATTCTCCATCCAGAGGCAGGAGCCGGGGGGAAGAGGGAACAATAGACTGAAGAAGGAAGTGGTACTGGGGGGTCTCAGACGGAACAGAAAGGACTATTTGCCCTCTGGGGAGTTCAGGAGACGCCAGAGCCGCTGGAGGAAGAGAGGGTGGGAGAAGCGGGACTGGCGTTATATGATGTTAATGTGCCACGCATGTCTTTGTCCACTGAATGCATTGTTGTTGGGCTTCCTATATCTCCTGGGATGGAATTAAAGGTTATAAAAAGAAGGTGCCCTGAGACCCAGTGAGAGATGTTCTGTACTTGATGTTGGAAGAGGAATAAAGTTCATGTGTTGTCTAGCTCGTTGCCTCGTCTGCTTCCTTCTTCCACATTGGTGACCCCAAGATGTGCCATGAAGAATGAGCTGAGCACCGCCCCGGAGACTACCCAGAGGGAGAACACCAGTGCTGCGTGCACTGTCTCAATCCAGCTCCTGGACTTCTGACTTCACAACCCGACCGCGTGGTTCTTGCATATAGAAGCCCAGTTCGCACTCTACGGGATCACAACGGACGACACAAAATATTACCATGAGGTCACTGTGCTGGATGTGTGCGCCACGCAACAGGTGACGAGCCTGCTCCAGGAGCTGCCGGCCCATGGGAAATATGAAGCGCTCAAGCGGATGCTATTCCAGCGCTATACCTTTTCTGACAATGAGAGGGCCGAGAGATTCCTAACACGTTCAGAGTTAGGTGACAGATCAGCCATGGAGCTCATGGAGAGCATGTTAGCGTTGAGGGGGAAGAACGACGAATCTTTCCTGTTCACCCACTTGTTCCTCAGGAACCTACCTGCTCTAGCGAGAGTGATCTTGGCCAACTCGCCGTGGCTGGTTACCAAAGACTACCATGCCCTGGTGTAGGAAGTGGACCGCATCATTTTGGCAACCAGAGCTCTCAGCGTGCAGGCAGTGGCACCGGCATCCATGAGGGACTCCAACGAGATCGAGGACCTGCGGTTGGTAGCCGGGACGGACACCAAGAGATACAGGAACGGGGAGATCTGTTTCAATCATCGCTGCTTTCTGCTTGAATGCCCAATGCTGCCTGTCACCATGCCAGTTCAAGAAGCCGGGAAGATGGCACGACCAGCAGTCAGTAGCACCTCCAACTGCTGATGACAGGAACAAGCTGCTTTATATCACAGACACACGTTCGGGGAGACGGTTTTTGGTAGACTCCGGCTCTCAGAAGAGCCTCATCCTGCTGGTCAGTGCAGACAGGTCAGCAGGAGGCAGTGGTTCCGAGCTCACGGCTGCCAACGGCTCCACCATCAGGACATTTGGCGAATGGACACTGACGATTTCCTTGCACAGACACAATTTCCAGTGGGACTTTGTGGTAGGTGCATGTTCTGCCCCGATTTTAGGTGCAGATTTTTTATGTGCTTATGGATTATCAGTCAATGTTGTCAACAGACGTTTAGTGGACGCTGTTTCTTTCACCTCCCTGCCTTGCACAGCTCGGGGAGCTGGGTCAACAACACTGGCTAATGTTATAGCTCCAGCGGGTAAGTACCACCATTTACTTGCACAGTTCCCAGCACTCACGGTCCCGACCTTTTTGGCTACAGTAACCAAACACGGGGTTGAACATTTTATAATCACAAAAGGCCCGCCGGTGTTTGTGCGACCTCGGCGCCTGGATGCAGCTAAACTGGCCAGTGCGTGCGAGGAGTTTGCCAACTTAGAGCAGCTGGGCATCGTCAGGTGCTCCAACAGCCTGTGAGCATCCCCGCTATACATGGTGCCTAAGGCCAATGGGTCGTGATGACTGTGCAGCGATTTCCGGCACTTGAACAATTCCACGGAACACGATCAGTATCCCATCCCGCACATCCAGGACTTTTCCGTGCACCTGGCCAGGACGCGTGTTTTTTCGAAAGTGTAACTGGTCTGCACTTATCACCAGGTCCCAGTGCGCGCGGAAGATGTTCTTAAAACAGCGGTAATAACTCCTTTCGGCCTTTTCAAGTTTTTTCGCATGCCGTTCGGATTAAAGGGAGTGAAGCAAACCTTCCAGAGCATGGTGGATGCAGTGCTCTGTGACTTGTCTTTCATTTTTGTCTACTTAGACGACATTCTGGTAGCTAGCGCGTCCGAGGAGGAGCACCTCGCCCATCTCAAGACAGTGTTCCAGAGGTTGGAAGCGCACAAGCTTATAGTTAACCTGGCGAACTGCCAGATCTGTGTGCCAGTGATTGATTTTTTTGGGCCACTGCATTTTGCCGGAGGACGCGCCGCTACCGGATAAGGTGTGTGCCGTGTCGGACTTTCTGCGTCCGCAGATTGTGAGGGCACTGCAGGAGTTTTTGGGAATGGTCAACTTTTATAACCGTTTCCTCCCCCGGGCAACCCAGCTGATGCAGCTGTTGTACGCTGTGCTTAAGAAAAAGAAGCCCACGGAAAACATCAACTGGACCTCCGAGCGAGTCCAGGCTTTCGCAGATGCCAAAACAGCACTTGCTGATGCCGCTTTGCTAGCCCACTCTGACCCGTCGGCATGGATAGCGTTCACCACGGACGCGTCTGACGTTGCCGTAGGGGCAGTGGTGGAGCAGTACATCTCCAATTCGTGGCAGCTGCTCGCATTTTTCAGTCATACTTTATGCGACAACGAATGCAAACACAGCACGTTCAACAGAGAATTGTTGGCTCTCCACCTAGCGATGTGCCATTTCCAGTTTTGGCTAGAGGGGCATGAGTTCACTGCATTCATGGATCATAAACCGATAATGTATGTGATGTTCAAGGTCTTGGAACCGTGGTCGGGCCGGTAGCAATGGCATTTGGCCGTGATCTAGGAGTTCACGACCGACATTCAACACGTTGCCGGTAAGCTCAACGTTGTGGCCTATTGCCTGTCGCATGCGTTAGTCTCGCCGGTCTACATGGGAATAGATTTCCCTGCCATGGCTGTGGAGCAAGCCGGGGACGCAGACATTTGCGCACTCCAGTCTGCGCCTACTGGGTTAAAGCTGGAGAGCAGGGTGGTACAAGAAGGGTGCCCTCCCTTTCTCTGTGACGTCTCCACTGGTCTCCCACGCCTGGTGGTTCCGAGCTCTTGGCACCGCCACATTTTTGAGTGAGTCCACTCCCTTTTGCATCCTGGCATGCGCACTTCGGTTAAACTGTTGGGGGCGAAATTTGTCTGGCTCCACTTGTGCAAAGACGTGAAAGAGTGGGCTACAGCATGCATCGCGTGCCAGCAGGCCAAAGTGCACAAGCACACCAAAGCCCCCCTCGAGCCGTTCCAAATCCCGGCCAGTAGGTTCAACCATGTCCACGTGGATTTGGTGGGACACCCTCCGGCCGTCGCAAGGTTTCACGCATCTTTTGACAATTGTGGACCGCACCACACGTTGGTCTGAAGTGGTTCCGCTGGCTTCCACCATGTCCGTGGAAGTGGCTCGTGCTTTTTTGTTGACTTAGGTTGCACTTAGGTTTTTTTGCACTTAGCTTTTTGTCAACTTAGGTTGCAACTGTCCCAGCTGCCGTATGGCGACTGTGACAGTTAAAGGGTAAACATAACCCCTAGTGGTCAAGAGTGGTAAATATTTTTTGTCAATAAAATAGTTCAGATTTCCAAGACTATAACTTGAAAGTTGCAAGAGATAATGGCTTACTGTCAATTAGAGAGATGTAGAATATGATCCAAAGTTTCAGATAGGAATAAATTTATGCATCTAATTTGCATAATGTCATGGCAGCTATATAAATTACATAACTCGGTCAAAAGTGGACTTCGGACATATTTACACAAAGAATGGTTTGGGTTTTTTTGACACCGTTTTGTCTACAGTGGTATGTTTTTATCTTATTTTCAAAGTATATGAACCAGAAAATCATTAAAATGTAAAAAAAAAACAAAAACACATAAATTCATCACTTACCGGTGATGGTGGTGGTGGGGGGCTTGCTCGCTCGTGTGGTCGGTCCATTTTCGCCCATCGCAGTCGTTTTGCATTTGGTCGGTCATTTACGCTCTCTACCACATCTACAAACTCGTTTGTATTACGTGGCTAATTTTCCTGTATGATGCAGTTTCTGTGAGGATCCAAATGGTCGTGGTGGTGGCCATCTTGGTCTTGTGAGCTCAAGGCAGAAAAAGGAAGAATAATAATGAGGATTTCTTCTTCTTTGCTGTATTCCATGTCAGCCATGATTCCGCTGACGCATGTCTGCCACCTTCTGAATTGTCAGATCAGTACAGCTCAGTACAAATCCTCAGTATAGCCGGGGATGTCAGAGTACAGCCAAAGAGTTGACAGGCGCAGTTGCTGTGCTGTGCCACAGGGGGCGTGTGACCCGTCCATGAAATGTGGACAGTTAAAAGGTTAAAGGTTATAAAACGAAAGTGCCCTGAGACCCAGCGAGAGATGTTCTGTACTTGATGTTGGAAGAGGAATAAAGTTCATGTGTTGTCTAGCTTGCTGCCTCGTCTGCTTCCTTCTTTCACCATGTCACTATATCTTGGTAACCTTTACAAATAAAACAAACAAAAGTGGAGACATATCTGCAAAAGGCACAAACGTTTATTGTAAAAATTCCTAGTGCTATACAAAAGGAGTACATAGTACATTATTCACACATAGAATATATATTTATACAGTACATGTATATCCAGTAAATCCATGTATTTTCCATGTAACCTTGTGACTGTATTATTTTAATTGCTTTTAATCCTAGATGAAGTTTGTTTTGGGTTAAAAGTGCATCATAATTGTTAAATATATTTTATTATACCTAACTCGGTACTGTTTACCTGTTGAAATATATATTTTACGGCTAATATAACCCCATAACTATAATATGGCACCTGGTGATCATTTTATGGCAGCTGATCACCACCAGCTGGAGCGGGTACATCCCATGATGTCTCAAAAGTCTCTCCATGATTTTGACACAGATCAGAGCGATTTGTAGCACAGGACGCTAAACGTTTCTACAGACATTCTGAAGCTCTGAAATCACTGTGGTTCATGAAGCTGGGATGACATCCCATCACTGAGAGGCTTGGTTGAACGGCCAGACCGATAGTTTGAAACAATAATTTTGCCACAAGCGAGCCATCTGAAACACACATACACAAAGCATAAATATTTTAGTACCTAATAGTGATAACGTGCTGTGATTACAATGTAGTATGGAGGACTTATTAGTGCTTAACTAGCATTAGCAATCATTGTGGCGGTTTGGGAAAACCCCCACAAACAGACTAAGGACAGACAACTCGCTACTCCTGTTTTTTTTCCACTACACTACTGTGATAATGTCACCTTTCATGCATTGTGTTCATGCGTCCTGTCCTTACTGTGACCTAGAGACTCAGATCAATATGTAGATGTGCCTGTTAACCTCTTTGTTCTGCAGCTGGAGCAAAGTCTAGCAAATCTGCCTATTGTGATGTATGTCTCACAAATGCAAATATCTCATGCCTGTTCTGCAGTCCCTTTGATCAGACAAACTGCTGTGAATCTGCTTTGATGTATTGTTTGAGTTGGGTATAAATACTGCACAGGTTCTGTAACACTTTCTCAACCTCTGCTGTAGGACACACACGTGTCCGCCTCTCCTCTCCTTCTCTGAGAGCCGTGGGCTCGCTCTCGGCGCTCATGCACGGCGCCGGGAGCGGAGGAGGAGCTGCGAGCGCGGCTGGTCCAGCGTGGATGTGCCGATCTAGGCGTGCAGATCTCACCATGAAGTTTGCTGCGGCTTTCCCGGTCATGGGTGGTCTCCGGAGAGTTTCACCTGGAAACTCTGCATCGAAATCTCCCTGAAGCAGAAGGGAGCTGTTGCGTTCGCTTGTTGTCGGAGAATCACCGCCGGGTGTTGCGTTCGCTGGCAGTGTGTTCGTTTCAGCGTCGGGTCACCAGTGCGGCGGCATGAAATAAAGCGGCGTTGTTGGAGGTTTTAAGTAGAGTTTTATTATCATACCGCCGTCACGAGCTCCGCTCCCGGCGCCGTGCATGAGCGCCGAGAGCGAGCCCACGGCTCTCAGAGAAGGAGAGGAGAGGCGGACACGTGTGTGTCCTACAGCAGAGGTTGAGAGAGAGAAAGTGTTACAGAACCTGTGCAGTATTTATACCCAACTCAAACAATACATCAAAGCAGATTCACAGCAGTTTGTCTGATCAAAGGGACTGCAGAACAGGCATGAGATATTTGCATTTGTGAGACATACATCACAATAGGCAGATTTGCTAGACTTTGCTCCAGCTGCAGAACAAAGAGGTTAACAGGCACATCTACATATTGATCTGAGTCTCTAGGTCACAGTAAGGACAGGACGCATGAACACAATGCATGAAAGGTGACATTATCACAGTAGTGTAGTGGAAAAAACCAGGAGTAGCGAGTTGTCTGTCCTTAGTCTGTTTGTGGGGGTTTTCCCAAACCGCCACAATCATTAGCTTACCTTCATATGTGATCTAGTTCGTATCCTCACATCTTCTGCTGCCCATGGCTTCCTAAACTTTCCAGTACTTTTTCAGAGTTTTGTCTTGCCGCCTGTAGCCTTCTCTGGCTCTCCTTTTTTGCCTGTACTCTCACAAAAAAGCCAGCCAGCAGCAAGCTCGCCTCCATATTCATCTTGTGTTTTGCTTGTCACTTACAAATGATGTCATAGGAGTGTCGGGCTGCCTTGCTGTAAAGATCTCACTCACTTAAGGTGGTACTCAGTCATAATGGATCATGAACAACACTGTGTTGAGTTGGGATGAGTAGGTGCTAGTGGAATTGTTAGACAACATTCATTCATTCATTCATCTTCTTCCGCTTAATCCTTTTCGGGTCGCGGGGGGGCTGGAGCCTATCCCAGCATCTTTTGGGCGAGAGGCAGGGTACACCCTGGACAGATCGCCAGTCCATCGCAGGGCCAACACAGAGAGACAGACAACCATTCACTCTCACAGTCATTCCTAAGGGCAATTTAGAATCCCCAGTTTTGATGCCAATTAACCTAACTTGCATGTTTTTGGCATGTGGGAGGAAACCGGAGAAATCCCGGAGTAAACCCACGCAGACACGGGGAGAACATGCAAACTCCACACGGGGGCTGGGATCGAACCCAGGATCCCCCGGCCAAGGGTGAGTTAATTTTTTTGTAAGTTGTCTGTGTTTTTTCAACTGATTTAAGACAATTTTGCACCGCTGAATCTGAAAATGACATCCGTTTCTCTCGATCAGGTCAGGTTTTTATGCTAAGTTGTAAGCAGTTGTACAGCAGTTGTACAGTTGTACTGTAAATTGAATAGTAGATATTGATAAAGGTAAGTACATGTAAATTGAATGTTACGTCATCATTGTTCAAAATTCAGAGAATTTCAAGAAATAAAAAAGAATTTTGCATCATATAAAGTGAAAATACCCGTACATGTAAACAAAAATGTAAAAAAAATGGTTCAAAAAGTTGACCTGATTGAGCAAAACCAATGTGATTTTGGGATTCAGCACATCAAAAATTGTTCTAAATCAGCTAAAAAAACTTAAGACAATAAATTTGGTGTTGACCAATGTTATTATTCTCAACACAGGGTCTACAGCTATTTGCCATCCAAAATGGCAGAAAAACAATGTGGCACGTGACCACTGACGTCACGTGCAACCCCTCTGTAGTTTTCATATACTATTGTTGTTTACGTTGAAATGAGCTGTCTTCATGTTCTTCCTCCTCATTTTGTTTGAGTCTGGGTGTTCAGATCAGTTTGGTGGTGCATTGTTGCCATCTACTGTGTGTGCATATAAACAGCAAGCATCTTTTTTTTACATTTCAATTGCATTGTTGATATTGTTGATAAAAAAAAGTCAGTGCTCTTTGAAAGGATACACCTGGACTATTATTGTTATATCAGTGGCATAAAATGGTCTTTATGATGTCTATATTGTTTATCATGAAAATTTCTGAGGCAATAAAATTTGTTATTGTTGCAGGCCCAATGGTACTGTACATACAGTCACACTGGGAAGTTGGGAACATGAAGAATGTTTAGCTTGGAGGACTTTTTGGCTCCCCCCCCCCCCCATCTACAACTATCAGTTCATCTTCTTGTTGTATGTCCAAGTTTGGTGTGTAATTGTGAAGTTGCAGCTTTAAGATTTGACAGATATGACTGATGAAAATTGTCTACACTGTTGTTTTTCTGTGCCTAGGTGATGCATCCATAAAAAAGTGAAATAATAAATCCACATTTGCAGATCTTGATCTTTCTGCCAGTTGTAAGCCCTCTTTTTTTTTTTTTTCCAAATGTTACTAATCATATTGAAAGTGCTGATCCAGGTGCTTATCAACACTCACTCATTCAAAACTCCTTGAAAATATTCCCATTGTGTATAAGAAACTCATATTTGATCTCTTCTTTTTGTTATTTATCACCACGTGGCAGTGTGATGATACTGATATCATCTAGAATTCATTTTATTCTGTTCAATGACAAATCATCAAATTAGAAGATGAAGTGAAAGTCCTTGTTTTAGCTGCGATTCATGATTTTGTCAGACAACACAGAGGTGTGTTTGCAGTGAATCATTTATGTGCGTCTTTGTTCTATTTTTAAAAACTCTTATTTCAAGTCAGTCAGAAAACACAGTAGAGAATATTTTCTTCCCACATTCACACCCTCATTCCTGCTTCTTTCCAGCGTCCCGGTATGCCGTCTGGAGCGAGGATGCCCCACCAGGGAGCTCCCATGGGCCCCCCCGGCCCGCCGTATGGAGGGAGCCCGGCGGTGCGGCCCGGCCTGCCCTCCCCGGTGATGGAGCCCAGTCGTAAGAGGCCTGCCCCCTCCCAGCAGGTGCAACAGCAGCAACAACAGCAGCAACAGCAGCAGCAGCAGGCCGTCCAGAACCGAGCCAGGAAGTGAGTCCAAATCCACTGAATCTAAAACTCCTTAAAGACAATGCATGCTTTCCACACACTGACCCTTTATTTTTTTTTTTTTCTTTGTGACCTGTCAGCTTGATTAGACAACAGTGGTTTTGGTTGCACTTTTATCAGAATAAAACTTCCGTCTCATAGTAAAACTATAAGAATACCTTTAATCAATGGACTCTGACCGTGTTCACATAAGGAGATTAAGATTTTAACAATAAATTTTATAACTGTCACCTTTATGCTAAAATGTTTTGAAAATTTGTGGAGTCCTGGTAGCTAAACCAGGTTTACAGGATTAACAACTTTTCATTTAGCTGATGGATGTCAACTTCATTCCAAATAATTTAACTGTTTTAACTATTCATCACATGTTAACAGAATATATAGAATAGACACAGTTTACAAGACATGATTTTTAGCATTTTAACCATGTTGGTGTGTTAGCATGCTAGTATTTGGTGAGAACTAGAAACTAATTTTTACAGATATTGTCGTACAGCTACTATTGTTTCAAAACTCGCTACACAGTTTGATTGGTTACGTCATTGGCTAAAGATGAATATATTTAGTTAGTCAACAGCTAGCTTGTTCTTGGGACACCACATACTATAAATGCTAATCACAACCTATGTTGAAAAACAAATAAAGCATGCTAACATTTGCCAGTTAGCACCTAAATGTAGCTAACACTTATTTTTCGCTTGTACTGGACATAATTTTGAGCATATATATTAAGTATTCTGAGTGATTAGCTAGTGTGTACAAAGTGTGTAATGCTAATTGCTAATCACTTGATGTCTAGCAGAAAGAAATCCTAGCAGTTTCACCAACTTAATTACTTTAGCTTGCTAGCATTTGCCATTTGGTGCTAAAACACAGCAGGGGTGGATGAGATTCTGTGGTAGAACTATGAGTTAATGAAAAATTTGATAATAAGTTAAAAATTTCTAGCTGTCACTATAAAGGTGCACCACTTGCTCAAATTTAAGCTAAAAAAAGCTAAATAGATTTATTTGTCTTTATTTGGATAAATATTACCACCCCCCCAAGTCATTAACAAGATACAGTGTTGCCAACTCCTCAATAGAAGTAGTTAAATGATGTCACCACCTAATTTGTATACTTATCCGTGTGCTATAATTGTAATGGATGCTGTTGGAGAGAGGATTAGCATCATGGACGAGACAAAGGATAAAAGCTCCCTAAGTATGTTAAGAACTACAAATGACCTTTCTTCTGTTGATTCTTGGTTGTTTTGTTTTTATTGTCACATTTCCAACCCGACTGTAAGCCAGGAGAAATAGCTAGATTTGTTGCTAGTCGCTTTTTTGGAAACGAGTCACTGGAGGGGTTTGGATTCTCGCTAAATATAGTGACAAAGTCAGTAAGGTGGCAACACTGACAAGATAGAAAAAAAACAAGTGTGTTTTGACATAATGTGTATTGTTTTTGTTCTGTTTTTTTAAATGTCAGACAGTTTAGTGTTTCAGCATTAGCTAATGAGTAATAAAACAAATTGAAGAAATCAGAACGGTCCTGTGGCTAACAAAAAGAAAGAAGCTAATTCGCATTTCGATTCCAGCTTTGTAAAGTCTTAAATTTAATGTTTGTTAAATATTAAAGATGGATATATTTCCACCTTTGTGTTTTAATTAAAATAAAAATAAATAATTTTAGTAAAAAAGAAAGTAATACTGTATTGTGCAGTGATGACGTGGATAATATTTTTATTCTGTGATCTAGTAAAATAATTTTTCAAAACTTAACCTAAAAACCTTATTAATAAGAAGTGAAACCATGACCTTTGTCTCTTTTCAGCTTTCAGCTCTTCAAGCATGGCCATTAAAACTCTCACAGCTCACTGTTTTGTAGGGTTTTTTTTTTTGCCTTGCTTTCTAATTTTTTTCCAACAACCACTCCTGCCATCCCAACCACTGTCATGACTTGCTTTCTATTTGGCATCTGTGCATCTTTGCCTGTCTTTGTTTTGTAGATTTTACCACCGCATATATCACCATTAGACTTTAGTAATTTGATTGTCTTAATACTGCCACCCACTCGTGATAACAGCACACTAAATATCTGACTATTGGTATCACAGGACAGTTTTCACAGTTGAGATGTGGAACACAGGCTGGTTTAAAGGGTCATTCATACATAAGTCATCCAGCTCATGTGTATGTAAACTATTTATATCTAAAAGATGCTAGCTCAGGGGTCTATAACTTGAGCCACATGTAACTCTTTCACCTATAACCAGTAGCTCCCTGTGGCTTTAATCAAACACAACAGGAACAACAGTGTCCCAACAAATTTATTTGAAAAAAAATTCAAATGCGCAAATAGACAGGAAAAAGCTGAAAATTTTAAAGGAAAAAAAATGCAGACATCACATATCTATGAGACAAAAAGACTCAAATTTATGGGAAAAAGTGGCAAATTTTCTCAAAAAAGTTGCAAATTTTATAGAAAAGAATTAAGGAAAAGGTGTAAAATTTACATCACAATAAGCCAAAAAAGTCTCAAATTTATGGCAAAAGCTCTAAATTTAAGAAAATGACTAAGAAAAATGGCAAGTTTTTGAAAGAAAAATATAAAATAAAAATTGCAAATTTATGAGAGAACAGCTCAAAACAACTCTTTACATACTAGAGGTTGCCGATTCTTTCACTAGGGGGATGACTATGAGTAGAAGAGTGTCTGACAGCGGTATAGTCATTAGGAAAGCAAATCGATATGCACACTCGGTGGACCTCTGTTTCATTCTCCGCTATCTGCAGCACGATTGATCCACTTACAATTAAGCCGGCTTGTCGAACAGGTCAGTGGAAATGTTGTTCTGTGTTGGGATCTCAACTCCCCTGGAGCAGCCCGGCTGACTGTGGAGGCTCTGATCGATGGTGCAGGGTGACCTGTCCAGGTGTCTTTGTCTCTTTTGCTCCCTGTTGCTTTGTTGTGAGCGTGCGTCCTCTGGCAAACAAGCTGATGCTCCAGCTACTCCATCCAGTTTAGACCACACGCTGATGCCAGCTGAGGGCAGGCCACCTGTGCTGGCAGTGTCATTGAGATATTCTGGTCCAAGCTACACACACACACACACACACACAGATGAAACTACTCTCCATAGTGCTGCTGCTGCTGAAAATGTGGTACAAATATTCAGACTTTTGTCTTGTAAAGTACTCATTTATTTCTTTCCGTCTCAGGAGAAATATTGTTGCTCCTGTTATGCTTTTTGGGGTTTCTCCTTTATTTCAGTGCATTATGTAGGATTTTTTTTTGACATTATATGGTCTGCAAAGCCAAACAGCCCAAAGTCCACTTGCATGGGAGTTCTGCTGTCCCATAGAACCTACAGCTACAACTCTGCCTGAAAAGCCTTGCTTGGATTTGCTGTATTCTTCCGTGAGATTGTCATGTCATTACTTTTCAGACCTGATACAGACCTCCCTCCTGGGTAGTCTGACACGCCCTCACCTCGTCAGAGAACAGGAAGTTCCCACTGATCCTCGGAGCTCACAGTGCAGCTAGCATAGCTAGTGAACTAGTTAGCAACCCATAGTCTTAAGGTGCTTTCACATCAAACACGTGGCGCGAAAACATGTTAATTCAATGTAAACATGCACATATACGCGAATCCACACATTTGCATCCACAGGATTCAGTAGCGATGGCTAGTATTCAATTCAATTTTCAATTCATCTTTATTTATATAGCTCCATTTCACAACAACAGTCATCTCATAGCACTATCAAACTGTAGGGAAAACCCCACAATTGCAGAAAGACCCTAGCAATCAGCCGGTCCCCCTGTGAGCAAGCACTTGGCGATGGTGGAGAGGAAAAACTCCCTTTTAGCAGGAAGAAACCTCCACCAGGTAATCAGCTTTGAGATTCTGTTGTCACTGGAGTAAAAGTATCAACTTTAGAGAGTAAACTATTTTGAAAATGATGCTGCCACTCACCTGCAGACAGATGGACCGGGAGCTCCACCCATGTACTCCTGCTACAAATATGCTAACAAGGGCTAGCAGGCTAGCAGTGTAAACGCCCTTCATCCAGGTGCAGATTCAGGAGGAGGCAGTGACATTTTTTCAGCTGTGTACCCTGCTGGATAACGTCATAAACCTAAACTGATGGGGATTTTCACACCATGTAGAAAGCAGCTGCACAAGTTATGAAGGCAACCCCATCCTTCTGAAACTCGCCCAGACGTGAATTTGTGTCTGTTTGTACTTTTACATTGAGCTAACATGTCATCGCACCACTCAGAAAATTTGCGCTTGGTCTTAATGCACCTTTAGAGCTCTTTTCTGTAAATTCTAGTCACTCCACTAGATATCAGTGATCCAAGCTCGCTCGGTATTTCTGTTATTATTTTCCAGGACCAGAACTGTTAACATGGCTAGCTTAGGGACAGGAATCAGCACAACCAAGAGGATTTATGGCTCTTTTTAGTTCATTCCGGCAAAGCTGAAAGGAGCTAAAAATGACATGGTGTCTGTTGTCTGTCCGTCTGTCCATCCACATTTCACAGGAATCGCTACTTCTCCTTGGCATTTGCCCCATTGCTTACCACACTCATTCACAATGATCCTCATTTGGGTCTGCATCCGAGTTGTGCTCAAGGTCAAAGGTCAGGAGATCTGGGCATTTTGACATGTTTCAGGACCCAGGAGACAGACACTGACACGAGCAGATAGTGACAATAATCTTTATTTAATTGTGAGTGAGTGTAATGCGAGTGTGAGTGCGAGGATATCGTTCTGGTCACTGGAGCTGAGCGACCTGGACGGAGACCCGGCAACCCTGGAACAGATAAGCAGAGACAAATTACTAATGCTCCACACTAGCAAAGAGCTGCAGATAACAAGGCTTACTTGAGAGCAGCACTGGCTTCGCTCTGCTGAGTTCCAGCGGCCGGGCAGCGTGGAGGTGAAGGCGTCCGTGACCGTGCTGGGGTTACTCCCCGTGGCTGTGACAATGACAGCCCTGACGATGACGCCGGCTGTGACAATGACAGACCGGGATGACGGTGATCCTGACGATGACGCCGGCTGTGACTCCACAGACCGGGATGACGATGACACAGATGATGCAGACAAAGACGAGGTTAGTGACTCCACACACAGTGGCAATGACGACACAGCTGATGCTGATGACAGTGATTCCACCGATAACGTTGGCCAATACTCCTGTAATTGATACAATAATAGTTCTGGCAATTGAGGAGCAAGACGTACCGGTAGGCGTGGTGGTAGCGAGCCGCTATGAAGACGTGATGGCGTTACCCCGTCAGCTGGGGACGCAGGTCCGCCGCCAAGGTGGTCCACCTGTGCACAGGGGTAAAGGTTTGGCGTTGAGTAGCAAATGGTGCACTTACTTGCTTGACGCTGGGAAGAGTTCCTGGATGCAGCAAGTGAAGCTCTTGACGAGACAAACGAGGTTCCAGACGAGACAAACGAGGTTCCAGACGAGACAGACAAAGTTCTTGACGAGACAGACAAAGTTCCAGACGAGACAAGAGATATTCTTGACGAGACCAGAGAGCGGAGTGCAGGTTCATTCTCCGTTGAGGAAGACAGACGACTCCGTGCCGGGCTGTCAGCGACACTGGCTTTTAACAGCCGTTGATTCACACCTGTTGGTCTGTGCGCAGCTGGGGCTAATGACACTAATGACGGCCCAGAGGCCGCCATGACACATTTATGATTTAATGAAAAACAATACTTCTCCTAGGCCATTGACCTTGACTTTAAGAACATCCTAAATGGTCCAGGTCAACAGTCAGATCCCAAGCACTCTCAGAGTGATTTTGTCAGGCCAGAATGAGCCACTCTGTCATTGACGGTCTGGTTTGTAAATTGTAGTTGCCATACTAGACCATCACATTCATTAACCCACAGTTGTTACGTGTGGCCCTCGCGAGCCACACAATGAGAGCCGAGGGCGAGCCAGTGAGTTTGCAATGTTTTATTGTGATAAGGAAAAGGGAATAAGGAACACAGCCTCGTGGGGCCAAAAAGCACAAATAACCATAAAGGTGTAACACTCACATCTAATGCAGAATAAGATAAGATAAGATAAGCCTTTATTAGTCCCACAACGGGGAAATTCCAGGATTGCAACAGCACAGGGATAGCAACACTCAGAGCAACAATCAGAAGGCAAGAAAAAAAACAAGCAAGCAAGAGCAGCTAATATACATATGTACATATTACTATAAAATATATATATACAGACACACAGTGCAGAGCATTGGAGCTGGATGGAATAAATATATGAATATATAAACACACAGTGCGGAGCATTGTAGCTAGATGGAATAAATATGTAGATATATAAACACACACAGTACGGAGCATTGCAGCTAGGTGGAATAAATATGTAAATATATAAACACACACAGTGCGGAGCAATGTAGCTAGATGGAATAATATGTAGATATATAAACACACAGTGCGGAGCATTGTAGCTAGATGGAATAAATATATAGATATATAAATATAAACACACCCAGTGCGGAGCATTGTAGCTAGATGGAATAAATATGTAAATATATAAACACACACAGTGCAGAGCATTGTTGCTAGATGGGATGAAACAGCATAACCGTCTACTTAGTTATCCTACATGGTATGATTATGTGCCCATACATATTCTCACCCTCCATAGCGACCGGTATTTTCCTAGTTGTATGCCGGAGGGGACCATTGTGTAAGTCTATTGCATCTTTTGCATTCAAAAAACTATTAGTTTGTTACGTCTTTTTGCTATCTCTGCGAGCAGCCCTGCTTAGGTTGTACAGTCTGACAGCCGTTGGTAGGAAGGACCTGCGAAACCTCTCGGTTGTGCACCTGGGATGATGTAGTCTGCTGCTAAATGAGCTCCTCAGTGCATTCAGTATGTCCTGCATAGGGTGGAACTCGGACTCCAGCAGAGATGACAGTTTAGCCACCGTCCTTCTCTCTCCTATCTCCTCCACCAGATCAAGGTGCTGCCCCAGGACAGAGCTAGCTTTCTTGATCAGTTTGTTCAGTCTCTTCCTATCGGCTAAAGTAATGCCACTGCCCCAGCAGACCACTCCAAAAGTGATGGCTGATGCCACCACCGTGTCATAGAATGTCTTCAGCAGCGCCCCTTGTACACCAAAAGACCTGAGTCTCCTCAGCAGGAACAGCCTGCGCTGTCCCTTCTTGTAGAGTGCGTCAGTATTGTGTGACCAGTCTAGTTTATTGTTCAGATGAACACCCAGGTACTTATAGGATGTCACCATCTTGATGTCTGTTCCCTGTATATTTACAGGTGCTGTGAGAGGTTGCCCATGCCTGCGGCAGTCCACCACCAGCTCCTTAGTTTTCCTCGCGTTGATCTGGAGGCAGTTCCGATGGCACCAGTCCACGAAGTCCTGGATAAGCCCTCTGTACTCAGCTTCATCTCCATTGGAGATGAGGCCAACGATCGCAGAGTCATCAGAGAACTTCTGTAGATGGCAGTGTGTTGTGTTGTGTGAGAAGTCCGCAGTATAAAGAGTGAACAGGAAGGGAGCCAGCACCGTTCCCTGGGGGGCCCCCGTGTTACCGATGATTGTGTCGGACACACAGTCCCGGGTTCTCACAAACTGAGGCCGGTTCGTGAGGTAGTCCAGGATCCATGATGACAGGTGCTGGTCCACCCCTGCGCGCAGCAGCTTGTCCTTCAGGATCATCGGTTGGATGGTGTTGAAAGCACTGGAGAAGTCAAAGAACATGATCCTCACCATATTCCCGGGCTTCTCCAGGTGGGACAGAGAACGGTGAAGGAGGAAGATCACCGCATCCTCCACCCCAATGCCATGCTGGTAGGCGAACTGGAGTGGATCCATCGCTGGTTCCACCAGGGGGCGGAGGTGAGCAAGGAGCAGTCTCTCCAGGGTCTTCATCAAGTGGGACGTCAAGGCCACCGGTCTGTAGCTGTTCAGGTCTTTGGGGTGGGAAGTTTTTGGTACAGGTACCACACAAGATGTTTTCCACAGCTGTGGTACCCTCCCCAGCTTCAGGCTCAGGTTGAAGATGTACGTCACAATCCCACACAGCTGGTCTGCATAGGACTTGAGGAGCTTTGCGCTGATGCCGTCCGGTCCCGACGCCTTCCTCGCCTTGATCTTCCTCAGCTCCGTCCTCACCTGGGTCCTGGTCAGGGTCAGGATGGGGGGCTGTGTGTTGGGAGTGGGGGGGTGTTGGTGGAGTGGGGAGTGGGCAGCAGGACTTGATTTCTTTAGAGGCAGCAGTGGTTGTTGTGCAGTCAGGGGGGAGGGCGGTTGGTCAAACCTATTGAAAAACAGATTCAGGTTGTTCGCCCACTCTCTGCCCCCCGTGGCCTGGGGGGAGGTATTCTGGAGCCCAGAGATGGTTTTGAGGTTTCTCCAGACCCCGCTGATGTCGCTTGACATAACGCACGGCTCAGGAGACACGCACACACAGGCTTAGAGTAGTTCAAATAGTTTATTAACAGCAGGGGTGAATGAGTGTGTGTCTGCGGGATGCAGATGTGTTGGTGGTGGCGTCTGCTTCAGGCACAGAGGCAGATGACCGTTCGGCCGAGCAACCCTATGGAGAGAGCACAGGGAGAGGGTGACGGGCATACACCAACACAGGATGAATTATGGCAAGAGAAGATCTTACTTGAGTTGTCAGGATAGCTGGCACAGCAAGGGGAACGTAGCCCGGGAGACAGCCACCTGGAGAGCTCCGTGCAGCAGCGAAGGATGGGCGATGGAACGGAGACGTCCGCCGCCGGGGAATCCACCTGTGCACAGGGGAGCAGACTGGAAAAGGAGGTAAGGGTTCTTACCCAGAATAGCGATGCTGAAGAAAGGAATGCTCACGGCGGTGAGGGAACGAAGTCTGACGGCTTCAGGCCGAGCCTCCGGGCGAGGCGGCTTTTATCCCTCGCCGCTGATGAGGATCAGGTGTGTGAGCAGGTGGCGCCACTGATGAACGGCGCGGCGTGACAGTACTCCCCCTCTAGCAGCGCCTCCTGGCGATGGCTTATCCGGGTGCGCTCGGTGGAAGTCCGCGATGAGCGATGGGTCCAACACAAACGACGGGGGCACCCATTGTCGATGCTCGGGCCCATAGCCCTCCCAGTCCACCAAGTATTGCAACCCACGACCCCGGCGCCGGGAGTCCAGGATGGAGGAGACGGACCAGGCCGGGTGGCCACCAATCATCCGGGGCGCGGGTTGCGCTGCAGGAGGAGGGCAAAGGGGGTCGGTGACTGCCAGCTTCACCTTTGATACGTGGAAGGTGGGATGGATGCGGAGGGAGGGGGGAATAGCCACGCGCACAGCCACCGGGTTGATGATCCGGGTGATGGGGAAGGGACCCATGAAGCGCTGTGCCAGCTTCCTCCTCTCGCCTTTTAGGGTGACGTCCTGGGTGGAAACGTAGACAAGTTGCCCAACTCTGTACGCCGGGGCAGGTCTTCTACGCCGGTCCGCCACGGTCTTGTTGCGCTCCGCTGTGCGTAAAAGCGCATGACGCGCGGCGGCCCAGGTGGAGCGGAATTGCCTCACGTGCGCCCTAACTGACGGAACAGTTACCTCGCTCTCCTGCGCTGGAAGCAGCGGGGGGTCGTAACCCAGGGACGCCTTGAAGGGGGACATCCCCGTTGCAGAAGAGCGGGCGGTGTTGTGGGCGTACTCCACCCAGGCGAGATGGTTGCTCCATGATGTCGGCTTGGATCTTGCAACACAGTGGAGCGCAGCCTCCAGCTCCTGATTGGTCCTCTCACACTGCCCGTTAGACTGGGGGTGATGGCCGGAGGAGAGGCTCACCTTGGCTCCGATGGCGTTGCAAAAGGATTTCCAAACCTCGGATGAAAATTGGGGGCCCCGGTCCGAGACCACGTCCACCGGGATCCCATGCAGCCTGACCACGTGTTGGACGAGGAAGCCCGCCGTCTCCAGGGCGGTAGGGAGACCTCGCAGGGGGATGAAGTGTGCCGCCTTGGAGAAACGGTCCACGATGGTCAGGATGGTGTCGAATGAGTTGGAAGCTGGGAGCCCGGTGACGAAATCCAGTGCGATGTGCGACCATGGCCTGCCAGGGACGGGCAGAGGCTGGAGCAGACCCGCTGGAGGGGCGTTTCCCGACTTGCTGGTGGCACAAATTGGACAAGCCCGGGCGTAGCGGGCTGCATCCCTCCGCAGGCCCGGCCACCAAAAGGACCGTTGGAGGAGGCTGATCATCCGAGAGGTGCCGGGATGACAGGTGAGCCGGGAGGTGTGGAGCCAGTGGATGACCTCTCCTCGGACCGCAGACGGAACGAACAGTCTTCCCTCCGGTCCGCCGCCAGGATCAGGTTCCACCTCCTGTGCCTTCCGGATCTTGTCCACAATGTCCCAAGAGATAGCTCCCACGACGCACGACCTGGGCAGGATAGTGTGGGGCGTCTCCTCAGCCCCCACGGGGGTGAACTGTCTAGAGAGGGCGTCAGGCAGGCCGTTCTTGGAGCCTGGCCTGAAGGTGATAGAGAACCGGAACCTGGCGAAGAACAGAGACCAGCGCGCCTGGCGGGCATTCAGGCGCTTGGCAGATCGTAGGTACTCTAAATTCTTATGGTCCGTCAAGACCACAAACGGCAGGTCCGCCCCCTCTAGCCAGTGGCGCCACTCCTGTAGGGCGAGTTTAATGGCCAGGAGCTCTCTGTCCCCCACATCATAGTTCCTCTCCGCCGGGGACAGGCGCCGGGAGAAGAAGGCGCACGGTCGCTTGGCGCCATCGTCCGGTGATTGCTGGGATAACACTGCTCCCACTCCCGTGTCCGATGCGTCCACCTCCACAATGCACTGCAGCGCGGGGTCGACCTGGCGAAGGACCCGGGGGGAGGAGAACTCCGCCTTCAGCGCCTTAAAGGCAGCATCGACCTCTTCGGTCCACCGGAACGGGACCTTCGGGGACGTGAGGCGGGTCAGTGGTCCGACGATCCAGCTGAAATTCGGGACAAAACGGCGGTAAAAATTGGCGAAGCCAACAAACTGTTGCACCTGCTTCCGAGATGCGGGAGTAGGCCACTCCACCACCGCCTTCACCTTCTCTGGGTCCGGGAGCACCTGGTCTTGGGCGATGATGAATCCCAGGAAGGATGTGGTCCTAGCGTAAAACTCGCACTTCTCAGCCTTCACGTACAAACGATTCTCCAGCAGTCTCTGAAGGACCCGCCTCACATGGACCCGGTGCTCGTCTCTGGACTGAGAGAAGATCAGAATGTCATCCAGGTAGACGAACACGAAGAGGCCGATGAAATCCCGGAGGACGTCATTGATGAGGCGCTGAAAGACGGCAGAAGCGTTGGTCAGCCCGAACGGCATGACGAGATACTCAAAGTGGCCGTTCGGGGTACGGAAGGCTGTTTTCCATTCATCTCCCTCCCGGATCCGGACGAGGTGGTAAGCGCTGCGGAGATCCAGCTTGGTAAACCAGGTCGCCCCCTGGAGGGAGTGGAAGGCAGTGTCCATGAGGGGCAGGGTGTAACGGTCCCTCTCAGTGATGTCATTAAGTGCTCGGTAGTCAATACAGGGACGGAGGGAACCGTCCTTCTTCCCTACAAAGAAAAACCCCGCCCCCACGGGTGATGACGATGGGCGGATAATCCCAGCGCTCAGTGATTCCTTCAGGTATGTATTCATAGTCTCCTTCTCCGGCGCCGACAGGCTGTAGAGCCGACCAGATGGCAGGGGGGCCCCCTGGCGGAGATTGATGGCACAGTCATATGGTCGATGCGGGGGAAGAGACATAGCTTTCGACTTGCTGAATACCATACCCAGGTCGTGAAAATCTGGGGGCACCAGTGACAGGTCCGGGGGTGCTGTATCCGCCACAGGAGGAGCCGCGGACGGGGAGCAGGCAGCGGACTGAAGGCAGGTGCCCATGCAGAAGGTACTCCACGCCGACACCCCAGCTGACCTCCAGTCCAGGACAGGATTGTGGAGGCGTAGCCAGGGATACCCCAGGATGACGGGCGACACAGAGTTGGGCAGGACGTAGAAAACCATTTCCTCCCGGTGGTTCCCTGAGATGATGACTGGGACAGGAATGGTTTGATGGGTAACTCTCCCAAGGGAGGCACGGGAGAGATGGACCAGGGAGATGGGGTGTTTGAGCGCCTGACAGCGGATGCCCAATCGGGTTGCCAGGCCTTGTGAAATGAAGCTGCCCTCTGCGCCCGAATCCACCAGTGCGTGGGTGAGGTGCCCAGTGGGATTGTGGCAAAAACGGATGGGCAGCTTTAATTGAGTGAGGGGACTTTGCCGATTGACGTCCGCGAGGCCCCCTACAGTGACTCGCGGACCCCACCGTTTGGCTTTTGTGGGCAAAGCTTTACCGTGTGTTGATTGTCTCCGCAATACATGCAGAGACCCAACTCACGGCGGCGCTGTCTCTCTGCCAAGGAGAGCTTTGCCCAGCCCGTCACCATCGGCTCCGACTCCTCGGGGCACGATGGTGGCGGCGTCGCCAGGGGGCGAGCTTGGGGCAGGCGTAGCGGGACTCCTCGAGGGCGAGAAGCAGACGGCTTCCGTCCTGAGGAGCGCTCGCGCAGCCTGTTGTCCAAGCTGATTGCTAATGAGGTTAGCTCCGCTAACGTTCCGGGGATATCCCGTCCAGCCAGTTCATCCCTCAGATCACTATTGAGGCTGCGGAGAAACAGGCCGCAGAGGGAGCGCTCCTCCCAGCCCAGTTCCTCCGCCGCTACCCGGTATTCGATGGCATAATCCGCGGCCGACCGGCTCCCCTGCTGGAGAGCGAGAAGCCGATCGACCTGGACCGCCTCGGAACGGGAGTGATCAAACACCTCCAGGAAGCGCCTCACGAACTCGGCATAGGTGAGGGTGGCATAACTGGGTCTCGCCATAATAGCGTAGGCCCAAGTTAAAGCACGCCCCTCCAGGAGGTTCCCTATGTAGCCGATCCGGCTGTGATCTGAGGGAAAGTCTCCGGGCACACGGTCAAACACAGACTCGCACTGCATCACAAACCCCCGCGCTCCGCCGAGCTTTCCGCTAAAGCGGGCGGGGGTCGGAATTGGTGTGAGTCGGGCCGGTGCCACTGGAGCTGGCTGGACGGCCACCGGAACAGCAGGAGCTGCGCCACCCTGAGGAGCCGGGGGGAACGGCTGCTGGGGGTCCAGGCGGTCCAATCGGCCAGTGATAGTTATCAATTGATTCAGGATAACCTGCTGCTGATAAGCTATTTGATCCACTCTAGCCTCGAGAGTGGTAAGCCGGTGTGCGAGCCCGCCGTCCGCCAAGCCGCTCTGCTGAAGCCGTACTGACGTAACGCACGGCTCAGGAGACACGCACACACAGGCTTAGAGTAGTTCAAATAGTTTATTAACAGCAGGGGTAAATGAGTGTGTGTCTGCGGGATGCAGATGTGTTGGTGGTGGCGTCTGCTTCAGGCACAGAGGCAGATGACCGTTCGGCCGAGCAACCCTATGGAGAGAGCACAGGGAGAGGGTGACGGGCATACACCAACACAGGATGAATTATGGCAAGAGAAGATCTTACTTGAGTTGTCAGGATAGCTGGCACAGCAAGGGGAACGTAGCCCGGGAGACAGCCACCTGGAGAGCTCCGTGCAGCAGCGAAGGATGGGCGATGGAACGGAGACGTCCGCCGCCGGGGAATCCACCTGTGCACAGGGGAGCAGACTGGAAAAGGAGGTAAGGGTTCTTACCCAGAATAGCGATGCTGAAGAAAGGAATGCTCACGGCGGTGAGGGAACGAAGTCTGACGGCTTCAGGCCGAGCCTCCGGGCGAGGCGGCTTTTATCCCTCGCCGCTGATGAGGATCAGGTGTGTGAGCAGGTGGCGCCGCTGATGAACGGCACGGCGTGACATCGCTCTGTTGCAGCTTGTCCTCCATCTTCTTCCTGAAGCTGTCCTTGCCTTCTCTGATCTTTCTCCTCAGCTCCCTCTGTATGGACTTCAGCATCTCCCTATTCCCCGACCTGAAGATCCTCTTCTTCTCTCTCAGAAGTGTTTTTATCTCAGGGTTGATCCAGGGTTTGTTGTTTGAGCAACGCCGTATGGTCTTGGTGGGAACGGTGTTGTCCACACAGAAGCTGATGTAGTCCGTGAAGGTGTGAGTGAGGCCATCGATGTCCTCACCATGTGGATCGCAGAGCTGCTTCCAGGCGGTGGCTTCAAAACAGCCCTTTAGAGTGTCCATTGTCTCCTCAGACCATAACTCCACTGTGCGCATGGCCGGAGGTTGTCTGTGCACTAGGGGTTTGTACACCGGCCGGAGATGAACCAAGTTGTGATCCGATCTCCCGAGTGGGGGGAGTTGTGATGAGGTGTACGCCTCCTTAGTGTTTGCATAGAATAAGTCCAGTGTTTTATTGTCTCTAGTGTGGCATGTGACATACTGGGTGAACGTGGGTAGAATGGGAGATAGTGAAACATGGTTGAAATCGCCTGAGATGAGGAGAAGAGCATCTGGGTGTTCTGTCTGCAGCCTGCTGGTTACTGAATGGATGACGTCACGCGCTGTCCCAGCGTTCGCCGTCGGATTTGCATAAACAACAATGCAGATCACGTGTGAGTGTTCTCTCGGGAGATATGTAGGCCGCATGCTAACAGCTAGCAACTCAATGTCTTTGCTGCAGTGTCGTTGTTTAACAGTGATATGTCCCGGTCTGCACCAGTTGTTGTTAACATACATTATCACTCCACTGCCCCTTGCTTTGCCACTGTCTGGTGTTCGGTCTGCCCGTATCATGTGGAAACCCTCCAGCTCAATGTTAGCATCTGCTGCTAGTTCAGTTAGCCACGTCTCAGAAAACAAAAGGAGAGAGCACTCCCGATATGTGCTATTGTAACGGCAGATAGCCGCTAGCTCATCTACCTTTCCCAGTAACGACCGTACATTTCCCATGACAATAGATGGAAGGGAGGGTCTGTACCTTATATTTTTTGTCCTTCACCTTACTCCAGCCCGGCAGCCGCGGCGTTTTCGCCTCAGTTCTCTCGGTATGTCGAGTTTTTCCAATGGGACCGGGTGGCGGTTGAATGCTAGCAGCTCTTCCCTGCTGTATCGTATCCTGCTATAAACAGTGGCTCCGTCCACCGGCTCAGGAGACATTTGGGACGATCTGTGTGTCCGTGATATAAGTGGAGTGAAAAAAAGACGGATCAAAAAGAGAGAGGAAGGGAAAAAGACTCGGAATCGAGCCGCTGTTGCAAAGGGCGGCCGACTCGTGTGGCGCCGGGAGAGAAAAAAAAAAAAAAATGAAGAGCAGGTGGCTGGCGCCAGGCGAAGGGGTTCCAGCCTACGATGTGCGAAGTCACAGCCCCGAATGATCGGAGCTGCTCCCTTTAATACTCATTAGCAGTGCCTCAGCTGATGAGGGTTAATTGGGCTCCAGCCGTCTCGTATAACTTGACAGCTGGGAGCCCGCTGGGACGCTGTCACAGTGAGAGCCGGGCTGAGAGGGAATATGGCATGAAGCGCCGGATGACACGGCATCTCATCCCATATGACACAGCCCCCTCCTCACGGTCGGACTACGAACGGCCCGTAACACCCAAGACCACCCCCCCCCACCTAGGGTGGGCAGATGGGGCGCAGGTCAGGAGGGAGAGAATCAGAGGAAGGAAAAAAAAAACAATCGACCATAAACCAATACAGAGTATGAGGGAAAAACCCAAACACAATACTCCATAAAACACAACATGAGAGAGAGAAAAAAAAAAAACCCAGAGAAAGGAAAAAACAATCGACAACTAGAAAAGCACTCGGAGAGCGCAGACCTCCGCCAAGCGGCACAGTTCCCCCCATACAGTGTTTGTGTGTACGTTTTCAGATTCCCTGAGCATGAAGAGATATGACTAGCAATTGGATTCACAATGATTATTTGTTTATTTGACATGGACAGTGCAATAAACAGACAATTAATGAATGACAATCAATGTGATAGTGATAGGATTAGTGGTTCAGTAGTGTAAAATGGGGCTATAAGGGACGGCGGGTTAATAAGGGACACTTTTCTGGGAAATGTTTTAAATGTAATTCTGCTTTTTTTATTTTGAGCAGGACGCTGAGTTGTGTTGTTATTGTCAAATATCCATGAATCCTTCATCAAATCTAGGCGGAAGCAAAATTAAAAAAGCAGAATTACATTTAGAAAAGTGTCCCATATTACCCCGCCGTCCCTTATAGCCCCGTTTTACGGTTGTAAAAGCATTGCCTCCTTGGCGGAGGTAATAAACTGAAGTGTTGGTGTGTCCATCTCCTCCACTGACGGATGCAGATTGGTTAGACAGGTTGCCGTGGGTTTTATATTATATTGGGGTTGCGCACCGCAGCAAAACAGAATTTAGAATCTTCCCCGGCAGAGAGGTCGTTTTTACGCAGCACCTATAGCTGGGTGGGGAATTTGTGGCAAATAATCGGGCGGCGGACAGGTGGCCGTGTCAGGTTTTGCAGCGTGGCGCAAAAACAGGCACGCTGGCGGGCCCAGGCCAGCAGTGTTTTCCGCGTGCTTTTGTGCCTAAAACGTTGAAGAACGCGGAGTTTGTGTTGGTCATACACGACGACCAGCGCAATGTGCGCAGCGCCTATGGCTGGCACAGGCACGCTGGCGGGCCCAGGCCACCAGTGTTTTCCGCATGCTTTTGTGGCTAAAACGTTGAAGAAGGCGGAGTTTGTGTTGGTCAGACACGACGCCCAGCGCCCTCCATTGCGCCTGCGCACATGTTGAAAATGGCCGTATGTCACAGTGTGGAAAAATGCTTTAAAAAATTCCTGTATGCAGACGGTGATGCGGATCATCCCCAAAATTTAATCAGTTCTTCCTTGTACCATTTCCAACAACGCCTGAAAGTTTCATTGAAATCCGTCCAAAAGTTTTTGAGTTATCTTGCTAACCAACAGACAAACAGACAGACAGACAGACAGACAAACAGACAAACACACAGACAAACACACAGACAAACCCCGGCAAAAACATTACCTCCTCCTGGCCTTTCGGCCTGGCGGAGGTAATAAACCAATACAGAGTAAGAGGGAAAAACCCAAACACAATACTCCATAAAATACAACATGAGAGAGAAAAAACCCATTCAGGCAGAGGATAATTGCGGAAATAACAGCCCAACACACAGGGAAGAAACCCCCCCCCCCCCCAATACTCCATAAACCACCACACGGGTAAGAAGAAAAAAAAAACATTTAGGCAGAGGGCAACTGTGGTAATAACAGGGAAAAAGAAAAAATACAATACTCCATAAACCATGTACAGGCAAATACAAAGAAAATCAACCCCGGAGCCCCAAAATGAGAGGAGAACTCCCAAGGGCGAAAACCAACCATCACAGCCATCCCTCAAACAGGAGGGGAAACCCCCCCCCCAAAAAAATCACGCTAAACGCGGAACAGTAATAAGGACCCAGCTGTACCCACCCAAACACAAGCACAGCAAAGGAAACACAGTTCAGGGGGTCTCCCCGCACCCAGCGTCCATACCGCTAACAGGGGTGAAGGGAAAAGTTCCGGCGGCCTACCCGAACCCCAGGCCAGAAAACACAGTTCCTCGGGAGGCCGAACCAGATCGCCGAAGAGGAAGTCTAACGGGTCGGGCGGCCGCACCAACGAGCCGAATGGGCATGGCAGACCCTCCGGCGGCCGACCCGCATCGCTCAACCACCAGGCCCGTAGGGAAGAGAGAGAGGTCCAAATGGGCCCCAGTGGAAGAAGCTTGGGGGAGAGCTGATGACGAGGTGGTCCAACGTCAGATGGCAGGGGATCAGTAGCTCCCTCACCGGACCCGGACACCGCTGGTGCCGAACCCACGTCGGACCCCGATTGGGTCTCTGTCGAACCCACGTCAGACCCCGATTGGGTTTCTGACGAACCCACGTCGGACCCCGATTGGGTCTCCGACGAACCCACGTCGGACCCCGATTGGATCTCCGTCGAACCCACGTCAGACCCTGATTGGGCCGGCGCCGCACCAGAACCGACCTCCGATCTCGAACCTGGACCCTCCGGCACCACGGGCGATGGTAGCTCCTCGCCGGCGACCCTGGGAGAAGGCTCAGGAGAGAGAACAGAACCCGGATCAGGATCACCGGCAGTGCCAGAACCCGGTGAGATAAGCTCGGACGCAGCGGATGGCTGCACCCGGCTCATCTCCCCTAGAGACAGGCTAAAGTGCTCTAAAGTGAGGAGAAGAAAGATTAGATAGAGCACTTGCCCGATCTCGGGTTCTGACGCCGTCCAGGACTGCGAAGATCCGAGTTCAAGCGTCAGGAGGTCGTCGTCAGGCTCCCACTCAGCTGCGTCGGGCTCCGCAGCTGGCATGATGGAAAATGCAGCTTGTGATTCCTCCGGCACCGGTGTCCACGCCGACGGCCCACACGGTGTGGTGGCAGGGGAACCTCGTCCCGCTGGACCGGATCGCTCCTCCGTGGAGACCCGGGGACGCTTAGTCGTCGGCGTAGGCTCCACGCAGCAATCCGCTGTCCTCCTCTGTCCATGGCGTAGCTGCGGAACCGGAACCAGGCTGTCCAGAACCGCAGGCCCCCTCCTCATCCCACGACATTGGTCTGGCGCCGGGGACCGCTCAGCGGAGGGAGACACAGAGGATGCAGGATTAATGATTTCAGCTAGAGCAGGTGGTGGAAGTTCGGGGAGCTGCGAACCCCGAACTCCACCTCCAGGAGTTTGACAGAGCAAATCACAAGGTGAGTGTAAAAGAACCGAGACTTGCCTGTCTCCTGGAGGCTGGATGGTGCCTGCTGTCGTGGACGTTGCTCCTCCCTTTCCCCGCCGGGCGGTAACGGAGGACCCCCTGAAAGGACGTCGGGGAGCCGCTCGTGCTGATTCCGGGATGGAGCTCGCCAGGTCTGGATTCTGGACGCACACAGCAGCCGGGGAGCGCGTCAAGGAGGAGGGGGCGACAGCCGAGATGAGCCGGGTCCGGAGCGCTGGCGTAACAGCGGAGGGAGGTGGCTCGGGAAACGAGGCTGCGGGATCTCCTCTCAGAAGAGGCGCAGGAGTGACAGCTGCGTGGGAGAATGAGACCTTGCGGCGACCCGGAACGGGATCCGGACGGGGTTCATGCTGAGAAGAATTAGCAGTGTGACGACGGCTACTCACAGGGGGCGAAGCGAAGGTGAGACCCGGAAATCGCCGCTCCTGAGCAGAGACAGAGGCGAGGAGGGCGTCGAACTCGGAGAAGTCATGCAGCCCTGGACTCCTCTCCACCAGTCGAACTGCCGCCGCCACATGCTTAATAACAGAGGACGGGTGCACAGCGGAGCGAGCAGCAGCCACTCGGTCCCGGACCTTAATAGCTGTCAGCTGCAGATCCTCCGAGGGAATCCCGAGTGACGTCGTGCTGGATGGGGAAAGCCCTCTGGATGGTGCGAACTCCCGGGCCGGAGCGGAGACAGGAGCGGAATTCCGAGGTGAAGGGAGACGTCTCCTCCTCTTCGGCTTCCTGCCAGGGTTTCCCTCCAACCCACGGAGTTGTTCTCGCTGTGCAGCTATGGCGTCCCTCCTGGCACAGACCTCAGGGTGGTTGGAATGACGAGGGAGACTGTCCAGGAGATTCTCAGCATAATCTAGGTGCCAGCATCTTTCGTCGGGGGTGTCGTACAGGGTGGTGGTGAAGAGCGTCCCGTCGACATCCTCCAAGATGGCCGTCAGCTCGTCGCCCTGGTGCCGAACGTGACTCCTGGGAGACGGCATGCTCAAAGAGCAGACACCCAGACAGGGAAGACACAAGTCCAAACGGCAAACTCACGGCCGCCGGCAACTCGTCTGGCTGTGACTTACTGTTACGTGTGGCCCTCGCGAGCCACACAATGAGAGCCGAGGGCGAGCCAGTGAGTTTGCGATGTTTTATTGTGATAAGGAAAAGGGAATAAGGAACACGGCCTCGTGGGGCCAAAAAGCACAAATAACCATAAAGGTGTAACACTCACATCTAATGCAGAATGAAGAGCAGGTGGCTGGCGCCAGGTGAAGGGGTTCCAGCCTACGATGTGCGAAGTCACAGCCCTGAATGATCGGAGTTGCTCCCTTTAATACTCATTAGCAGCGCCTCAGCTGATGAGGGTTAATTGGGCTCCAGCCGTCTCGTATAACTTGACAGCTGGGAGCCCGCTGAGATGCTGTCACAGTGAGAGCCGGGCTGAGAGGGAATATGGCATGAAGCGCCGGATGACACGGCGTCTCATCCCATATGACAACAGTCAGTTATACAGTATATCTCATGCCATTCTGACTTTAAAAAAATAATAATTTAGCTTTAATAACCGGGTGGTTTTGGTTGCAAATGTTAGCTGGTCTAAGTGGCTGGACTGACTTTGATGTTAACTGGCCAGGTACAAACTAAGAGTGGGGTCTGCTAGCCTAGCCGCTAGATATATATATTTTTTATAATCCTTTATTAGTCCCACAGTGGGGAAATTACAGGGCATCCACCTGGATGGGTGAGGCAGCTACAGTGTGGTGCCATTCCCTTCACCATTCACACACACATTCACACCTAGGGTCACTTCAGAGTCTCCAGTCAACCTAACTTGCATGTTTTTAGCCTGTGGGAGGAAACCAGAGTACCCAGAGTAAACTCACGCAGACATGGGGAGAACATGCAAACTCCACACAGAAGGGTCACTGATGGTCAGGGGTTGGGATTGAACCCACGATGGTCAGGTGTGGAATCGATCCCGTGACCTCCTTACTGTGCTGCTACAGTGCTAACCACTGTTCCACCAAGGTGCCCATAATAGATAAGTTTATATCTATATTTTTATGTCTATAGTCTATATATTCATTAGCAACATGAGCCGTTTACTTATTCGGGGTTGTTTCTGTGCTTATTACACCACACGGACTGGTCATATGTTATCAGCCACTCAAACCACACACCCCTGCCCCTGGTAATTCTTTATTTGGGCTTTTAAACTCTAACATTCAGCCAGTATTTGTTAGTATGTTTCTTATTCAGACAACAGAAGCTAAAAGCTAATGTTAGCCCCAAACAAAACATCGCTGTCAAAACAAAAATCTCAAAGGAATGATGAGAGGGAAGGTGGGGTGAGCTGGGGCCTATTAGCATTTACATCAGTGTGCTACAAAACAGCCCAGATCTGTTAAATGTTAATGCAGTAATTAAACCTTGAGTTGTTTTGACCAAAGTATGTCATATACATTTCATTAGCACCTCTGGGAGCTGTGTCAGCATGTGGAAAAAGTGCATAATTGGGTCTCTTCATTCATGACATAATTCTGATGGGATGCTTCAGTGCGACTACTTGCATATGTTGTGCAAGATTTGGTTGCCTTAAATCAAACATGGTACCCCACGCACGTGCAGCAAGGACAAACGAATCACAGTTGCCACACTAGCTGTCACACATCTAATACCAGATTTCTCTACATTAAAGATGACATCAGCCACCACCACATCACGTCTTATAATTTTTTAACACCCTCCCAGAAAACCTCCCGTAGTTTCGAACCGAAAAGTTGGCAGGTATGATTCACTTGTGAGTCTGTTGTGGTGAAGGTGATACTGTCAATTTACAGGTCAATAATCATTCCTACCTGCACCTATAAGCCACTGAAATGGGCTTTTCTGCATGTTGTCTTGGCTCAGCTTTAAGCCAGGTATATACTGTCGGTTTTAGCTGTCTTATTTGATTACGTGGCACTTTCTATGACAGGACCACATCATTTTACTGCATCCTCATTGGTTTGTTACGAGCAGCAGGGAAATTTCTGACACTCCCTGAATGTTGGTGCAGCCTATCTTTGGTTGTCTTTGATCATTTCTCATGATGTGACATACGACCACCGTTTTAATATCGCAAAGATCACAAAGATTTGGTTTTCATTTAAGACAGCCTTTAAGTCCCTCAGTCTGCAGCTGGTTTTGGAGATAGGATGAGGATCTCAGTCCTCTGGGACAGGCTTAGAATAGAGCTGTTGTTCCTCTCTGTCGAAGGGAGGCAGTTTTTGAATAGGACACCCCCTAGATGTCTCCAAGGTTAGGCGTTTCAGACATGTCCAACTGACACAGTAAAGGGTCTCTGGGTTAGTTTGGGAAGGCATTGGTGATCTCTGGAAGAGCTGGAGGTAGTGATTTGGGAGAGGGAGCTTTGGGCATCTCTGCTGTGACAGATACAGTGGTGTGAAAAAGTGTTTACCCCTTCCTGATTTCTCATTTTTTTGTATGTTTGTCACACTTAAATCTTTCAGATCATCAAACAAATTTAAACATTAGACAAAGATAACACAAGTAAAGACAAAATGCAGTTTTTAAATGAAAGTGTTTATTATTAAAGGAAAAAAAAAATCCAAACCTACATGGCCCTGGGTGAAAAAGTGAATGCCCCCTGTTAAAACATTAATTAACTGTGGTTTATCACATCTTTGGAAAGCTGAGTTCAATTTCTCTAGCCACACCCAAGTCGGATTACTGCCACACCTGTTCTCAATCAAGAAATCACTTAAATAGGACCTGCCTGACAAAGTGAAGTAGACCAAAAGAGCTCAAAAGCTAGACATCATGCTGCGATCCAAAGAAATTCAGGAACAAATGAGAATCAAAGTAATTGAGATCTATCAGTCTGGAAAAGGTTATAAAGCCATTTCTAAAGCTTTGGGACTCCAGCAAACCACAGTGACAGCCATTATCCACAAATAGCGTAAACATGGAACAGTGGTGAACCTTCCCAAGAGTGGCCAGCCTACCAAAATTACCCCAAGAGCACAGCGACGACTCATCCAAGAGGTTACAAAAGACCCCACAAGAACATCCAAACAATTGCAGGTGTCACTTGCCTCAGTTGAGGTCAGTGTTCATGACTCCACCATAAGAAAGAGACTGGGCAAAAATGGCCTGCATGACAGAGTTCTAAGACGAAAACCACTGCTGAGCAAAAAGAACATAAAGGCTCATCTCAGTTTTGCCAGAAAACATCTTGATGATCCCCAAGACTTTTGGGAACATACTCTCTGGACTGGCGAGACAAAAGTTGAACTTTTTGGAAGGTGTGTGTCCCATTACATCCGGCGTAAAAGTTAGGTTAATTGGCTGTTCTAAATTGTCCCTAGATAGTTGTTTCCTATAGGCCCTTAGAATAGAGGGTTAGTATTAATGAAAGCGCTTTGAGTGGTCTTTGTGACTAGAAAAGCGCTATATAAGTGCAGGTTAGTTAGTTAGTTAGTTAGTTAGCATTTCAGAAAAGGAACATCATACCAACAGTAAAATATGGTGGTGATAGTGTGATGGTCTGGGGCCATTTTGCTGCTTCGGGACCTGGAAGACCTGCTGTGGTAAATGGAACCATGAATTTTGCTGTCTTCCAAAAAATCCTGAAAGAGAATGTCCGACCATCTGTTCATGACCTCAAGTTGAAGCGCACTTGGGTTCTGCAGCAGGACAATGGTCCAAAACACACCAGCAAGTCCACCTCTGAATGGCTTAAGAAAAGCAAAATGAAGACTTTGGAGTGGCCTAGTCAAAGTCCTGACCTGAATCCGACTGAGATGCTGTAGCATGACCTTAAAAAGGCAGTTCATGCTCAAAAACCCTTCATTGTGGCTAAATTGCAACAATTCTGCAAAGATGAGTGGGCCAAAATTCCTCCACAGCTCTGTAAAAGAGTCATTGCCAGTTATCGCAAACACTTGATTGCAGTTGTTGCTGCTAAGGGTAGCCCAACCAGTTATTAGGTTTAGGGAGCAATCACTTTTTCACACAGCGGCATTTAGGTTTGGATTTTTTTTCTCTTAATAATAAAAACCTTCATTTAAAAACTGCATTTTCTGTTTATTTGTGTTATCTTTGTCTAATATTGAAATTTGTTTGATGATCTGAAACATTTAAGTGTGACAAACATACAAAAAAAAAAGAGAAATCAGGAAGGGGGCAAACACTTTTTCACACCACTGTATGTGATGGAAAATGGATGGATTGAATAAAAAGGTGACTGGATGGATATGCATGTGGTCTAAAAATGTAACTGAATAATAATCAAACACACATATATGGGTGGGTTTTTTTGGGGGGGGTCCAGTGCACTATATCAGGGGTATCCGACTTTCAAGCGCTCTCTCTTTTTCTGTAATTTGCAGATGTTGGTTTCGTTTTTATAATATGCAAGGGAACATAAAAGAGTTTCAGACTTGCATTGCAATTTTTTAAAAAAATCATTGATTTTGCCGTTAGAATCGAAACTATTGGTCGTGTCCCCTCATTTTTCCCAGTTTTTGTGTGACATGAAAATCGCATCAATTTCAAAGTACTGTAACGTGATCTCTGAGTAACTCTTTCTACTCAAAATGCAAGAGATAACAGAGTTGTAATGCAAATTCAAAATAAAACATTCCCCAATGTGATTGGATCTATGGTTTTTGTACGGCGACCCCTGCAAATTTACTCGTACGACGTAAATTTCCGTGTCCCCAAATTTACGCAGCAACATGCAAGTTATTTGGTAAAGTAACCAGAAAACAGGAAGTGCTGATGCTTTTCACTTTGCACCTTTCAAATCCCAAACCATACACGTAAAAAGGAGATCAGTCTTTGCGAAGCTCAGATGTAGAATATTTCAATAAAATCTCAAACATTTATGACACATCGAATATGGTGTCCTTTAAAAAATTTACGTCTTCGGTCTTGGTCGGCCGCACGCAGCCCCGTCTGGCGAGGTGAGCGCCCTGGGAAAGCACTTTTATTTTCTCTACCCCGGATGTGCTCAACCCATGTGGAGAGGATTAACCGTGGTCACTTTATATTGAAGTTATCGAAGGTCCAAACTTCCGTGTCCCGCATTTACGCCTTTTGTGATTTTACGTCTTATCCAACAAACAGGGAGAATTTGAAGGTATGTATACACGTTATCACATCTTAATATGTCATGAAAATGTAGCTGTTGATGAGTTTTGCTGCGTGAAAAATACTGGAAGTGTTGAAGTTGTTTCGTGTAAAACGTGTGCCATTGCAAAGTGCATTGGCACACGGGGAAACAAAAGCCCGAGTGTCCCGTTTACGTCTCCATTTACAAGTAGTTGAAGTGAGCGCTCATCCTCAAGAGTTCCTGAACGCGAATGCCGTTACGAAAATAGTTAATAGTTTCATAAACCTGACACAATTGGATAGTGATTAGTCCATTTCATGTGCAGATTTGATCAATTTTAAATTTTGCCACCAATGTCACACATTGGACCCCCAATAAATAAAAACACCCATATACGAATTATTGGAGTGATGGTGACCATCCTGGATAAGCAGATTGTTCAGGTGGACCAACCAGCAGAACACCTAAAACCAACAACAAGCTACAAGATAATCTGGTCAGTTTTAGTCAGATACAGCCTTCCCCTATATTTTGTCCAGCCTGTTAATAACTTTTCAACTTTTTCCCTACTTTTGCAAATTTGCAACTGTTTCCCCAGTCTTCTAAATTTGCGACCTTTCCCCCTGATGCCTACATTTGTCTTTTTTTGTTTTTGTATATTCCATCTTCACTGCCAAGGAGACGAATAAACATTATTAAAAAATTACTGAACTGAAAATACTTTTAAGTGATTTAGTCCAAAATATTTCCTGAATTTGCAGCTTTACTCACAATCAATGCCACACAACTGGGAAAGGGCAGAAAAATATTGATCTCTGCCTTTTTCTTATTTGCCAATAATTGATCATTCAGTAAAGGGAATATCTGTCGATAGCTGTTGCGCTCTAAGTCACTAGACTTTGTGTGTGTGCATGTGTGTGGGTGTATTTTCGATTCCCATTTTTTCCCCTTTGTTTAGTCAAAGGATTTGGGCAGAATAAGTGATGGTGGTTTTTAGCTGGCACTCAAGGGGCAGCGTTCAGTTGGACAGGTGTGGTAGCAACTTTAGTGGCCTGGCAGGCAGGAAGAGAAAGTGTTGATTAGGAAGCCAGGTGTGTGGGCCTTTGATTCAGTATGGCTTCTGAGGGTGTGAGCTTCAATGTGTAGATGTCCTTGGAGATGTTATTGGTATGTATAAATGCAGTAGTTTCATTAACTGGGAATAATCAGTTGTGTGGCAGTAAATTTTGTTTAATATTGGTGATGTGTTCTGTAGGTTTTGTGCCTAATTACTTAATTGACTAATTGTTTGTAGAGAGTTTGTGTTGTGTATTTTTGGTCATGCAACTGGATAATTGGCTGTTTACTTTTCTTAATTATGATTATAATTTAGAAATGTAGAAATATGTGGATGTTAGTGGGTGCAGTAGTAAAATTATATGGATGAAGTTGAGTTTAATTTGTCATAGTAAACTGGGTTGCCATTTTGGTTATGAGTGGTTCATTTCTGGCTTAGAAACATGGGAAATTTTATTTAAAAATAATAAAACATTTGCACAATAAATGGGTTAAAGTTGTAAAAAATAAGTTAAAATAGCATAGTCATAGAAGCCAAAGATGGCCATATATTTGATTTAGCTCAATGGTGGTTAAAATAAGAGTGAATTATCATGTGTGGATGAACTGATTTCATTGATATGATTTTGTTTTCCTTTTAAAGATAAGATAAGCCTTTATTAGTTCCACAATGGGGAAATTCCAGGATTGCAACAGCACAGGGATAGCAACACTCAGAGCAACAATCAGAAGGCAAGAGAAAAAAGAAACAAGAGCAGCAAGTATACATATGTACATACTGTGTGTATATACAGTGTATATATATATATATATATATATATATATATAGACACACAGTGCGGAGCATTGTAGCTGGATGGAATAAATATGTAGATATATAAACGCACACAGTACGGAGCATTGTAGCTAGATGGAATAAATATGTAAATATATAAACACAGTGCGGAGCATTGTAGCTAGATGGAATAAATATGTAGATGTATAAACACACAGTGCGGAGCATTGTAGCTAGATGGAATAATATGTAGATATATAAACACACAGTGCGGAGCATTGTAGCTAGATGGAATAATATGTAGATATATAAACACACAGTGCGGAGCATTGTAGCTAGATGGAATAAATATGTTGATATATAAACACACAGTACGGAGCATTGTAGCTAGATGGAATAAATATGTAAACATATAAACACAGTGCGGAGCATTGTAGAACAGCCTGCGCTGTCCCTTCTTGTAGAGTGCGTCAGTATTGTGTGACCAGTCTAGTTTATTGTTCAATTCAACTTTATTTATATAGCGCCATTTCACAACAACAGTCATCTCATAGCACTATCAACTGTAGGGAGAACCCCCACAGTTGCAGAAAGACCCCAGCAATCAGGCGATCCCCTGTGAGCAAGCACTTGGCGACAGTGGAGAGGAAAAACTCC
Organism: Pholidichthys leucotaenia; assembly: GCA_020510985.1. NCBI lineage: Eukaryota > Metazoa > Chordata > Actinopteri > Cichliformes > Pholidichthyidae > Pholidichthys > Pholidichthys leucotaenia. Next base: position 196,649,870 of record CM035844.1, on the reverse strand, counting down.
CTTTTAACAGGAAGAAACCTCCAGCAGAACCAGGCTCAGGGAGGGGCAGTCATCTGCTGCGACTGGCTGGGGGGTGAGGGGATAGAGAAGAAGAAAAGAACAGACATGTAGAGAGCAAACAGCACGATGGGGACTCAATCTATGGGAGAGAACAAACAAATGTTAATGACCAGCAAAAAAAATATTTCATTGAGAGTGAGGAAAGGAGTGAGGCCCAGTGCATTACTGGAGGTCCCCCGGCTGACTAAACCTATTAGCAGCATAACTAAGGGAGGGTTCAGAAACACATGATCCCTCCCTAATTGTAGGCTATATCAAAAAGGTAGGTTTTAGCCCTATTTTTAAAAACAGAGATCGAGTCTGACTCCCGAATCCAGATCAGCAGCTGGTTCCACAGGAGAGGAGCTTGATAACTGAAGGCTCTGCCTCCCATTGTACTTTTGGAGATTCTAGGTATGACAAGTAATCCTGCATTTTGGGAGCGTAGTGCTCTGTTAGGATAATATGGTAGTATCAGATCTTTTAAATAAAAAGGAGCCTGATTGTTTAGAGCAGGGGTGTCAAACTCATTCCATGGAGGGCCAAGACCCTGCAGGTTTTACTTCCACCCAGTCTCTTCAGCAGGTGTTTTCACTGATCAGCAATCAGTGGGAAGAAATTCAGAGAAAACACCTGTTGAAGCCACTGGGTGGAGGTAAAACCTGCAGGGTCTTGGCCCTCCATGGAATGAGTTTGACACCTGTGGTTTAGAGCTTTGTAAGTAAGAAGAAGGATTTTAAACTTAATTCTAAACTCTATGGGAAGCCAATGAAGGGAGGCCAGAACCAGAGAGATATGATCTCTCTTTCTAGTACCTGTTAAAACTCTTGCTGCAGCATTTTGGATCAGCTGAAGACTTTTTAAAGATGTTTTAGGACAGCCTGATAATAAAGAATTACAGTAATCTAATCTCGAGCTAACAAAAGCGTGGATCAGTTTCTCAGCATCACTCTGAGACAAGATGCTCCTAATCTTGGCAATATTACGCAAATGATAGAAGGCAGTCTTAGAAACAAATTTAATATGTGAATTGAAGGACAGATCCTGATCAAAAATAATTCCAAGGTTCCTCACAGAGCTATTAAGAGAAAGAGTAACCGCATCCAAACTGAAAGTTTGATTTGGAAAGGAATTTCTAAGGTTTTTTGGACCAACAAGAATGACTTCAGTCTTATCTGAATTTAATAGCAGGAAATTACAAGTCATCCAAGCTTTGATTTCCTTAAGACAGGCTTCTAACTTGGCTAATTGATTACTATCATCTGGCTTCATTGACAGGTATAATTGTGTGTCATCTGCATAACAATGAAAATGTATACAGTGCTTTCTAATAATGTTGCCTAACGGAAGCATATATAAACTAAAAAGAGTAGGGCCTAGCACAGATCCCTGTGGAACTCCATGACTAAGCTTTGAGTTGAAAGAAAACTCATTATTTACATGAACAAACTGGAACCTATAAGATAAATATGATCTAAACCACTGCAACGAAGTTCCTTTAAGTCCAACATAGTGTTCTAATCTATCAAGTAGAATATTATGATCGATAGTATCAAAAGCTGCACTAAGGTCTAAAAGGACAAGTACAGAAACCAGTCCATTATCAGATGCGATGAGGAGGTCGTTAGTGACCTTCGCTAAGGCTGTTTCAATACTATGATGGATTCTAAACCCAGATTGAAACTCTTCAAGTAAACCATTTCCCTGCAGGTGGTCAAATAATTGCGTAGCAACAACTCTTTCTAAGATTTTTGAAATGAAAGGGAGATTAGAGATTGGTCTATAGTTAGCTAAAGCTCCTGGATCTAGCGTTGGCTTTTTGAGTAAGGGTTTAATTACAGCCGTTTTAAAAGCCTGTGGTACATGGCCTAAAGTTGAAGAAGAATTGATTATATGAAGAATAAAGCTACCAATAAGTGGGAAGACTTCTTTAAATAACCTGGTAGGAATAGGGTCTAAAAGACAAATTGAAGGTTTGGATGAGGAAACTATTTTGTCTAACTCACAAAGGTCGATTGGAGTAAACTCATCAAGACAGACATCAATAGAAGGAGTTGTAGTAGTTACAGTATTTAAGTTAACTGTGGGAAGAATCTGATTGATTTTATCTCTGATGGATGAAATTTTATTATTGAAAAAGTTCATAAAGTCCTGACTAGTAAGCTCTAAGGGAATGCTAGGATTGACAGAGTCCTGACTCTGTCAACCTGGCTACAGTACTGAAAAGAAACCTGGGATTATTCTTGTTCTCTTCTATTAATGCAGAGTAATAACTCGTTCTAGCTTTTCTAAGAGATTTTTTATAAATTAAAAGATGATTTCTCCAAGCTAAATAGATTTCATCTAAATTAGTGGAGCGCCATTTTCTTTCTAATTGACAAGTCTTCTGTTTTAAGCTACGAGTTTCTGTATTGAACCAAGGAGTTAGAAATCTCTGATTAGACTTTTTCTTTTTTAAGGGGTTCACCAAGTCTAGAGTCTGATGCAGAGAAGCTGTAACACTATCCACCATGTTATCAATTACAGAAGGAGCAAGCTGTCTATAGCTTATTTCCGTTGTGTTGACACATGGCATAGAGGAAACAATCTGCATAAATTTGGTAACAGCATCATCTGAGAGGCATCTACTGTAATAATATTTTTCTTTAGGAGCCAAATAGTCAGAAATAGTAAAATCAAAGGTTAACAGACAATGGTCTGACAGTACAGGGTTATGAGGAGACACTACAAGATTTTCTACTTCTATGCCATATGTCAGAACAAGGTCCAATGTATGGTGGAGGTAATGAGTAGAATTTCCTACTTTCTGAGAAAACCCAATCGAGTCTAATATTGAATTAAATGCCACATTAAGGCAGTCACTCTCTACATCCACGTGTATATTAAAGTCCCCTACTATAATTATTCTATCAGATTTCAGCACTAAATCAGCTAAGAAATCAGCAAATTCGGATAAAAATTCTGAGTAGGTTGATGGGGGACGATAAACTATGGCAAATAAAATTGGGTTTAACCTAAAGTTGCTAAAGTGCCCAATACTGAGGACCAGGCCCTCAAAGCAATTATAACATGTTTTTTGCTTTACATTAACTAGTAATTTGGAATGGTAAATTGTTGCTACTCCTCCTCCACGACCAGAACTTCTGGGATTTTGACAGTTTAAATAACCAGAGGGAGTTGATTCATTTAAACCAACATAATCCTCTTGCCCTAACCAAGTCTCTGTAAGGGAAATTAAATCAATCTGATGATCAATTAACAGATCATGGACTAACAGAGACTTGGGAGTTAGACCTAATATTTAATAAACCACATTTAATTTTTAAATTATGAGGAGGAACAGAGGCCAAATCATTCAGCTTAGAGGCTTTATGTTTAATTTGAGTTTTACCAATATTTTGCTTAATCACTTTGGGATGCTTATACATTATATTTTTATTTACTTTGGAGGGAGCAGACAACGATTCTCTGATGAGGAGACGGGGGCTAAGCTGAGGGGTGGCGGATGAAGAGGAGCTGCAGAGAGGCGTGTAAGACTGCGACTCTGCTTCCTGGTCCCAACTCTGAGTAGTCAAGGTTTTGGAAATTTGGATAAAAAAGATGCCAGATTGTTAGATAAATGAGAAGCACCATCCAAAGTGGGATGAATGCTGTCTCGTCTCATAAGACCAGGTTTTCCCCAAAAAGAGCTCCAATTGTCAATGTAGCCCACGTTATTTGCAGGACACCACACAGATGTTCAGATGAACACCCATGTACTTATAGGATGTCACCATCTCGATGTCTGTTCCCTGTATATTTACTGGTGCTGTAAGGGGTTGTCCTTGCCTGCGGCAGTCCACCACCAGCTCCTTGGTTTTCCTCGCGTTGATCTGGAGGCAGTTCCGATGGCACCAGCCCACGAAGTCCTGGATAAGCCCTCTGTACTCAGCTTCATCTCCATTGGAGATGAGGCCAACGATCGCAGAGTCATCAGAGAACTTCTGTAGATGGCAGTGTGTTGTGTTGTGTGAGAAGTCCGCAGTATAAAGGGTGAACAGGAAGGGAGCCAAAACCGTTCCCTGGGGGGCACCCGTGCTACCGATGATCGTGTCGGACACACAGTCCCGGGTTCTCACAAACTGAGGCCAGTTAGTGAGGTAGTCCAGGATCCATGATGACAGGTGCTGGTCCACCCCTGCGCACAGCAGCTTGTCCTTCAGGATCATCGGTTGGATGGTGTTGAAAGCACTGGAGAAGTCAAAGAACATGATCCTCATCGCATTCCCGGGCTTCTCCAGGTGGGACAGAGAACGGTGAAGGAGGAAGATCACGGCATGGTTATCAAGGTTATAAAGGTTATCAACCTACTCCTACTCCCTATTGCCTACTTCCAACCTGATTACAGGCACCAAGTTTGATTAATTTCATTAATAAGAAATAAAATAAAGAAGGAAAAAGAGTGGAGTTGTCCAGCATCCTCTACTGACACCTAGGCCGAGTCGAGTTTAGGCAGACATTGAAGCCAAGACCCAAATAACTCAACAATAGCAGTGTGTATATATACAGATGCATCTCAATAAATTAGAATGGTATCGAAAAGTTGATTTATTTCAGTAATCAAATTAAAAAAGAGTCATATATACTGCAGATTCATCACACACACAGTGATATATTTCAAGTGTTTATTTTGATGGTTATGGCTTACAGCTCATGAAAACCCCAAATTCAGTTTCTCAAAAAATTAGAATAGTGTGAAAAAGTTCAATATTATAGACTCATGGTGTTAACCAACTCATTGTTATTAATTAAAATTAAATTAATTAAATCACCCTTTATTGTCATTCAACTGTACAACCAATCATGTACAGTAGAACGAGATTGTGCTTTACCTATCTACTATGTTAATCACACACACCCCAAGTGTAGAATCAGAGGGCCGCTGCCACGCAAGGCGCCGCCACAAATTTCCCTCCTCCATTCCATTTTTGCTGAGCACCAAGCTGGACGGCAGGAATTTCCACTTTTTATATGGTCTTCGGCATGACTCGGCCGGGATTTGAACCCCTGCCTCCCGGGTGTGGGGCGGATGCTCTACCAACTGAGCCACCACTCCGGTGATGATATGAATGATATGCGATACATCTAATGGCCAAAGTGTAGCGCAGGGCACTAGATGTATCACATCCACAGTTACTATATTCACTGATACCGTACTCCCTCTCGTGTAATATTGCTCCAATATGTAACTTTCTTGTTCCTACCAGGAAGACTGAAAGGACTACAACTATGGGAACTATGACCTCAGTCCCAACAGCCAATCACAGGGTGCATAGTTGTTGGTGGCTACAGTGTCCCCTGTGACTGTCTGTTAGAACTGAGGTCATAGTTGCCATAGTTGTAGTCTTTTCAGTGTTCCTATCAAGACCAGAGCTGTAGCAGGCAATGCAGGTCCACTCAAGCTATGGTGGAAGTGATACTTACTCAGTCAAAGGTTGATGTACCATCAAAATAATTTTGGAAACAATAATTTGAGTTGAAAATCTTATAGTGTTGCTTTAATAAAAACCTTTAAGAGTATGTTAGATTAGGTTGTTGTATATTAATGTCTGTTCCAAGATTGAAGGAGTATAAAATCATCAGTGACGCAACACTTAAGGGGGGTAAATTTTTATCAGTTTTAATTTCATTAACTAAAACTAAATCTAATTTTCATCCACTAAACTACAGTGAACATAAACCGGAAAATAAGTCATACAACAAAACAATACAGAATATGTGAAAACTAGGGCTGTCACGGTAGAGGAATTTCACCTGCGGTGACGGTGGACAGCTCAATACCGTGGTATGTGGTATTATTGCAAACGTTTTTAGGACCTTTTGGATTCGTAATTTAAACAGGGTTTATAACTTACAGCCGTGGACAAAATTGTTGGTACCCCTCTGTTAATGAAAGAAAAACCCACAATGGTCACAGAAGTAACTTGAATCTGACAAAAGTTGTCATAAATAAAAATTCTATGAAAATTAACCATTGAAAATCAGACAATGTTTTTGAATTGTGGTTCAACAGAATTACTTTAAAAAACAAACTCATGAAACAGGCCTGGACAAAAATGATGGTACCCCTAGAAAAGATTGAAAATAATGTGACCATAGGGACATGTTCAACCAAGATGTGCCCTCTAATTAACATCACAGGTGTCAACAAACTTGTAATCAGTCAGTCGGCCTATTTAAAGGGTGACAAATAGTCGCTGTGCTGTTTGGTGACATGGTGTGTACCACACCAAACATGGACCAGAGGAAGCAAAGGAGAGCGTTGTCTCAGGAGATTAGAAAGAAAATTGTAGACAAGCATGTTAAAGGTAAAGGCTATAAGACCATCTCCAAGCAGCTTGATGTTCCTGTGACTACAGTTGCACATATTATTCAGAAATTTAAGATCCACGGGACTGTAGCCAACCTCCCTGGACGTGGCCGCAGGAGGAGACGGATAATACGAATGGTAACAAAAGAGCCCAGAACAAACTCTAAACACATTCAAGGTGAACTCCGAGGTCAAGATACATCAGTGTCAGATCGCACCATCAGTCGTTGTTTGAGCCAAAGTGGACTTCATGGGAGACGACCAAGGAGGACACCACTGTTGAAAACAAATCATAAAAAAGCCAGACTGGAATTTGCCAATGTCCTATGGACAGACGAGACAGAACTGGAACTTTTTGGCAAGGCACATCAGCTGTATGTTCGGAGATGCAAAAATGAAGCATACCAAGAAAAGAACACCGTCCCTAATGTGAAACATGGAGGAGGTTCTGTTATGTTCTGGGGCTGCTTTGCTGCATCTGGCACATGGTGTCTTGAATCTGTGCAGGGTACAATGAAATCTCAAGACTATCAAGGTATTCTAGAGAGAAATGTGCTGCCCAGTGTCAGACAGCTTGGTCTCAGTCATGGGTCTTGCAACAGGATAACGACCCAAAACGCAAAGCTAAAAACACCCAAGAATGGCTAAGCGCGAAACATTGGACTATTCTAAAGTGGCCTTCTATAAGCCCTGATCTAAATCCTATTGAACATCTGTGGAAGGAGCTGAAACATGCCGTCCGGAAAAGGCACCCTTCAAACCTGAGACAACTGGAGCAGTTTGCTCATGAGGAGTGGTCCAAAATACCTGCTGAGAGGTGCAGAAGTCTCATTGACAGTTACAGAAATTGTTTGATTGCAGTGATTGCCTCAAAAGGTTGTGCAACAAAATATTAAGTTAAGGGTACCATAATTTTTGTCCAGGCCTCTTTCATGAGGTTTTTTTTTTTTTTTTAAAATCTGTTGAATCACAATTCAAAAGCATTGTCTGATTTTCATTGGTTAATTTTCATAGAATTTTTATTTATTACCACTTTTGTCAGATTCAAGTTATATCTGTGACCATTTTGGGTTTTTCTTTCATTAACAGAGGGGTACCAACAATTTTGTCCACTTATGTAGGTGGCAAATGAGGGAAACTGTGAGAGTCTCGCTGCAGCTCACTCTCAACTTTATGGGCGTGTGTTACAACTGTGTGGAGCTCCGCTCTTTAGGCTGCACATCCACTAAACAGGTTCTGTCCACTCTGGGCAGCTATTTTCCAATCATTCTCTATGTAGTCCAGTGTTTACAGTGCTGAGCGCCCTCGGTGCTGAAACGCTCTCAGCAGTGGCCGTTTTTTGTCGCAGCGCTCGGAGCTGAAAACAGTTCAGCTTTTCAGAGACTGCAGCTGAGCTCTTCAATGCCAGACCAAGCAGCCAATCAGAACTGCTGCGTGGGCTGGACATAGGACGCCGGTACTCGTCTGTACTCAGACTCCTGCTTTCAGTGTCATCAGATTTTACATTCAGAGCTGCTAGAAAACGTTTCCTGTCCATTGTTATTTAGACTGATATTAAAAAAATCAGTAGAAAGTCTGACAATAGGAAACATGGAAGTGCTGAGATACAGGGCACAAACTTTTTTTCCCCCCAGAGCACTGTGCACAAATGCTGGGTGGGGAAAAAAAAAAATGCTCAGGGCAGTCGGGCGACAAACAACTCGTTTGGTGGGCACGCAGCCTATATACAGGCATGAACTGCTGATTCTGTTAAAAAATAATTTTCATAAAGCAGTGGAGGTAACTAAGGGGTGTGTGGACTGGAGACTGCAGCGACATTCAGCTTATAAGCAGGACAGTCTCCGTACAGGCCCCTGCGTGGTTCTTGTCTCCGTGATTTTTGCCGCTGTCTGAAAAATCTTGTTCAAACAAGCTGCTTTTTCAAGTTGAAAAAACAGTTGAAAATACTGAAAATAACTTTGTTGCATAAATAAAAGATTCTTCATACTTGAGATGGGAATAGGTGCTTTTTTACTATTTTTTTTTTTTTTTTTTTTTTTTACCATAGATGCCTGTTTTCGCTAAGTTGCATCATACCTAAAATTATATCTATTATGTGCTATAGTCAAATTAACTTTCTCAACTTAATTTAGCATCTACTTGAAAGCAAAAACACAAGTGAAATTTTTTTTTTCATAATTGGAAATAAATTCAGGCGTTAAGGGGTTAATGTTGTTAATTTTGACGGTGGTTTTACTCTACTTATGATTTCTTTTAGCTTTAGTTTTATTTTAGTCTATTTATTGCCATTAGTCTTAGTCTTTAGTGTTGATTAATCACTTAAATTTCTGATCCAATCCTATGTTTTATTACGTTTATTGGCTTCCTGCTATCTCTATTACCGTATTAAATCTGGAAATGTCGTACCAACAATCAGTGGTACAGGTTGGTCCATCAGTATGAAATCAGTTAACTAGTCACCACTGCTTTGAACAGACCCAGATCCTGTAATTTTAAACCTTTCTTTAAACCAGGGAGAGGATTTGTGTTTAAATTACTTCCAGTGAATGACGGTTTCAAGTGAATTTCAAAGTATTGCACCTGAAACCACACCCCGAGAGAAATGCACTGACTGGCGGCCACAGCATTCATGCAATAATAGATTTAAAGCTCATTCTGAAATGCTTCTCTTGCTTCGGTGTTCTTTAAAACCCAGCTTCACCCACATCCTGTTGTATGCTTTTTTTGTTTTGCAGTTTTATCGTTTATTACCCCTGAGTGCTACATTACTCATGAACTTTCAAACCTTGGGTTTTTTTGTTATTAATGTCCTTGAATTCTAAATCTAAAAACTATCCTCATTTCTCATAACACACCGTTACCTTGGCTACCTCAGGTTGTTTGGGGACTTTAAAACAGGTTTCTTAATGCTGATCAGACCAAAGTCTTATTTTTTTTTTTAATACCATTTGAAACTCTTAGATATTTTTTAAATTTTGAGCATGCATTTTCATTACTATGCCACACCAGATTGCAGTTACTCACCACTGTGTCATTTTGAGTGACACTGCTCGCCCGTTCCCCTCCTTGTGATCCACCATGTGTAGATTGTGTTCTATATCAGTGTATTCTGTCTTTGTGTGTGAAGCATGTCTGTTTTGGTTCTTGGAGAAACTCTGTTGGATGAGTGCGTCCCTCAGAGGAGTGGGATGCCTCCCGGGTCCTTGCATGGACGCACTTCACGCAGCCCATCCTGATGCCTGCCCTCCCCTTGTCTGAGGTTTTTTTTTTTTTTTCCTCCACAGTTCTGCACCTGACTAACAGACCCTTGAACTTAACACGCATCCAACACGTACAGACATGCAGACAGCCAGAACCAGCAGGTGTTTACCCTCTGACATGCTGCCTCTGAGTGTGTGTGTGCGTGCGTGTGTGTATGTGTGTGTCTCGACTCTAATCGGACACCCTTCGGATCCTCACCAATTCTTAGGAAGCCAGTGGGATTCCCGGGAGCCAGTGAGATGCCGGCGAGGCAGATGGACATGAGAGAGCCCCAATCAGATCCCACGCTCGGATCAAAGTAGGAGTTTATTCTGCTGCATGTCTTTCGTTTGATGACTCTGGATTCTTTTGCCTCTCACCTGAGCCCAGCACTCCCTGAATGAGTTGTTGTATGGGGCCCAGAACTCCCAGCTCCTAAAACTGTAGTGCTGCATGCTTTGGGCTGGAGCATGGCATGATGGGAACAGTCTTGTGCAGCTAGAGAAGAAAACTAAATAGAATAGAATCTAGTTTTTAATAATTTTATGAGAGAATGATTTGGCAGATTTTTCCCCCTTTTCATTGCACTCCCGGATCCTTCAAATCTCCTTGCAGCAGCCTTGTTTCTCCAGTTGGCATGCTGATGTAACACACTGTTTCACAGACCAGTGCAGCGCTCTGTGAAAGAGAAAATCTCTACACTGCAAAAAAAAACAAAAAAAAAAAACAAAAAAACTATACTGCAAACAGAAACAAGAAGACATACGTCCACCAAGTATGTTTGTCCACTGATTAAAATGTATCAGTTGACAGAAAATCACAAGTTATCTGTACATGTCTGTTTTCAAGTTGATTATCCCATTATTTTTAATGGGGGCAAAAATCTCTATAAAAAGGCCCTATCTCACAATGTTAAAAAAATAGTGAAAATGTGATCCAGAACACGCATACTGATCTGGATTCTGCCCAAAAATCTACTGCTAAGGGCCACCTCTGATGAAAATTTCATTAAAATACAACCCACAGGTTTTACATAATACTGCTAACAGTCAAACAGACGAGCGTAAAAACAAAATTGACTGACGAGGCTCTTCTTCAAGCAGTATTACACAAGACTGTGGGATCATATCACTGTGGTGTGGTAATAATTGAGCATATTATAATAAAGAATAAGAGTATTTTCATTTCGCTCTCAAAATAAACATTGTCCAGTGTTTACAACACATACCTCTTGAATGTTTGTGGGTCACATCATGTGCATGGCAGCTAATTAGCTTGTTAGCTGCGTTGGGGGAGTCCTTTACGCACCCATGATGATGTTACCACCACATAGTGATTATGAGTCTCTTATCAGGTTCTTAAATACAGCCTTAGCTTTGTCCATCCTCTCTGTAAAACAGCTGAGATGATGTGAATAGTTGTCAGAGGCTAACAGTGACTTAGCTGTGCTCCTTATAGTGCTAGTATCTGTGCACTTTGCTTACTTTTTGGGGGGCATCTTCAGATGAAATAAAGAGTCAATCATCACATATGATGTAGGTGGAGACTGTTTTTGTTACAAGCCATCTTTAATAAGCGACTTTCGCATCTCGGCTCACGTAAAGCATCATGGGAACGTGGCTACCAAACATGCTCTTTCGATGCATTTAATTTATGGAAAGTTCCTGATCTACGAGCATATTGTATGCGTAGGGGTCTTGCCGGTTGTACCCGCAAACGTAAGGATGAACTAGTTGCGCTTGCATTCGTGGCCACGTTGCAGAAATTGGCCAAAATGTATGCTGACATAGCAGATTTTTTGTTGTCAAAGGACCAAGCACCCTTACTTGCGAGACTCTGAAACGACTACAAAGAAGGTAAGTGAGTGGTTTGACAGCTCAGCTTTGGTTTTGTCATTCTGAGTAAATTTCACTACAAGGCATATCCTACTTACTTAAAGCAGGGATGGCAATTTTCCGCCGAGCCACGGATTTCCGCCAATTTATTTTCAAATTGATCATTTCTGTGAATCGTCTAAATCCGTTGAGAAAATTTTAGGGGAGGTAAGGTACCTTATTGTTACCAATTTTAGCGAAAATCAACACGATTACATAAGCGCCCAGCGCTTCCCCGGAAGTCGTCTCCCGCGATAACCCGGATGTGTTGTGTTCAAGCTACTGCTGTATTGTAAACAGCCCTGCGATTGGATAGTTGCAAACGATTGGACCAATCAAATGGCTCGTTGTATGCTTTGTCAAAAATTCATGGCGGTGTGTTCTCAGGGATGTGATTTTCTGCTAATTCGCCGAATTCCGCTTTATCTTCCAGGAAGATGAAGTACGTTAAGTATGTTAGCGGCTTGTGGTCCACGAACGCAGTGAAGGTGCGCCCTTTCAGGCAGAACTGGAAGTGGCGTATGGCCAGGTGGAGAGCCATTAACTCTCTGTTACTGGCGGCGTACAACGGCTGTATGAGCTGGGCTGCGCGGGGGAGGAAACGGTAATAAAAGTTAACCATCCCCCAAATCTCCCGCAGCGCCGTGACATTGATGTTGAGGAGAAAAATATAGCAAAACAATTTAGTTAGATTACTTTTATGATTCCAACCAGTTTGAAATTGACAGTGCACAGTGACTCGTAACTTTTGAATATTTCTAAGACTTAGCTACATCAGTGATTGTGCAAAATGAACTGCTCAAGTCTCAATGGAGATTGAAACTGGTGATCTGAAATGAATGCTGAAATTATAAAAAGTAATGGTATGTTGGAATTTTATTTCTATTATGGAATAGATAAAATTAACTGATTTTGATTTGATCAAGTGTTAAAGCATGTGATGGATAATGCTTGTTGGAATATTTTAGGAATGCTATCTTCTTGGAACATAAGTCAATATTATACAGTAATAAGTGGCATTCAGCTGTTTGTTTTGTCATTTAAGCACAGTTCTGGTGCATAAAATCATAAAAACCCAGGCGCTTCGGGGGGGGCTTTGCCCCCCTTGCCTCCCCAAGGACCCCGCTGGGGGACTGCATCCCCCAGACCCCCTGCTGAATTTTTATATAATTTCCCCAACCCCAAATCACATCCCTGGTTCGTGTTGGAATTCTGAGCTTTCGGTATTGTTTTCAGCGGAATTATGAGATTTTTATCGAAGGATCAGGAGTCATCAGTGCTAGAAATAGACAAAAGTGTCAAAAATAAGTTCTGATGGAATTGGCTTGAGAGAAAAGTGATGGTAAAGGTGAAAATTGGCTCAAAGTTCGATGAGGTAACAGAAACACTCGGACAATTTCTGAAGAAACCAGAAAAGGAGATGAAGTTCAAAGTTCAGAGACTGACACAGCTTGCTGCCAAAAGGAAGAAAGTTTCACATTAGAAGTGACTTGGTGACCAGTGTAAATAGTGTAATAAACTCTTATAGAACTGTTAAATATGTTGGACTAAAGACAGTGAGACAACATTGAAGAAAAAGTAAGTTAACTTTTCATTAAATTTAATGATTTATCTAAGTCTAGTATTTCATTTTTTTTTCATTTTTTTCAGTCTAAATTACTTCTGTTTTACTGAAAACCTCCCAGCTTCAGGGGGGCTGTGCCCCCCCCATAAGTCAATCTACCATATTAGATTTCAGCTGAAATCAGAATTTCCTGTTGCCATCCCTGTTACTTAGATCTATAGGTCGATACTACTATAGTTTAAGTACCACACGTTTTCAATGATTTGCAATTTTATTTTATACCAGCCTACTTGTCAATGGCCTTAATTACATGTGTGTGTAGATCAAGCTTCATTACCAATATTCAAAGAACTATATCCTAGATCCAGGCCTGCCTGTCTGTACCTACTACTTCAGGGTTTAGACTCGTGTCAATTAGGCTAGAACTTGAACAATACACAACACTATTTAATTATGTTATAATATAGACTTACTGCTTTAATCCAACAATTACGTCCATCTGGATCCTTCAGTTCCGTGGGGAATATATATAACGTGAAATGGAGTGGACGTGTGCACACGCTGGTCCCGAAGTTACATGCATGTATGCTGCAAGTTTGCTTTTTCCACCGCTCTAGATGATACATGCCGTTCCCACACTTCACTACGGCACAATGTGCACCTGGCATAACGGCAATTTAAAGCTTGAAGCAGACTTTAAACGGCAATTGTTCAGGTGTGACAGTACTCTCTATACAAAAGCAAGGTGGCTCGGGGAATGTTTGGTAGTCCTGACCTTTGAACCGGATGTCGGGTCGCATAGTCCGCACATGCGCACTCGTAATACGAAAGTCGCTTATTGTTCTGCCTGTGTTCTGCTGCATCCTAACAGCGCTAACTCCGCTGCTTCCAGAGTTACATGCCTGCAGACTTGTCTTAAAGGGGCAGTACATGAAAATCTCTTGCATACACCCACACAACAGGGAGAGGAGAAACGCAAAAAAAATTAAAAATATGACCAAGGTTACATCAGTTTTACACCCCGAAAGTTGATTCTGGTTTTATTTTGGTTAATTGCCCAGCTTTTATTACATTAGATGCTTGTTTTTAAATCAGCTCTGTTTTAGTTATTTACAGGGTGTTAGTGAATTCTTAAAAAATAAAAAAAAAAACTTTAATTTTTTTTCAAAATTAATGCCTTTATTATTCTTAAATATGACAGTGCTTTAATTTTAATTTCAAAGGTCTTAAAAATACCAGACTGAAGTTTACATTTTAATGTAAAGTACATAGTTCTGCATCAATCAATAAATCATTATTCAAGTAAATGTATTCAATATTCAAATAAATTTGCAAGTATTTTGTCTAAATTTGGGACTTCTTTGATGTCAGTTTGCAATTTTATGCACATAAATTTGGGACCTTTTTCTGTGTATTTGTAACTTTTTTCTCCTCAAATTTGTGTGATTTAGGACTTTTTCATGTAAATTTTTGACTTTTTTTGCATAAAAATGGGACTTTTTTTCTTTTAAATTTGTTAAATTTTTGTTGATTTGGGACCTTTTTTTTTTACATAATTTTTGAGACTTTTTTCATCAAATTTGTGACTTTTTCAGATATATTTTGGAGTTTTTTTTCTTGCAAATGTGTGTTTTTCAGGTAAATCACTGACTTTTGAAAAGAATCTTTACACAAATTTGAAGAGAAATCCCTTAATATAGCAAGTGTCATTAGATTTAGGCGTTACTTTGGAAAATATGCTCAATTTACAGATCATGATTTTATAATTGAGAGAGATAAAGGAAGGGGAAATTGGAAATATTGTAAATAAATAAATATTATGACTAATGTGAATAATATTAATAGTGTTAAATTAATAAGGCTCCAAGGAAAAATATACACACCCAAGAAACAGATTGGTACTTTTCACAATGTGATATTTTTATGTCAGTTTTACTTGAGCGAGACGGTGTTAATTAGGATTTAGTTGGCACAGATTTGTGACTTTATGTAAAGCCAAACTGTTTATATTAAGCACTGATATATGAGAGCAATATCTGTCTTCTCATGTAAACAAACACGCAAAAGAAGTGTTAAACTACTGAATATTAAACTATTTCAATCTGTAAGAATAAACTTGAAATGAGTATTTTAATTCGGCTCAGTGTATTAAACCGTGTCTGTTCCAATTAGTTCCTCAGTTTAAATTTTGAGGAAAAACCCTTGCAAATTTACAAGAAATTTAAAAACTGACTTTTATGACGACTCGTAAATTCATGAGAAAAGTGTGAGATTAAATGTGAAACATTTTTTTAAAAAAACTTGTAGAATTTATGCAAGTAAACTTGGAAATTTACAATAACACATTGCAAATATAAGAGAATAAAGCTGGAAAAAAAGCACAATTCAGTGATGCCAAAAGGGACTAATGTGACTTCATGACATCCGTCTGTCTCTGTCGATCAGTCTGTCCATCCACGTTTCATGGGAATCGCTACTCCTAGGCAATTGCCTCGATGTTCACCAAACTCACTCACAGTGATACTCAGGTGGGTCTGCATCCAGGTTGTGCTCAAGGTCAAAGGTCAGGATTATCTGGGCACTTGTGTGATTTCAGAAAAACCAATATTCCTCCTAGACAATCGCCCTAATTCTCAACAAACACACACAGTGGTCCTCAGGTTTGTCTGCATCCAGGTTTAGCTCAAGGTTCAGGTCATTGTCAAAGGTCAGGAGATCTGGACATTTGTGACTTCACAAAAATCATTACTCTTCCTAGGCAATTGCTCCGATGGTCATCAGACTCGTGCACAAAGATCCTCAGGTGGGTCTGCATCAAGGCTGTGCTCAAGGTCAGGAGATCTGAGCACTCATGGGGTGATTAAATCAGGCCAGAATGAGCTACTCCATCATTGACGGTCTGGTTTTCCCATTTTACTTAAAAATCACTAAAATTTCTTTGTCGGAGCATTTGAGATTTCAGCTCCCAAGGTGCAATTCAGTTTCATTTTTCATTGATGAGAAAATAAGTCAAACCAATCCTCTTATTGCCTTTTTTTTTTTTTTTTTTTTTGCAGTGTAGTGTTGTCTGGGTTTATAAGCCCTGTCCTTTTGTGGACACAGACTACAGAACACTTGCATGAATTGACATTTAGAGATTAACTGTTAAAGAAAATCTGAGTAGAGCAGGAATCTGTAGCGCTGTTTTTGCAATCAGCGTCACCTGGAAACAAAGTTGTGACAAAGGCAACAACTTGGCACAGATTTCCTCATTGTTCTTTGTCCCTCATTGGTAAGTATGAGATGTTGTTCTCACACAGCCAGGAATGACTGAATCAGATGGGTTACACACACACACACACACACACACACACACACACACACACTCGGTGAAAAACTCTGCATTCCTAAAACCTCATCCGAGTCCTGAAGCTACAGCCTCAGTGATTCTGCAGTGTGTGTGTGTGTGTGTGTGCGCATGAGTGCGGTGAATACATGTCAGGCAGGAGATGTGAGATGTGACACTTTTTTGGCTGTTAGAGGCTCGCGCTCTCCAGGTGGACTGCTGCATTTCAGAGAGCACACAAACACCAGAGCACGTGCGCACACATATGCACTCGCACACAAACACACACGCACACACACAGCTGGGACGCTGGGGTGCTGGATATGGCCCAGCATTTTAGCAGATGGTCTGGGTGCTACGCTATCAGTCACCATAGTAACATGCTCTCTTTTTCCTCTTTCTCCCTGTCTTTCTCTCCCTCTCTCTCTAGTGCTAAGAGAAGGAAAATGGCAGACAAGATTCTTCCGCAAAGGGTGAGGCTGCATATTTTTTTACCTTTGTTGTTGTGTGTTTTTTAAAAATGTGGGTGTTTTTTTGTTGTTGTTTTTTTCCCTTGCCTTTTGTGCGCAGAAAAGAAGAAAATCCCGGCCGGTTTTTGATGTCTTAGGTTCTTGGGAGATGCAGAGGGCCAGATGATTGTTTGTCATTTCCAAAAATGAGAGGAGAGGGGATGAGGGGCAGCCATCAAAATGGTTTCAGGGCTCCAGAAGGCTTTCATTCTGTTGTCCAGACAGCGGATCATTGATTTGAATGGGAGTAGTCAGCGGGATGTGGCAGACAGAAAACCACAGGTAGAAATGAAAGAGCCAGCAGAGCCGCCACGCTGCCACAGGTGAGTCTGCACGGACCAGGATTCTCCATCCCATGCCACCACCTTGCCACGTCCTGGCCAGCGCACAGGAGGCTTTCACGCCAGAACAGCTCTGGTCCAGAGACTGAGTGTGTCTGGGCTCAGGTCTTATCCTCTGACATAACCCAGACGTTGAGATAGCAGCGATAGGCATGGCTGGGGCGCCGCTTCCCCAATAGTGAGTCAGAGACAGGGGAATGTCTGCCACACTCCTCCGTCAGCTTGGCACCTCAGCCCGGTGAAAGGCAGCCAGGTGGACATGGACAAGGGATGAGGTGCAACAGTGAAAGGTGCATTTTAGAAAGAGGGGGAGGAAGCAAACTGCAGGAGAGCGCGTGTGTGTGCACAGTTTGGTAAGCAGCAGTCCTTGAGGCTCTGAGGACTTTCATCGGTATGGTAATGTCTGAGACTCCTGGCTGCTTGGCTACACTGCCTGCATCTAATTTTGATTCTCTGGTGTCCTGAGGATGGTGTGAACTGAACCACTGCTTTAATGATGGATCCAGCAGCAGTTATTACATTTTGAGCAAGCTGCTTTCAGATGGAAACATTCTATTTCCTCTTTTACTGAAACAACTTTGTAAAATTAAGATTTTTATGTTTGCACATTATATGAAGGTGAAAATCAGATTTTTTTTTTGTATAAAATTAGAAAATACATGTATATGCACAGTAAATGGATATAAGTGGAGTTTATTCATAATTGTTTTCTTGCATGAATGGTAATATTTCAGCATCAATTTCAACTTCCTAAATCCAAGGACTATTTAATTGAATTATTTTTAGAACAAACTGTCATACATGGGCTTTACAATACTAGGTTTTTAAGCAAAAAATAAAAAAAGTAGATTTTTAAAAAAATCATAAATTTAAAAAAAAAAAATAAATTAAAATCTGTATCTCATTTTACTTTGAACTCTTCAGAGATACCAGTAAGTCAGGTTTGAGATGAGGACAGTGTTTAAAATTTGACACAAACATCATGAACTTTACTGGATTATTGTAAAGTTTATCCATAAAATAGGCTTGGACAGGGACCGTGGAACATTTCGAGATTTGATCAGGATCATTGACCCCCAGGTGTGTGTGCGCGCACACATGAAACACACACATGACCACCACCGAGCAGTGACAGCAATACTTAATATTAGAAAGAAATTTAAAGGGATTCATACTCTCCACTGCTGCCAAAAAACTGCCTTCATTTGTCCGATAAAGTCCATTGCAGTCAGTTATTTTTTGACATTTCATTATTCACACAAGCTCATTATTAAACATTTGGAATGAATCCCTGCCTTCCCTCACATCTGCTGCACCCCTGCACCTCTTGGAAAAGTGTGTGTGTGGGGGGGAAACTGCTGTGGTTAAACGTGACTGTCTTTTATGGTCAGAAGCTCCTGTTTTTTTTCTCCACAGTTGTACAAATGGGAGTTTTGATAGCACTGTGGAGAAAGGAAGCAGGCGAGGCAACAAGCTGGACAACACACAAACTTTATTCCATGTCCAACATACAGTACAGTAAAAGAGCTCCCGGATCTCTGTACATTCCTCTTTTATATCTTTAATACCATGCATTGAGACCCAGAACTTCGGACCATAATACATTGTTGTTTAGAACAAAGCCTGTGTGGCACAGTAACATGACATAACGCCGGTGCCGATCTCACACCCTTCTTCTTCCAGCGGCTCCGGCAGTTACTCCTCTCCCCGGGGGCGTATAGTCCTTACTGTCCCATCTGATACCCCCACCCCCCGGTGACGCCTCCTTTTTCGGTCTATTTTTCCCCCTTCCCAGCTACCTTCTCTGTGTGGAGAAGTCCCACACCATGCTTCCATACAGTGCCCCCCCCCCCCACCAACACCCAGAAAGGGAACACTAACCTCCCCATCCTTTGGGCTTGAACCGGTGCCCATAGTGGCTGTAGTGGGGGGTCGCCGATCGAGTTGAACCGCCCTGCTGGCGGGGTGTACTGGAAGCACGTCAGTCTGTGGAGGGGAAAAAGGGAGTGGGGAAAACACAACAGCTTCGCGAGCGCAGGTCGCTGCCGAGGGATCACCAACTTGCGGAGCCACCAACGGTGGGCATCTGCGCCGGGGAGCTTGGGCCAATACCACCTGCTCGTCTGCCAACACAAAAGCGAGCTTCAGCCTGTTGATGCAGACGGTCTCCCTATGTCGCCCCAAGTCTAACACAAAATGCTTCACCCCAGGTTCCAACAACCTGAACAGTCCGTCGTATGGTGGGCGCAGCAGGGTCCGGTGGGCATCGTGCCTGACAAAAATAAAACTGGTGTTCTGCAAGCTTTTTGGTACGAAGGTGTGGGGAAAACAATGGTGGGCCGGGCCCGGTACGTTAAAAGCTTCTGTACTGTGCAAAAATTGCTTGGGCAGATCACCCTTGGGTGCGGGGTTTTCCGGTAAAAACTCTGGGGATCCGCAACGGCTGAGAAAAAACGTGTTCTGCCGGGGAGGCTGCCAAATCCTCCTTAGGTGCGGAGGCCAACCCTAAAAGAACCCAGGGCAGGCGGTCGACCCAATTTGTATCCGTGAGTGAAGCTCTGAGAGACCTATGAAAATGCTCACATAACCCGTGAGCCTGGGGGTGTACATGGTAGTGCGGTGAATTTTGACCCCCAGGCTCTGGACCATTGCGGACCAGAGTTTCGAAATGAATTGTGGACCTCTGTCAGAAGTGATGTCCGACGGGGATCCGAATTGCGCAACCCAAGTCGACAAAAAAGCATGAGCCACTTCTGCGGACGTGGTAGAAGCCAGCGCGACCACTTCAGGCCAGTGCGTGGTGCAGTCCACGATTGTTAAAAGGTGCGTGAAACCTTGTGACGGCAGGAGGGGTCCCACCAAATCCACGTGGATGTGGTCGAACCTCCTGGCCGGGATTTGGAATGGCTCAAGGGGGACTCTGGTATGCTTGTGCACTTTGGCCCGCTGGCACGTGATGCAAGCTGCAGCCCACTCTTTCATGTCCTTGCACAAGCATGGTCAGACAAATTTCGCACCCTTTAGCTTCACCGAAGCGCGCACTCCCGGATGCGAAAGGGAGTGGACCGACTCAAAAACGCGACGGTGCCAAGAGCTTGGAACCCGGTGGAGACATCGCAGAGAAAGGGAAAGCACCTCTGTTGCACCACCTTGCTCCTCCAGCCTTAACCCAGTAGGCGCAGACTGGAGTGCGCAACTTGTCCACATCCCCGGCTTGCTCTGCGGCCATCGCAGGGAAATCTATTCCGATGTAGACTGGGGAGACGAACGCGCGCGACAATCGGCCATGACATTGAGCTTACCGGCGACGTGATGAATGTCGGTAGTAAACTCCGAAATTGCGGCCAAATGCCGTTGCTGTCGGGCCGACCATGGTTCCGAGACCTTGGACATCACGTACGTCAGCGGTGCAAGATGCATGTACAGTATGTGACCCGTGTTGGCAAAATGAGTCAGAATGCGCACCGCGTCATTACGAGCTACAGGCAGGAGAAGTCATAAATCATGACTATTTCTTTGTTTGCTAGCAGCAAGTCCCGGGAAAATCCCCATGAGTGCCCTGTATCATTGAAAAGCTTAGAAATCGTACTTTCTAAAAATATATATGTTTTGGCGGGAAGACGGAACTCCTCACCAATCGAATGCAAGTTTTAAACCTAGCCAAAATATAAACAAATCGGCTTTTTCCGGGTCCGTTTTTGCATACTTCCTACAAATTACAAATTAAATTTTATTTTGAAGGTCTTTCAATACAGAATATGGAAATAACGTTACCTCAGTTTTGATCATTTCCTCAAAGTGACTCGTTTTGACAACACGGACATACAGTATGTCCTAAAACAACTGCAGATACAAGTAGGTTAACCGTAAGCTGTTTTAGCTTTTCCTGCAAACCATGAAAGTCAAAAACTAATTGGTGTATTTTTAACAGTTGGGGGAAAAAAATCGCTCAGAACACAGAACTGCTGCCAATGTGAATATGCACAGAACCGCTGCTCCTCCACATTGAAAGGAGCCAGTTGAGGTGGTTTGGGCATCTGATCAGGATGGCTCCTGGACACCCCACTTGAGGTGTTTTGGGCACATCCCACTGGGAGGAGACCCTGGGGCAGACCCAGGACTCGCTGGAGAGAGTAATTGTCCTAGCTGGTCTGGGAACGCCTTGATATCCTCTCTGAAGAGCTGGAGCAGGTGGCTGGGGAGAGGGAAGTCTAGACTTCTCTGCTTGAACTGCTGCCTCTGTGACCCGGACCTCTGGAAAAGCGGTAGAAGATGGATGGATGGGGAAAAAAATCCTCCCTGCAACCTTACAGCTTCTTAAATCGGAAATCACTGGAAATTGGAGATAAAGGGCTAAAGCGCCCTTGAAACTAAAGACTGTGGACCCCCTACCAGCACCCAAATAGGCTCCTAATCTGCTTAAGGCCTTTAGTGATATGTGAAAAAAATCTGTCTCCTTAATACAGGGAGTGAAACATTGTCTGACCCCAAGATTTGAATGCCAAACTGTTTGTCCCGTGAGCAGATCCGTGAGCTGGTCCCAGAGTCGCAGGCCTACATGGATCTACTGGCATTTGAGCGAAAGCTGGACCAGACCATTATGCGTAAACGTGTAGACATCCAGGAGGCACTGAAGAGGCCAATGAAGGTATTGAAAAGGAATCACGAAGAGGCAGGGTATCCTGGCTGTGTGCCCAGTGGTACTTGAAAGCAGTTTTTTTTTTTTTTTTTGCATGTATTTAGTTGAGTCAGTCAGACTCGAATGTGACATTTGAATAATATAAAATATCACTTAAACTGTCCTCTGTGTTGTGGCTTTGTGTCAGCAGCAAAAGCGTAAATTGAGGCTTTACATTTCCAACACCTTCAACCCTGCCAGACCGGACGCTGATGACTCTGATGGCAGTATTGCATCATGGGAGCTGCGAGTTGAGGGAAAGCTGTTGGATGATGTGAGTTGTTTTTTTTTTATTATTTCATTTAATTTGATTTAGTCATACTGTTGGTGGAAAAGTTGGTGGAAAAGTGACTTATTCACTGACAATGGCGTTTTTGTAAGTGTTAACCTTTTGAAATGCGTCTGTTGGTCACGTGATTATCAAAAAATATCAAAACGCTCACAAATAACACAGCCTTTATATTGTTTCTGATGAGCCATTTTAACTCTCCCAGGCTTGATGCCCAGCCACTGCTCTATTATTGGCCAGCCTAGCTGTTTGTCTGCAAACGTAGGTGAGCAAGGAGCCCAGGCAAGGCGTTAGCTTCAGAGCTAACAGTGCTACTAGGGTGTTAGCTTACCAACCGTGTTTTATAATGTTATTTTCTTTAGAGTTCAGTCACCCTAATAAACATCCATGTTTTCACCTGGTTCGCTAAGCAACAGTTGATAATATAGCTCACATCATTCTGGCTTATTTTGTTATATTCTCGCCATGATGCTACATCAAACCATTAGCATTAGTTGGGTAGGTGGTCGCAGTCAGTCTGTCTAACCACATTTGTTTGATTTGAGCACTATTGATCGCTATTTTCTATAAATTCTACCACCCACCCCCCGGAATTCTTGTTTATCTAACAACGCTTACGGTGCTCTTAAACATTATTTTTAGTGGCTAGCAGCTAGCCACCAAGTGCATCCACTCATATCCTATCAACCACTGAAACCACACACCCTTGTCTACCAGTGATGCATTATTTCATTCATTTAAAAAAAAATTTACATTAGTTGATTACAAGCTAGGAGCTAGCCAGCTAAGATTAGCAATAGTGATGAAAAAGAGAGGGTAGAGTTAACTGCAGCGTTTGGGTATTTAAAGAGACAGGCACTGAAATGAACCATTCTGAGGAAGGATGCAAATGATGATTCACAATAATGCTGCAGTAATTAAATAATTAAAAACAATTTGGTCAAAGTATGCCACAAACATTTAATTAAAACCTGAGAGAGCTGTCAACATGTGAAAAAGAACAATAAACAAGACATTTAAATTGTCTGCAAAGTTGTTTGGTTTTTTTTTTTTTTTTTTTTTTTTAGACGTTAGAATGGTAATTCTATATACACTTTTTTTAATGATTTGGTGACGTCCATCTAGAATGTTGGTCTGCAACCTGTGGCTCCAGATCCACATGTGACTTTTAGCCCATAACCAGTTTCAGGGGGAAAAAAACAACCTTAGAGTGCAAATTTAGATGGAAAAATCCACAAATTTGCAAGTAAAAAAAAAGATACAAATATAATGGAAAATTTATTAGAATAAATTCAGAAAATGTATGTTAAAGTAGTAAATTTACAAGAAAAAAAAATTCCCAAATTTATGGGAAAACCTGCAATTTTTAGAGTAAAGAAACACAATTTACATGAAAATAAATGGCAAATTTATAATAAAGTAACATTTATGAAAACAAAATCCCGATTTAACAAATTTTACTTTTTTATTACAAAAGGCTCCATCTTTAAAATGGAAAAAAAATGCTAATATTGACAGTTTATAATTACAGCGACTCTTTTGCTTTAATTTTAGAATAGAATAGAATCTTTATTTGCCAAATGAAAAATTTCTCTGTTGGCTCTTTCCATTGTAGAGGTTGCTGACCCTTATTCTAGAAGGACTTTGGTTAAATAATAAGCTGAAAAGGGAGAATGATGCTAATCTGCTGCTGTGGGTGAATTTAGTGCGAGTCCAATGTAATCATGCCATTTTAGTATGAAATTGTGCCACTCTTTGAGCTGCTGCTTTGTGTCATCTTTGGCCCGCAGTCACGTTTTACAATGATGTGCTCAAACAACTTTGGACTGAAGAGAATCAGCTTGCTCAGAAAATAAAAAGAGCAACTGATGTTGAGTGTCTTTGGATGCAGTGTTCTTCATGGTTCTCAGCACTATGAAACACTACAAGTTCTCTCAAGCCACAAATATTTCTGGTCCAGTTTGGAGGAAGTGGTCTCTGAGAACGTCTGCTGTCTCAGTTTCTTTCTGATGCCACTCAACCTCTTGTGGCTTTTTGATGAGTAATGTTGCTATAAGTGAGGGTATGGTTTTCATTTGCAAATCTACTTATGAGAGCACATTCTGTCACCTGACCGTCTCTGTGTGTGGTTTTGTCTGTTCTCCAGCCCGGCAAGCAGAAGAAAAAGTTCTCCTCATTTTTCAAGAGCCTGGTGATTGAGCTGGACAAAGACCTGTACGGTCCTGACAACCACCTGGTCGAGGTCAGTTCAGAGTGAAGAGCACTCGTTAAAAACCACACATGCACCCTCTGATCAACCTTTTACCTGCTATTTTTTTGAAGGCACTTCACATATAATTTGTGCTTTTGAAGCGATTGAATAGATACAGCTGTGGACAAAATTGTTGGTACCCCTCTGTTAATGAAAGAAAAACCCACAATGGTCACAGAAATAACTTGAATCTGACAAAAGTGGTAATAAATAAAAAATTTTATGAAAATTAACCAATGAAAATCAGACAGTGCTTTTGAATTGTTGTTCAACAGAATTATTTTAAAAAACAAACTCATGAAACAGGCCTGGACAAAAATGATGGTACCCTTAACTTAATATTTTGTTGCACAACCTTTTGAGGCAATCACTGCAATCAAACGATTTCTGTAACTGTCAATGAGACTTCTGCACCTCTCAGCAGGTATTTTGGCCCACTCGTCATGAGCAAACTGCTCCAGTTGTCTCAGGTTTGAAGGGTGCCTTCTCCAGACGGCATGTTTCAGCTCCTTCCACAGATGTTCAATAGGATTTAGATCAGAGCTCATAGAAGGCCACTTTAGAATAGTCCAATGTTTGGCTCTTAGCCATTCTTGGGTGTTTTTAGCTGTGTGTTTTGGGTCATTATCCTGTTGCAAGACCCATGACCTGCGACTGAGACCAAGCTGTCTGACAGTGGGCAGCACATTACTCTCCAGAATACCTTGATAGTCTTGAGATTTCACTGTACCCTGCACAGATTCAAGACACCCTGTGCCAGATGCAGCAAAGCAGTCCCAGAACATAACAGAACCTCCTCCATGTTTCACAGTAGGGACAGTGTTCTTTTCTTGGTATGCTTCATTTTTGCATCTAACTAACTAACCTGCACTTATATAGTCTGTGAACATAGCGCTGATGTGTCTTGCCAAAAAGTTCCAGTTTTGTCTCGTCTGTCCATAGGACATTCTCCCAGAAGCTTTGTGGCTTGTCAACATGCAGTTTGGCAAATTCCAGTCTGGCTTTTTTATGATTTGTTTTCAACAGTGGTGTCCTCTATGGTCATCTCCCATGAAGTCCACTTTGGCTCAAACGACAGATGGTGCGATCTGACACCGATGTATCTTGACCTTGGAGTTCACCATGAATGTGTTTAAAGGTTGTTCTGGGCTCTTTTGTTACCATTCTTCATCAAGTTTCCTCCTGCGGCCACGTTCAGGGAGGTCGGCTACAGTCCCGTGGATCTTAAATTTCTGAATAATATGTGCAACTGTAGTCACAGGAACATCAAGCTGCTTGGAGATGGTCGTATAGCCTTTACCTTTAACATACTTGTCTATAATTTTCTTTCTAATCTCCTGAGACAACTCTCTCCTTTGCTTCCTCTGGTCCATGTTTCGTGTGGTACACACCATGTCAACAAACAGCACAGTGACTACTTGTCACCCTTTAAATGGGCTGAGTGACTGATTACAAGTTTGTAGACACCTGTGATGTTAGAGGACACATCCTGGTTGAACTTGTCCCTATGGTCACATTATTTTCAATCTTTTCTAGGGGTACCATCATTTTTGCCCAGGCCTGTTTCATGAGTTTGTTTTTTAAAATAATTCTGTTGAACCACAATTCAAAAGCATTGTCTGATTTTCATTGGCTAATTTTCATAGAAATTTTATTTACCACTTTTGTCAGATTCAAGTTATTTCTGTGACCACTGTGGGTTTTTCTTTTATTAACAGAGGGGTACCAACAATTTTGTCCATGTGTGTAACCTGCACCAAAACGGCTTCTAATTTTAAGGTTATATACTTGTATGAGTAATTTAAAACATTTGTTTTTGATACAAAAAGTAATTATAAGACTGTTAAATAAGGCACAACCATGTGATCATACCAACAGATAATGAAATTTAAAAGTTTAGTTGAATTAAAATTTTTATTTATGTCCAGAGCCAGAGGGCAATTTGTTAGTTTTCAACAAGGAGGATGGCTGACATTCACAAATTTAGCATAAGGTACAAATGGATAAATGTAAAATAGGTACAAATTTGCAAGAACAAAGGTTTAAAAATATGATAAAAATGCCAATATAAAAATTTAAGAAGTCACAAATTACAATTTAATTACATTGAATAAAAATGTTACTAGCATGCACATGAGCATTTCAAATTTACAAGAAAAAAGTTTCCAATCTACAAGAGAAAAGTTGCAAATTTACAGGAAAAAAGTTCAAAATTTTTGAGGAAAAAAGTTCAAAATTTGAGGAAAAAAGTTGCAACTTTACAGAAAAGAAGTTGCAAATTTTTGAGAAAGTTGCAGATTTGAGGAAAAAATGGCAAGTTTGAGAAGTCAAATCTGTGAGAAAAAGTTGCAAATTTATGAGAAACGTTCAAATTTATGAATAAAATTGCAAATTTGAGAAGTTTCAAATCTGAGAAAAATGTTGCAAATTTATGAAAGTTTCAAATGCATAAGAAAATGCTAATTTATGAGAAAGTTGAAAATTTTTTGAGAAAAAAATTGTAGATTTACAGTTTCTAGTTAAATTTCTGAGGAAAAAAGTTGTGAATTTATAACTTTTGGCATCTGCTTAGAATTGGTGCTTCAAATTCATTTTATTCAGTTATGCAACATGATTAAAAAGGGTTAGATAGATGTACTTTATTGATCCCAAACTGGGAAATTGCAGTGTAACGGCAGCATGCCAGTAGACAGCCAAATGACAGAAAACACACGTATGACAAAGGGATTACCCATGAAAAGTAAAACTGACACAACTATAAAAAAGCCTATATACATCATAGCTGAATAGATGATGACCCATATAAACACATGAATCATACCCACTGCACAATGCAGGGCTATCAGGAGCAGAGTGAAATGTGAGGTACTAATTAGACTGTAAGGTGCAGTATGGCAGCATAGTTATGACCAGAATACAACATCAGAGTGAGATGTTGTACAGTGAAATGACATGCGGCAGGAAAGATTTCCTGTACCTAACCGTTTGATAGTGAAGCTGTAGTAGTCTACTGGAGAAAGTGCTCCACTGTCTGTCCAGTGTGTGGTGTAGGGGGTGATCAGGATTGTCCATGATGGATCACAGTTTATGTAGTGTTCTCCTCTCCACCACTGTCCCAAAGGTCTCTGGCCTGAGACCAATTACAGAGCCAACGCTCTTGATAATCTTGTCAAGTCTGTTGGTGTCGCTGGCTCTGATACTGCTACCCCAACAGACAGCAGCAAAGAAGATGGCGCTGGTGACAGTGGTCTGGTAGAAAAGCTCCAGCATCCTGCTGTACACGGTGAAGGATCTCAGCTTCCTCAGGAAGCAGAGTGTGCTCATCCCCTTCTTGTGCGCAGCATCGGTGTTGGATGTCCAGTCCAACCCGTTGCTAATCCTGACACCCAGATATTTGGAGTCCTCAGCCACTCCCACATCCTCCCCCCCCTAATCTGCAATGGCTGAGAAGGTGTCCTCTTCTTCCTGAAGTCAATCACCATCTCTCTGGTCTTGCTGACATTCAGCCTTAGGTGATTCTGCTCTGTCCACTCCACAAATCTGTCTACCAGTGCCCTGTACTTCCCTCATCTCCCCCCTTATACACCCCACAACAGCTGAGTCATCAGAGAATTTCTGCAGGGGGCATGACTCGGTGTTGTACTGAAAGTAAGTGGTGTATAAGGTGAAGAGAAAAGGAGAGAGCACAGTCCCCTGTGGAACTCCGTATCACTAACCACCACGTCAGACAGGACACTGCCCAGCCGAACAAACTGTGGCCTACCTGTCAGGTAGTCGGTAATCCAGGAGATCATAGAGCTGTCGACCCCCATCACTCACAGCTTCTCACCCAGCAGCAGTGGCTGGATGGTGTTAAAAGCACTGGAGAAATAAAAAATTTGATTCTCACACAGTCTCCTCCGCCATCCAGATGCAGATGGGCTCGAGGCAGCAGATAGATGACGGTGTCTTCAACTCTTAAATGGGGCTGCTATGCAAACTGCAGAGAGTCCAGCCATGTCTTCACCTGTGGCCTCAGGTGGGCTAAGACCAGTCTCTCCAGGACCGTCATCACATGAGATGTGAGGGCAACTGTTCGATAGTCATTCAGGTCCGATGGAGATGGTTACGATGATATTGGGGGAACAATTCTCTTTTTTTCCAGGTTAGGGGGGAAATGCCCCCCTCCCAGTGATTTACGCCTATGAATGGGGATGTTGATGGGCAGATGGCAGGTTAGCCAGGGGGTTGATTTTGGGTAATTTAGTTAACAAGGGGGATGGCCTCCCCCCTCATCCCCCTTCAAATGACCTACTGGAATACGAGTTAAAAGCTTGTTCTTTTTCTTTTCCTCTGTGAATTTGTGCCTCTGTTATATTTGCATTTTGATTCTGCAGCTCTCGTAAAATCTAGTCTTTAAACTCGGCGAGCTCTTCCTTCATAGTTTTCCTTATACGGCAGTTAGTTACAACCGAGTAATGTGACTGTGTAGAGGAGCTTGAAATAACGAGGTGATGTGATTCATAAACCAAAGTTTATGATCAGCTCCTCTAACAAGTCTCATCTAGGTGCAGCAGCAGAAGAAGTCCGAGAACGAACACCTTCGGCTCTACGAACTTATACTTGCACATAACAAAAGACATGCATATCAAAAGCTGACATCCCTCATTATCTTAATCCCCCATTGTCTTCGTACTCCTCCTCCTGGCCCTGGGGGGTCAGGGCAGCCCATCCGGTCTCCACCGCAGTACCTTGGATGCTCTTTAATCCTCACTGACGGTTGAGACTTTGTCCTGTTCTGAGGTGTGAAGTCGCCTTACATATGTAATCACCAAACACTCTCACATGCTTAAACACATGTTGGTTATGGAATATATGATTAATATAGACCACAGCCTCCCCCAAACGACTAAGAAAAGGACAATAGAAAAATTCACAGTTTAAGATAATTATGACATACTAACTGCTACACCTCTTGCCACTGAAGAAACTTTCCAGCAGCCATGCTCCTAAGAGAGTTCAGTGGTAATCATAACAGCATAGTAAAATCACAAGTCAGTCCTAAACTGTTACAGCACAATTAGTGAACAACTGTTGAGTAGTTTGCATCAGTCCCTGTGCCGTCTGGGTTTCAATCTTCTCCCCAATCTGCTGTGGGTCCACTTGGGCGTCCTGCTGGGACCTTCCTGTAAGGAATCTGCAGCTTGGGAAGGAGAGTGATTATTTGTTCCCTGCAGGGGGGCTGAGTCTTTTCTCTTGGGGGGTCTACCCCGCCGAGGTGCTCTCGCCAACCGTGCAGGCTCGTCTCTCAACAAGAAGGCAGGTTTAAGTCTGTCAATGCTGACTGTTTCTTTTCTATCCCCAAAATCAAGCACAAAGTGTTTATCACCAGGTTCCAGCACTCTGAATGGCCCATCGTATGGTGGGCGGAAAATTGGTTTTAAAGCTTCATGCCTAACAAAAACGAATTCAGCGTTTTTCAAAGCTTGGGGGACAAAAACCCGTGGAAAAGAGTGATGTGCCGGCCCAGGGAGAGAGTCCGGTCCGTTGCTGCCTAAAAACCTCGGGGCTGGAAAATGCCCTGGCTCTGGGTTCTCTGGTAAAAATTCACCTGGGAGCCTGAGAGGTTGTGCAAAAACTAATTCTGCTGGAGAGGCGTCTAGATCCTCTCTGGGCGCAGCACGCAACCCCAATAAAACCCAGGGAAGTTTATTTACCCAATTTGTATCGGTTAGTGAGGCTCTGAGGGCGGCCTTTAAAGATCTGTGAAAACGCTCGCATAACCCATTAGCCTGAGGGTGATAAGCGGTGGTGTGGTGAATTGTTGCCCCTAAGCTGCTGGACATGGCTGACCAAAGCTCCGAGACAAATTGAGGCCCCCTATCGGACGTGATGTGCGATGGGACGCTGAAACGTGCCACCCAGTTTGTCAAAAAAAAGCGAGCGACTTCCTCCGCTGTGGTTGACGCCAGAGGGACTGCCTCTGGCCAGCGCGTGGTGCGGTCTATCATTGTTAACAGGTGTGTGAAACCTTGGGAGGAAGGTAGTGGCCCCACGAGGTCAACATGAACGTGGTCGAACCTTCTAGCAGGGATTCGAAAAGGCTCCAGAGGGGCTTTTGTGTGTTTGTGTACTTTGGCGCGCTGACGAGAAATGCAAGTCTTTGCCCATTCTTTTACGTTTACAAACTTTTCGGCGACCATTTTAACTGAAGCGCGCACACCTGGGTGCGCGAGGGAGTGAATCGAGTCGAAAATACGGCGGCGCCATGCAGCTGGAACTAACGGGCGAGGTCGGCCGGTTGAGATGTCGCATATTAGGGGGGGCACACCGTCGCGTAGACCCCTTTTCTCCAGCCTTAACCCTGTTGGTCCAGACAGGAGTGCGCGCACGTCCGCGTCACTACTTTGTTCCTCTGCCATGGCTGCATAATCTATCCCCGCATGGATTGGGGCCGCGTATGTGTCCGCGTTGGTGAAGAGTTCCGCGGCTGAGGTAGTATAATCTGTCTCCTCGCGCTCTGGCGATGTCACAGCGCGAGAGAGGCGGTCTGCTACCATGTTAAGTTTGCCTGCCACATGTCGAATGTCTGTGGTGAACTCTGAAATCGCAGCTAGCTGTCTTTGTTGCCTGCCTGACCACGGTTCGGAAATTTTAGCCATAGCAAAGGTGAGCGGTTTGTGGTCTACAAAAGCCGTAAAACGCCGCTCCTCTAACCAAAACTGGAAGTGGCGGATGGATAAATGGAGCGCTAGTAGCTCTCTGTCAAAAGTGCTGTATTTACGCTCAGTTTGGTTTAGCGATTTGCTGAAGAATGCCAAAGGTTGCCAGATTCCGCCGACGTGTTGTTCTACAACTGCCCCTACGGCCAGGTCTGAAGCGTCTGTGGTTAGCGCAATGCGGGCCGAGGGATCGGGGTGAACCAACAATGTGGCATTAGCTAGGGCGCTTTTTACTTCCGCGAAGGCGCGTTCGCGCTTCGGGGTCCATTCGACCGCGTTGGAAGGTTTTTGTTTTCTGAGCGCGTCATATAGGGGCTGCATGAGCTGAGCTGCGTGGGGGAGGAAACGGTTGTAAAAATTAACCATGCCCAAAAATTCCTGCAGCGATTTGACCGTTTGTGGCCGTGGGAAACTTTTTACTGCGTGAACTTTGTCTGGAAGTGGGACTGCCCCCTTCGGAGAAACTCTGTGTCCCAAAAAATCAATTTGTGACACGCCAAATTTGCATTTGGCTGGATTGATTATTAACACGTGCTCTTCTAGTCTCTGAAAAACCATAGTGAGATGATGCTCGTGTTCTTCCTCAGACGAGCTGGCTACCAGCATATCGTCGAGGTAGACGAACACGAAAGGGAGGTCGCGTAATACCGCGTCCATCATCCGCTGAAAGGTTTGAGCAGCGCCTTTGAGGCCGAAAGGCATCCGCAAAAATTCAAAAAGACCGAAGGGGGTTATTACAGCTGTTTTAGGAATGTCCTCTGCTCGAACTGGGACTTGATGATAACCGCGGACCAGGTCTATTTTTGAAAAAATGCGCGCACCCGCCAGATGTAGTGAAAAATCTTGAATGTGAGGAATTGGGTAGCGGTCATGCGCTGTCGCATTGTTTAATCTGCGGTAATCGCCGCACGGTCTCCAAGAACCGTCTGATTTCGGAACCATGTGAAGTGGTGAGGCCCAGGGGCTTTTCGAGCGTCTGATAATGCCTAATTTTTCAAGGGTGGTGAACTCGTCCCGAGCTATGGCGAGCTTGGTCGCGTCTAAGCGCTGAGCTTTGGCAAATACGGGTGGGCCCGTTGTGGGAATAAAGTGTTCGACCCCGTGCTTAGCCACTGTGGCTGAGAATTTGGGAATTGTGAGTGCTGGAAATTGGGTGAGGAATTGATCAAACTTACCTCCTGCTGTGGTGACGCTAGCCCGCACGGGTGGTGGAGAAAGTCGAGCTGAGCAGGGAATAGAAGCAAAGGACAGTGCATTAACCAAGCGCCTGTTTGCTAGATCAACTAATAACCCATGTGCACACAAAAAATCTGCGCCCAACAAGTTAAAACTCACCGCCGCTACAACAAATGTCCATCTGTAGTTGCGGCCGTGGATGCAGAGAGGCAGGCTCTTTTCGCCAAAAGTGTCGATGGTGGAGCCGTTGGCTGCCACCGCTCCATTGCCCCGGGGGCCCATGGCCCGGTCTGCTTGGGAGGGCATGACAAAACTTAGTTGAGCTCCCGTGTCGATAAGGAACCGCTTGCCGGTGTGTCCGTCCGTCACATATAAAAGCTTGCTTTTTTCGCCAAGAACCGCCACTGTTAACGGCTCTCGGCTTCGGCGTTTTCCCGAAATTGTGAATTTGCAGGGGGGAACGCATTTGTAAGCCTTCTCGGCGAAGCGGTGGTGGTAATAACAAACGTCGCTCCGTCTGTTACGTCCTGGCCGTGTCGCTGTCACCGCGGGCTGATTCTGCTCGGTGATTTGTGGCTCCTCGTGGCTCCGGACATCAGCGTTGAGGTCCGCGGATGCTGCTGTGGGTGTCTGCTCCTTGCAGGCGTTGACGAGCCGTTGAGCTTCGTGAGCCAGCGTGCGGAAGTCTTGCTGGGTGCTGCATCGCATGTTGGCCAGCGTCCCTCTCATGTGTGGCGGCAGCGTACTGAGGAATATGAATTGGAAGAGGAAGTTGTCATTGTCCTCTTCTTTAAGCTGCAGCAAGTCCTCCATGAGGGCCTTGGGTCTGCCTCCTCTGTGGCCGTAGACCGCCAGGATCCTCTCGGCTCTCTCCTCGGCTGAGGGGACGTAATTTGCCACTATGGTCGCTTTCAGTTCTTTATATTTGTCCTGGGCCGGCGGCCGTTGGATTATGCTCCGCGCACATCTCGAAGTGGCGGTGTTGAGTTTGGCGACGATGTGATAGAACTTTGTATCGTCAGCCGTGATGCCCGCAAGTGCAAACTGGGCTTCAGCTTGCTGAAACCACGAGGCGGGGTCTTCCTGCCAGAAGTCCGGCAGGTTGACGGTGACGGCGTTTGTGTGGACCGTCACTGATGTGTCCGCAGGGTGAGAGTGCCTTGCTTCGGCTCTCTCCGCGGCGCTGGTGCTCGGTTGAGCCCTCTCTATCACTTCTGCCGTGGGGGAACGTCGTCCATCTGTTCCCCTGTCTGCATGGGCGCCGGCGTCTGCCTGGGTCGCCACAGATGAGTCGATCGCGGGGTAACGCCTCTGGTCCATTCTCGCGTCAGGGTCACCAGTGTAGAGGAGCTTGAAATAACGAGGCGATGTGATTCATAAACCAAAGTTTATTATCAGCTCCTCTAACAAGTCTCATCTAGGTGCAGCAGCAGAAGAAGTCCGAGAACAAACACCTTCGGCTCTACGAACTTATACTTGCACATAACAAAAGACATGCATATCAAAAGCTGACATCCTTCATTATCTTAATCCCCCATTGTCTTCGTACTCCTCCTCCTGGCCCTGGGGGGTCAGGGCAGCCCATCCGGTCTCCACCGCAGTGCCTTGGATGCTCTTTAATCCTCACTGGCGGTTGAGACTCTTTGTCCTGTTCTGAGGTGTGAAGTCGCCTTACGTATGTAATCACCAAACACTCTCACATGCTTAAACATATGTTGGTTATGGAATATATGATTAATATAGACCACAACTGGACAATTTTTGTCTGCCTCTGTTTCAGCTCGCCCAGTCAAAATTACGTGGAACTACAGGCTTGTATCATTGTATGGCCATATTTTCTCAACTTTTAAGTTGCAAGAATTTCGAAAATAATGCTTGGGTTTTGAAATAGTGATCCCTCACTTATCGCGGTTAATGGGTTCCAGAACCGACCGCGAAAAGTGGAAAAACCGCGAAGTAGCGTCACCCCAATGACGTCATCCATAAACAATACGTACGTTCATTCTCTCACTCTCTCTCTCTCATATGATACGTGTGTGTGTGTACGTGTACATACATACGTAGATGTAAACAAAGTGTACATAAATATGTTTTTAGAACTCTTTTATTCTTATAACAAGATACGTAACTCAAGATGAAAATGATTTACTGCACAGGTTAATGAGAGCTTTACTGCTCCTCAGGTGACGCCTCATCGTGAGGTGCTGGAGGCGCAGGATCAGCGAGGGCAGCTTCCGATAGAGCTGAAGCTGCAGGAGGCGGCGTAGTGCCTCGACGGGAAGACTATTTCGCACAAAATGGCACAAGAGAACAGCAAAAAGTTCCACGCGGCGAGACTAAGTAACACGAGCGATAAAAAGCAATGAATGCGGTCTTTCTTCCCTTCATGGGTGCTTGGCAGGGAGAGGAGGTGGGTGAGACGTCTCGGCCAATCAGCTTGCGGGGTGAAACGTCTCGGCCAATCAGCTTGCGAGATTTCCGAGCCCAGCCAACACGACAACAGCGAACAGAGAGTTGTGCTGCTCTCCGTGTTGACACGTGATGGTCTAATGTAGTCTCCCTGCCTTCTGCTAGCGCCCGCCCATTATTTCTCAATTTTGAATTTTTGATGAATATTTTTGAAAAATCCGCGATGCACTGAGGGCGCGAAAGGTGAAGCGCGAAGTAGCGAGGGATCACTGTAAACACAAAAATTGCTCACCTTTACCATCAATGGAATGGTACTGCACATGCGCCTGGAAACTCCCACCAAAGGAAAGTACTCAGCAATCCACCAATACTGGGTGAATAAATGTCCATCTTTTTGCCTGTCTGTTTTCTTCCTCTGCCACCAAACGGCAAAAGCTTCTGTTTGTCTTGATTGTCATTGTATTCACATACCTTCATCGCTTCCACGATTTAAAACGTCTGCCACCGTGCTTTTCTTCTGTTTGGATTGCAGCTGTTCAAATCAGGTTGGTGGCTCTTGGCTGCCGCCGACAGTATGGGCATGTGAACTGCAGATTATTTTCACTGCACATGTGTGTACTCCAGAACTACAGGATGGACTTGGATAAAATTTTTACCAGAGGTGGTCCTTGGACTAGAAAGGAACCCATAACATTTTGGTGATGATCCCAGAATGCATACCTCCACCAAGGCTCTTATCTTCTCACAGTGTGTTAGCAAGAATACTCCAAAACTACTAGATGGATTTGGATGAAATTTTTTACCAGAAGTAGTCCTTGGGCTAGAGAGGAACCCCTAATATTTTGGTGACGATCCGGGAGCGTATACAGTACCTCCGCCAAGGCTCTGGCACCAAAACACCAACACCTTGGTGCTTTCATTTCCATATCATTGCCATTTGAATTTTCTCCTAATTTACTATTGTTTTTTCCTTGTTTCATACTTGGGCAAACTAGCATTCTGTGTTGATTAATTAGCAGAGGTACTTATCTAATGAGTCAGAGTTCCACTGCAGCCTGAAAGTCCATCCTCATTGTTTTTCATTTTAAGAAAAAAAAAAGTGAATACCAATAGGAGAATATTGCAGAGGATTTTGGCAATTTTGGGGGGAGTGCTAACCACACATTTTGCTGTGTTGCTCATTCCACAAATGCACAATCCTTACAAGTTATACTTCATTGTAAAAGTGACAAATCAGGCTTTCCAACAATATAAAATACAGTACTAATTGATATTACTCAAGGAGAGAAATCAATGACATAACGTTTCCAAACTTTTTTTGAGGAGTTTAGTTTAGAAATGTATTTGTGGCTGAAGTAATTGTTGTGCAGTGCTCAGACCATCAGTACTTTTCGCATAGACTTATTGTTTGTTATGAAGAAGGGGTGTGTACTTATGACTTTGTATGCAAGTAGATAAGATGGATGGAAAATGTTAAACAAAAGGGTTTTTTACACAAACAAACCCAGCATGACAAATGAAAAAACTAACACCATTTGCTCCACTTCACTCGAAAATCATGAAGAGCACTGCGTAAAGTGCATGAAGCGATTGACCTGAAACTGCCTTTTGAGAGTCAGATACTCGACCTTGCAGATTTTTAAGTGTGTTGTTTGTTTTCACAGGATGAGCTGGGATAAAGAGCTTAAATAATACAGACATTTCATTTCATTTTACTCCACTAGTACTACTACAGCTAAAGCTCCACTGTAGGCCTTGTAGAAACAGTAGCGGTGCCATGATTTCACTTGACAAAGCTGTCCATTTCCTTATCTAGATGCTCTTCTAGTTTACAAAATCGGTTAACCACCATAACACTGTTGGTGTCATGGTGGTGGAACGGTTAACAATTTTACCAACAGTCATTGTTTAAATACGTACATGCTTTTCCAGAGACCATCGCTACAGTCGCTTTGGTCAAGTGGCGTGCTAGTTTGCTGTAGCAAGCTAGCTCTTAATAGCTACAATCAGGATTCCTGGATGAAGCCACTATTTAGCTGTCATTGCATGGCTAGTCCAAGGGTCTCTGTGGAATGATGCATCCAACTTAAACTCGTCCATTTTGTTGGTAACCTGAGGGCTGGGCGATATGACCTCAAAATAAAATCTCCAGGTTTTTTCATGCCACATTCCACTTTTGATTTTAATCTTCTTTTTTTAACCGAAGACGAGCAATTATTTCAAATAGTATTTTTCCCAAACAAACATGATTTTCAAGTCTCACACCACTAGAAAAGGGCCTAAGGCTCCATGAAATCTGTTGGACTCCCTGATGAAGGCTTGTATGCCAAAACGCTTTTGAGTTTTTTTGTTTTTTCTAACTTTAAGTAAAATATGACCATGCCATGAAAAATAAAGGGATTTTAATTATTATACCCCATTCAATGAAGTTATGGAGGGTATAAAGTTTTTGACCCGTCCGTCCATTTGACATATTCTGTTGTTGCTCTTATAACTTCTACAGTTTTGATCGGATTGACTTCAAATTTATGCAGAGGTTTTGACTCATCAAAACCTTGGACGAGTTTAATTTTAGGATAAATCTAATGAGTTGTTCCATTTTTTCCAGAAGGGGGACTTGTACTCTTTTCACTCAATTTTATGGTGTCAGCAGTAAAGCTTCTGCACTTCTGATCAGACTGACTTCCTGTTTATACAGAAGCTTTGACTCAAATGAGCGGCTCCAGTTTTGGTGAGGGGGACTCCCCCCCCCCCCCCCCAAGTTCCAACTTTCATTTCACCTTTGAAAGTTTTTTTTGATCTTCATCATCGTTCCCCATCCACTGTTGTGGTAAGTTGTGTGCCCCCCAAAAAGAGCAGGAAGCCTTCCTTGCTCTGCATCTCTCGTTGCAGTTGAACACAATTCACTCTTAGGAATAAAGTGCAAACCCGACTTTAACCAAACCTTTTTATTATGATAAATCTTTGATCAAACAAATATGAATCCACATATTTCTGATTTATAAAATATCAACTTAAGTTTGAGAAAATTAACTTGAGGATGGGGTAGAGCTGGAGGCCATCATATCAATTTTCATGATATTCAGTTTTTGACATTGTCCAAGCAAAAAAAAAGAAAACGTAATGTTTACAATGAACAGACTAGGGAGCAATGTTGTAGTTGGAGCCTGTGGAGCTTGACCACCAGCGAGGCAAGATGGGATGCTTTCATTTGTGTTTTCTTCACCACCTTTGTCGTGACATCTTCAGATGACGTAGAGCAGTGGTCCCCAGCCATGGAGGGCCAAGACCCGGCAGCTTTTACCTCTAACCACTGTCTTCAGCAGGCAATTTCACTGAATTTCTTCTCACTGATTGCTGCTCAGTGGAAACACTTGCTGAAGACACTGAGTGAAAGAGAAAACCTGCAGGGTCTTGGCCCTCCATGACACATGGTTTGGGAACACTGAAGTAGAGCAATAACAAGGCCTTCAGTTTATTTTTGGCCGGCCTACTAATAAATTTGACTTTTTTTCCCCACCAGGTGTGTAAATTTGCAACAGTTTTTCCCAGTTTTGTAAATTTGGAACTTTTTTCCCCATTCACATATCCCACACAC
The DNA here is from genome assembly GCA_020510985.1 of Pholidichthys leucotaenia. Taxonomy (NCBI): domain Eukaryota; kingdom Metazoa; phylum Chordata; class Actinopteri; order Cichliformes; family Pholidichthyidae; genus Pholidichthys; species Pholidichthys leucotaenia. Next base: position 196,611,527 of record CM035844.1, on the reverse strand, counting down.
CATGCCACATCAATCTGTCAATCAATTACCCTCCGGGGATCAATCAAGTATACAAGATACAAAATCAAAAAAAAAAAAAGTTCAGTGTTTTGTACTTATAATTTTGCTAAAATATAAAAGGATGCACTACAGTGGGTCTCAAATATTTGTAAACGTGTCCTGTTATAGTACTGCGTGAGATTGACGATAGACTATAAACTAAATTATAATGGTGACTGAACAACTCCCATTCTCCAAAGTGCAAGATTCAACATTTATGAATATAACTCATAAAATATCACACAAATAAGTGAGCTGACAAAAAATAAACAATCAGTTCTTAAACAGTGGCTAATATTGGATGTCCCATTCATTTTCAGTTATTTTGTAATTAATATTCACACAATCAATCTCAGTTCAGTCCCTTTCATATTTGTCAAAGTCTAACGTGTGATTGCCTACATATAGGCTACACCTCTGTATTCCACTTTCAAACAGCCTACATTTGGGCCTGCAGAGCCTGATTGGGCTACCTGTTTCAGACAGGAATACTTGCTTTGTACGAGCATGCAATAGTAAATCTTGAGGAACAGTCAGCCCAGCTAACCTGCTCCTTTTCATATCCCCCCCCCCCCCCCCCCATTGGAGAGATGCACAGTAAAGCAGAGTGAAAGCATGTCTCCCCCCCCCCCCCCCCCCCTTGACAAGTTGGTTTTCTATAAGAGCAGATTGGAGATGCTTGGGCAAAGACCGAAGGGGGGGATTATGTTACGGGTGTGTCCGTCTGTCCCACTTTTGTGAAATCAACTTCTCCTACAGTTTTGGTCCGATTGTTTTGAAACTTGATACCATGATTTGATAAACTCTGATGCACATATTGCAATTTCATGGGATGACCTTGAGGTCAGAGGTCAGATTTTTCCCTAAATCTTATACACACAGTAACAACTGAAAGAAATGATGTAGGCTTTTCAAATTGATACAGTAGTTGTATCTCATACACATCTTGGATGACTTACTCCCTCACCTAACTATGGGTTTGGGGTCAAGGGGTCAAAGTTAACATTGCAGTTGCACTATGGTAAATGCTACATTTACTATTACTATAAAACGAGTAAAGCTAGGGCCAGGTTCACCTTGGGATCCTGGCCTGACTCAGGGTTTGGGGTCAAAAGGTCAAGGGTCAAGGTTAACATTCCTTATGCCTTATTACTGTACAATGCACAGGGTCACCAAACATAGGTCAATGCTAGGGTCACCAAACTTGCTGCACAGGTTCACCTTGGGATCCTGACCTTTGACCATGTTTGGGGTCAAAAGGTCAAAGTCCAAGGTTAGCATTTCTTATGCCTTATTACTGTACAAGGAGTAAAGCTAGGGCTACCACACCTGGTGCATGGGTTCACCTTGACATCGTGACCTCTCACTATAGGTTTCGGGCTCAGGGGGTCAGAGGTCAAAGTTGAAAGTTAACATTGCAGTTGCACTATGTTCTTCCTCTTCTTTCGGCTCCTCCCTTTAGGGGTCGCCACAGTGGATCATCTGTCTTTTCCTCCTGCCTGGCAGCTCCATCTTCAACATCCTTTGTCCAGTATATCCACTATCCCTCCACTGCACATGTCCAAACCATCTCAGCCTTGCCTCTCTTACTTAGTCTCCAAACTGCTCAACCTGAGCTGTGCCTCTGATATACTAATTTCTAATCCTGTCAATCCTAGTCACTCCCAATGAAAATCTGATCATCTTCAACTTTGCCACCTCCAGCTGTCTCCTGTCTTTTTGTCAGCACCACTGTCTCCAACCCACACATCATAGCAGGTCTCACTACCGTCTTATAAATCTTCCCTTTCACTCTTGCTGCTACCTTTCTGTCACATATCACCCCTGACCCTTGTCTACACCCACTCCACCCTGCCTGCACTCTCTTCTTCACCTCTCTTGTGCATTTTCCATTGCTTTGGATGGTTGACCCCAGGTATTTAAACTCATCTACTTTCACTACCTCTACTTCCATCTTGACGTTACATCTGCCTCCCCCTCATTCACACTCATGTATTCTGTCTTGCTTCTAACTTTTATTCTGCTTCTCTCCAGAGAATACCGCCACCTCACCAGGTTCTCTTCCACCTGCTCCCTACTCCCACTACAGATCACAATGTAGTCTGCAAACATCATGGTCCACAGAGACTCCTGCCTGACCTCATCTGTCAGGCTATCCATCACCATGGCAAACAAAAAGGGGCTCAGAGCTGATCCCTGATGTAATCCCACCCCCACCTTGAATCCATCCATCACTTCTACAGCACACTTCACCACTGTCTCGCTGTCCTCATACATGTCCTGCACCACCCTCACATACTTCTCTGGCACTCCTGACTTTCTCATACAGTACCACACTTCCTTTCTTGACATCCTATCATATGCTTTCTGTAGATCCACAATGACACAGTGCAACTCCTTCTGACCTTCTCTATGCTTCTCCATCAGCACTCTTAGAGCAAACATTGCATCTGTAGTACTCTTTCTTCATATAAAACCGTACTGCTGCTCACTGATTGTCACCTCTCCTCTTAACTTGGCTTCAACAGCTCTTTCCCATATCTTCATAGTGTGGCTGATCAACTTTATGCCTCTGTAGTTACTACAGCTCTGAGCATCACCTTTGTTCTTGGAAAATTGGTACCAAAACACTTCTTCTCCACTCCTCAGGCATCCTCTCACTCTCAAAGATTGTGTTACAGTCTGGTTAGAGTCTACTGCCATCTCTCCTAAACATCTCCATACCTCCACAGGTATGTCATCTGGACCAACCCCCTTTCCATTCTTCATCCTCTTCAAAGCTGTCCTCACTTCCACCTTGCTAATCCTCAGGAATTCCTTATTCACTTTCCTTCATCCATCCTCCTCTCTCTCTCATTTTCTTTATTCATCAGCTCTTCAAAGTACTCCTTCCACCTTCTCAACACACTCGCATCATTTGTTAGTACATTACCGTTTGTCCTTAATCAACCTAACCTGCTGTACATCCTTTCCAGCTTGATCTCTCTGTCTAGCCAGTCGATACAAGTCCTTTTCTCCTTCCTTAGTGTTTAGCCTCTCATACAACTCACTATATGCCTTTTCCTATGCCTTTGCCACCTCTCTCTTTGCCATGTGCCTAGATTCCAAATACTCCTGTCTACTTTCTTCATCTCCCAGACTATCCCACTTTTTCTTTGCTAACCTCTTCCTTTGAATACTTTGCTGTACCTCTTCATTCCACCACCAAGTCTCCTTGTCTTCCTTCCTCTGTCCATTGGAAACACCACATACCTTTCTACCCATTTCCCTAAATACTTTTACTGTACTTTCCCAGTCATCTGGTAATTCTTCCCTACCACCTAGAGCCCATATCAACTCCTTCCTGAACTCTGTGCAACCTTCTTCCTTCTGTAACTTCCCTCACTTAATCTTTGGTTTTGCCTTCACTGTTTTCCTCTTCTTGCTTTGCAAAGTCATCCTACAGACTACCATCCAATGCTGTCTAGCTACATTCTCCCCTGCCACCACCTTGCAGTCTCCCATCTCTTTCAGATTTCTCCTTCTGCATAAGATGTAGTCCACATGTGCACCTTCCTCCACTCTTGTAAGCCACCCTATGTTCCTATCTCTTCTTCAAGTATGTGTTCACCACAGCCATTTTCATCCTTTTAGTAAAATCCACAACTACTGTATCTGTCCTTCCACATTTCTCTCCTTAAGACCATACCTACCCAGGACCTCCTTATCACCTCTGTTCGCTTCACCTACATGTCTATTAAAGTCCACTCCAATCACCACTCTCTCCCCATTGGGAACACTCTCTACCACTTCATCCAACTTGGTCCAGAATTCCTCTTTCTCTTCTACCCAACATCCAACTTGTGGGGCATACACACTGACAACATTCAGCATCACACCTTTGACTTCTAGCTTCAAACTCATGATTCTATTACTATAAAACAAGTAAAGCTAGGGCCACCAAACCTGGTATACAGGTTCATCTTGGGATCCTGACCTCTCACTATGGGTTTGGGGTCAAAGGTCAACATAAAAATGCCTTATAAAGTATATCTCAACAACAAAGAAAGCTAGGTCACCAAACCTGGTACACAGGTTCACTCTGAGAGGTTCTGCCACAGTAATTATATTGAAAAGTGTAAAACTGATCTCTGCCAGTAAGTATTGGAATCTTCAAAGAAAATGGAGGCGAGGGATATTGCACTTGCCTCAGAGTGCTCTTGTTAACATTTCCAGCTCAAAAGGTTGTTTAAACATGCAGAAGTGAGAGCCGTAGAAAACAACTGCTGACTTATTGAAAACAGCCATTAGCTGCCCTTCACTCTGTGTCTTCATAAATGTGCCGGCTTTAAAAAAAAAAAAAAAAAAAAAACACTTCAGGACTTTCAGAGTGAAAATTCAGACTTTTCAAGGTTCCTCTTTTTAAAAGGGTGTTTTACCCAGGCTCTCTGGCTTCTCTTTGAATGATTTCCCATCAAAAGAATTTAGTTTCTACCTTGAGGTACAATCAGTACTTAATCTGTTCTGAATCAGCTGTTGGTTACAGGACAACATGTCTCTGGAATGCGTCTCAATTCACTGTGCTGAATGTAGAGTTTTTAAGTGTTTTTCCTAGTTTCTAAGCAAGTAAATTAAATAAAATGTAAATGCATCTGAAGTTAGATACTGAAAGAGTCTGAAATATAAACACGAAAGATACACAATGTTATGGTAAAGGCTGCATTTAGTCAGGCTAGTTTTTAATTTTCCCCTTATCTGGAGACGTCTTCGAAGTCTCCATGTATGTGTTCCTGATAACATTCAGCCACACACCTTTGCAGTTTCAATTTGCCAGTACGTCGTGCATGGTTAGTTTGCAAATTACACAGACTGAGGTCATTGGGTGACCACTCAGAGAGCAAAAATTGACCTGATCTCTCAGTGATCTCCTAAAGCCTTAAAAAAAAAAACTTTTGTGTAAATGTTAGAGATCATTGTAAGATTTTCTTGGCAATTTATTGAGCTTTAAAAAATACTTGAGAGACCTGGGGAGACTGCTTAGGGATCATTGAGCATTTGTTGGGGGACCATAGAGGTATATACTATATATTTGAGAGATATATTTTGCTCTTCTACCTCCTTTACACAGGGGTGGAGATTGTTGAGAGATTGGCCATTTTTTCCATCTTTCAGTGATCTCTTAGCTATTACCACGATCTCTGTGGCCTTCCAGTGAGCTCAATGGTCTCCACAGTTGAGGTTGTTTTGAGTCAATACAAAACAATCTTGAAACAATCTCCAAAGGGAAGTGATTTCTCAATGATCTCATTGATCTCCCAGTGATCTCTTAATGAGCTCGCAGCAATCTTTTGAGTTCTTTTAGTCCGTCATCAAATGCTCAGTGATCCCTCACTGATCTCTCAACCATCTCTACCTTTGGGGTGGAAAAAATTGGTGTTTATTGAAAGATCACTGTGAGATCATTGGGAGATCAGTGAGATTGTCAAGCAGTCAAGGAGCACTCACCAATAAGAAAGGAGTTCTTGTAAAATCTCAGATTACTGAAAACGAGCAACTGACTGTAGTTTACAGTGAATAGAAATTAACTAGCTTTTTGGATTTTGAAAACAATGTGTGAAACAAACAAATGACGATGTGTGAAAATAAAGCATTGAGTTATGGTGAACAAAGCAGCTGAACACTGGCGTGTTTAGTCAACATGGCTTCACTCTTTCAGTGGCACCGTACGCCCACCACTCAGGAGACAGACGGCTTCCAGGTGAAGCGGCCAGGAGATGTGAATGTGCGCTGTACTCTGCTGCTGATGCTCGACTACCAGGTGAGAGTGACATGATGTCCTGTAGCATTTACCATAATACCACGATGATACTCTCCTCTTACAAGTGTGTGGCTGATCCAGGGCACCAAATGAGCTCAGTGCATAAATCATCTGCTTCCACGGCGGTTCCACGAGGATGTGAGACGGAGCTGATGGATTGTATTGTCTCTCTCTGCAGCCTCCCCAGTTTAAGCTGGACCCTCGCTTGGCTCGCCTGCTTGGCATTCACACCCAGACTCGCTCCTGCATCATCCAGGCGCTTTGGCAGTACGTGAAGACCAACAAGCTGCAAGACTCCCATGACAAGGAGTACATCAACTGTGACAAGTACTTCCAGCAGGTGCAACATGCTCTGTACTATTATATTATCATAAAAAAATTACACTACAGACAGCATTCATGTTATGAGCTTTGTTCAGGTCAGTGCGTTATTTAAAGCAGAAATTTCCAACCTTTTTGGACCCAAGGGTTACTTTTCAACATTTATTGTGCATCTTCCAGGGATTCATTTTAAATTTTGATATCCTCAAAGATGCATATAAACAGTTTTAAAAGATCCAAAACAATTTGTTCTTTTACAGCGCCTTGAAAAAGCTGTAAAATCCTGTCTGAAACAGTCTGCTCATTAATATTAATAAGCCCCTAATCTGATTGGGTAAAGGTGGGTTTTTTTTTTTGTTTTAAAAAAATGCAGGCTAGTCATAAATGTGGAGGGAGTTAGGTTTTGTTTTGCCAACTGTGAGAACTGAAGGCAGGATTGTTGGTTTGTGACATCATAAAGTCAGGAAACTTAACCTGGCTATTTTGAGTTTAACTAAAACACCTGGAGTGTTTCTTTGTGAGGTGAACATTTTTGTACTTTAATGGTATACTGTATATGTGATCCACGGATGTATTTTTTTAAGGTTGAAACAAAAGAAAACACACTTTTGCACAATATTAATAATAATGCATCAGATTTATATAACGCTTTATCATAGACACTCAAAGACACTTTACAAATAGATACATTATTCATTCACTCCGGACAGACAATGGTAGCGGCAAGCTACTACTGTAGCCACAGCTGCCCTGGGGCAGGCTGACGGAAACGTGGCTGCCAATCCATGCCAACGGCCTCTCCAGCCACCACCGAACACTGATACACATTCATACCCAGTGCTATGGACCCTGGAGGCAAGGTGGGTAAAGTGTTTTGCCCAGGGACACAACGGCAGGATATCTGGGGAGAGCAGGATTCGAACCGCCAAACAGCCGGTTATTAGACGACCTGCTTTACCTCCTGAGCCACTGCCGCCCCAAATTATTAGTATTCCTCCATCCCTATATCAGTCCATTCCTCCTGTAGATTCAAGATTCAAAGGCTTTTTTTATCATGTTGTCGTCGTCGCCATAGCAGTCTGTCAGGGTGACGATCCATGTGCGCAATTAAGAAATGCTACATTTCCTGAGCAATGAAATTCTTACTTTGCTCTCCGAACGAATTGCAAGGTAATAGGTACAGAAACAACAATTCTAAGGTCATGACACAGTAGCTTACAGTAACTCAATCCTAATACTAATGGATTCTAATAACACACATACCAACACACAGGCAGTTAGGACTCCTTAAGCATACCTTAATACTAAATACTAAAACTGAGTACTAATAACACCATGTACAATGTGCAAATAAACATTGTGCAACCTGATGTGAACCTGAGATGGCATAGACCTATATACAGTGTGCAAATGAGCATTGTGCAACAGTGTATAATTACAAGTTACAAATTAGTACCCGGTGCCAATTTCTGTAACGGTAGTACCAGTAGACTGTGCATGATAAGTAGCAGCAGAGATGATATGGACATCAGACGGGTGAGACTGTATCTACTGTACAGGTGAGCAGTGTGCAAGTTTAGCAGCCGGTGTGTGAGTTCCAATATGCAAAGCTGTGTTACAGAGTTTTGGGAGTTATCTGTTCAGGAGTCTGATGGCAGTGGGAAAGGAGGAGTTCTTCAGTCTGGTTGTCCTGCATTTCACACTTCTGTACCTCCGGCCTGAGGGTAGAAGTGTGGTGAACAGTCTGTGTTGGGGGTGGGTGGGGTCCTGGAGGATGGCGTCAGCTCTCCTTTGGACTCTGCGGTGGCAGATGCTCTGCAGAGAGGAGAGTGGAGTCCTGATGATCATTCTCCACTGTCTTCACCACTCTGCAGGCGTTTGCGTTCCAGGGCAGTGGTGCTGCCGTACCACGCAGTGATGCAGTTGGTCAGGATGCTCTCGATGATGCAGCTGTAGAAACTGTTGAGGATCCTGGAGGACATGCCAAACTTCTTGAGCCTCCTCAGAAAGTATAGTCGCTGTTGAGCTCGCTTTAACCAGCTCTTAGGTGTTTTGTGTCCACTTAAGGTCCTCGCTGATGTGGATGCCCAAGTATTTAAAGCTGCTCACCCTCTCCACTTCAAGCTTCTGGATGAACAGCGGCGGATAGGGTCTCCTCCTCCCTTTCTTCATGCCCACTATCATCTCCTTTGTCTTGGCCGTGTTGAGGGTGAGGTTGTTGTCCTCACACCATGACACCAGGTTGGCCATCTCCCTCCTGTAGGATGCTTTATCACCAGTGATGCATCCTATCACTGCTGTGTCATCTGTGAACTTTAGGATATTGTCCTTGTGGAAGGCAACACAGTCATGGGTGAAGAGGCTGTAGAGGATGGGGCAGAGAACACAACCCTGTGGAACACCTGTGTTTGTGATGATGCTGGCTGAGGTCCCGTTACCCATCCTGACAGACTGGGGCCTGCCAGTTAAAGTCCAGTAGCCAGTCACAGAGGGTGGGGTGCAGGACAAGTGAAGACAGTTTGTCTGTAAGTTTGTGGGGGATGACCGTGTTGAAGGCGGCGCTGTAGTCGACAAAGAGCATTCTAATGTAGGAGTCTTTATCTTCTAGGTGGGAGAGAGAATAATGGAGCGCTGCAGCGATGGCATCTGAGGTGGACTTGTTGGGCCAGTAAGCGTACTGCAGGGGGTCAAGGGTGCTCTATATGCTGTCCTGAATGAGGGGCAGCACCACTCTCTTGAAGTACTTCATGATGATTGGAGTGAGCGCTACCGGTCTGTAATCATTCACACAGGTCAGCGGGCTCCTTTTGGGAAGAGGGATGATGGTTGTCATTTTGAAGCAGGAGGGGACTATGTTCTGGTTGAGGGAGAGGTTGAGATTGCTGTGAGAATGTCAGTCAGCTCGGCAGCGCATGCTCTGAGGGCCCGCCCAGGTACAGTATCTCACAAAAGTGAGTACACCCCTCATATTTTTAAAATATATCTTTTCATGGAACAACAATGAAGATATGACACTTTGTTACAATGTAAAGTAGTCAGTGTACAGCTTGTATAACAGTGTAAATTTGTTGTCCTCTCAAAATCACTCAAAACACAGCCATTAGTTAGTACACCCTTAAGTGAAAATGTCCAAATTGTGCCCAACGTGTCAATATTTTGTGTGGCCACCATTATTTTCCAGCACTGCCTTAACTCTTCTGGGCATGGAGTTCACGAGAGCTTCACAGGTTGCCACTGGAAACCTCTTCCACTCCTCCATGATGACATAACTGAGCTGGTGGTTGTTAAAGACCTTGCGCTCCTCCACCTTCCATTTGAGGATGCCCCACAGATTCTCAATAGGGTTTAGGTCTGGAGAGATGCTTGGCCAGTCCATCACCTTCAGTTTCTTTAGCAAGGCAGTGGTCGTCTTGGAGGTGTGTTTGGGGTCGTTAGCATGTTGGAATACTGCTCTGCGGCCCAGTTTCCAAAGGGAGGGGGTCGTGCTCTGCTTCAGTATGTCACAGTACATGTTGGCATTCATGGTTCCCTCAATGAACTGTAGCTCCCCAGTGCCGGCAGCACTCATGCAGCCCCAAACCATGACACTCCCACCACCATGACTGACTGTAGGCAAGACACACTTGTCTTTGTACTCCTCACCTGGGTGCAGCCACACACACTTGACACCATCTGAACCAAATAAGTTTATCTTCGTTTCATCAGACCACAGGTCATGGTTCCACTCATCCATGTCCGTAGTCTGCTTGTCTTCAGCAAACTCTGTGCAGGCTTTCTTGTGCATCATCTTTAAATGGGGCTTCCTTCTGGGACGACAGCCATGCAGTCCAATTTGATGCAGCATGTGGCGTATGGTCTGAGCACTGACGAGCTGACCCCCCCACCCCTTCAACCTCTGCAGCAATGCTGGCGGCACTCATACGTCTATTTTCAAAAGACAACCTCTGGATATGACGCTGAGCATGTGCATTCAACTTCTTTGATCGACCATGGTGAGACCTGTTCTAAGTGGAACCTGTCCTGTTAAACCACTGTATGGTCTTGTCCACCATGCTGCAGCTTAGTTTCAGGGTGTTGGCGATCTTATGGCCAAGGCCATCTTTATGTAGAACAACAATTCTTTTTTTCAGATCCACAGAGAGTTCTTTGCCATGAGGTGCCATGTTGAACTTCCAGTGACCAGTATGAGAGAGTGCGAGAGCGATAACACCACATTTAACACACCTGCTCCCCATTCCCACCTGAGACCTTGTAACACTAAGGAGTCACGTGAAACCGGGGAGGGAAAATGGCTAATTGGGCACAATTTAGACATTTTCACTTAGGAGTGTACTCACTTTTGTTGCCAGCGGTTTAGACACTAATGGCTGTGTGAGTTATTTTGAGGGGACAGCAAATTTACACTGTTATACAAGCTGTACACTGACTACATTGTATCCAAGTGCCATATCTTCAGTGTTGTCCCATGAAAAGATTTAATAAAATATTTACAATAATGTGAGGGGTGTACTCACTTTTCTGAGATACTGTATGTTGCCTGGTCCTGCTGTCTTGCGGGGGTTGATATTCCTCAGTGCTTTGTTTACCTGGCCTGGTGAGGCTCTTAGTGGGGATGGGGGGGGGGGGTGTGAGTGTGTGTCTCTTCTCTGTGTTGTAGCTGGTGATCTCAAAGCAGGTGTAAAAGATGTTGAGATCATCCAGCAGGCTGTCTGTGGAGCTGGTGGTGCTGCTGTTGGTCCTCTTGTAGTCTGTGATGTGTTGCAGGCCTTGCCACATGCGCCCCGGGTCAGGAGTGGAGTAGAGGCTGTCCAGCTTTTTTCTGTACAGCCTCTTGGCTGTTGTTATAGCCTTTCTCAGTCCATACTTTGCAGCTTTGTACTCGACCTCACAGCCTGATTTAAATGCACGAGAGCGAGCACGCAGCATCTGACGTACCTGACTGTTGATCCAGGGCTTCTGGTTAGGGAACTTCCTGACCTGTATGGTGGGTACTATGGTATCAACGCACGTGCTGATGTACCCAGTCACGTATTTAGCATAATCCTGTATGTTTACAGAAGAGTCCCCTCGGGTGGCTGCAGCTTTAAACACATCCCATTCTGTGCAGGCAAAACAGTCTTGTAGAGTGCTCCGAGTCTCTGGAGTCCAGCGCTTAATTTGCTTAATAACAGGGTTTGTTTGTTTCAGCTTTTGTCTGTAGGCTGGATACATAAATGGTGAGATGTGATCTGACTGTCTGACGTGGGGGCGGGGTGCCACTCTGTAGGCGCCACTTATGTTGGAATAGACATGATCCAATGTGCTTTTATTGTGGGTGGGAATCTCCACATGCTGGTAATATTTGGGGAGTACAGTCCGTAAATTGCACTGGTTAAAGTCGCCAGCAACAGTAAAAACAGTATCGGGATGTTTCATCTCTACTGCGCTGATGACGTCATGGAGTTTGTTTAGCGCTACTGTGTAGTTGCTTTGCGGGCAGATGTAAACAGCGGCCAAAAACACAGCGGTAAATTCCCTCGGCAGATAATAGGGATGGCATTTCAGCAGTAAAAACTCCATGTCGGGCGAGCAGTGCTTGTAGACGGTTTGTACATCTCCGCACCATGAGTGGTTTATAAATACACACACACACCCGCCCCTCGTCCTACCAGAGTCTCCTGTTCTGTCCGCCTGGTGTGTTGAGTGCATCGTGCTCTCCGGGACTCTGTTTGAAAGCCAGGTCTTGCAGAAAATTAGGGCACAGCACTCTGTCTCCTGCTGGTCTTCAATCCTTGCTCTTAGTTCCTCTAGCTTTTTTTTTTTTTTTTTTTTTTTTTTTTACAAAGACCGCATGCTTGCCATTAAGAGGCTGGGTAACGGTGGCCGGTTGGAGCGAGCCTTTAGCCTAGCATGTAGCCCTCCTCTCTTGCCTTGCCTTCAGCCCCGCCTCCGACGCACTCTCTTGGTGTCAGCATGCTCATGCGGGCTCAGTGCTTCGGGGCCTTCCTGGGGATGCATATGGTCACCACGGGGGTGGACGATGTATTGCGGGTTGGGTGGTATAAAACCAGGAAACTCCGTGTGGCTACTTGACTTGGCGATATCCAGAAGTGTCTGTCGGTCGTATGTTAGCAGTGCATGACCTCCATGCACTGTAGATAGAAAAGCAACTATGCAAAAAAGGAGAAGTCAGCATTCGGGAGCGGAACGAGCAAAGACGTTCGTCAACGGTGGGCGCCATCTTGCCTGTATCTCACAGAGCGGCAAATGCTGAGCGTTCATGAACGTTGCACTTTTTGGGTTTTGTCGGGGTTTGTAAAAGGTTGCCAAACAGTTTTTAAGGTCACCAAAAGTTTTTCTTGTGGCATTTTTTTTTTCACATGTTCAAGAAAAAAATTGTATATGCGTTTTTCCACAAACAGTGGCACAATAGTTGCAAGCATTTGCAAACAACTGAAACATGTTGTTGCTAAAGTTCATTTTGGTTCACCTAGTACTGAACACCAGCAACTGTTTAAGACCCTTTGAGAAAACTGTTGCCAAACTGCTTTGCAACCTTTTACAAACCCTGACAAAACCCAAAAGGCGCAGCGTTCCTGAAAGTTCCTCCGCATTCGCCGCTCTGTGAAATATCGGCTTGATTTTTCACTTGATTTTCGCCAATATTTGTCAAAAAGATCATTGTGGTAACTGTGGCACAGGTGTAGTGGAGTTGACTTCTGATCGGAGGGTCAGTGGTTTGATTCCCGCTCTGTCTGCAGTCTGTATGTCAGTGCCCTTAAGCAAGACACTGAACCTCCTTGTCTTTGACGCTGTCAAGCCAATCGTTGAGTTCTTCCCACTCATGTCGGTACTTTTGCAAACGTTTTACATTTGACTGATGCACGGGGTGGACTATTGGGACACAGTGCAGCTGTAGACTTGTTGGTCTGTGGGAAGCCGGCAAGCTTCTACGGCTGCTGCTGAGCCCGCCCAGCTATCTCTTGCCCAATCACTGTCGAGTGATGATTTCACACTCGTAAAAGTAAACAAATCAACCAACAACTACTGAGTAGGAGGGCAACATGCAGAATGTGGATGAGATGATGCTGCGTTAAAGGCACCTAGTAAATACAGGACAAACAGTGTCCTGTATTGATTCAGTGCAGTGTATTTTTGTGTAAAAAAAACAAACAAAAAAACCCAAAACAGGACAATACTGTATTTTACAGGACGGGTGGCAGTCATATAGAGCAGGGGTGTCCAATCATGTGCCATAGAGGGCCAAGACCCTGCAGGCTTTACCTCCAACCAATGTCTTCAACAGCAGATTCCACTGAATTTCTTCCCACTGATTGCTGATAAGTGAAAACACCTGCTGAAGAGACTGGGTAGAAGAGAGAACCTGCAGGGTCTTGGCCCTCCATGGCACATGATTGGACACCCCGGTAGTAGAGCAAAGACGGAGCACCAAATGACTTAGACAGCCAAATATAGAACATTAAATTATTTAAAATCATGAGAAAGTTTCAAGTGTACAAGAAAAAAAGTTTCAAATTACAAGAACCAAATGTAAATGCATGAGAAAATTTTTTAAATTTACTTGAAAATAAATTACCAATGTATTTGAAAAGTTTCAAATTTTGAGGTTACAGTAGTAATTGCGCAAGTGACATCTCAAAGTGCTTACAGTGAGTGCATTATTCATTCACTCCAAACAGACAGTGATAATGGTAAGCTACCTCTGTAGCCACAGCTGCCCTGGGGCAGACTGACAGAAACGTGGCTGCCAGTCCACACCAACGGCCTCTCCAGCCACTACTGAACAAATAAATACAAACAAATAAAGAGAAAATAGCCATAATTTTCAGAGGAAAAAACTCCAACTAGCAAGAGTGAAGTTGTTACTACTGGAGTATTTTTTATTTTTTTTTTAGTGGATACTTCCTTGCACAAATAATCTTTATGGTGTCTACTCATAGTTGAGCAGTCAGTATAAGGTAATGCTGCTTTTACTTGAGTACAATTCTTGGATATTCTACACACCTCTGGTTGTGTTTTGACTAAAGCTGATTTTGTTTGTGCTCTTTCTGCAGATTTTTGACTGCCCTCGCCTGAAGTTCTCTGAGATCCCTCAGCGCCTCACTAATCTCCTACTGCCCCCTGACCCCATCGTCATCAACCATGTTATAAGGTACATAATAATCATACATGTTTAATTTGGTTTCTTCCCCTTACAACCCCAGTTCTGGTGAAGTTGTGATGGTGTGTATAATGTAAATAAAAACAAAATGCAATGGGCCTCATGCAGGAACTGTTAGTACTAACAGATGTGTTTGTAAATGTAGTTAGCATGTAAGTGTACTCTGTTACTGTTAGACATATGGTCAAAGGTTAGGATGCTGTGATTTTTGAATTTTAGTTCACTTTTTGCACCAGTGTAGTTTGTCTGCTCCATGAGTATAGGTGGTATGACGGCGATACAGGACCCTCCACCCCCACCCAGAATGCATGCCCTTAAATGGTAGTTTTGGGGCATCAGTTATGCAAATCTTCATTTCACATGCACTCACTCACTTACACATGGGTAGAATTCACTATTTTTACACCTGCTGTTTACACACATTTGGAGGACATATGAGCATTTGTTATGCCTCGGTGAAACAGAGGCATACAGTAATCAGTTAGTGTGTCTGCTTGTGGCTGTGTATCTGTCCGTCTGTCTTGCTGCTTCAGCTCACCCGGTCAAAATTAAGTGGAACTAAAGGCTTGTATCATTCTATCGCCATATTTTCTTCACTTTTAATTTGCCAGAATTTCAAAATAAGTTTTTAAAATAAACACAAAGTTAACTCACCATTTCTGTCGATGCCGCAGCGAAAAATGTATTTTAATAACTATCCCGGGCCAGTAGAGGTCGGAGTGCCACTTTTTTTACAGCCGCCCATGCTACCATGCCACAGGCACAGAGGCACAGCACCTTGGTGCTTTCACTGAATCAGGAGTGGCTCCTTAGTACCAACGTCGCTCACTAACAAAATACACGTGATTTACACATACTAACACTAACATGTTCCTGCATGATGCCCAATGAATCAAAATTGCTTTTCAACCTATATTCAATTGTATACACTACAAAGATGAGATATTTAATGTTCAAACTGATAAACTTTTTTTTTTTCTTTCTGCAAATATTCACTCATTTTGAATTTGATGCGTGCACCAAGTTCAAAAAAGCTGGGACAGGGGCACGTTTACCACTGTTACATCACCTTTTCTTCTAACAAGACTCAGTGGGCCTCATCCATGAAATGTGAGCAGAACAGATTTGTTCATAAATTGTTAATAGAGGGAAATCTATGAACATTTTGGCATTCATCAAAATGTTAGTAGCGCTGAACTTTCCATAACTACAAACAAAATCTACTCCTGTCTCCGACCACTCGTAGTGTGTGGCCAAGTTCCACCCTATGCAGGACATACTGAATGCACTGAGGAGCTCATTTAGCAGCAGACTACATCATCCTAGGTGCACAACCGAGAGGTTTCGCAGGTCCTTCCTACCTATGGCTGTCAGACTGTACAACCTAAGCAGGGCTGCTCACAGAGATAGCAAAAAGACATGACAACCTAATAGTATTGAATGCAAAAGACGCAATAGACTTACACAATGGTCCCATCTGGTATACAACTAGGAAAATACCGGTTGCTATGGAGGGTGAGAATATGTATGGGTACATAATCATACCATGTAGGATAACTAAGTAGACTGTTGTGCTGTTTCATTCCATCTAGCTACAATGCTCCGCACTGTGTGTTTATATATTCATTCCATCTAGCTACAATGCTCCGCACTGTGCTTATATATTCATATATTTATTCCATCTAGCTACAATGCTCCGCACTGTTTATATATTTACATATTTATTCCATCTAGCTACAATGCTCCGCACTGTGTGTTTATATACTCACACATTTATTCCATCTAGCTACAATGCTCCGCACTGTCATTTATATTTATATGTACACTCGCTGCTCTTGTTTTTCTCTTGCCTTCTGATTGTTGCTCTGAGTGTTGCTATCCCTGTGCTGTTGCAATCCTGGAATTTCCCCATAGTGGGACTAATAAAGGCTTATCTTATCTTAAATGCACCGAAACATCACTTGTCATTACCACAAAT
Organism: Pholidichthys leucotaenia; assembly: GCA_020510985.1. Lineage (NCBI taxonomy): Eukaryota > Metazoa > Chordata > Actinopteri > Cichliformes > Pholidichthyidae > Pholidichthys > Pholidichthys leucotaenia. The sequence goes on along the minus strand of CM035844.1, from coordinate 196,595,231 downwards.
TTCAACTTTAATTAACCTTAAACTGTTCTGTGTCATGTTTACAATATACAAATGCCGTTAAAACATGTTTCTTCAACATGACTGAAAATAGCCCTTAATAGATTTAGCTTAATTAATCAGCAGCTCGTATATTTAAGCTTCAGATTGTCATGAACTGAGCCGGTGTTTTCCTTCAGGCTCAGTTCTGGCCGTTCTGTGGCTCAGGTATCGGGTTATTTATGTATTATCTTTTGAGTTCTTGTTGTTTTTATGTCTTCGTCCTTTTCTTTTCCATGCCTGTGGCCACCGCTCTGGCCGGCGGCTGTTAGGCAGCCTCTTTAACCTACATTCGTGTGGGCGTTGTTTTAACACTCGCTGATCCGACTACGCCCCCTCTCTCTTGACAGCCAGCTGATTCCTCCTTGGTAATTCTTTCCCATGCCTCGTCCAGGTGTGCCCAATTTGTGGTGCCAGCAGTGCTTGTACTTAAGCAGCCTTTGCCAGTCAAGCATTGCTGGACCATTGTACTAGTCATATGATGTTTTTTCGCTGTATGAAGGTTTGTGTGTGCTCGCTGAAGACTTGGACTGCTCCTGTTTCGTGAGTAAGACTGTTAGTGTTTCCCTGTGTAGTATTGCTGCTACGCTTAGGCTCTTTTGCCCAGTTTCTTCCTCCTTAGCCAGTCGAGCCTCCTAGAGGACTCCAAGTTCACCCGAGCTTAAATATTATTTGTATTATGTCTGTGGCCACGGTACACAGTGGTCTGCACGCTCGCTGCGTGAGCCATTTTGTGTACACTGTTACCTTTTTGTTAGTTTATTTTGGAACTGTCAGCCTTTGTGTTTAATAAATGTGTGGTGGTGAAAACCTGCGTGTAAATCCATTCTTCCTTCTCCATGCGCTGTGTAAAAAGGCACAGGGAGGCTTGTGACACAGATTAGCTTTCTTAAAAATCTGGATGAGTTAATTAAATTACTATCCTAGCTTTTATTTAGACTATGCGTTAAATAAAAAAAATCTGAAATCCAAAAAGCTTAAAAACGTTATATATTTTTGAATTATAGACTTCAATTAAAAGACAAGTTTTACCAGTTCAAATTATCTCAGTGCTTATATGATTTTATGAAACTTATTAGGCCATTGCCCTAATTCTCACCAAACTGTCAGTGATCCTCTGATAGGTTCGCATCCAGGTTGAGCTCAAAGTCATTGACAAAGGTCAGGAGATCTGGGCGTCCTCCTATAAATTACCCCACTGTTCGGCAAACTCACTGCTTTAGGTCAAGGTCAGCAGTCAGCAGATTTGAGGGCTCTCGGGGTGATTTTGTCAGGCTGGAATGAGCTACTCAGTCTGGTTTTTTGCAGTATAAATAAAAACGATGGAGCTTTCATGCATTCATTATTGAATACAAGCCCAAGAAAATATTTCAAGCCTTTTTAATATAATTTTGATTGTTAGTAAAATAGAATATCATGCTTTGTAATTTGAGATGCACTAGTAAATGTACAGTTGCTCACCCATTGTTTTGAGGAATGGAGGCATTAAAACACGTTTCAATGCATATTTATTGACAGCGATTTTTTTTTTTTTTTTTTAAACCAGTGCAGTGTGGACAGAATTTTTTTAATAAATGGAGGAAAAAAAATCCAATTTTTAAAACCAGCCTTGTATGTGTGGACTAGGCCTTGGATGTTAAAAAAAACAGATGGAAGATATAGTGCAATTGTATTAGCTTTAAAACCTGGCCTTTTGGGTTTTTTTTCTTCATAATAGATCAGTTAAGTACCTCTATCATAAACATAAAGCTAAACATTTTGCAGCTAGACTGAAATATTCCAGAATGAGATTGCACCACACACTGGCCCTCTTGACACCAAATTTCTACTGTATAGAAACAGGGTTATCGAAGCCTGCTATTATTGACTGTACAGGGAAACAAATAAGACAAGAAACCTCCAATTATGGAGCAGATTCAGGAAATCACTCCCATTGTGTAATGATTTTCTCTTCTACTCAATACAAAATGACCTTTTATTGCTCAGTTTTCTTTTTCATTTCCATGTTTTTCTTTTGTTCAGCGTGGATCCCAATGACCAGAAGAAGACGGCCTGCTACGACATTGACGTGGAGGTGGAGGACCCCCTGAAGAGCCAGATGAGCAGCTTCCTTCTCTCCACCGCTAACCAGCAGGAAATCGCCTCACTTGACAACAAGGTGAGATCACCGCCATTGCCAAAATCTGTACTGATATTGTTTTAACATTTTTTTTATTTTTTTTTTAATTTTTTTTTTTAACTGATATCATTGCTGAGGCTGAGCAGGAAGGAAGTGAGGGACAGAAAGAGGACGATGCGTAGTAATGCTGCTGTAATTTCATCTGTGGGCTTGGTTTTCTGATTCTGAAGCAAAAATAATTTGTGGTTGTTGTGCATAGGTGTCTACCAAATCCATGCACAACAACGGCAGATTATTTGTAATTTTTTTGGGGGGGGACCAATTAAGTGAAATTAGAACATTTCTCACAGAGGCCTGAATGATCCAGGGAACCTTGGAGGGGGAACATGCAGACTCCACACAAATACGCACATGATGGTCTTGACCTGGGATCAACCCTGCATTAAATCCCTTTCACTGTGAGGCAGCAGTGTTAGCCACTGAGACACTGTGCTGCCCAAAATCAGTCTTTGTACAGTAGAGCTTCTCAGAAAGACTTTCCAGAAAAATCAAACCACCATCTCGCTGCAATTTATTTTAACAATTTGTGTGCTGTTCACTAAACAAAAGCTTCAAAGAATTCTTTGTTATACATTTTACAGACACTAGCCAGAAAATGTTGAAGCCCAGTCAGGATAATAGAACCTATTAAGTACACGAGTGAGTCAGTATCTGTAGTTGTAGTTAACAATAATGGCCTGGACCCAAGAACAGTGATGGACATAAGTCAGCGAGCTGCTCGGTAATGGTCTGATGTTACTATGGCACAAAGGGGGGGGGAAAAGTATTCATGGCCTTGGTAATCAAAACACATTTTTCAATAACTTCTGAGGCTGAAGTTCTGAAAATGATTTCATAACATGAGTTGGCACAGAAATAAGGAGCTGTGTTTAATACATTACAAATAAAACCTTTACAAAGGGTTTCCTGATTCCATGTGTATATCTTTATCTGTATTTGTATAAACATACATATCATGTTTTTGAAAATGCAACCCATAAATCATATTGAGGTTACAAAATAGATTTTTAGGAGTTGGAGTTTTTATTAGTCCCGACTATGCTTTTTGGGGTTTCCCTTTATTTTAGTGGGCTGTATAGGATTTTTGTGACAATATATGGTCTGCAAAGTCAAACAGCCCAAAGTCCTCCTGCACAGGAGTTCTTCTCTCAAACAGAAACTGGGACTACAGATCTGCCTGAAGTACCTTGTTTGGATTTGCTGTTCTCTTCTGTGAGGCGATCGCGTCATTACTTAGGGTGGATTCACACTGCAACGTTTGGACCAACTTTTACCGACGTTTTAGTGAACGTCTGACTCTGCTGGCAAAAGTTGGTAAAAGTTAATGATAGGTGGTGTTTGTTGGCAAATGCTGGCCAAAGTTGTGTTCTTTGCCAACATTTGGAAATACACGTTGGTGAAAGTTGTGCTCAGTTTGTAGAAGTTCCTGAGCACTGGGGCTAAGTTATGAAGAGTTTTCCTAAGTCGGCCTGAGTTAAGCTCCACTGGCAAATGTTGACTGAAATGCTGGTGGAAGCAGATGTTTTTAGATCGAAACTCACTTCAGACATGCACGGACGCAAGAGAAATGGAGAGTAGGGGGAATTTAAAAAAGAAAAATATATAATCTCCCAAAAATGTAACAATCCAAAAGGAAAAAAAAATTCCTGATTGCAAAATTTACTGTTCTTAATTTTCTGCTCCATGCCTAAACATTCTCCATGATTTATTGGTTTGGCTTCCTTCCATTGTGGGGAATCAAAACGCTGATGTGTCAAAAAGTAAGCGACATTTAACAGGATTTTATGTTATTTTAATGGAGAGAGTTGTAACAGTCAAAATACAGTATAATCACCCATCATTTTATTTATATGATGATACATTAAATAGTTTTTATCCCCTGCCAGACAAAGCCCAAAGGGGTCAAAGAGAGGTTGTGTTATGGGTCAGGCTGTCCGTCCGTCTGTCCCATTTTTCTGAAATCAACTCCTCCTAGTTTTCTCCTGATTGTTTTGAAACTTGGTACCATGCTTCAATATACACTGAGGACACGCATATTAAGGGAAGGAGATAAGGACCTGTACTTATACAGCGCTTTTCTAGTCTCAAAGACACTCAAAGCGCTTTCACTAGTACTAATCCTCTATTCTAAGGGCCTATAGGAGACCGATATCTAGGGACAATTTAGAACAACCAGTTAACCTAACATGCATGTCTTTGGATTGTGGGAGGAAACCGGAGCCCCCGGAGTAAACCCATGCAGCACAGGGAGAACATGCAAACTCCACACAGAAAGGTTCCTACCCCTGCCTGCCTGGGGATTCGAACCTGGAACCTTCTAGCTGTAAGGCAACAGTGCTAACCACTGCACCACCGTGCTGCCCATCATATTGCAACTTGGTTTTGATCGGATGATTGTTGCAGGAATTGTAACCCCTGACCCATGACCTCCTGTTTCACCTCACTTCATAGACAGTAACTGCCTTGTGAAATCAGCGCCTCCTACAGTTTTGTTCTGATTGTTTTGACACTTGGTACCATGGTTTGATATACTCTGATGATGTGCATATTGCAATTTAACTCTCATCGGATGACAAAAGTCAAAGGTCTGATTTTCCCTAAATCTTGTAAACACAATAACTACTGAAAGAAATGATGTAGACTTTTCAAATTGATACAGTGGTTGTATCTAATACACATCATGGACAATTTACAGTGCATCTGGAAAGTATTCACAGCGCTTCACTTTTTCCACATTTTATCATGTTACAGCCTTATTCCAAAATGGATTAAATTCATTTTTTCCTCAAAATTCTACACACAATACACCATAATGACAACGTGAAAAGTTTGAGGTTTTTGCAAATTTATAAAAAATTTAAAAAACTAAAATCACATGTACAGTGGGGCAAAAAAGTATTTAGTCAGCCACCAATTGTGCAAGTTCTCCCACTTAAAAGATGAGAGATCTCCAATTTTCATCATAGGTATACCTCAACTATGAGAGACAAAATGAGAAAAAATCCAGAAAATCACATTGTCTGATTTTTAAAGAATTTATTTGCAAATTATGGTGGAAAATAAGTATTTGGTCACCTACAAACAAGCAAGATTTCTGGCGCTCTCAGACCTGTAGCTTCTTTAAGAGGCTCCTCTGTCCTCCACTCATTACCTGTATTAATGGCACCTGTTTGAACTCATTATCAGTATAAAAGACACCTGTCCACAACCTCAAACGGTCAGACTCCAAACTCCACTATGGCCAAGACCAAAGAGCTGTTAAAGGACACCAGAAACAAAATTGTAGACCTGCACCAGGCTGGGAAGACTGAATCTGCAATAGGTAAGCAGCTTGGTGTCAAGAAATCAACTGTGGGAGCAATTATTAGAAAATGGAAGACATACAAGACCACTGATAATCTCCCTCGATCTGGGGATCCACACAAGATCTCACCCCGTGGGGTCAAAATTATCACGAGAACAGTGAGCAAAAATCCCAGAACCACACGGGGGGACCTAGTGAATGACCTGCAGAGAGCTGGGACCAAAGTAACAAAGGCTACCATCAGTAACACACTATGCCGCCAGGGACTGAAATCCTGCAGTGCCAGACGTGTCCCCCTGCTTAAGCCAGTACATGTCCAGGCCCGTCTGAAGTTTGCTAGAGAGCATTTGGATGATCCAGAAGAGGATTGGGAGAATGTCATATGGTCAGATGAAACCAAAATAGAACTTTTTGGTAAAAACTCAACTTGTCGTGTTTGGAGGAGAAAGAACACCATACCTACTGTGAAGCATGGGGGTGGAAACATGCTTTGGGGCTGTTTTTCTGCAAAGGGACCAGGATGACTGATCCGTGTAAAGGAAAGAATGAATGGGGCCATGTATCGTGAGATTTTGAGTGAAAACTTCCTTCCATCAGCAAGGGCATTGAAGATGAAACGTGGCTGGGTCTTTCAGCACGACAATGATCCCAAACATACCGCCCGGGCAACAAAGGAGTGGCTTCGTAAGAAGAATTTCAAGGTCCTGGAGTGGCCTAGCCAGTCTCCAGATCTCAACCCCATAGAAAATCTTTGGAGGGAGTTGAAAGTCTGTGTTGCCCAGCGACAGCCCTAAAACATCACTGCTCTAGAGGAGATCTGCATGGAGGAATGGGCCAAAATACCAGCAACAGTGTGTGAAAACCTTGTGAAGACTTACAGAAAACGTTTGACCTCTGTCATTGCCAACAAAGGGTATATAACAAAGTACTGAGATGAACTTTTGTTATTGACCAAATACTCATTTTTCACCGTAATTTGCAAATAAATTCTTTAAAAATCAGACAATGTGGGGACTTCCGGGAAGATGGCGGAGAGACATAACGCTTAAACAGAGAGCTCTCCCTAGCCGGATTAAAAATCATCGGTAAATGGCCAACTCGACATAAGCGGATCAATAAACTAAGGGATGAAAACACGAAGGAGCCGGGCACAAGGACAAAAGCAGAGTAAAATTAAAGAATTCCTCTTCAACAACGCAGGAGAAACCGCTGAACACGGGGCCCAAAAAAACGAGGTGACCGCAGCAGAGAAAATGGAAGACACAAAACTCGATACCATGAACACTGGCATCGCCAGTTTGGGTAAAGAGTTGAGAGACTTCAAACGGCAGCTACAACAGGATTTAGCGGCTCTTAAGGAGGAGCTGAAAAAAGAGATTAAGGAAGAAATTATGGGCCTCCGAAGAGAAATGGAGTGCAAGCTAGCAGAAAACATGGAGGAGCTGCGCTCCCAGCGGGCGTGTATGACAGAAGCGCAGGCCCGAATATCAGAGCTGGAAGATTGGAATAGCGAGGCAAGCGAACAGCTGCAGACCCTGACGGCACAAATGCAGAGGATGCAGGAGAAAGTAACCGACTTGGAGAGCAGGTCCAGACGGGGCAATATACGCATCTTCGGGATCCCGGAGGGCATTGAAGGCAACTCGATGACGAAATTCATGGATCAGTTCTTAAAAAAAGAGCTGGAACTGCCCAGCGAAGCGGATCTGCAGATTCAACGAGCGCACAGAGCCTCGGCACAGAACCCGAACCCACGCTCTACACCCAGGTCAGTTGTGGTAAACTTTCTGAAATATGATGTAAAGGAAAGAATCCTGACACGAGCGTGGAAAAAAAAGATACGAATCGGCGACAAGCAGATATTCTTTGATCATGACTACCCGGCGGAAATTGTGCAGCAGCGGAAGAAATATGCCAACATTAAAAAAACGCTGAAAGAAAAAAAAATTAGATTCCAAACGCCGCTAACGAAGATGAGGATTCATTGGGAGAACGGCGTAAGAACCTACAACACAGCCAGAGAGGCAGCGCAGGACATGATGGAGCGGGGCCTTGAGGTGTACGTGCCGGAGGAAACGGTAGGAGCAGCGGAGGCCCTGAACGCATCACGACAGCCGGAGTGGAGGCGAGTGAACGGCAAAAGACGGGGGGAGACGTGGCGCAGCGGGCCCAGGAAAGACTACAAGGCTTTCAACTGAAAGCCTAGATTATAACAAAGATTAAGAAAGACACAGAAGAAATGAAGGCCAAGAAGACAAGGTAAAAGAGAAACAGACGGCTAGGAGAGGTTTAAGTGATATTTGTTGGACATTTCTAGACTAATGACTATTTCTTGGATAGTAAATACAGGTCTAGGGAGGGCCCTACACTCGGTGAGGACAATCCCTCCACCCACCAACAGGGACCAGTGGGCAGAAGAAAGGCCCAAAGTACGGAGGTCGAGATTTTTTAATGTGTTTTTATATAAATATGTGTTATTTTTGTTGTTAAAGGGGCTAGGAGCACAAGTTAAAAAAATGGAAAAACATGATTATGGGTAAAAATCTTAAGATAATAACACTAAACGTGAATGGTCTGAACTCACCTGTTAAAAGGGAAAGAATAATAAGAAAATTCAAGAAAGAAAAAGCCGAAATTATATTTATGCAAGAGACACATTTGAGCAAGACAGAACATGTGAAACTAAAGAGATTTGGCTATAAGAACTCCTACTACAGTTCATTTAAGGGAGGAACTAAAAGGGGGGTTATGATACTAATCTCAAATAAAATACAATTTGAATGTGAACAGGAAATCCAGGATAAAGAAGGCAGGTATGTAATAATAAAGGGTAGCATAGATGGAATGCAGATCACATTAGTGAGCATCTATGCCCCACCAGAAAGTGACAAGGGTTTTTTTCAACATCTGTTTGATCTCATAGCAACACACAGTGAAGGAGTCCTAATTTGTGGAGGAGACTTAAATGCTGTCATGGATCATGAAATTGATACAACAAGTGTTAAGAAGACAAAAAAACATGTAACAAAATTCATAAGAACCTCACTGGCAGAAATGGGTATGGTAGACATTTGGAGGGACCTGCACCCACTCGAAAAAGACTATACACATTATTCAGCAGTCCATAAAGTACACTCTAGAATAGATTACTTACTTATGAATGAAGATGACAGACACAGGGTGAGAAATTGTTGGATTGGAGGGGCAGAAATATCAGATCATAATCCTATATACATGGAAATAAATTTAAACAATAGAAAACGACAAACAACATGGAAACTTAATGTAGGACTGTTAAATGATGATAAAATGAAAGAAAGAATAAAAGTAAACATAAATGAATATATCCAAGAGAATGACAATGAAGAAGTGGACCCAACAATACTATGGGATGCACTAAAAGCCGTGTTAAGAGGTAAATTAATTGTTGAAACAGGAAAAGCAAATAAGACTAAACTGGAAGCATATGAACAAAGATGTGAGAGACTGAGGGAATTAGAACATAAACATCAAAGCACAAATGACCCAAAAATATATCAAGAAATTAAAGAAGAAAAAATAAAGATAAAAGAAACACAAATGGATGAAATTGAAAGGAAAAATAGATATCTAAAGCAAAAATATTATGAAACGGGACCAAAAGCCACAAAACTGCTGGCAAAACGGTTAAGAAAACGACAAACAATGAATAATGTATATAAGATTAAAGACCCCACCACAAATAAAACCACAGTTAACCCAGAAAACATCGAAGAAATATTCCATAATTTCTACCAAGAACTATACTCGCAACCTGAAGAAACAAATACTAAAGATATTAAAAAATTTCTATGCACATTGGACTTGCCATCAATAGGAAATCAACAAAATGAAAAGCTAACAGCAGAAATAACAACACAAGAGATTAGAGATGTGATTAAGTCACTTAAAAACGGTAAATCACCAGGTAGTGATGGATACCCCTCTGAGTTTTATAAACTGTTTATAGAAGAACTCACGCCACAGCTTCTAAAGTCATTTAATTGGACGTTGAACAACAACAAAATACCTCCATCATGGAACGAAGCCATTATTTCAGTCATTTTAAAGCCAGAGAAAGATAGAGAACAATGCGGAAACTATAGGCCAATCTCTTTATTAAATGTGGATTATAAAATATATACAACAATTATATGTAAACGAATAAAGACATTCTTGACGGAATTGATAGAAGATGATCAAACTGGTTTCATAGAGGGACGCCAAACACATGACAATATCAGGAGAACAATACATATAATTAATCAAATACATAAAGAAAAGAAAAGCGCAGTAATAATGAGTTTAGACGCAGAAAAAGCATTTGACAGGGTTAACTGGAAATTCCTATATAGTGTGCTGGAACGCTTTGGATTTAACGAAAAATCAGTACAATGCATAAGGACACTGTATCAAGAACCTGTGGCAAGAATCAAGATAAACGGTAGCTTAACAGACAAAGTAAATATACAAAGATCAACTAGGCAGGGATGCTGCTTATCGCCCACCTTGTTTGCTCTGTTCATAGAGCCACTGGCTCAAGCGATACGACAAAATAAGAAATTAAAAGGTGTAACAATAAAGGGGGCGGAACACAAGATTGGGCTATTTGCAGACGATATTATAGTTTACCTTGAACAACCAGATGAATCAATAATGGAAATGATGAACTTGATAGAAAATTTTGGAAAATTATCAGGATACAAGATAAACATAACAAAAACACAAATACTGACATTCCACTATAACCCTCTAAACCAGATAACTGATAAGATCAAACTAAACTGGAAACAAAAAGAAATAAAATACCTTGGAGTGAACATACCTAAAGATCTAAGCAAAATCTATAAAGCAAACTATGATAGGTTGGAACAAGAAATAAAAAAAGATATTGATAGATGGTCAATCTTAAATATGGATCTGAATTCAAAAATTGAGACAGTCAAAATCAGCATACAACCTAGATTACCTCTTCCAGGCTATACCAACAGAGATTCCAGATGCCCAATTCTCAAAGTGGGACAGGATGATATCGAGATTTGTTTGGGGAGGTAAAAAACCAAGAGTGAAATATAAAACTCTCCAGTTACCAAAAGAGAAAGGAGGCATGGGCCTACCGAGTCTAAAGGAATATTACTACTCAGCACAAATAAGATATATCATATGCTGGTGCGACGAGGGATATGAGGCAAAATGGAAAGAAATGGAAAAGGAAATTGAGGGACTCCCAGTACAAAGCATAATAGGAGATAAAGATGCATATAAGCAAATCAAACAAATAGACCCAATCACTAAATTTACTTTAGAACTGTGGTATAAAATAGTACAAAAGTATAATATAAAGGAAGACATAAAACTATTGAAATGGGTAGCATTTGACAGTCAGTTTGAACCGGCAAAACAAGATAGGGGATACAAAAATCTGGTGAACAAGGGAATCACAGCATGGGGCAATATCGGAAAAAAAGATCTCGGGAGCTTTGTAAACATCAGGAGAAAATTTAAACTAGAAAGATCGGAATTCTTCAGATATCTGCAGATGAGAGACTATTATATGAAGAAGATTAGGCATAACCTCCAAACAGATGTGAGCGAGATTATACAATTCATTTTAAGCTCATATACAGAAAATAAAACAAGAATTATTTCAAAGCTATATCAGAAACTTATGGCAAACAATCATTCAAGTAACTATATAAAGGAGAAATGGGAGAAAGAGCTCAATTTAAACATAACAGAAGAAAGCTGGCAGGAAATATGGAAAACACAACACACGTCAACAAATTCAAGAACATGGAGGGAATTTGAATGGAAAAACCTGATTCGCTTTTTCATTACACCAGATTCAAGGAAAGTATACAAATACCCAATCTATATGCTGGAGGGGATGTGGGGCTCAAAATGCAGACCACTCGCATATGTTTTGGAAATGCTGCAAAATCTCATCATTCTGGAAATCTATACATGTGACAATACAGAGGATATTGGGATATAATATACCAATGAACTGTAACTTGATGTACCTATGTGATCTTAAAAGAGACAATGTTATACAGGCTGAGGACAGATATCTAGTTAAAATCTTGTTGATTGCATGTAAAAAAACAATCACAAAAAAATGGCGATCAGAAGTTCTTCCTGACCAAGAGCAATGGACTGACATTATTGAGGACATGCGTATGATGGAAAAACTAACATATCGACAAAGAATGCAAGAAGGACTATGGGAAAAAAAATGGCGGAAATGGACACACTACAAAGTGCAACAACGAGACAGATATTGAAAGAATAACCAAAGACGCTGGAAAAACCAGAAGAATTGAGATGGAAACTAAAAACTTGATGCTCCAACATTTGTCCCCCCCCCTTTTTTTTTTTTTCTCCTTTTTCTTTTTTACTCTAGCCCCTTTGTTTTTTTTAAATGTAGACTGTGATCTGAATGCAATATATATAATGAAAAATGAATAAAAATCTTAAGTTACAAAAAAAAATCAGACAATGTGATTTTCTGGATTTTTTTTTCACATTTTGTCTCTCATAGTTGAGGTATACCTATGATGAAAATTGGAGACTTCTCTCATCTTTTAAGTGGGAGAACGTGCACAATTGGTGGCTGACTAAATACTTTTTTACCCCCACTGTAGCTGTGAATACAGCCTTTGCCATGAAGCTCAAAATTGAGCTTAGGTGCATCCTGTTTCCACTGATCATCTTTGAGATGTTTCTACAGCTCAATTGGAGTCCACCTGTGGTGAATTCAGTTGATTGGACATGATTTGGAAAGGCACACACCTGTCTATATAAGGTCCCACAGTTGACAGTGCATGTCAGAGTACAAACCAAGCATGAAGTCAAACTGTCTGTAGACCTCCAAGACAGGATTGTCTCGAGGCACAAATCTGGGGAAGGGTACAGAAAAATTTCTGCTGCTTTGAAGGTCCCAATGAGCACAGTGGCCTCCATCATCCGTAAATGGAAGAAGTTCAGAACCACCAGGACTCTTCCTAGAGCTGGCTGACCGTCTAAACTGAGCAATCAGGGAAGAAGGGCCTTAGTCAGGGAGGTGACCAAGAACCTGATGGTCACTCTATCAGAGCTCCAATGTTGTTCTGGGGGGAGAGGAGAACCTGCCAGAAGGACGACCATCTCTGCAGCACTCCACTAATCAGGTCTGTATGGTAGAGTGGCCAGACGGAAAACACTCCTTAGTAAAAGGCACCTGAAGGACTCTGACCATGACAAACAAAATTCTCTGGTCTGATGAGATGAAGTTTGAACTCTTTGGCATGAATGCCAGGCGTCATGTTTGGAGGAAACAAGCACCGCTCATCACCAGGTCAATACCGTCTCTACAGTGAAGCGTGGTGGTGGTAGTATCATGATGTGGGGATGATATCAAAAGAGTGGCTTCAGGACAACTCTGTGAATGTCCTTGAATGGCCCAGCCAGAGCCCAGACTTGAATCCAATTGATTCAATAGAGTATTTTACTGATAATTGTGGTGATAATTATGATAAGAACATGGTAGTAAATAAAATGAATATTTTTTTGTAAATGTTGGACCAGAGTTGGCAGCAAAAATTCCAAACCAAGGAAGAGACACCGTGAGACATTGATTGGAAATAACCCTTGGTCAATCTTTCTCTGTGGTGGATGAACTAGAGGTAAACTCTTTTTGAAAAGTGTAAAAATAAATTATTTACTGATTGTGATGGTATTGATATGGCACTAGTAAAAAGAACTGTTGATGGCATATTAAAACCATTTACATATATTTGTAATCTATCATTTCAAACTGGCTCATTCCCACAGAAAATGAAAATAGCAAAAGTGATACCATTATTCAAGCAAGGAAATAAACACCACTACACAAACTACAGACCAGTATCGCTCCTCCCACAATTTTCAAAGATTCTGGAAAAACTTTTCAACAGATTAGGACTTTTTAAATAAATGCAATGTGCTTAATCAGAATCAATATGGATTTAGAGCAACGAGTACAACATCGTTGGCAATAATGGAAGCAACAGAGGAAATGATAAATGCATTAGATCAAGGAAAATATGCAATTGGTGTATTTATAGATTTTAGAAAAGTATTTGATACAATAAATCATTCAATACTTCTTGATAAACTGCAAATGTATGGTATTAGGGGAGTGGCACTGAATTGGGTTACAAGTTATTTATCTGAGAGACAACAGTTTGTGAAGATGGGAGAATATCTGTCAGGATGTATGGGAATTGCCTGTGGGGTCCCCCAGGGGTCAGTATTGGGCCCCAAATTATTTAACATATATAAATGATATATTCCATCCATCCATCTTCTACCGCTTTTCCGGAGGTCCGGGTCGCGGAGGCAGCAGTTCAAGCAGAGAAGCCCAGACTTCCCTCTCCCCAGCCACCTGCTCCAGCTCTTCAGAGGGGATACCAAGGCGTTCCCAGACCAGCTGGGAGACATAGTCTCTCCACCGAGTCCTGGGTCTGCCCCAGGGTCTCCTCCCAGTGGGACGTGCCTGAAACACCTCAAGTGGGAGGCGTCCAGGAGGCATCCTAATCAGATGCCCATACCACCTCAACTGACTCCTTTCAATGTGGAGGAGCAGCGGTTCTACTCTGAGCCTCTCCCGGATAACTGAGCTCCTCACCCTATCTCTGAGGGTGAGTCCAGCAATCCTACGGAGAAAGCTCATTTCAGCCGCTTGTATCCGCGATCTCGTTCTTTCGGTCATTACCCAAAGCTCGTGACCATAGGTGAGAGTAGGAACATAGATTGACTGGTAAATCGACAGCTTTGCCTTAGAACTAAGCTCCCTCTTCACCACAACAGACCGGTACAACGTCCGCATCACTGCAGATGCTGCTCCAATCCGTCTGTCGATCTCTCGCTCCATTTTCCCCTCACTCGTGAACAAGACCCCAAGATACTTAAACTCCTCCACTTGGGGCAGTAGCCTGTCCCCAACCCGGAGAGGACAATCCACCTTTTTCCGGCTGAGGACCATGGACTCGGACTTGGAGGTGCTGATTCTCATTCCAGCCGCTTCACACTCAGCGGCAAACCGTCCCAGCAAGAGCTGTAGGTCATTGCTGGATGAAGCCAACAGGACAACATCATCTGCAAACAACAGAGATGAGATCCTGTGGTCACCAAGCATGACACCCTCCATTCCCTGGCTGCGCCTAGAAATCCTGTCCATAAAAATTATGAACAGGATCGGTGACAAAGGGCAGCCCTGGCGGAGTCCAACTCTCACTGGGAATGACTCCGACCGAGAGTTGGCAATACGAACCAAACTCTCACAACGGTCGTACAGAGACCGAATAGCTCGTAACAACAAGCCCGATACCCCATACTCCCGAAGCACCCCCCACAAAAATCCATGAGGGACGCGGTCAAACGCCTTCTCCAAGTCCACAAAACACATGTAAACTGGTTGGGCAAACTCCCACGAACCCTCAAGAATTCTCGAGAGGGTAAAGAGCTGGTCCGATGTGCCACGGCCAGGACGAAAACCACATTGCTCCTCCTGAATCCGAGGTTCGACCAACAGCCGGACTCTCCTCTCCAGTACCTTGGCATAGACCTTCCCAGGGAGGCTGAGGAGTGTGATCCCTCTAAAGTTGGAGCACACCCTCCGGTCCCCTTTTTTTGAAGAGAGGAACCACCACCCCGGTTTGCCATGCCAAAGGCACTGCCCCCAACCTCCACGCAATGTTGCAGAGGCGTGTCAACCATGACAACCCAACAACATCCAGGGCCTTGAGGTACTCAGGGCGAATCTCGTCCACCCCCGGGGCCCGGCCACCAAGGAGATTTTTAACCACCTTGGCGACCTCAGCCCCTGTGATAGGCGAGTCATCCCCCTCATCCCCAAACCCTGCTTCCTCTGTGGAAGGCGTATCAGTGGGATTGAGGAGATCCTCGAAGTATTCCTTCCACCGCCCAACGATATCCCCAGTTGAAGTCAACAGTGTCCCATCCGCACCATACACAGTGTGGACGGGGAGCTGCTTTCCCCTCCTGAGCCGCCAAACAGTTTGCCAGAATCTCTTTGAAGGCGACTGAAAGTCTTGTTCCATGGCCTCACCGAACTCCTCCCATACCCGGGTTTTTGCTTCAGCAACCACCCGAGCTGCACTCCGCTTGGCCTGCCGGTACACCTCAGCTGCTTCGGGAGTCCCACAAGCCAACCAAGCTTGATAGGACTCCTTCTTCAGCTTAATGGCCCCCCTCACCACTGGTGTCCACCACTTGGTTCGGGGGTTGCCATCACGAGATGCACCGACCACCTTGCGGCCGCAGCTCTGGGCCGCCGCTTCAACAACAGAGGTGGAGAACATGGCCCATTCAGACTCCATGTCTCCAGACTCCCTCGGAATGTGGTTGAAGTTCTTCCGGAGGTGGGAGTTGAAGACCTCCCGGACAGGGGCCTCAGCCAGACGCTCCCAGCACACCCTCACTAGACGTTTGGGTCTACCAGGTCTGAATGGCTTCCTCCCCTGCCATCGGCTCCAACTCACCACCAGGTGGTGATCAGTTGACAGCTCTGCACTTCTCTTTACTCGGGTGTCCAAGACATACGGTCGCAGGTCTGATGATACGATAACAAAATCGATCATCGACCTGCGACCTAGGGTGTCCTGGTGCCAGGTGCACATATGGACACCCTTATGCTTGAACATGGTGTTCGTTATGGACAGACTGTGGTTAGCACAGAAGTCCAATAACTGAACACCACTCGGGTTCAGATCGGGCAGGCCGTTCCTCCCAATCACCCCCCTCCAGGTTTCACTGTCGTTGCCCACGTGCGCATTGAAGTCCCCCAGTAGGACAATGGAGTCTCCAGGAGGAGCACCCTCCAGCACCCCAGTCACAGACTCCAAAAAGGGTGGGTACTCTGAAACATCATTTGGTGCATAGGCACAAATGGTCGTCAGGACCCGTTTCCCAACCCGAAGGCACAGGGAAGCAACCCTTTCGTCCACCGGGGAAAACTCCAATATAGAGGCAGCAAGGTGGGGCGATACAAGAATACCCACCCCTGCTCGTCGCCTCTCGCCCGGGGCAACTCCAGAAAAGGCCAAGCTCCAGCCCCTCTCCAGGAGACTGGTTCCGGAACTGGAGCTGTGTGTTGAGGTGAGGCCGACTATATCTAGCCGGTATCGCTCAACCTCGTACACCAGCTCAGGCTCCTTCCCCACCAGAGAGGTGACATTCCATGTACCAAAAGCCAGTTTAGAAAGCTTGGGATCAGTCCGCCAAGGTCTCCGCCTTTGACCGCCACCTAATCCACATAGCACTGGACCCCCATGATCCCTCCTGCAGGTGGTGAACCCACTGGAGGGCGGACCCATGTAACTCCTTCGGGCTGAGCCCGGCCGGGTCCCATGGGTAGAAACCCGGCCACCAGACGCTAGCCTTCGAGCCCCTCCCCCAGGCCTGGCTCCAGGGTGGGGCCCCGGTAACCCCATACCGGGCGGGGTACACTGAATCCTTGATATACAATTTATCATGAGTCTGTTGGATCGTTCTTAGTCTGGCCCTTCACCCAGGACTAGTTTGTCTTGGGAGACCCTATCAGAGGCAAATTGCCCCAGACAACATAGCTCCTGGGATCACTGGGGCACGCAAACCCCCCCCCCCCCCCCCCCCACCACGATAAGGTGACGATCCATGAGGGAGTGATATATTCCAAGTTTCTAAATTATTAAAAATATTATTTGCTGATATATTCCAAGTTTCTAAATTATTAAAAATATTATTTGCTGATGATGCTAATATATTTTATTCTGGAAATAATTATAATCAACTAATCCATACTCTAAATAATGAATTAAAGAAGCTTAAAAAAATGGATGGATTGTAATAAATTATCACTAAATATGGATAAAACCAAGGTAATGATATTTGTTAACTGTAAAAATTAAGATATACATATTCATATAGATAATGTAATTATTGAAAATGTTAAGATCAAATTTTTGGTTGTAATACTAGATGATAAAATTAGTTGGAAACCACCCATCAGATACGTACTAAACAAAGTCGCAAAAAATATTGCAATTATAAATAAAATTAAGCAAGTCCTAGATTACAAATCGCTTCATATCGCTTCATTGCTCATTAGTACTTCCATACTTGACCTATTGTATAGAGGTCTGGGGTAACAATTATAAAAGTATACTTAATTCATTGCTAATATTACAAAAAAGGGCAGTCCGTGTTATACACAAAGTTGGGTATCTTGAACATACTAGTTTATTGTTTTTACATTCAAAGTTATTGAAATACGGGATCTGGTTGATTATTATACAGCACAGTTAAGGTTTAAAGTCAGTAAGAACTTTTTGCCACACAATATACAAAATCTTTTCAGTGAGAGAGAACGGAAATATAATTTACAGGGGAATAAAAAATTTAAAATGCACCTAGTCAGATCTACTAGGAAGGGTTTTTGTGTGTCTGTGTATGGGGTAAAATTGTGAAATGGGTTGGGGGAGAAACACAGGCAATGTCCAAACATCCATATATTTAAATCAACATATAAAGAAGTGATTTTTTGAGCAATATAAAAATGACAGTAACATTACAATGTGTCTTCAATGAAGAAAAGTTATTATTGTGAATATACTGTATATGCTGAGTACTATTATTGTCAAAATAAACCATCATTGTTGTATCGTTTCTACTGCATAATTTAATTATAAGGTGTATTATATATTATGGTATTGTATAATGAATGTAATTGTGGGATGAATAATGACAAGAATGATACAATTTATTGGGTATGGAGAAGGGGTGGGACTACAGAAGCGTTGGCTTCTTCCCACTCCTTTTGAACATTTTATTTTTTTGGTTTTGATTTTTGTTTTAAATTTTTTTTTTTTTTTGTCTGGATGTTCAAATCAATCAATCAACATCTCTGGAGAGATCTAAAAATGGATGTGCATCGACGCTTCCCATCCAACCTGATGCCGCTTGAGAGGTGCTGCAAAGATGGGTGCGCCAAGCTTGTGGCATCATATTCAAACAGACTTGAGGACGTAATTGCTGCCAAAGGTGCATCAACAAAGTATTGAGTAAAGGCTGTTAAAATTTATGTACATGTGATTTCTTAGTTTTTAATTTTTAATAAATTTGCAAAAATCTCAAACTTTTTTCATGTTGTCATTGTGGGGTATAATTGTGTGTAGAATTTTGAGGAAAAAATTTAATCCATTTTGGAATAAAGCTGTAACCTAACAAAATGTGGAAAAAGTGAAGCGCTGTGAATACTGTCTGGATGTAGTGTACAACCTGACCTAACTATGGGTTTGGGGGTCAAGGGGTCAAAGGGCAAAATTCCAAGTTAACATTGCAGTTGCACTATGGTAAATGCTACATCTTACTATTACTATAAAACAGTTCAATTCAACTTTATTTATATAGCACCATTTCACAAGTCATCTCATAGCACTTTCAACTGTAGGGGAAACCCCCACAATTGCAGAAAGACCCCAGCAACCAGGTGAGCTTCTGTGAGCAAGCTCTTCGCGACGGAGAGGAAAAACTCCCTTTTAACAGGAAGAAACCTCCAGCAGAACCAGGCTCAGGGAGGGGCAGTCATCTGCTGTGACTGGCTGGGGGGTGAGGGGATAGGGAAGACGAAAAGAACAGACATGTAGAGAGCAAACGGCACGATGGGGACTCAATCTGTGAGACACAACAAACAGATGTTGATGACCAGCAAAATTATTTCATTGAGAGTGAAGCCCAGTGCATTATTGGAGGCCCCCCAGCTGTCTAAACCTATTAGCAGCATAACTAAGGGAGAGTTCAGAGACACATGATCCCTCCCTAATTGTAGGCTATATCAAAAAGGAAGGTTTTAACCCTAAACAAGTAAAGTTGGGGTCACCAACCTTGGTACAGTGGTTCACCCTTTGACCCTGAAGTGTGATTATGGTTTTGGGATTGCAAGGTCAAAGGTGAACATCATAATGGCTTAGAAACTACTGTATATCTCAACAACAAAGAAAGTTAGGGTCACCAAACCTGGTACATAGGTTCACTCTTAGACCATGACCTCTGACTACAGGTTTGGGGTCAAAAGTCAGCGTTAACATTCCCTATGTCTTATTACTGTACAAGGAAAGTTGGGGTCACCAAACTTGGTACACAGGTTCACCTCAGAATCCTGACCTCAGACTATGGGTTTGGGGTCCAAAAGTCAAGGTTGGCACTCCCTATGATCTCTTACTATAGAATGTGTAAAGCTCTCTAGGGTCACCATACTTGCTACACAGGTTCACCGCGGGATCCTGCCCTACAACTATGGGTTGTATACGTTGTTGTATAAAATGTGGATGATAGGTTTACCATAATTTGGTTCTGCCACAGTAATATTGAAAAGTTGAAAACTGCTCTCCATCAGCAAGTATTGGGATCTTCAAAGAAAATGGAGGCGGGGGATATTGCACTCGCCTCAGAGTGCTCTTGTTTTTTTCCATCCACATTCACATTTTAAGTGCGGACTTACTGTTGGAGTCTATAGATAGGCATTGTATTTTTTTTTTTTTTTAGAGGAATGAATGGAAGAACAAACGGGAAAAAGGCATGCAGAAGTAACTACATAGGAATATAAAACAAAAATAAACACTAAAACGTATGCCCAAGGGAGATGTGTTCACTCCAAAAGCAGGTCCAGAATGGCACGAAGCCTCCACAAACGCTGATCTTTATGAGTGTCGCCTGACACTGTCAGCTGACCTGCGCTGAGTATTTGTTTGCTTAAGTTAACTTAAGTTGGCAACAGCTACACATACGCTAGCCTAAGTTGGCAAAAGTTTGCCAACGCTGAATACAACACTGGCAAATGCTAGCAAAAGTTTGTAAAAGTTCATAAAAGTTGGTGTGCGCTGGATTTTAAAAACCTGCTCACGAATGTCATTTCACCGATGTTTGGACTAATTTCTCTGATTTTTCAAAACATCTGTAAAAGTCAGTCCAAAAGCTACAGTGTGAACCCAACTTTAACAGACCTGATACAGACCTGCCTCCTGGATAGTCTGGTACACACCTTCAAAGGAGGAGAAGAGGAAGTTTCCCATGAAGACTCAGAGCTTACGTTGCTTAACTATCGGTCTGACCATGTTTTTTCAAGTAGAGTCAAAATTTATTTTTTATAGCACATTTAGAACAACCACAGCTGACCAAAGTGCTGTCCACGTTGTACACATAAAATATAAAAATAACCATAGTTTACAATAGACTAAAAAATACACAATAAAAATATCATTTAAAAAAACAGTACAATAAAACCAAAATAAAAATAAAATAAGCAAATAAATAAAATAAACTGCAACAATAAAAACTAAGATATTCTGCTTAGTTAGGTGTGAAAGCCAGGGAAAACAAATGAATGAGTTTTCAGAAGTGTTTTAAAATTAAGAGTCTGAGCAGCTCTTATGTGAAAAGGCCATAGATGAAGATCCATAGATCAGGACCCACCCCTGAAAATGCTGTCACCTCTGCTTTTGAGTTGGGAATTTGGGATATTTAAGAGCAGCTGATTCACTGATCTCTGTGCTCTGGATGGAATGAGAGGCTGCAACAGTTCAGAGACAAAGGTTTTTTTTTTTTTTTTTTTTTTAAGAGCTCTGTGAATTGTAGTCACCCCACTAGACAGCCGTGGTCCCAGCTCTTTCATTAATCCACAGTTGATAATATACTGTATTTCACATCATTCTGACCTAATTAATTAATATTTCCTGACACGACACGGGTACCAGGGCTGTTAGGATTGCTATCTTTGCGATGGGAATCTGCATGAAAGACTTTACCATATATTATAAATAAAAAGATCACTGCGCACGTTTAGGGATCGATCCATCATCGTGAGTGTGAAGTATTGCGATACCACACCGAATCAATCTTTGGCCCCACCTCTAGCACCATCTAATGGACCGAAAAGTCAAATGTTTATTACTCTAGTAGCCAAATTTATGGATATAAAAAGCCTACACACCCCTGTTCAAATGCCAGGTTTTTGTGATGTAAAAAAATGAGACCAAGATAAACAATTTCAAAACTTTTTCCACCATTGTGACCTATAACCTGTACAACCCAATTGAAAAACAAACTGAAATCTTTTAAGGGGAAAAATAAAAACAACTTACAATAACCTGGTTGCATAAATATGCACACCCTGTTATAACTGGGGGTGTGGCTGTGTTAAGAATTAACCAATCATATTCAAACTCATGTTAAATGGGAGTCAGCACACACCTGCCACCATTTAAAGTGCCTCTGATTAACCCCAAATAAAGTTAAGCTGTTCTATTTATTTACCTTTTGTTCTTATGGCTTTTCCTGACATTTTTGTAGTCACAGTTTACAACACAAGCCATGGTCTGCAGAGGGCTTCCAAAGCATCAGAGGGATCTCATTGTTCAGAGGTATCAGGAGAAGAGTACAAAAGAATTTCCAAGGCTTTAAATATACCATGGAACACAGTGAAGACGGTCATCATCAAGTGGCAAAATATGGCACAACAGTGACATTACCAAGAACTGGACGTCCCTCCAAAATTGATGAAAAGATGAGACGAAAACTGGTCAAGGAGGCTGCCAAGAGGCCGACAGCAACATTGAAGGAGCTTCTAGCAAGTACTGGCTGTTTGGTACATTCATTCATTCATCTTCTTCCGCTTAATCCTTTTTGGGTCGCGGGGGGGCTGGAGCCTATCCCAGCATCTTTTGGGCGAGAGGCAGGGTACACCCTGGACAGATCGCCAGTCCATCGCAGGGCCAACACAGAGAGACAGACAACCATTCACTCTCACAGTCATACCTAAGGACAATTTAGAATCCCCCAGTTTTGATGCCAATTAACCTAACTTGCATATTTTTGGCATGTGGGAGGAACCCGGCGAAATCCCGGAGTAAACCCACGCAGACACGGGGAGAACATGCAGACTCCACACAGATCACTGTTGGTCGGGGGCTGGGATCGAACCCAGGATCCCCTGGCCAAGGGTGAGTTGCTGTACTGCAGCAGTGCTAACCACTCCGCCACCGCGCCGCCCTTGTTTAGTACGTGTGACAACGATTTCCCATCTAGGGTGGGAAGACGGAAGCCTTGTCTTACAAAGAAACACATCCAAGCTCGGCTACATTTTGCAAAAACACATTTGAAATCTCCCAGATGCATGTGGGAAAATGTGTTATGGTCCAGTGAAACCAAGGTTGAACTTTTTGACCATAATTCCAAAAGGTATGTGGTGCAAACACAACACTGCTCATCACCAAAAGAACACCATACCTAGAGTGAAGCATGGTGGTAACAGCATCATGCTTTGGGGCTGTTTTTCTTAAGCTGGAACTGGGGCCTGAATCAAGGTGGAGGGAATTAACAACAGTTCCAAATACCAGTCAGTGTTGGCACAAAACCTTCAGGCTTCTGCTAGAAAGCTGAAGATGAACTTCACCTTTCAGCACAGCACTGACCCAAAGCACACATCCAAATCAACAAAAGAATGGCTTCACCAGAAGATTAAGGTTTTGGAATGGCCCAGCCAGAGTTCAGACCTGAATCTGATCGAACATCTGTGGGGTGATCCGAAGAGGGCTGTGCACAGGAGATGCTCTCGCAGTCTTCAAGATTCAAAGGCTTTATCGTGTGCACAGTTAAGAAATGCAACATTTCCTGAGCAATGAAATTCTTACTCTGCTCTCCGAATGAATGCCAAGGTAATAGATACATCAATACTATTAAGGTAATAACACACCTAATACTACTAACACACACTAGGCAATTAGGACACCTTAAACACACCTTAATACTAAGTACTAATAACACATATTAGGCAATCGGGACAGTTAAAACAGTTAAACTAGAGGAAATGAGAATGAAAATTGAAGATTCACTGGATGACTATAATGGACAATGGTATATTAATATCAGATGATATAAACCTGAGATGGCATAAGCCTATGTACAGTGTGTAAATGAGCAAAGTACAAATTGGCACCCAGTGTGAGAATTTCTCTGTAATAATACCCAGTAGACTGTACAACGATAATTTAGCAGCAGAGATAATATGGACATGAGACGGGGTGAGACTATGTACACTGTGCAAGTGAGCAATGTGCAAATTTAGCAACCAGTGTGTGAATTCCTATTTGCAAAGCTGTGTCCAGAGTTTATTTATTCAGGAGTCTGATGGCAGTGGGAAAGGAGGAGTTTTTTTTTAGTCTGGATGTCCTGCATTTTACAGTCTGACAGATTTGGAGCATTTCTGCAAAGAAGAGTGGGCAAATATTGCCACATCAAGATGTACCACACTGATAGACTGCTACCCAAAAAGACTGAGTGCTGTAATAAAAGCCAAAGGTGCTGCCACAACGTATTAGTTTAAGGGTGTACATATTTATGCAAACAGGTTGTTGTAAGTTTTTGTTTTTTTTTTAATTTTTCCCCTTAAAAGATCTGTTTATTTTTCAGTTGGGTTGTACAGGTTATAGGTCACATTAATGGTGGAAAAAAGTTCTGAAATGATTTCTCGGTCTCTCTTTTTTTTTTTTTTTACACCACAAAAACCTGGAATTTGAACAGGGGTGTGTAGACTTTTTATATCCACTGTAGGTAAGTTCATATTTGAAACATTCTGCGTGACATATTTGTGTCATTCTGGCTTATTTTGTTATTTTAGCCATCATATAGATTTGGCTGCTAATGTTAGCTGGTCTGAGTGGCCACAGCTGTGATTTTTTTTTTTTTTTTTTAAACCAACTTTGTGGTCAGAAATTGAAGCGGTCACTGCAGTGATGGCGGCTTTGTTTACTTACATATTTCGTCGGATGGGTCTGTAACTTTGTAGAATCTGCAGTGACGGGCTCAGTTTTTTTTCTGCACAGGAAGCTAGAGTGTGAGTACTGCCTGTTTAGAAAACGGGGTCATTTAACTTCTACTTGTCTTTCTTCCCTAGCTCTCAACTGCACCTCTCAACTACTTATTTGTTTAAGAAACATTTTTTGAAGATGTGGATTTCTAAAAACAATGTTTCAAGAGTAGGTTTGAATACAACCTAAATCAGTAAAAATAACGTATTCTGATGTGCCATCTGTTACATTTCAGATCCATGAGACCATAGAGTCAATCAACCAGCTGAAGATCCAGCGGGACTTCATGCTCAGCTTCTCCCGAGATCCCAAGGGCTACATCCAGGACTGGCTGAAATCCCAGAGCCGAGACCTTAAGGTTCCACGCTGCTATTAATATGCACACTGATAGCTCAGAGGCTCTGTGAAAACCCAAATTTGCCTTGAATTATCTGACGTACATGCTGTGTTGGTAAAACGAGTGTTCACAAGCAGGAATCCATGATGGGTAATAGGAAGCAGCATTGTTTAAAAGTGGAAAATGACAATGGGAATAACTAATAGACAGTTTTCTTCCACTGTCAATCAGTTAATCATATCATGCAAACAGTGGTTTAATATAAAAGAAGAATAAGAAATTGCCCCTGGCTGTTATGAGGGTGATAAATTGACTGTCATCCCAAAATCAGTAAAATATTTCATACATTTCAAACCTAATCAGACTGTTTCAGTGTAAGTTTTAGCTTTCAAAACATTACATTATGTAGTATAAATGATATTAATCATTTTAGTGAAGCTGTTAATATTTGCTGCAGTTAATGACAGATGTGGTGGGGAACCCTGAGGAGGAGAGGAGGGCGGCGTTTTACCATGAACCCTGGTCCCAGGAGGCAGTCAGCCGCTACTTCTACTGCAAGGTGAAGAAACCACACCTCTGTGAAAGCATTTTACAATTACAATGCACTTTAAAAATAAGTACACTGTTGGTTGCTTGCAAGTACAGCAAAAGTACTCCAAGTATGCTGCAACTAGCCTGTTATTACAGTGGAACTACACAGTAATCACAGCTGTGTGGGTTTCATTCTTCACTGAGTTGGATCAGTGAACTACACAGCAATTATGACCATAGGGACTGGATTTTTTTTTTTTTTGCTGACTTTGATCATAGGTAATTATAGAGCTGAGCCTAATGTGAGCTCTTATTTTGAAAGTTCGCTCAGGTAGGTAGAATGATTTTCACACCTGCAGAGTTCAGACTGCACCGCAGATGTGGCGTTATAGTTGGTAATGTTGATCTTTGTGTAGCTGTCTTGCTTCATGAGCTTAGAGACAGGTGTGCTCTGATTGTGGCGTCCGAGACAATTTTTCTCTGCTCTCAACATTCACCAGTTGAAGACCAAAGAGGTGGCGTGAAACGCTCTCCCTGAGCAGCAGTTTGGGTTGGTGCAGCGGTGGACATATTGGACAGTTTGACCACTGCCTTACAAGTCAAAGTATTTGTAACATTATCAACATTTTCTGAAGAAAGAAGTCCGTGTGAGGCGGAAGAGATGGAGAGAGAACTGCAGGCTGCAGCGACTTACAGTTGTGTTCAAAATAATAGCAGTGTGTTGAAAAATGTGAGTAAATGTCAAAATTCTTCAAATAAATTGTATTTTAATGAACACAAATGCATTGGGGACACTGCACATTCTATTTCAAAGCAAGAAAATTGGAAAAAGTAATTGAATTTGATAATATTTTACAGAAAGTCAAGAAATATAATGTTCAAAAAAATAGCAGTGTTGACATCTGTCTTTAATTCAATTCAATTCAACTTTATTTATATAGCGCCATTTCACAACAACAGTCATCTCATAGCACTATCAACTGTAGGGGGAACCCCCACAGTTGCAGAAAGACCCCAGCAATCAGGCGATCCCCTGTGAGCAAGCACTTGGCAACGGTGGAGAGGAAAAACTCCCTTTTAACAGGAAGAAACCTCCAGCAGAACCAGGCTCAGGGAGGGGCAGTCATCTGCTGCGACTGGCTGGGGGGTGAGGAGATGGAGAAGATGAAAAGTATGTTTGGGAAAAGTATGTTTGTTTTGTTTTAGTGTGTTTGGGGTCATTGTCTTGTTGAAACACCCATTTCAAAGGCATTTCCTCTTCAGCATACGGCAACATGACTTCTTCCAGTATTCTGATGTACTCAAACTGATCCATGATCCCTGGTATGCGATAAATAGGACCAACACCATAGTACAAGAAACATCCCCATATCATGATGCCTGCGCCACCATGCTTCACCGTTTTCACTGTGTACTGTGACTTGAAATCAGTGTTTGCAGGATGTCTGACAAACTGTCTGTGGCCCTTAGACCCAAAAAGAACAATCTTACTCTCATCAGTCCACAAAATATTACGCCATTTCTTTTTAGGCCAGTCAATGCAAATTGTAACCGCTTCAGCACATGTCTTTTTTTTAAACGATGGGACTTTGCGGGGGCTTCTTGCAGGTAGCTTGGCTTCACATAGACGTCATCTGATTGTTACAGTACTCACAGGCAACCTTAGATCTTCTTTGATCCTCCTGGAGCTGATCATTGGCTGAGCCTGTGCCAGTTTGGTTATTCTCCGATCCATTCGAATAGTCGTTTTTCTTTTTCTTCCTCGCCTTTCTGGTTTTGGCTGCCATTTTAAAGCGTTTGAGATCATTTTAGCTGAACAGCCTATCATTTTCTGCACTTCTTTATAGGTTTTCCCCTCTTTTATTAATTTCTTAAAGAACGCTCTTCTTCTGAACAGTGTCTTGAACGACCCATTTTACTGTTTTTCAAGGACAAATGCACAGCCAGCATATGCAGCGTCAGTTGCCTTGATCCTTAAATAAGGGCCACCTGTTTAACACCTATTTTTTTTTCACAGAATCAATGACCTCACTAAGTGAACTCAGCACTGCTATTTTTTTGAACACGCCCCTTTCAGTTAATGATTCAGTTTCACAGAATCGGCAGCATGCACGTCATGCCTGTTGGGTCTGTTGGTTTTCTATACCTTTACTAAACCTTCTAGAAACTTACTTGCAGTGTAGAAGTTGAAATTCTAACAAAAACAGTGATTTACCTTGCTAGTGATGTGGGACTGCTATTATTTTGAACACAACTGTACATAGACGTGACAGTTTAGTCAATAGATGCAATATAGGAATTTTATGCATCTCACTTGAATAAACGTATCAATACATCAAATGTGTTACATTGCCCAGCTCTAGGTAATTATGTGGTAACTACACAGTAATTATAGGCACATATACAGTATTCAATCACTTTGATCATAGGTAATTATACAGTATCTGCAGAGTAATTACAGGCACATCAGCACTATGACTTTGACCATAATTATGCTGTAACTATACAGTAATTACATGCATATGTACAGCATTCTTTGACTTTATTCATAATTATGCTGTAACTACACAGTAATTACATGTGTATGTACAGCAGTGACATTCATAGATAATTATGCTTTAACTACACAGTAATTACATGTGTATATACAGCATGTGACATTCATAATTATATTGTAACTACACAGTAAATACTTGTATGTACATTATTTGATATTCAGATAATTATGCTGTAACTACACAGTAATTACATGTGTATGTACAGCATATGACATTCATAGATAATTATGCTGCAACTACACAGTAATTACATGTGTGTGTACAGCATTATTGTGGCATTCACATAATTATGCTGTAAATACAGTAATTACATGTGTAGGTACAGCATATGACATTCATAGATAATTATGCTGCAACTACACAGTAATTACGTGTGTATGTACAGCATTATTGTGGCGTTTACATAATTATGCTGTAACTACACAGTAATTACATGTGTATGTACAGCATATGACATTCATAGATAATGCTGCAACTACACAGTAATTACATGTGTGTGTACAGCATTGTGGCATTCACATAATTATGCTGTAAATACAGTAATTACATGTGTATGTACAGCATTATTTGGGATATTCATAGATAATTATGCTATAACTACCCAATAATTACAAGTGTTTAGGCTTTCTTTGATGCCTTTTTCTGAAGTAATTACATTAGTAATGAACAGTAATTGTGTGCGTACTTGTAGCTGAGTTACAGCTTACTTGCAGCATACTTATACTCTCCTTTACAGCAAACTTACACCGTAATTACATCATGCTTACATTTTATAATTGCACTATAATTTGCAGGTTGTACCATTAAAAAGTAGAGCCTGTGCAATATTCATTGTTTTCTTTAATCTCTCTCTGTGACAGATCCAGCAGAGGCGTCAGGAGCTGGAACAGGCCTTAGCAGTCCGCACCACCTAAACTAAGGCTGCGCTGGATCTCTGCGTCTGATTTCAGAGCCGAGTGTATGTGTTTGGATGGATGTGTGTGCAAGTCCATCGCTGAAGTCCAGTGAAGTGTTTGGAGGATGTTCACGTGACGGGAGCGATGTGCCGATGTGGAAGCCCAATCCCAATGCACATACTGTATGCATCCACTGAATTTTTTTTTTTTTTGCCAACTTCAGTGCCGGACTATGAAGGCTAAAAGCATGTATTCAGGGGGTGGAGCCCATCACTTTGTACTGTAAATATGTCTCTACAATAGAAAAAAAAAAAGTCAACCAGCTGCTCACACACCACCACTGTGTTCATCTGACTCATCTCAGTTTGCAGACGGACGTGTTCATGATGCTGTCACGCTGCAGCCCCTGAAGTCCTCATGCTTTATAATCCAGACGCCTGTTTTTATTCGTGTGCTTGTGACTCTGTGTGCTTTAATCTGTTCTCATTAGGAAAGTGCTTGTTTTTTAAGTCAACTAATTACACCAGCAAAGTCATGATCGCAAGAGGTGTGAATTTTTTTTGCTGAGCTCCCTTTGAAGTATTATCAGCTCCATACTGTTTGTGTGTGTAAGGCTAATGTCAAAACAGGTGTCCAGAAACTTTACTCAAGTAAAAGTACTGTTACCTTATCATATTAATTACTCAAGTACAAGTCACTTGAGTAGTAAGAACTGTACTTTCAATAGAGGTTTTTCTTGTAAATGTGGCATTTTTTTTGTAAAGTTGCACTAATTTTCTGATAAATTTCCAGTGTTTTTCCTCATTAATTTGACTTTTTCCCCATGAATTTGCAGTTTTTATGTAAATTTGCACCAATTTTCTAATTTCTCGTAAAATTGAGATGAATTTGTGACTTTTTTTCTTGTAAATGTGAAGGTTTTTTCCCTCATAAATTTGTTACTTTTTTCTCTTTCTCATAAATGTGAAGTTTTGTTGGACACTACCATTCAAAAGTTTGGGGTCACCTCAGACAATTTTGTTTTCCATGAAAAGTCACACTTTTATTTACCACCATGAGTTGTAAAATGAATAGAAAATATAGTCAAGACATTGACAAGGTTAGAAATAATGATTTGTATTTGAAATAATTTTTTCCTTCAAACTTTGCTTTCGTCAAAGAATCCTCCATTTACAGCATTGCAGACCTAACATGATTGCACAAGGGTTTTCTAATCATCCATTAGCCTTCTGACACAATGAGCAAACACATTGTACCATTAGAACACTGGAGTGATAGTTGCTGGAAATGGGCCTCTCTACACCTATGTAGATATTGCACCAAAAACCAGACATTTGCAGCTAGAATAGTCATTTACCATATTAGCAATGTATAGAGTGTATTTCTAATTAGTTTAATCTTCATTGAAAAAAAGTTTTTCTTTCAAAAATAAGGAAATTTCTAAGTGACCCCAAACTTTTGAACGGTAGTGTATATTTACACCCATTTTCTCATTTCCAACTTTTTTCCACAAATTTACTATTTTCTAATAAATTTACAATTTTTCCCCTTTATAAATTTGTGACAAACGTTTTTTCCCCTCATAAATTTGACCATTTTCTCATAAATCTGAAATTTTTCTCCCCAATTTAAGTTGTTTTCATAAATGTAATTTTTCTTGTAAATTTCCAGGATAAATTTCCATGATTGTTTCTCATAAGATTGACTTTTTTCTAATAAGTTTTTTCTTATAAATTTTTAGCTTTTGTGAATTTCATTTTTTTCAAACAAATTTGTCAATTTTTTCAAAAAAAAAAAAAAAATCTGACCTACATAAATTTGCAACTATTTTCTCAATATAAATTTGAGTTTCTCATATTTCCATTTTTTTTCCATGAATTTCTGACTTCTCTTAAATTTCCATGTCTTTTCCTTCTACATTTCTCACCAATAATGACTGTACTCAAGCAAGACTGAACAGTATCCTGTAATTAAACTACTCATAAAATACAGTTTTGTGAAAAGGTTGAGTACATGTACTTGAGTAAATACTTCCTCGTAGTTACTTCCCACTTCTGTGTCAAAATGAAGAAGAAAACGTCAGTATTGATTATCCAGACAGCAGCGTTTCTTCCTGTAATCCTAGCACACATCCCTGACCTCATTTGTTCTGTCTCGGTCACTCACTGCCTCTCTCTCATGTTCTGTTTCGTCATTTCCTGTCCTGGGGGTGTTAACCAAAGGCTGAAACGTGAAGAAACACGATCACTGAAATAGAAGTTGGCAAAAATTCCTGCCCTGCATTTTTTGGACTGGTTAATTCGACAAAACTGTTAAGTGCAGGTCTGCTAAATTTTTGTCAATTTCTATTTTTTTTTATTTTATTTTTTTTAACAAAGAGAAAAAAAATGAAGTTTTCTTTTCTAGAGATGTGAATGTAAATATGTTTTTTTTTTTTTTAAACCCTTAAGCGGGCCAGCTGTACAGTATCCAACAGACTGTATGTCTGTGTGTTTTTGTTTGTTTTGGGAGGATTTGTGGAGGGGGTGTTGCAGTGTGGGAGCTCCATGTTTTGAATTAGTAGGGCAGGAATGTTGTTAGTCTTCTTCTGTGTACTATCTGGGGCCGGGGTGATTTATTTTAGGTCTGCCGTGGGAGCTGGAAGCTGCAACAAAGCGAGACCTCCTTCACGCTCAGTCTCAGTAGCTGTAACACGAGATATAATCTGCACCGATACCGTTTCACAGTGTTTTGGGTTTTTTTCTTTTTAAACAACACTTGACTTGTATGTATATGTTGTAATGTCAGATGGAGGACTTTTTTCTCTGCAATTTTTAGATGGAACCTTTTTGGGGTTTCTTTGCACTGTGCTGTAACTCTTCTGTCGGGGGTGGGGAGGGGGGACTCTTCTTCGCAGGTGAGACCCTGTTTTTTTAAATTATTCCATCATACGCGAGAAGTGATTGGATGATTTCATGATGACCTATGCATGCTCCACGGACATTAACCGATACATCCAACCAGACAGTCTATGTAAATATGAAATGCTGGCATACCAGTCTTCGTTGAAATGCCTTCTGGAAAGTTTTTTGCCAAAAATGACATGCCCTACCAGCAAATAACTTTGTTTTGTTTTTTACTAGGGCTAAGTTATATTAACTGCACTCTTTAGAGGAGAAACTGTAGTCATAGGTAGTATTTCAGTCTGAACCAGAGGGATTTTTCTTTGTATGGGCCAGGGCATTCACAATGCAGTCACCGATTCACTATCTCCCTCTAGTGGAGGAGACTCGAAGCTGCAGCTCCTCCTGTTTCAACCTCTGCATGTGTTTCTGAAGAGTGGGAGCAGCTCTTTCTCTCTGTTTACACTGTTGTCAGAGGGTCACCGAGGAGACGATTAAAGTATACAAAATACTGTATATCTGAAGAGAAGCTCGTTGGGTGATTACAGGGAAAGAAAAAAAAAAGGGGGAAAACAGCTGTGATGCTGCGAGACAGCCTGGATGTAAATAAAGCGCTTGCCAAAGTTTGTAAAAGCCACAACATCTGAAGTATCTTTTTTTCCTGTCTCGTTTGCATTCCATAAGCAGTGTGCGTGTGTAATAACTTTTATATGTCCTATTTAAGTTGGATTTTCTTGGTGTTTTGCTTCAGAAATCTATCAAGGAACAAACCAAGTAATCACATAACCACTGAATACTTGATTGAAGTTGACCCCTCACGCAAAACTCCAGAAAAATATTCTCAGCCATTTGTGCTATTTTTTTAATATTGAAAATTATTTTATAGGTCATTTTGGTCACTCCACCCCCAATTTGCTCCAAATTGACCTGAAAGGGTCTCATTTGTCTGTGCTTCATTTGTGCTCGTCAGTACTGTTGTCATTTGTACTGCTGTTCTTTTAGATATTACAAGTTTTATTTTCAGTGTAGCGTAGGCATTTTTATAACAACAAATTGGGTCAATTTGGCACAAGTTGGGGGACTAGTGGCATCATCGCCTGACAATAAAACTTGATATCTAAAAGACCAACGTAGCACAAACTAGAAAAGCACTTGGCGAGCGCAGACCTCCGCCAAGCGCCACAGTTCCCCCCATACAGTGTTTGTGTGTATGTTTTCAGATTCCTTGACCATGAAAACATATGACTAGCAATTGGATTGACAATGATAGGATTAGTGGTTCAGTAGTTATTGACGAAAATGGCATTTTGCGTACCGGTAATGGCGGTTTTTTTGTGGACGGTGATCCGGATCACCACCAAAATGTAATCATCTGTAGGATACCCCATTTCTGACAATCTGTGAACATTTCATGAAAATCCATCCTTAACCGATGAAAACATAACCTCCTTGGCGGAGGTAACAAAACTTAACGGCACAAACAAATGAGGTCAATTTGGAGCAAGTTGGGGGGCGGATTGACCTCACAAGGACCTACAAAATAATCTTAATATTTAAAAAATTTAATAGTGCAAACAAAAATTATAGTGGCACAAACCAGGACAAAGACTGAGAATATTTTTCTGGAGTATCGCATGAGGAGGGGGCCAACTTTACTCAGCTCTTCTAAATTCTTTACATTGAAATGATGTTAATGTCATGAAAATGGGAGATGATAAAAATGCTGAAAATTTTAGAGTGAAAAACCAAATTTTTACTCCAAACTGAGCACAGATCAGGAATTGTAATTAATAATATTGCTTAAATTAACAGAAGATGCCAAATGTTTACAAATTTTTATGGAAAAAGTCACAAAAATCCAAGAAAATAACTAATTTAGTAGAACAACGTAGTTACACTGACAAGAATAAAAGTAAAACAAATAAGGGGGAAAAAAATCAAAATTAATTGGAAAAGGTTGTAGAATTAAAAGTAAACCAAGGGTTTTCAATTAATGTAGGCTGATTAAAACTTTTTAAAATTTTTGCTGTCTGGTCACTTCCTGAGGTGGTTTGCCTCAGCAGCTGGCTCAGCGTAGAAGAAGAGTAGATCCTGTTTTTCAGGGTTTACATTTCCTAAACTGGTCCACTGCACTCAGGGCATCCCAAGTGTGCTACTTCATCCTGCACACACACCCCACTTCAAACGCACACACACCTGAAGTAGTTCTCATTGATTGATACAACTCACTCAAGTGAGTGAGAGGGAGCATTTCCATCAGTGAGCAGAGGAAAACAACTCCAACAAACCACTCACTTCAGTATAAAAATGAATAAAAGCATCTAACTTACCATTAATGCCAACAGTACACGTTTTCCGGAAATCAATGAAAATTTCCCTTTGTACTTTCACATGCTGACACAAACCCTCCTGTAACAGGAAGGATATATATCTGCTGGGTCTGCTGGGGCAGTGGCATTACTGCAGCCGATAGGAAGAGACTGAACAAACTGATTAAGAAAGCTAGCTCTGTCCTGGGGCAGCGCCTTGATCCGATGGAGGAGATAGGAGAGAGAAGGACGGTGGCTAAACTGTCATCTCTGCTGGAGTCCGAGTTCCACCCTATGCAGGACATACTGAATGCACTGAGGAGCTCATTTAGCAGCAGACTACATCATCCCAGGTGCACAACCGAGAGGTTTCGTAGGTCCTTCCTACCAACGGCTGTCAGACTGTACAACCTAAGCAGGGCTGCTCGCAGAGATAGCAAAAAGACGTAACAAACTAATAGTTTTTTGAATGCAAAAGATGCAATAGACTTACACAATGGTCCCCTCCGGCATACAACTAGGAACATACCGGTCGCTATGGAGGGTGAGAATATGTATGGGCACATAATCATACCATGTAGGATAACTAAGTAGACGGTTATGCTGTTTCATTCCATCTAGCAACAATGCTCTGCACTGTGTGTGTTTATATATTTACATATTTATTCCATCTAGCTACAATGCTCAGCACTGGGTGTGTTTATATATTTATATATCTACATATTATTCCATCTAGCTACATTGCTCCGCACTGTGTGTGTTTATATACTTGCATATTTATTCCACCTAGCTGCAATGCTCCGTACTGTGTGTTCATATATTCATATATTTATTCCATCCAGCTACAATGCTCTGCACTGTGTGTCTGTGTGTGTGTGTATATATATATATTTTATAGTAATACGTACATATGTATATTAGCTGCTCTTGCTTGCTTGTTTTTTTCTTGCCTTCTGATTGTTGCTCTGAGTGTTGCTATCCCTGTGCTGTTGCAATCCTGGAATTTCCCCGTTGTGGGACTAATAAAGGCTTATCTTATCTTATATATGGGTTAACGCTGAATAAAAGAACTGTGGAGAGTTCTGGGCTGCAATTTACCTGGATTTCCAGAGACACCTGCTGGATTTCCCCCTGTGAAGTTTCACCCTCCTCAGTCCTCAGGAAGTGGTCAGAGAAATTCAGCACTGATTTCCTCTCTGACATTTCAAAACAAGAGGAAATGTGACAAAATTAAAAATCGGACCCCTGCTCTAGCAGTATTTTGTTGAATATGAGGGTCACAGATATAGCCAATGAACAAAATGCAATTTCAAGTTGCTAAAGCACACTTTTTTCACTGATTCTGTCAAGTTAAGCAATTAATTGCTAAACTTAATTTTAAAATGATTTTTTTTTTTTGACACAGCCCGGGGGGAGGGGGGGATCAAATTTCTTTATCTGGTGATGTTTTCTGGCTAAGGTTGTAAATTGGTAGTGTATAAATGGCTTCAGTTGGAAATCAAAATACTGCTTAAATACCTAATGTGAGAGTACTAGACAGTAATTGATGCAATATCTTAAAATCCTTGTTATAGAAGAATTCATATACAGACACCTTGATTAAGGTATTTATCAGCTTAAAATTGCTCTTAATTTTTTTTAATAAATGTGGCTTCTTTAAAAAAAAAAAACAGAAACTAGGTTGTCTCAAATTTGTTTTGTTTTTTTTTGCAAGTCTGCAACTCTTTTCTTAAAATGACCTTAGTTATAAATTTCAATTTTTTTGTATACATTTTGCCTGACTTTTACTCATAAATTTGCACCTTTTTTTTTTCTTAAGGCGGCAGGGAGTCAATGGTTACAGGAAAAAGAGCTGCAAGTTTTAAACCCCAGTCAAGCCTAAAAACCTAATAACCACCTGAAAAAACCTTGTATCTAGCAAAAATTTGTCAGTTCTGCTTTTCCCCCTATATCACAGTACATGGACCCTGAAATAATGAAGTAGCACTGAGCTAATTTTTGGTAGAAAAAGAAAAAAAAGGAGACGAAACTCTGAATGCAATCATGTCTTGAAGGATGATAAGCTCTTAGTCATCAAAATTATTTAAAAAAAATGCATTCTCTCCATAAAGTGCCAACCTGGTACTTTAGTAGCAGAAAACACTTAATAGAAAATCTAACCCAGGCTTTTCATAATTCACTTTGTGTGGTCAGCTGTGAAATCAGTAAAATAAGAGTGAAACCTGCATAAATTAGCTCTCCCTTACAGAACACTCTCACTTTGTGCTGCAGCCCATGGCTGGGTTCCATTTCCTGAAAGAGCCAGACATTCTCCAGAGGTGGCAGACAAGTGTTTTATTGTTCCCCAACCTCACCATGAGGAAGCAGGTGGAGGCCCTTCCTCTGTGACATACAGCAGTCGTGTAACGCTGCTCCCACCTCAGAAAGAGCTTCATTCACTCTGCTGCTGCGCTATTCTCCTGAGCCGTCACCCCTCACACGGAGGGGGCTCGGTGCAGCCGTCCCACCCCTCCAGTGTAGAGGAGAAGCCTGCCTGAAGTGAGTCATTCAGCCCGTCCCAACACCTCCATGTAAAGGTTAACCGCTCCTGCCACGGCGGACCTTTGGTTACACGACCCTCCCTCTGGGCACCAAGTTCAGTTCTCTCTGCAGAGAGAAAACTCGGGAAAAACTCAGGGAGGCCTGGGCTGGGGTGGGGATCTGCTGACTTAATGCAAAGAGACGGGGCAGGGTGAGTTACATTGGAACAAACTGTTCACTGCCCCTGGGATGTTTGAGGCAGATCGAGATCTAATATTGTGAATATGAGCATGCCATCTTCGCTGACCACGAAATCTTTTTCTGCCATGCTGCCTTTTCTTCAGCTCTGCCAAGCAGATAACCGATAGCTCCAGGAATAGCTGTTCCAACATGCTGCGTACAGATCCTACAAACAGTAAGCGTTTTCCTAATCGGACTGAAATAAACACGCTTACACACCGAGACAAATGAATGAAGAAACAATAAAGTGGAAATAATATTTATTACATCCTAAAAAGAACACAAAGGCAGCCAATGGGTTTCATTTTGTTTCCAGTATTTTAAACATCCTCATAAAGGAGGATGTATGGCTCAAGGGTTTTTATTTTTCTAAATTAATCCTCTAACAATGAAGGCCTTTGTTCATTTATTACTTCAGTAACCATTTTTTTTAAAAGTATAAATATCGTTGCTCCTCTCCTTAGAGAATATGTCAGCAGCAGGATTCTGAGTCACAGCTCCTCTGTGTGTGTCTGCTCAGGCAGTAAAGCCGAGTAGCACCTCTGTGACTCAGACAGTGATCCATTACAGTCTAGACACCATTTAAGACTTCCTCATGGTGGGCACCGAACAGGGAGAATTACAACTGTATGTGTCTACAATCCCCCACCCCCCACCCCCTACGTGCTGTTAGCCTGCTCCTGCTCGAACAGAGCCATTGCTAGATGTGAGCGTGACCCCAGGCCCTCCAGGTTGCTTAGGATGCAGCGGTGGTAGATGTCCTCGCTGAACCGAGGGTTGCATGTTCGCCGCACGTATTTCTGGATCAGCGCCGGCTCCACGGCTCTGAACACATGCAGGCCTGAGTAACAGACGAAGATGTCATACACGTCCATGCTTTCCAGCAGCTCCTCGTTGTCCAAGATGTCTGCGGCCATCTTAGTCCGTGCAGTCATGTAGTCGGCATTGTAAAAGCAAGCCTCGTCAAAGACGTGGCGGTCAAAGTGTCCATCTCGCAGTGATTCTGAGGCGGAGGAGGAGGAGGCAGCAGAGGGCTGCTGGTCGCGGTATATGACAGCAGGGTTGTACTCTTGGAAGTGGATGGGGAAGAAGACCTGCCAGTTGCTGATGGCATTCATTCTGCAGCGGTTCAGGAAATCTGCGTTGACCTCGGTCCAAACGCTCGCCAAGAAGAACAGTGTGTCCACCGGGTGCTTCTTGGAGATGATGTCCATCAGCTTCACCTGTGAAGGCACCTCGGTCTTCACGCTGATCCATGGGATCTTGACGTCTCCATAGCGCTTCTCCACCTCTCCGATCATAGCCTTAACCCCGGCGAACACGTCAGTCTGGCTGACCCGCTGCGCATCAAAGGGATCGTATATGAAGAGGAAGGTGAGTAGAACATTGTCATGGGTGTCCAGAGTATTCATCACATACATATCTAGGAAGTTGCCAACAAAGTCCTGGTCCTGAGCGGTGACAGGCAGGATGACCTGCACCCGTGTTGCCTCCGTCACATAAGGCATGGGAATGATCTCAACTGCGCTTAGAGGTCGTAACAGGTTGACCCGTTTGGCGATGACCTGGCTGTGACCTTTCTGGGTATAGGCCTCAAGTGCGAGGTCCAACATGTACTCCATACCACGTGTGGGATCAAAGCGCCGGTACCCATTGAGTAAGCGCCTCTTGCGGAAGCGCAGCTGTGGCTGGTAGCGCTTGTTGAGACGCTCCACTGCAATCTCTAGAACTGCACTGACGTCCGCTCGGTCGGCGCCTCTCATCTCACACTTGGGGGAGCTGTCGATGCAGGAGTAAATGTGCTCTTCCGTGAAGTACTCCCAGTTTATAACCTCGAAGCGGGTCCTGGGTTTGAAGGGGGGGTTGATTCCTATGGGCCACATGACCCCGTCCTTACCCTCTGGCGTCAGGTCACTCAGGTTGTTGATCTGCATCTGATAAGCACAAACAAACAGTTTAAAACAAAATTAAAAGAGAAAAATATATCATAAAAGTAGGCATTTTACAGTGGGGTAAAAAAGTATTTAGTCAGCCACCAATTGTGCAAGTTCTCCCACTTAAAAGATGAGAGAGGTCTCCAATTTTCATCATAGGTATACCACAACTATGAGACAAAATGAGAAAAAAAAAATCCAGAAAATCACATTGAAGGATTTTTAATGAATTAATTGGTAAATTCCTCTGTAAAATAAGTATTTGGTCAATCCCAAAAGTTCATCTCAATACTTTGTTATATACCCTTTGTTGGCAATGACAGAGGTCAAATGTTTTCTGTAAGTCTTCACAAGGTTTTCACACACTGTTGCTGGTATTTTGGCCCATTCCTTCATGCAGATCTCCTCTAGAGCAGTGATGTTTTAGGGCTGTCGCTGGGCAACACGGACTTTCAACTCCCTCCAAAGATTTTCTATTGGGTTGAGATCTGGAGACTGGCTAGGCCACTCCAGGACCTTGAAATGCTTCTTACGAAGCCACTCCTTCATTGCCCGGGCGGTGTGTTTGGGATCACTGTCATGCTGAAAGACCCAGCCACATTTCATCTTCAATACCCTTGCTGATGGAAAGAGGTTTTCACTCAAAATCTCACGATACATGGCCCCATTCATTCTTTCCTTTACACGGGTCAGTCGTCCTGGTTCCTTTGCAGAAAAACAGCCCCAAAGTATGATGTTTCCACCCCCATGCTTCACAGTAGGTATGGTGTTCTTTCTCCTCCAAACACAACAAGTTGAGTTTTCATCAAAAAGTTCCATTTTGATTTCATCTGACCATATGACATTCTCCCAATCCTCTTCTGGATCATCCAAATGCTCTCTAGCAAACTTCAGACGGGCCTGGACATGTACTGGCTTAAGCAGGGGAACATGTCTGGCACTGCAGGATTTGAGTTCCTGGCGGCGTAGTGTGTTACTGATGGTAGCCTTTGTTACTTTGGTCCCAGCTCTCTGGAAGTCATTCACTAGGTCCCCCCGTGTGGTTCTGGGATTTTTGCTCACCGTTCTCGTTATAATTTTGACCCCATGGGGTGAGATCTTGTGTGGATCCCCAGATCGAGGGAGAGTATCAGTGGTCTTGTATGTCTTCCATTTTCTAATAATTGCTTCCACAGTTGATTTCTTCACACCAAGCTGCTTACCTATTGCAGATTCAGTCTTCCCAGCCTGGTGCAGGTCTACAATTTTGTTTCTGGTGTCCTTTGACAGCTCTTTGGTCTTGGCCATAGTGGAGTTTGGAGTCTGACTGTTTGAGGTTGTGGACAGGTGTCTTTTATACTGATAATGAGTTCAAACAGGTGCCATTAATACAGGTAATGAGTGGAGGACAGAGGAGCCTCTCAAAGAAGAAGTTACAGGTCTGTGAGAGCCAGAAATCTTGCTTGTTTGTAGGTGACCAAATACTTATTTTACCGAGGAATTTACCAATTAATTCATTAAAAATCCTTCAATGTGATTTTCTGGATTTTTTTTTTTCTCATTTTGTCACTCATAGTTGAGGTATACCTATGATGAAAATTGGAGACCTCTCTCATCTTTTAAGTGAGAGAACTTGCACAGTTGGTGGCTGACTAAATACTTTCTTGCCCCACTGTACTTTTAAGTCAAAACAAATCCATAGGCATAAATCAAAATCAAAGGGGGGGGGGCACAAAATGCATATGAAGCACCAATTTTAAATCTGCAACTTTTTAAACCCATTTTAAACCTACAGCTACTTTCTTGTAAATCTGCCATTTTTTCCTCATACATTTGCAACTTTTTTCTTGTTAATTTGAAACTTTTTCCCCTCACATTTAAAACTTTTTTAATTTTGCAGCTTTTTTATTATTGTGCATTATAACGTGCAACTTTTTTCTAGTAAATTTAAAAATAAAAAAATCCTGAATTTGCAGTGTTTTTATTGTAAATTTGCAAACCTTTTCCTCATAAATTTAACACTTCTCAGATTTGCAATTTTTTCTGGTAAATTTACCAACCTTTTTTCCACAGAAATTTTCCAATTTCTTGTAAATTAGCAACTTTTTTTCTTTTAAATCTGCAACTTTTTCCCTCATAAATTTGCAACTTTTTCTGATAAATTTGAAACTTTTTTTTTTCCACAATATTTTTTATTGAACCTTTTTTACAAACATGGCACAAACAGTCAAACACTAACACTAAAGTAATTTAAAAATTAAAAAAAAACACCAACTACAACAAAAAAAACATACTAAAAACAACAACCACCATTAACTAAGGCAAGTCAACAACAATGCTCCTCTGTTTAGTCTAGGTAATCTATTACATAAGAATACATAATATACATTCACCAGTTTGGAATTTGCGAGGTCCACACATATTCACCTTCTTCTTCAGAAGTTATGTTTAATTTCTTTACATAATCAATAAAAGGTCTCCATATATTCTCAAACACATTTTCCTTTGATTTCAGTATGTATGTTATTCTTTCTAGTGGAAGGTTTGTTAACATCTGTCTTAACCACTGAGTCACATCTGGTCTATGAGTCTTTTTCCACAGTAGTGCAATACATTTTTTGGCATTAAGCAAACCGAGGTCTATGAATGCTCTTTCACTCTTATTAAAGTTATGTTTTTCTGGATACAGACCCAACAAAAACAGTTTAGGGTTCAATGTGAATTGTTTTGAAATGATTTTTTCAATTGTTACCCTCACCTCTTCCCAAAACATTCTGATTTTTCTACATTCCCATAAACAGTGAAATAGGGTTCCTTTACTTTCCATACATTTTGTGCATGTATCTGGTATGTTTTTGTTATATCTATTTAACTCCACTGGTGTAACATACATCCGCATTAACCATTTAAAATGTATCAGTTTAAGATGTACATTTATTGATTTGGTTTGAGCTTCTGCACAAGCTATTTCCCATTGTTCCTCTGAAATTTCAATTTGCAGGTCCTCTTTCCAGTAATTCAGTCTTTTCTGTGAGTTTTCACTTGAGAATAGTGTCAATGAGTTATAAAACTCTGAAATAATACCCTTTCTCTTACCATCTTTCGTCAAAATTTTTTCCAAGGATGAATAAGTAGGTTGGGTGAGAGCATTATTTTGATTTGATCGAATAAAATTTCTAAGCTGAAGATATTTAAAAAAATGTGTTCTATTAAAATTAAATGTAATCCTCAGTTCGTCAAAAGACATGTTTTCTGAACGTGACAAATATAAGTCTTGAATCTTTTGAATCCCTTTTAAATTCCATACTTTCAATACAGCATCCGCTCTCCCTGGTGCAAAATATTGATTACCCCATATTGGGCTAAATTGTGACAGTAAGTGTGGTTCTTTTAAATATTTTTTGGTTTCACACCATATTTTGATCATGTGCTTTACAATTGGATTTTTAACTTGTTTCTGTAATTTTTTTGCCGAGGAAGAGGTAAAGGTAAATTGTATGATTCCATTTCAGTCCAGTGAGGAGG
Source organism: Pholidichthys leucotaenia (assembly GCA_020510985.1). Classification (NCBI taxonomy): domain Eukaryota; kingdom Metazoa; phylum Chordata; class Actinopteri; order Cichliformes; family Pholidichthyidae; genus Pholidichthys; species Pholidichthys leucotaenia. The sequence goes on along the minus strand of CM035844.1, from coordinate 196,553,099 downwards.
ATCATTTGATGAAAAATAATATGTCATAGACCTCAGTTGTGCTGACCAGTAATACCACATAAAGTCTGGACATTTCAGACCTCCATGATCAAATGGTAAGTATAGTAAGGACAAACGTAATCTAGCCTTCCTATTGTTCCATATAAATTCCACTAACTTTTTTTTAATTCTTGAGAATAGATCTGAAGGTGGTGGTAAAGGAATGTTTTGAAATAAATAAAGTATTTTTGGTAAGATATTACTTTTAAGTATATTAATTCTCCCGATCATCGACATTGGTAGTGACATCCATCTCTGAAGTAACTCATTAATATCTGTCATTAAGGCTTCATAGTTGGCACTGGCGACTGATTCTAGCTTAGGCAAAATTTGAATTCCTAAATATTTAAACTGATTTACAACACTGAATTGATTTACCTCAGGAGCTGGGTGATTTCTCTGGGTCTCATTTAGCATTAATATTGAAGATTTTGTTTTATTTATTTTATATCCTGACATTTCCCCAAAGTTCTTTATTAAATTTAACAAGGTTGGAATTGATTTTTTAAAATTCGACAAACAAAATTATGTCATTGGCATACAGGGAGATTTTATGTTCTGTTGGTCCTACTTTAATTCCATATATTTGTGGATGTAAACGTACTGCCATCGCTAAAGGTTCAATTGCCATAGTAAACAATAAGGGTGAAAGTGGACAGCCTTGTCTACATCCTCTATTGATTTTTATTGATTTTGAGATATTGCTGTTTGTTAGGATTTCTGCTGTAACATTATTGTATATTATCTGGATCCATTTTATGAAATTATTTCCAAGTCCAAACCTTTGTAGGACTTCAAAAAGATAGGGCCATTCGACCCTATCAAAGGCCTTTTCGGCGTCCAATGATAGGAGAGCTGTATCCGGTGCTTCTTTATTGGAATAAATAATAATAAATAGTCTTCTTACATTATGGAAGCCTTGTCTTCCCATTATAAAGCCATTCTGATCTCAGTTAATAATATTTGGTAATATTTCTTGTACTCGTTTTGCTAAAATTTTACAGATTATCTTAAGATCAGCATTTAATAGGCTTATTGGTCTCATGTTTTCACATTTATTAGGGGTTTACCTGGTTTTGGCAACAGTATAATTAAGGCATTATTCATGTATGGTGGTAAATTACCATTTTGAAATGCTTCTAAAACCATTTCCAAAAGTGGTTTTATTAATTTATTCTTAAATTTTTTATAGAGGTCAACTGGAAGACCATCTGGTCCTGCTCTTTCTCCTGATTTCATATTATCAATGGCTAGCCCAACTTCTTCTTGACTAATTTTAGACTCCAGTATCTCCCTGTTTTCATTTGGACTACACGGTATAGATAATCCACCCAAAAACCCATTTAGTTTTGTTAAGTCAATTTCATTTTTTGTATCATATAGTTTTTCATAATAATCTCTGAAGGCACTATTAATTTCTAAAGGATCTATAACTACCTGTCCATTACTTATAATACTGGTAATTGGTGTTTTAAATTCTAATTTTTTAATCTGCCATGCCAATAATTTTCCTGATTTTTTGCCTTGTTCATAAAAAAGTTTGCTTCAATCTTAGAAGACTCGAGGCAGCTCTATTCGCTGATTTTTTGTCATATTCAGCTCTCAGAATCAGTAATTCATTCTCTAACTGTGGGTTACTTCCTGCATACACCTTTTCTTGAAGAATTTTTATTTTACGTTCCAATTGGACTCTCTCCTCTCGAGTCTTCTTAGAATTTGAACCTGTATAACTAATAATATGCCCCCTAATAAAAGCTTTGAAAGCCTCCCATTTTATACATGCCGTTGTTTGTGTAGTATTAATATCAAAGAACTTATCTATCTGTTTTTCTATGTACTTAACAAATTCCTCATCCTGAAGCCATTTATGCTGAAAATGCCACCTACCTGGATCCTTCGTCAATTTCTTATCTGCATATATTAGACAGCAGGGTGCATGATCAGAGATCACAAATGTTATCATAGAAACAGTTTTGAATCTTGGACCTTAATTCTGTAGAGATCAAAAAGTAGTCAATCACTTCCGGTTATGGCTGCCACGTAGGACGGACGTGTCTCGCTCTGCTCTGCTCCTGGAGAAAAAAAATCGGCAAATAACTCTCTCATTTGGGACAGAACGTATCCCAGCATTTGGGCGAGGATATGTCGGCGAAGCCTAAGGCTGGAAAACCAGGAAAAGGAAAAAGCGAGCCGCCGAAACAGTCCAAATTAACGGACTTTCAGGTCTGTGACGCAGCAAACAAAACTCCATATATGGCGGAGGAGGCTGGCGGCGGTGCGATGTCTGCGGGGAATGGCGCAGATGCGCTGATGGCTGCCATGAGTTCAATGAGAGCGGACTTTTCCTCTAGATTTGATGGGATTATGACAGCGTTGGAAGGAATTAGAAAGGAATTGGGTGACTGTGTAGAACGAACGGCGCAGATGGAGCTCCGTCTCGCTAGTGCTGAAGATGACGTCACCCGTCTTCAATTAAAGGTGCGCACTTTGGAAAAAAAATTAAATCTCTGGAAGATAATATTTTGGATTTGGAATCTCGGTTGAGACAGAATAATTTGAGGCTGGTGGGTCTTCCAGAGGAATCAGAAGGTCGGGACGTATGTTCCTTTCTGGAAAAGTGGATTCCGGAGGTGCTGGGCGGCGAGGAGTTGCAATCAGCAGTGGTTCTGGAAAAAGCACATCGTATTGGCCCACGGAGAGATAAGGGACCGCCGAGGACCTTAATTATGAAGTTTCTTAGCAACAGAGACAGGATGAAGATCTTCAACGCTGCACGTGCTAAAGGAGAGATTAAACACCAGGACCAGCAGGTGCGGTTCTACCCAGATTTGGCCACAGGAATCCAGCAATTGAGGAAGCAGTTTGATCCCATACGTAAGGAGCTGCGCAACCTTGGGATTCGTCATGGTGTAATCTATCCTGCGAGACTGCTGACCACGTATGAGGGCAGAACCCACATCTTCAAGACCCCAGAGGAGGCGCAGGAGTTCATCAAGAAGATCAAAGAAGAAGAAGAGACTGGTGGGAGCTAAGCATGAACAAAATATAAGGTAGAATAATTAAGCATTTGCACAGGCATCTGACTGACTTGAAGTAAATAGTAAGTTTACAAAATATAGATTGTATTATATATTAAAAAAACAAAACAAAAACAAAACAAACAAAAAAAAAAAACTATGATGTACAAAGTTGTTAAAAATTTTGGAGTTAAGTTGGAAAACTACAGAGGAGAGTTAATGTTACGTCATTAAAAGCAGTAGAGTTAGGGTGATTGGGAGGATGAAGAAGGAGTGGCTTAGGCTGTTCCCCTTGGGTGTGGAACGGTCGATGGCTATATCGGGAGACAGAATTTTTCTTTTGATTTTGGGGGGTTTGCCACAAGTGTGGGAAGGGGAAATTTGTTTGTGTGTAGTTTGTAGGATGAATGTTCAACCACTCATGTTTTTGCTTCTCTGTATGAGCATGTTTACACTGCAAGGTAATCCTAAACTCTCTATTGATCATGGACCAAAGTGTTAATCTTAATTTAACTTCATGGAATTGCAGAGGTCTACAAAATTTAAAAAAACTTAAACAAGTTATGAATAAAATAAAGGACATGGGTTCAAGAATTGTGTTTTTACAAGAAACTCATCTGATAGAGGAGGATGTTAAGAGAATTAGGAGTAGATGGCAGGGAAGTGTATTCACCTCTTCATTTTCATCCCGAGCCAGGGGAGTTATGACTCTCATACATAAATCAGTTCCTTTTCAGGTGAAAAATGTAATTGGAGACAAATTTGGAAGATATGTAATCATTCAAGGTTCTTTGCTATTAGAAAATATAAATCTTGTGAACTTATATGGTCCCAATATAGATGATCAGAAGTTCTTTGCTAATTTATTTCTCATCTTATCATCACTTACAGGGCAACATATAATAGCAGGGGATTTTAATTGTACATTGAATCCAGGTGTGGATAGATCAACAGGACTGGATTGTACGCACATTGGATGTAGGATGACTATTAATCATTTTATGAAAGAATTGAGATTGTTAGATATATGGAGAGAAATGAAACCACAAGTTAAAGCCTATTCTTGTTATTCCAGTACCTACAAGACATTCTCACGTATTGATTATTTTTTGATTTCCACAGAATTAAGGTCCAAGATTCAAAACTGCTTTTATGATAACATCGTGATTTCTGATCATGCACCCTGTTGTCTAATATATGTAGATAAAAAATTGACAAAGGAATCAGGTAGATGGCAATTTCAGCATAAATGGCTTCAGGATGAGGAATTTGTCAAGTATATAGAAGAACAGATAGACGAGTTCTTTGACATCAATACTACACAAACATCAGCATGTGTAAAGTGGGAGGCTTTCAAAGCTTTTATTAGGGGACATATTATTAGTTATACAGGATCAAAATCTAAGAAGACTCGAGAGGAGAGAGCTAAATTGGAACATAAAATAAAAAGTCTTCAGGAAAAAGTGTATGCAGGAAGTGACCCAAGGTTGGAGAATGAATTACTGATTTTGAGAGCTGAATACGACAAAAAATCAGCGAATAGAGCTGCCTCGAGTCTTCTAAGATTGAAACAATCTTTTTATGAACAAGGTGAAAAATCAGGAAAATTATTAGCATGGCAGATTAAACAATTGGAAATTAAAACACCAATTACCAGTATTATAAGTAATGGACAGGTAGTTATAGATCCTTTAGAAATTAATAGAGCCTTTAGAGATTACTATGAAAAATTATATGATACCAAAAATGCACCTGATTTAACAAAACTAAATGGGTTTTTGAACGAACTATCTATACCGTGTATTCCAAATGAAAACAGGGAGATATTGGAGTCTAAAATTAGTCAAGAAGAAGTTGGGCTAGCCATTGATAATATGAAATCAGGAAAAAGTGCAGGACCAGATGGTCTTCCAGTTGACCTTTATAAAAAATTTAAGAATAAATTAATAAAACCTTTTTTGGAAATGGTTTTAGAAGCATTTCAAAATAATAATTTACCATCATACATAAATAATGCCTTAATTATACTGCTGCCAAAACCAGGTAAGCCCTCTAATAAATGTGAAAATATGAGACCAATAAGCCTATTAAACGCCGACCTTAAGATAATCTGTAAAATTTTAGCAAGACGAATACAAGAAATTTTACCAAATATTATTAATCGAGATCAGAATGGCTTTATAAAGGGTAGACAAGGCTTCCATAATGTAAGAAGACTATTTAATATTATTTATTTTAATAAAGAAGCACCGGATACAGCTCTCCTATCATTGGACGCCGAAAAGGCCTTTGATAGAGTTGAATGGCCCTTTCTTTTTGAAGTCCTACAAAGGTTTGGACTTGGAAATAATTTCATAAAATGGGTTCAAATAATATACAATAATGCTACAGCAGAAATCCTAACAAATAACAATATTTCAAAACCAATAAAAATCAATAGAGGATGTCGACAAGGCTGTCCACTTTCACCTTTACTGTTTACTATGGCAATTGAACCTTTAGCGATAGCGATACGTTTACATTCACAAATATATGGAATTAAAGTTGGACCAACAGAACATAAAATCTCCCTGTACGCCGATGATATAATTTTGTTTATGTCGAATCTAAAAAAATCAATTCCAACCTTGTTGAATTTAATAAAGAATTTTGGGGAAATATCAGGATATAAAATAAATAAAACTAAATCTTCAATATTAATGCTAAATGAGACCCAGAGAAATTACCCAGCCCCTGAGGTAAATCAATTCAATGTTGTAAATCAGTTTACATATTTAGGAATCCAAATTATGCCTAAGCTAGAATCAGTCGCCAGTGTCAACTATGAAGCCTTAATGTCAGATATCAATGAGTTAACTCAGAGATGGATGTCACTACCAATGTCGATGATCGGGAGAATCAATATACTTAAAAGTAATATTTTACCTAAAATACTTTATTTATTTCAATACATTCCCTTATCACCACCTTTAGATCTATTCTCAAGAATAAAAAAAAAGTTAGTGGAATTTATATGGAACAACAGGAGGGCTAGATTACGTTTGTCTTTATTATATTTACCATTTGATCGTGGAGGTCTGAAATGTCCAAATTTTATGTTGTATTATTGGTCGGCACAACTGAGGTCTATGACATATTATTTTTCATCAAATGATCTCCCTCACTGGACTGAAATGGAATCATACAATTTACCTTTACCTCTTCCCATATTCATATACTCAGATTCGGCAAAAAAATTACAAAAACAAGTTAAAAATCCATTTGTAAAGCATATGATCAAAATATGGTGTGAAGCTAAAAACTATTTAAAAGAACCACAGTTATTGTCACAATTTAGTCCAATATGGGGTAATCAATATTTTAAACCAGGGAGAGCGGACGCTGTATTTAAAGTATGGAATTTAAAAGGGATACAAAAGATTCAGGATTTATATTTGCCATGTGCAGACAACATAATGTCTTTTGAAGAGCTGAGGATCAAATTTAATCTCAATAGAACACATTTTTTTAAATATCTTCAACTTAGAAACTTTATTCGATCAAATCAAAATAAAGCTCTCACTCGACCTATTTATTCATCATTGGAAAAAATGATGATGAAAGATAGTAAAAGAAAGGGTATTATTTCAGAGTTTTATAACTCATTGACACTATCTTCAAGTGAAAATTCACTGAAAAGATTAAACTACTGGAAAGAAGATCTGCAAATTGAAATTTCAGAGGAACAATGGGAATTGGCTTGTACAGAAGCTCAAACCAAATCAATAAATGCACGCCTTAAATTGATACATTTCAAATGGTTAATGCGGATGTATGTTACACCGGAGGAGTTAAATAGATATAACAAAAATATACCAGATACATGCACAAAATGCATGGAAAGTAAAGGAACCCTATTTCATTGTTTATGGGAATGTAGATTAATAAGAATGTTTTGGGAGGAGGTGAGGGTAACAATTGAAAAAATAATCTCAAAACAAATCATATTGAATCCTAAACTGTTTTTGTTGGGTCTGTACCCAGAAAAGCATAATTTCAATAAAAGTGAAAGAACATTCATAGACCTCAGTTTGCTTAATGCCAAAAAATGTATTGCACTATTATGGAAAAAGACTCATAGACCAGTTGTGACTCAGTGGTTAAGACAGATGTTAACAAACCTTCCATTAGAAAGAATAACATATATACTGAAATCAAAGGAAATTGTGTTTGAGAATATATGGAGACCTTTTATTGATTATGTAAAAAATTTAAACATAACTCTTGAAGAAGAAGGTGAATGATGTGTGTGGACCTTGTAAATTCCAAACTGGTGAACATAATATGTATACTAATGTATTGGATTGTCTAGACTAAACAGAGGAGCATTGTTGAAGACTTGATTTTGTTGGTGGTTGTTGGTGTTTTTAGGGCATTTTTTTTTTTTTGTAGTACTTTAGTGTTAGTGTTTGTTTGTATCATGTTTGTTAAAAAAAAAAAGGTTCAATAAAGATATTGTGGAAAAAAAAAGTAGTCAATACGTGAGACTGTCTTATAGGTATTAGAATAACAAGAATAGGCTTTGACTTGTGGTTTCATTTCTCTCCATATATCTAGCAATCTCAGTTCTTTCATAAAATGATTAATGGTCATCCTGCATCCATTGTGCGTACAGTCCAGTCCTGTTGACCCATCTATACTGGGATTCAATGTACAATTAAAATCCCCTGCTATTATACGTTTCCCTGTAAGTGATGATAAAGTAAGGAATAAATTAACAAAAGTTTTGATCATCAATACTGGGGCCGTATAAGTTCACCAGATTTATATTTTCTAATAACAAAGATCCTTGGATGATTAGATATCTTCCAAATTTGTCTCCAATTACATTTTTCACTTGAAATGGGACTGTTTTGTGTATGAGAATCATAACTCCCCTAGCTCCGGATGAAAATGATGAGGTGAACACATTTCCTTGCCATCTTCTCCTAATTCTTTTTACATCCTCCTCTATTAGATGAGTTTCTTGTAAAAATACAATTTTTGAATCTATGTCTTTTATTTTATTCATAACTTAAGTTTTTTTTAGATTTTGTAGACCTCTGCAATTCCATGAAGTTAAATTAAGATTAACGCTTTGGTCTATGATCAATAAGGAGTTTGAGATTACCTTGCAATGTGAACATGCTCATACAGAGAAGCAAAAACATGGATGGTTGAACATTCATCCTACAAACTACACAAAAACGAATCCCCTTTCCCCATGAAAAGGGCTACATCCTCCGCCATAGTCTCTGGAGTTTTTTCTGCTTCGCCACGAGTGTGAAAGTCTGTTAGTCTGGATTGTTTTGTCGAATTACTTTTTCCTCCACCTAATTTCCCAGCCTTGGTCTTTACCATATCCGCGCCTAAACGCTGGGATGGGTTTTTGTTCCAATTAAGAGAGTTTTAGCAAACTTTTTTATTTTTAGGAGCAGAGCAGTGTGAAACACATCTTCCTACGTGGCCGCCATAACCGGAAGTCCCCAATTTGAAACTTTTTTTAATCATAAATTTAAAACTTTCAATTAAATTTGCAACTTTTTTCCTCCTATTCAAAAAAATCAAATTTGCAGTGTTTTTTTTTTTTATTTAAGTTTTTGTAAAGGGTATACATGTCATTAGAGCACTGCATTGTTTACATTTTCATCACATATTCCCCCCTTTTTTGTTTTTTGACAACATTGGAAAAAAATTATTACAACACCCTTTTTTTAAGTGAAAGAAAAAGAGAAATTAAAAGAAGAACAAAACAAAAAAACAAAACAAACAAAAAAATAAATAAAAGAGCAGAAGAATAAAAGAGCATCTGAGTAGCATTGGAGCAAAGAGAGGTGTCATTATTGAAATGGTATTTGTCAAAGATTAGATCTGATGGAAGACACATATGCGTTCCAGGGTTGCCAAAAGTTCAAGAACCCATCCATGTCCTGTCTCAGTGCAAATGTCAACTTTTCCATCGAATAAAGGTCCTGAATCACGTTAATCCAATCTTCAGGTGTAGGACAGTCTTTCAACATCCATTTTTTTTGTTAGAGCTTTTTTACTTGCCAATATTAAAACAGTGAATAAGTATTTTTCCCCTCATCTTTCCAGTGATTCCAGTAGTAAACCCAAATACAAAGTTACAAAAGAAAAGGGAACTGTTACTTTGAATATTTTCCCCAATATTGTCTGTACATTGGTCCAATATTGGTGGATAACTGGGCATGACCAAAACACATGAAAATGATTTGTAGTCTCTTGACCACACAAGCGCCAACACTTCAACCCCTTACGAGTAAATTTGTTTTGTGCAGGTGTTCTGAAAAATCTTACCAAATTTTTCCATCCAAATTCTCTCCACTGCAGGGATGAGGTACTTTTCCATTGTTGTTTATTTAGCTTTTCCCATATTTCCAGTTGTAAAGTGAAATTCTCCTCTTTTTCCCCATCTCTCTTTTATATATGATGTGTTGTCTCCTTTTAAGTCTTGAAGACCATGGTATATTTTTTAGAAATGTATCTGATCCCTGGGATCCCTTTATATGCCATTAAGAAGACCTTCAGAACACCTGACTGGGCCCTTTCCAAATCCTCCTTTTTAAGTATATTGTTTATGTGGTGTCTAAGCTGAAAGAACCTGTAAAGGTCTTGATTTATTAGACCTTGTTTTTTCAAATCTTCAAAACTTCTTAAAATTTGCCCTTTAAAAAAAATCGTAATATTTTATCAGTCCGTTCTCTTTCCACTTTTTAAATCTAGTGTCTGTTTTATTAGGAGTAAAGTCTTGATCATAGGCAATCCATTGCAGAAATCGATAGGGCTCTTTAGTTTGATTCTCTCTAACTATCTTAAACCAAATTTTTAGTGGGGTCTCTATCCACGGGTTAGTGTTATTCAAAAGTTTAGGTAAGGCATTGTTCCCTATTATCGCCTGTAGGGGGATGTCACTTGTTATTTGGCATTCCATCTCCTTCCATTGTGCAGTGTAGACTGGGTTACATATCTCTACTAAGGTTTTAATTTGTGCGGCTTTAAAATAGTCCCTGATATTTGGCAGCACGAGCCCACCTTTGTCTTTGTTTAGCTGTAGGGTTTTATATCTGATTCTAGGTCTCTTGCCCTGCCATATGAATCTTGAGATCCTTCTGTCCAGTTCTGGCCATGTTTTTTTGGGAGGTTCTACCGGTATTGTTTGGAAAAGGTATAGAAGACGTGGAAGTATATTCATTTTGACTGCTTCAATTGTTTGTGCAGTACCCAAGAATGGTATCATATTCCATCTTGCTAGATCAGATTTTATTTTTGCCATCAGTGGATCATAGTTTAGTGTTATAATTTTGTTGAGTTGTTTCGGGATACTGACCCCCAGATATTTCATAGATTCCATCTCCCAGTTAGTTTTGAGTTTGCTTAGTAAATATTGATTTGGGTCATAGTTGAATGTTAAAATTTGGGTTTTATGCATGTTTAATTCGTACCCCGATAACTCTCCATACTCTGAAAAAACTGAGATTAGTTCTGGAAAAGAGGTGTCCATTGGCTCAGAGGTTCTATGAAGATTGCAAAGAGCAGTGGAGACAGGGGGCAGCCCTGACGACATCCTCTTTCCAGTTCAAAAGATGATGATAATTTACCGTTAATCCTTATTTTAGCTGTTGGTTTTTTATATAATGCCTGGATAGTTCTAATGAAGTTGTTATGAAAATTGAAACTGGATAAGATTCTATATAGGAAAGACCAGTCAACCGAATCGAATGCTTTTTCAGCATCTAATCCCAATATGGCTGCATTTAAATTATATTTTTTTATATGATGAATTATGTGTAAAGTGTGTCTAATGTTATCTTGTGTCTGTCTTTGTCTTATAAAACCTGTTTGGTTTAAATGAATTAAGTCTGTCAGTATATTTTCTAACCTTTTGGCAAGGATAGCGGTAAAAAGTTTATAGTCCTGATTTAACACACTGATTGATCTGTAGTTGGAGCAGTCCAGTTTATGCTTTTCAGGTTTAGGTATGACTGCAATGACCCCTTCTCTCCAGGAGGGGGGGATTTCCCCTGTGTGGAGGACACAGTTAAATGTTTTCAGGAGGAGAGGAGATAGTTGCTGTTTAAAGGTTTTGTACCACTCTGCTGTATAGCCATCTGCTCCTGGGGATTTGTTAGCTTTAAGTTTCATAATTGCTTTTTCTAATTCTTTAGGTTGTATTTCTGACAGTAGTGTTTTATTTTGTGACTCAGTAAGCTGGGAAAGATTTAATGTATTTAGGAAGGCTTCAGATGCGTTTTTGTGTTTTTTGAGGGAGTATAAGTTCTTGTAGTAATTCTCGAAGCTTTTAAGAATTTCCTGAATTCTAAATTTTATTTCCTTTGATACTGGGTCTCTGATTTTGTAGATTGCTCTCTCCGTTTGTTGTTTCCTCAATTTGTAGGCTAGTAATTTTGCCCATTTGCTACCCGTTTCATAGTATTTTTGTTTCAGAAATGCAAGTTTCTTCTGGATTTCTATTGTGTAGATCTCGTTTATTTGTTTTTTAATTTCCTTAATTTTGAGCGAGTCATTAGAATGAGTGTTGTCTTTGTGCTCTTTTTCTAGTTTCTTAAGTTCTGACTCTAATGTGATTAGTTTTTCTTGTCTCAGTTTCTTTTGGGTTGCCAGTTTTGCGATAATCTTTCCCCTTATTACAGCTTTGCATGCGTCCCACAGTATTAAAGGGGATACTTCTCCATTATCATTTTCTTCCAAATATCTGAGAATATCTGATTCCAATTCATCTTTTAGTGGTCCTTTCAGCACATTTGAATTTAACCTCCAAGAAAATGTATTATTTGTGTATTTTTGGATATTTAAGTCCATATAGATCAGACTGTGGTCAGAGATCCATCAGTCCTATTTTTACATGTTTTTACTCTTCCAATGTCTCTATTAAACATTAAAAAATAGTCAGTCCTTGAGTATGATGAAAGTGGTGCTGAGTAAAATGTATAATCTTTTACACTGGGGTTGAGTTCCCTCCACACGTCACAGATTCCCATTTCTTTTAGTAGCATCTGAGTTTTTCTACTTTGAGTGTTATTTTGATGTGGAGAATTACCTGATGCATCCCAGTATGGGTTCAGTCTTATATTGAAGCCTCCACCACATATCACTAAACCTTTGGCTTTAGTTATCATTAGGTCGAATACATTTTTATAAAATTTCCAGTTAGCCCCTGGAGGTGCATATACATTCAGCAGGGTGATATCTTCTCCCTCTTGCCGACCAAGTACCATGCTAAATCTTCCTTCTTTATCTTTGTGTTCTGAATTTTTTTCAAACATAATTTTGGTTGAGATCAATGTCGCTACCCCCCTCCTCCTCCCTGACTTTATGAGGATGAAGAGATCAGTTTAAACCCTTGTCTATTAAGTTTAGTGTGCTCCAAGTCTGTTAGGTGGGTTTCCTGTAAAATATTATTCCTGCTTTGTCTTTTTTCAATTTACCAAGAATCTTGGATCTTTTAACTGGTTTCAGGATCCCTTTTACATTATATGAGATTATTTTGGTTACACCCCGTTTCTCCATTGTATTGTCTTATTTAGTATAACAGTGTAGTGGCCCTCTTTTATGCTACTCAGAAACTGAAAGAACATTAAGAACATAAAAAACATTAAGAACATAGCATATAAAACTTTAAAACAAAAAAACTGTCAAAAGGTCTTCCTGAGCTGAGGTCTTTTTAGTGACCTTAGAAGAGCCTTGCTGGTGTGTTGGCTCTGAGGGAAATTCCTCAAACTTTGTTACGTGTTGAGGGCCCTCTCTTACCCCTGTAAGTTGTCCCATGTTTTTAACGTGAATTTCAGATCCCAATCCGAACTTGTAATTATTTTTTTTTTTTTATGCCTATACCCTATGAAGTTGTGCGCAACCTCCCACCACCATCACAGCAAACAATCATGTTAATACAGTATTTGTTAGTGTCAAGAGTTCATGTGGTTCATTGTCACATTTCTATTTCAACAAGTTTTTTTCTTCTTTTTTTTTTAAAGACTTACTTGTTTCTAATATTATGACTGTTCCATGAAATGTTTTACCACTTGCTGATTCTGCATCTCCTTTAATGTTTGTTACCTTGTAGGAGGAGGGTTGGATGCGCAGATTGACTAAAAATATCGTTATTCCCTCCTGAAAACGTTCAGTTTTTCCTTATAGCCCTGGCGCTGGGTTTCCTGCTGCTGGCCCGTGGATTTTGAGGGTCTCTGTGTGCACCACGTTTGAGCCTTGATTCTTTCGATCGGGTCTACTGCGGGTTTATACACCGTTACCGGGAGCCCTCTTCTCGCCATATCCCTGGTTGCTTCTTCCGCCGAGTTGTAGAGACACGTCTCTTCCCCGTAAAAAAACCCGCAGCTTCGCTGGAAATGGAGTTTGACAGCACAGTTTCTTCTCTCTTAGTACCTTTTTAGCGTCGTTGTATTCCTGACGCTTTTTAAGGACCTCCGGGGCTTAGTCGTGCTCCACAAAAACTTTTCTTTCTTGGTGCATAAATCCTTTTTTCTGCCAAGCCAGTCTCAAGACCTCTTCTTTTGTTCTGAAGTTGGAAAACTTCACCACCACCGATCGTGGAGGCGCTTCCGCCGACGGCCTTGGGGCTAATGAATGGTGCGCCCTTTCTATCTTCAAGTCGGTGGATTGGGGAATTTCCAACTTCTCTCTCAGTATGGATTCCACGCATGCCGCCATTGTGGTGGAACGGTCCTCGACTCCTTTCAGACCATGAATTCTTATGTTGGCCCTTCTTAGTCTTCCTTCTTGGTTAGCTTAGCCTCCAGTCTTGTCTGTCGTTTAAGTAAATCCAGCACGGTTTCTTCCAGCCCTTTAATTCTTTCCTCTGCTTCCATGATTTGGTCCTCAGCCTGGTCCACTCTGTCCTTTTTATTTCGTCTTTAATTTCACGAAATTCGGCCCAACACTCTCGGCAAAATTCTCTTAATTCTTGAATTATCGTTTTTAAGCTAACCGTGTTGCTAGCCTCATTCAGCTCCTCTGTTTTCGAGTGGATGTCCTCCAGGTCAGATTCTCCGGCCAATGTGCGTCTTGGCCTGGCAAATGTCGATCTCTTCTGTTTTCCTTTAGGCATAATGACTTTGTCTTTTTATTTTCACTCTTCCAAAAATCCGTTAAATCTGATTTTCAAGGTATTTTCACGGATGGGGTCTTGGAGCTTCAGCGTTAAGCTGCTATCACCATGGTGTCCAGACCGGAAAAATTTGCAGTGTTTTTATTGTAAATTTGCAACTTTTTTCTCAAATTTAAAACTCAAATCTGCAGCTTTTTATGGTAGATTTACAACTTTTTTTCTCAGAAATTTTCCATTTTTTTTTTCTTACAAATTTGCAGTTTTCTTTTTAAATCTGCAACTTTATCACAAATTTGCAACTTTTTTCTGATAATGTTATGACCCACTTTCTGGGCCAAGGACAGAATTGCTGAATTCAGCCTGGGATCTCCAAGTCCATTTCGACCCTCACGTCAAGGTGGACTGACCTAGTAATTTTCGCCCACAGGCAAGGTAGACCTACATCTCCTAAGTCTCTTTCATACACAGGCAAGGCAGACCTACACCTATATCCCAGGCCAGGATTTGAACCCATGACACTGTGATCTCAAAACCTCTCACTCTACAGTGGTAAGAGTGGGAGGATTTAGATGACGGTGTCATGGGTTCGAGTCTCAGCCTGGGATACAGGTGTAGGTCTGCCTTGTCTGTGTATGAAAGAGACTTAGGAGATGTAGGTCTACCTTGCCTGTGGGCGAAAATGACTATAGGCTGGTCCACCTTGATGCGAGGTCGAAACGGGGATCAACCGGGATTTGACACCTGCACCACGTCCTTGGGGGGGGGGGGGGGGGGGGGTACGGATCCCCCTCCATAAGGAATTAGTCAGTGGTGCAGTTCCTGACACCTTAAGGTACACCTCCACTACTGGCCCAGTGGCAGAGTGACAGGCTTTCAGATCAGGGCGTCATGGGTCCAAATCCCAGCCTGGGATATTGGTGCACCGAGCTAGTAGTGGAGGTGTACCCTTAAGGTGTCAGGAAATGCACCACTGACAAATTCCTTATGGAGGGGGATCCCCAACAGATAAATTTAAAACTTTTTTCTCATAAATTTGCAGCTTTTTTTCCCTTGGTAAACCTGCAACTTTCTCTTGTAAATTTTTCAGATTTTCTTGATAAATTCACTACTTTTTTGTCATAGATCTGCAATTTTTTTCTTCTAAATTTGCAACATTCAACAACTGGTTTCATTTTTATTCTGTGTAACTGATTAAATTTTCTTTGTTCCAATATTTTTGAGGGTTTGAACTCTTCTGATACAAATATAGGGGCCCCTAAACACAATCTTGCATAGGACCCCAACTACAGTAACACCTATAGTGTCCCCCTCAATCTTTACTCTTGAGAAAATGTTCTGTTTATTGTCCCCACTCCCCAAATAGTGAAATGAAATATCTGTCAGTTTTACTAACCTGAAGCTGCTGGATCTGCAGGTAGGTCCATTCCAGCTCAATCTGGCTGAAGCGCTTATGGAGGCGGTACATGAGGTTGGGTTCAGAAACAGGGTGGACTGTGAAGGCGTTTTTAAACTGCACACCATCTTCGCGCTCTGGGTCGGCGTTTTTCCCAAGCTCAAAGTAGTGGTATGTCATCTCCTTCGTGTCACACAAACATTCATGAAGAAATATCAGCTGAATGGACTTTACCGCAAAAATAATACATCCTTTATATATATATGTCTAAACTAAATTTCTATTGGAAAACATGCAATAGAATGTGCCCATTTACCTGGTGAACCTCCACGCAGCTGAGACCCAGGTAGTCAATAATGCAGCGGCCCAGCCACTCATCAGGTCTCACACTGAGGATGTCATTACGGCAGGTGTCGAGATGCGGTTGCAGACGGGCCAGCAGACTGCGGGACAGCAGGTAGCCGTAACCCCCGTGGCAGTAACGCGCCTTCTCCTCTCCACCAATGAACTCCTCCGCCCTGCCCATGTACAGGTCCTGCCCCGCGCTGAGGTGGCCCACCAGTTCCGAGAGGCGATCCGCCTGCATGTAAGTGTCGTCCTGGGCTAAGAAGAACCAGTCGTAGTCTGAGCCGTAGTGCTGGTGGAGGTGACGCACTGTCTCATACATCAGCCAAACTGGACGGTCATCACCATGGGCCACCACCGCCATGCCATGGGGCACCTTGGGGCTGCGCAGGCCCGTGAAAAAGAAGGTGCGGTGGAAGTGGTGGGCGACTGTGCGGTTCACCGCCACGGCCAGCGTATTGAGGGTGGCCCGAGAGGTCAGGACGCCCACCAGCAGTCTCTCTTTGATGCCCAGTTCAGTGTGGATGTACCGAGTCCTAGAGGGGTTGATTCCAAAAAATATGATTAAAAAAAAAAAAAAACCAAAACATTAGAACACCAAAAAATTAAAAACTACATGTAAAACAAATCAGCTCAGAAAGAAACTGCAGGGCCACTTGTCCCTTATACCTACAGTGGGGGAAAAAAGTATTTAGTCAGCCACCAATTGTGCAAGTTCTCCCACTTAAAAGATGAGAGAGGTCTGACTTCCGGTCTGGACACCATGGTGATAGCAGCTTAACGCTGAAGCTCCCAGACCCGATCCAGGAAAATACCTTGAAAATCAAATTTAACGGATTTTTGGAAGAGTGAAAATCAAAAGACAAAGTCATCATGCCTAAAGGAAAACAGAAGAAATCGACATTTACCAGGCCAGGACACGCATCGGCCGGAGAATCTGATCCGGATGACATCCATTCAGAAGACGAGGAGCTGAATGAAGCTAGCAACAAGGTTAGCTTAAAAATGGTACTTAAAGAATTAAGACGATTTCGCCGAGAGTGTTGGGCCGAATTTCGTGAAATCAAAGACGAAATAAAAAGGACAAACAGCAGAGTGGACCAGGCCAAGGACCGAATCATGGAAGAAGAGGCAAGAATAAAAGGGCTGGAAGATACCATGCTGGAACTACACAAACAACAGTCAAGACTGGAGGTTAAGCTAACCGACCAAGAAGGAAGACTAAGAAGAGACAACATAAGAATTCATGGTCTGAAAGAAGGAGTCAAGGACGGTTTCACCACAATGGCAGCATGCGTGGAATCCTTACTGAGAGAGAAGTTGGATATTCCCCAAACCACCGACTTGAAGACAGAAAGGGCGCACCCTACATTAGCCCCTAGGCCGGTGGCGGAAGCGCCACCAAGATCGGTGGTGGTGAAGTTCTCCAACTCCAGAATAAAAGAAGAGGTTGTAAGACTGGCTTGCCAGAAAAAAGGATTTATAAACCAAGAGAGAAAAGTTTTCGTGGAACACGATTACGCCCCGGAGGTCCTTAAAAAGCGTCGGGAATACAACGACGCTAAAAAGGTACTACTGTAGAGGATGTGCTCAAAGGATGAGACTGAGTTTATTTCTCAGGTTCAGCTTTATTGTCAGAACACATACTCTATCAACCTCTCAACAAGAAAAGAGGCTGATCAATGTAACATCACACTCTTATACTCCTGGAGCATCGAAACCTAAGTCACATGGTGCTTTAGCAAACATACAGTCACATGGTACTTAATCCCAGTCACAATGCAACTCTTTGATCTTTCACCATTGTCTCTTATTCTTCGATGGACCGGAAATCCCTCTGGGGCATCTTCTCTGAGACAAAGGCCAAATCTCACACCTCCTCGTTATCTCCTGCAGCTCCAGACCTTCTTTGTCCCGCGAGACGTGAAGCACCCAATAAACATACAGCAATACATTTGTGGAAAATATGAACCCAACATACGTGCCACACTACGAGAGAAGAAACTGCGCTTTCAGACTCCATTTCCGGCAAAGCTGAGGGTTTTTTACGGGGATGAGACGTGTCTCTACAACTCGGCGGAAGAAGCAACCACGGATATGGTGAGAAGAGGACTCCCGGTAACAGTGTATAAATCCGCAGCAGACCCGATCGAAAGAATCAAGGCTCAATCGTGGTCCACACAGAGACCCTCAAAATCCACGGGCCAGCAGCGGGAAACCCAGCGCCAGAGCTATAAGGAAAAACTGGCCGTATACAGGAGGGAATAACGATATTTTTAGTCAATCTGCGCATCCAACCCTCCTCCTACAAGGTAACAAAAATTAAAGGAGATGCCGAATCAGCAAGTGGTAAAACATTTCATGGAACAGACATAATATTAGAAACAATAAGTCTTTAAAAAAAAAAAAAAACTTGTTAAAATAGAAATGTGACAATGAACCACATGATCTCTCCACACTAACAAATACTGTATTAACGTGATTGTTTGCTGTGATGGTGGTGGGAGGTTGCGCACAATTTCATAGGGTATAGGCATAAAAAAAAAATCATTACAAGTTCGGATTGGGATCTGAAATTCACGTTAAAAACATGGGACAACTTACAGGGGTAAGAGAGGGCCCTCAGCACGTAACGGAATCTGAGGAATTTCCCTCAGAGCCAACACACCATCAAGGCTCTTCTAAGGTCACTAAAAAGACCTCAGCTCAGGAAGATCTTTTGTCAGTTTTTTGTTTAAAAGTTTTATATACTATGTTCTTAATGTTTTTTATGTTCTTAATGTTCTTTCAGTTTCTGAGTAGCATAAAAGTGGGCCACCACACTGTTATACTAAAAAAGACAACACAATGGAGAAACAGGGTGTAACCAAAATAATCTCATATAATGTAAAAGGGATCCTGAATCCAGTTAAAAGATCCAAGATTCTAGGAAAAATGAAAAAAGACAAAGCAGGAATAATATTTTTACAGGAAACCCACCTAACAGACGTGGAGCACACTAAACTCAACAGACAAGGGTTTAAAATGATCTCTTCATCTTCATATAAGTCAGGGAGGAGGAGGGGAGTAGCGACATTGATCTCAACCAAAATTATATTTGAAAAAAAAAAATCAGAACACAAAGATAAAGAAGGGAGATTCAGTATGGTACTTGGGCGGATAGAGGGAGAAGATATCACCCTGCTGAATGTATATGCACCTCCAGGGGCTAACTGGAAATTTTATAAAAATGTATTTGACCTAATGATAACTAAAGCCCAAGGTTTAGTGATATGTGGTGGAGACTTCAATCTAAGACTGAATCCATACTGGGATGCATTAGGTAATTCTCCACATCAAAATAACACTCAAAGTAGAAAAACTCAGATGGTACTAAAAGAAATGGGAATCTGTGACGTGTGGAGGGAATTCAACCCCAGTGTAAAAGATTATACATTTTACTCAGCACCACAATCATCATACTCAAGGATTGACTATTTTTTATGTTTAATAGAGACATTGGAAGAGTAAAAACATGTAAAATAGGACTGATGGATCTCTCTGACCACAGTCCGATCTATATGGACTTAAGTATCCAAAAATACACAAATAATACATTTTCTTGGAGGTCAAATTCAAATGTGCTGAAAGGACCACTGAAAGATGAATTGGAATCAGATGTTCTCAGATATTTGTAAGAAAATGATAATGGAGAAGTGTCCCCTTTAATACTGTGGGACGCATGCAAAGCTGTAATAAGGGGAAAGATTATCGCAAAACTGGCAACCCAAAAGAAACTGAGACAAGAAAAACTAATCACATTAGAGTCAGAACTTAAGAACCTAGAAGAAGAGCACAAAGACAACACTCATTCTAATGACTCGCTCAAAATTAAGGAAATTAAAAAACAAATAAACGAGATCTACACAATAGAAATCCAGAAGAAACTTACATTTCTGAAACAAAAATACTATGAAACAGGCAGCAAATGGGCAAAATTACTAGCCTATAAATTGAGGAAACAACAAACGGAGAGAGCAATCTACAAAATCAGAGACCCAGTATCAAAGGAAATAAAATTTAGAATTCAGGATGTTCTTAAAAGTTTCGAGAACTACTACAAGAACTTGTACTCCCTCAAAAAACATAAAAACGCATCCGAAGCATTCCTAAACACATTAAACCTTCCCCAACTTACTGAGTCACAAAATAAAACACTACTGTCAGAAATACAACCTAAAGCAGTGGTTCTCAACTGGTATGGCTTTGGGACCCACCATCACCCCTCAATGACAAGCCGCGACCCAAATCAAAGATTTTCAAATTCTCAAATTTATTGAATGTAAAGATTGTGCATTGTGAACCTGAGGTAGAAGAACAGAATATCACAGTATACAAACAAAACAAATTTAATGATTAACCAAAATGACCAGTAAGTGGCAATACAACAGAGGAAACAATTCCCTTTAATGCTGAATTAGCTGCATTTTAAATTAAAAATTAAACAAAAAGTGCAATTCAAAAGAATTCAAGTCTCAAAATTGACTTTTGTTCTGACTGTTTTTTCAGTATTTACCTACTGATAAGGTTATATGCTTTGAAGAAAATGAAGGAACACTCACTAAAACCTGTAACAGTGATATCATAGACCTGAGTCTGGAGGAATTAATGGGAGAACTGGGGATGTTTTTTGCTCTTGACAAGAGTCTCAATGTCTGGAGTTATATTAGACAAAGCGACTCTGAGGTCATGCTCAATGTCCAGTCTGTTTCTCTGTTTTGTCTTCAACTGAACCAGAGCTGAGAAGCCACACTCACAGAGATAGGTAGTGCTGAAAGGTAGGAGGGTTTTTACTGCTCGAATGGCAAGAGAAGGATACTCTCTCATCACAGTGCTGCACCAGAACTGCGAGGGGCTTACCTCTGTGAACCTCTTTTTCAGCATGCGGTCACATGATAGCTCCACCAGGTGACTCTCTTCGTTGCTTGGCAACGTAACGCTTTCCATGTCGATTCCAAAGGGATCGCGTATCCAGTCCGTTTCGCCATGCTCAATTAGCATATACAAACAAACGCTGCGAGTCTTCTTCTATGGTGCGAAATATGGTGTCGCTCACCACCTACTGCCATCTACTGTTAAGGAGTGTGAATGACACTATGTTGATTTATTTCTTGCCATTTTATTTGCCCAGGCAAAGGCCCGCGACCCACTGAAAACAGGTCCGCGACCCACTTTTGGGTCACGACCCACCAGTTGAGAATCACTGACCTAAAGAATTAGAAAAAGCAATTATGAAACTTAAAGCTAACAAATCCCCAGGAGCAGATGGCTATACAGCAGAGTGGTACAAAACCTTTAAACAGCAACTATCTCCTCTCCTCCTGAAAACATTTAACTATGTCCTCCACACAGGGGAAATCCCCCCTCCTGGAGAGAAGGGGTCATTGCAGTCATACCTAAACCTGAAAAGGATAAACTAGACTGCTCCAACTACAGACCAATCAGTGGGTTAAATCAGGACTATAAGCTTTTTACCGCTATCCTTGCCAAAAGGTTAGAAAATATACTGACAGACTTAATTCATTTAGACCAAACAGGTTTTATAAGACAAAGACAGACACAAGACAACATTAGACGCACTTTACACATAATTCATCATATAAAAAAATATAATTTAAATGCAGCCATATTGGGATTAGATGCTGAAAAAGCATTTGATTCGGTTGACTGGTCTTTCCTATACAGAATCTTATACAGTTTCAATTTTCATAATAACTTCATTAGAACTATCCAGACATTATATAAAAAACCAACAGCTAAAATAAGGATTAATGGTAAATTATCATCATCTTTTGAGCTGGAAAGAGGATGTCGTCAGGGCTGCCCCTTGTCTCCACTGCTCTTTGCAATCTTCATAGAACCTCTGAGCCAATGGATAAGACAGAATCAAAAAATTCAAGGTATTACACTTGGTCAGAAGGAACATAAAATAGCACTCTTTGCTGATGACATTTTAATATACCTGGGGCAGCCGGACACCTCTTTTCCAGAACTAAACTCAGTTTTTTCAGAGTATGGAGATTTATCGGGGTACAAATTAAACATGCATAAAACCCAAGTTTTAACATTCAACTATGACCCAAATCAATATTTACTAAGCAAACTCAAAACTAACTGGGAGATGGAATCTATGAAATATCTGGGGGTCAATATCCCGAAACAACTCAACAAAATTACAACACTAAACTATGATCCACTGATGGCAAAAATAAAATCTGATCTAGCAAGATGGAATAGGATACCATTCTTGGGTACTGCACAAAGAATTGAAGCAGTCAAAATGAATATACTTCCACGTCTTCTATACCTTTTCCAAACAATACCGGTAGAACCTCCCAAACAAACATGGCAAGAACTGGACAGAAGGATCTCAAGATTCATATGGCAGGGCAAGAGACCTAGAATCAGATATAGAACCCTACAGCTAAACAAAGACAAAGGTGGGCTCGCGCTGCCAAATATCAGGGACTATTTTAAAGCCGCACAAATTAAAACTTTAGTAGAGATATGTAACCCAGTCTACACTGCACAATGGAAGGAGATGGAATGCCAAATAACAAGTGACATCCCCCTACAGGTGATAATAGGGAACAATGCCTTACCTAAACTTTTGAATGACACTAACCCATAGATAGAGATGAACTTTTGTTATTGACCAAATACTTATTTTACCGAGGAATTTACCAATTAATTCATTAAAAATCCTTCATTGTGATTTTCTGGATTTTTTTTTTCTCATTTTGTCTCTCATAGTTGAGGTATACCTATGATGAAAATTGGAGACCTCTCTCATCTTTTAAATGGGAGAACTGGCACAATTGGTGGCTGACTAAATACTTTTTTGCCCCACTGTATGGGTGAATATTTCATTTTACTGTTGGGGGGGACAAAGCAAAACATTTTATCAGGGGGACACAGTGAGTATTATTTGTGCTTTTGAAAAATGGCACCAATACATGGGTACAAGTTGCAAAATTAAAAAGTTGCAAATTTACAAGAAGAAAAGTTGCCAATTTATTCATCTTCAATCGCTTAATCCTTTTTGGGTTGCGGGGGGCTGGGGCCTGTCCCAGTATCTTCGTGTGAGAGGCGGGGTACACCCTGAACAGATCGCCAGTGCATCACAGGGCCAACACAGAGAGACAGACAGCCATTCACTCTCACATTCAAACCTAAGGACAATTTAGAATCCCCAATTGATGCCAATTAATGGGGAGCTCGGTGGAACAGTGGTTAGCACTGTGGCAGCACAGCAAGGTCGTGGGTTTGATCCCACCTCCTGGCCACTGGTGACCCCTTCTGTGTGGCCTTAGCATGTTCTCCCCGTGTCTGCATGGGTTTTTTCTCCAGGTACTCCGGTTTCCTCCCACAGGCCAAAAACGTGCACATAACCTAAAGATGCAAATTTATGATAAGTATTCCAAATTTAAAAGCATGTTTCTTCCTTTAGTATCAGTACTTCAAATGTATTTTATTCTGTTATATATATTGATAGAGAGTTTTAGGATGATACTGTGGAGAGAGGGATAATTCTGTTTTTCCCAGCTGGGGGGGAAGGCATGTCCTCCCCATCACCCCTTGATTCATACCTATGCTTATACCACCTAAAAAACTGGACAGATGAGACATTATGAGCATAATGCAGTGGACACAGTCTTATAATCTTCCACACACCCACCTCAGGACTTTCTTGGATGGTTTATTTGGGTCCTTGTGATACGGCACTATGCGTGGTTCAAAGTCTTCCTCTCCTGCTCCATCTCTTGAGTGTCTCTGGGCCTCTCCTCTCCCCGAGAAGAGCCTGCCATTACTCAGTTCATCTCTGCAGGAGTCATCCGTGTCCCCCTGAGTCCAGGCCACCATCAGGAGGCTCAGACTACATCCCAGCGAAAGCCCCAGGATCAGCGGTAAAGCAGGCCTGAACAGGGCCAAAAACGAGGAAAGACGCATATCTGGCAGCTAGGATGTGCGCGTCACGAGACTGTCGTGGGACACAAAAACACTGGAGTTGTTCCACAGTCCAACACTCCCAACATATTTAAAGCATTTTAGCCAATATGTGAGAAGATAATGTGTAGAAGGAATGAGATTGTAAACTTTCAACCTGTGAAACTGTCACATGTTAATACCAGTTGTTTCCTTCAGTTTATAAAGAAAAAGCCTCAAATTACAAGGCAGCCTTTACCTTGCAGATTCACACATGCATGTTATTTGCTAAGGAAATAAGCTAAACTGGTTATACCCGCTTGTCACGCAAATTGTCAAACAGTATAGTTGATATTCAGCTTATTTTTTCAACCTTTCCCAGGACACCGTTTATTTAATCCCCAGCACAGCCTTTCAACATTTACTACAGATATTAAACACCATGAGCTGTTATAATAGGTGCTAAGTAGGCTTTTAATGCTTAGCGATTCACGGTCTTCTAGCTGATATTACGGGTTTTGAGCCCGTTTAGAATCGCTGTAGTTCATCGTTCCGTTAATTAGCTAAAGTAATTTTTGATGGCGTTAGCTAAAAAACTACTTACAAACTCAGCTAATACAGGTCAAAGTTAACGTTTTATCTGCTCATCAGTTACTTGGTAGTAACAAAACACAAACGAGGGATTTAAAAAAGAAATTGTAACAGACCGTGACGTCCTTTGTTAAACATTAAACTGCAGGCTAACGTGCTAGCATCACGTCCATTGTCGGGCATAAACGATCCCGCTCCACCGTCGCGGACATTAAGGTATAGGTTCCGGTTTTCACCGTTCACACAGGCACAAAAAAGCCAGCGAGCAAAGCCGCACATATGTCCTCCATTTCTGTCAGTTTGTTGACTTCCTCATAAAAGGAGTGCCGCAGAGACAGCTCGTCCTCCACCACCAGCATCTCCTCTGACTGATCGGCTACCACCACATAGATGGAAGCCGAGGAGATTACTAAAACACGGAACGAACGGTACGGAACGTTCCGTCGGCGTTCCGTACATGTTCCGTACTACGGGACGTAAACCGATCCTGCCTGCTGTCAGTTCTTATGTCAATGTGCCTTCGTAAGTGTTATATGTGAGATTTGACTCTCGGGCTTGCCGTAGCCTGGCCGAGGGGGTTGGGGTAATGATGTCAGGCGGGCTACAGCTGGAGTGTATATTGTGTTGTCCTCAATAACAATCGTGGCCGAGAAGAAGTCCCAGCTCCTGGACACAGTCCAAGGACGTATAATTTTTTTCACACATAGGGAGTTGTTCAGAATTCCTTATAAGAACTTATGCAAAGATATAGAGTGATAATAATCAAGTCAGTGGAGGTAATGCACCTGTAAACTCAGTTTACAGGTGAGTTTACGGGTTTATGACCCGTAACCTGTAATGAAACGACGCACCTGATTGGCTGATCATCCTTGCAGTGACCAATGAACGCGGCTGTTTCTTATCTTAAAGGCAATCCTTTGTTTTCCTCGCTCTTGCATAGCTCACTTGGCTTGCATTGCAGTGATGTCGGTGACTGAACGTAAAGATGCTCTGAGAATTAAAGAAATTGACAAGATCGTGAAAAACAAATTTTGTTGGGATTGGCTAGAAAAGGAGATTGCAACGGATGTTGGGAAGAAAACTGTGACAATGTAGGAGTCAAGAATTGAGAAGACCGGATGATTTTTCCAGTAACTGCTTTAATTCCCCATTCATCCTACGTCCTCTCTCGATCGGAGTGAAAAGAGGAAGGACGCAGTCACACACATACATTTATACATTCATCTTCTCACAATACATCACACACAAAAGTCACAATACTCAGCTACATCCTTTCATCTCTAATAGAACACCCAGAGTCCTTCTGTTCTCCTTTCCGACCCCCAAAGGTCAGGCCGGGTAATCTTCTCATCTCTCCTGAGTCCCCAGGGGGTGCAAACATGTCTTCCTCTTGAGGTGTGAAGTCAATACCCATGGCTAGCTCAAAGTCTCTCTTGGCTGAATTCAGCCAGCCACATGTGAGTTACATAGGTTATAACTATGGGCTCCACATCACTCCCCCCTTCCACACGAAAGTCTGGGCACCCACATGCAGTCATACAGCACGTCACCCCCCCAACAGAATCTCACAGCAACCCAAACAACCTGACCAAAAAAAAAACAAAAAAACCCAAAACACATCATTCTGCATGCAGCTTAGGTTTCAATCTTCTCCCGAATCTGCTGTATGCAGGTCTCCTGCTCTGTGTTGGGCCGTCCTGCTGTGCATCTGTGGAGTGAGGGGGAGAAGGGTCATTTGCCCCCCGTGGGGGGTCCCGGGGCCACCCCTTTGGAGGCCTGCCGCGTCAAGGCACGCCCGCCGGCCGTACAGACTCGTTATGCAACACAAAAGCAGGCTTTAATCTATCGATACTGATCGTCTCCCTCCTGCCCCCCAAATCTAGCACAAAATATTTCTCCCCGGTTTCCAGCACTCGAAATGGACCATCATAAGGTGGACGGAGACTATGCCGCTGAGCATCGTGCCTGACAAAAACAAACTCTGCATCTCGTAAAGCCTGGGGCACGAACACACGCGGGAAAGAGTGATGAGCGGGGCCTGGGAGCATTTCTGCTCCCGTGTTACTCAGAGACCCCCGGATCGGGGGGGGGCCCTGGTGCCGTGTGGTCGGGTAAAAACTCGCCTGGCAGCCTGAGCGGTTGTGCGAAGACCAATTCTGCTGGTGAGGCATCTAGATCCTCTTTGGGTGCCGAACGCAACCCCAATAAAACCCATGGTAGTTTGTTTACCCAATCTGTGTCCGTCAGTGACGCTCTGAGGGCTGCCTTCAAAGACCTGTGAAAACGCTCGCATAAACCGTTGGCCTGGGGATGATAAGCGGTCGTGCGATGTACCGCCGCTCCTAAGCCGCTGGCCACTGCTGACCACAGTTCTGACGCAAATTGAGGTCCCCTATCAGACGTAATATCTGACGGGACCCCGAACCGCGCTACCCAGGCTGTTAAAAAAGCGCGTGCCACCTCTGCCGCTGTGGTCGATGTTAACGGGACCACTTCTGGCCAACGAGTGGTTCGGTCTACCATTGTCAAGAGATGCATGAACCCTTGTGAAGTGGGCAGGGGGCCCACGAGGTCCACGTGCACATGATCGAACCTTTTAGCCGGAATGTGGAACGGTTCTAAGGGCGCCTTAGTGTGCCTGTGAATCTTAGCGCGCTGGCAAGCCATGCAGGTTTTAGCCCACTCCTTCACGTGCTTGCGCAGGCTCGGCCAAACAAACTTCTCCGCCACCATTTTCACCGAAGCGCGCACCCCTGGGTGCGCTAGGGAGTGCACGGCGTCAAAAACGCGGCGGCGCCACGCGGCTGGCACCACCGGGCACGGTCGCCCCGTGGATACATCGCAAATAAGCAGGGGGAAACCGGTTTGTAGATTTCTGCGTTCCAGCCTTAACCCTGTTGGTCCAGACAGGAGCGCTCGTACGTCCGCGTCCTCGCTCTGCTCCGCCGCCATGGCTGCATAATCTATTCCCACGTGGACTGGAGCCGCGCACGTGTCCGCGCTGTTACCGCGCTCTGGGTAAGTGGCCGCGCAATCCGTTTCCGCGCGGACGGGTGCTGTTACCGAGCGTGACAGACAGTCTGCAACCACATTGATTTTACCGGCTACGTGCTGAATATCGGTGGTAAATTCAGAAATTGCGGCCAGCTGTCTCTGTTGCCGCCCCGACCACGGTTCTGAAGTTTTGGACATCGCAAAAGTGAGCGGTTTGTGGTCGACAAACGTGGTGAAACGCCGCCCTTCCAACCAGAACTGGAAATGGCGAATAGCCAAGTGGAGCGCCAGCAGCTCCCTGTCATGGCTCTGCAGGAGACCAGCGAGGCCCACCTGGTGGGTCTCTTCTTCGCTAAGGGGGTCACCATCATGCCCAAAGACTTCCAGCTGGCCCGCTGCATCCGCGGAGAGAGAGCTTAAACTTTCTGCTGCACATTCACCAGCCATAATGCTCTGCACTGTGTCTCTATATATATACATTTATAGTAATATGGACATATGTTTACTAGATGTTGTTTTTTCTTGCCTTCTGATTGTTGCTCTGAGTGTTGCTATCCCTGTGCTGTTGCAATCCTGGAATTTCCCCATTGTGGGACTAATAAAGGCTTATCTTATCTTATCTTAAACGCGCTGTATTTTCGCTCAGCCTCGCGTAGGGACCTGCTGAAGAATGCGAGTGGTTGCCAAACCCCGGCAACCTGCTGCTCCACTACGGCCCCTATAGCCACATCTGACGCATCCGTGGTTAGCGCTATGCGGGCTGCCGGGTCTGGGTGGGCCAACAGTGCCGCGTTTGCCAGTGCCCGTTTAACCTCTGTGAATGCGCGCTCCCACTCCGGGGACCATTCAATCACATGGGAGGGCTTCTGCTTTTTGAGCGCGGTGTACAAGGGCTGCATAAGCTGCGCTGCGTGCGGTATGAAACGGTTATAAAAATTCACCATCCCCAAAAATTCTTGCAACGCTTTTACCGTTCGAGGCTGGGGAAAATCTGCCACCGCGCGTACTTTGGCCGGCAGAGGAACTGCTCCCTCCGAGGAAACGCGGTGCCCTAAAAAGTCGATTTGTGCCACGCCAAAATGGCACTTGGCCGGGTTGATTATCAACCCATGCTCTCCCAACCTCTGAAAAACTGCCGTGAGGTGTTTTGCGTGCTCCTCCTCGGAGGTGCTGGCTACCAAAATGTCGTCTAAATAGACAAAAACGAAAGAAAGGTCACGCAACACTGCATCCATCATCCGTTGGAAGGTTTGTGCGGCGCCTTTAAGGCCAAAAGGCATTCGTAAAAACTCAAAAAGCCCAAACGGGGTTATTACGGCTGTTTTGGGGATGTCCTCTGGTCGGACCGGGACTTGGTGATAACCGCGGACCAGGTCTATTTTGGAAAAAATTCACGCCTTCGCCAAATGCACTGAAAAGTCCTGGATATGCGGAATCGGGTACCGGTCCTGCGCTGTGGCATTGTTCAACCTGCGGTAATCGCCACAAGGTCTCCATGAGCCGTCAGCTTTAGGTACCATGTGGAGGGGGGAAGCCCAAGCGGACTTCGAGCGGCGAATTATGCCCAACCTTTCCAGGTTGGCGAACTCCTCGCGCGCAATGGAGAGTTTAGCTGCATCCAAGCGCCGAGCCTTCACAAAAACGGGTGGGCCACTCGTGGTTATGAAGTGCTCCACCCCGTGCTTCGCCACCTTAGCTGAAAAAGTAGGAACTGTGAGTGCTGGGAACTGGTGTAGAAGGCTGTGAAACTTACCACCTGCTGTGGCGACGTTGGTCTGAACTGGCGGCGGGCACATCCGAG
The DNA here is from genome assembly GCA_020510985.1 of Pholidichthys leucotaenia. Taxonomy (NCBI): domain Eukaryota; kingdom Metazoa; phylum Chordata; class Actinopteri; order Cichliformes; family Pholidichthyidae; genus Pholidichthys; species Pholidichthys leucotaenia. Next base: position 196,523,832 of record CM035844.1, on the reverse strand, counting down.
CTGCACAAGGGATAGAACAGAAAGAGAGTGCATTTACTAGTCGTTTGTTGGCCAGATCATCTAACAAACCATGTGAACACAGAAAATCAGCACCGAACATATTGAAGCTCACTGCCGCCACGATGAAATTCCACTCATAGGCGCAGCCGTGGAAGGACAGAGACAAGGTTCTCTCTCCGTACGTCTTGATGCTGGAGCCGTTGGCCGCTGTCGCTCCATCTCCGCGGGGTCCCGCGACCCGATCAGCATAGGTGGCAGTGATGAAGCTCCTCTGGGCTCCGGTGTCCACTAGGAATTGCCGCCCGGAGCCCGCGTCTGTCAGATAAAGCAGCTTGTTCCGTTCGCCGAGAGTGGAAGCTGCTAACGACTCCCGGCCCGGTCGTTTCCCTGCTTTTTGAACTTGCAGGGCGGGATGCATTTGTGCGCCTTCCCAGCGAAACGTTGATGGTAAAAACAGAGGCCGTCATCTCCTCTGCCAGGGGATCTCGCCGCTGCTGTCGCCGCTGGGGTGGTCACTGCCGTCTCTGGCTCCACACTGCCCCCGGCCGCCGTGCCGAGGTCTGCCGCTGCCACGGAAGCCTCTGGTTCCTCGCAGGCATTGAGGAGCCGCTCCGCCTCTTGGGCCAGGTCGCGGAAGTCCTGCTGGGTCAAACATCTCCTGCTGGACAGGGAACCTCTCGTGTGCGCTGGGAGGGTTCTCAGGAAAATATGTTTGAAAAGGAATGCGTCGTTGTCCGTCCCGATCATTTGCAGCATGTCCTCCATGAGGACAGTCGGCCTGCGTCCACCTCTGTCGCGCAGGTCCAGCAGCTGCCTGGCTCTTGCCTCAGACGACGGCATGAAGCTCCTGATGAGGGTGGCTTTCAGCGCGTCGTATTTGCCGACGGCGGGTGGTTGCTGCACCAGGCTCCGCACACACCGAGCTGTGCGGCTGTCGAGCGTCGCAATGACATTATGGAAATTAATGTCATCCACTGAAACTCCCCCGAGCAGGAACCGCGACTCCACATGCTGGAACCATGAGTGTGGGTCGCTTTGCCAGAACTCGGGGAGCTTAATCAGTCGTGTGCCCCTGCTGGCATTCCCCGGTGAATCCGGGTTTGAGCGGCTGTCTCCCAGCTCTTCCATATCGATCACGAGGCTGTCCTCCAGCCTCGGCGTGCTCAGATTCATGCGTAGGTCACCAATTGTAGGAGTCAAGAATTGAGGAGACCGGATGATTTTTCCAGTAACTGCTTTAATTCCCCATTCATCCTACGTCCTCTCTCGATCGGAGTGAAAAGAGGAAGGACGCGGTCACACACATACATTTATACATTCATCTTCTCACAATACATCACACACAAAAGTCACAATACTCAGCTACATCCTTTCATCTCTAATAGAACACCCAGAGTCCTTCTGTTCTCCTTTCCGACCCCCAAAGGTCAGGCCGGGTAATCTTCTCATCTCTCCTGAGTCCCCAGGGGGTGCAAACATGTCTTCCTCTTGAGGTGTGAAGTCAATACCCATGGCTAGCTCAAAGTTTCTCTTGGCTGAATTCAGCCAGCCACATGTGAGTTACATAGGTTATAACTATGGGCTCCACAACAAATTTGTTTAGTGATCCCAGGAGCTATGTTGTCCGGGGGCAATTTGCCTCTGATAGGGTCTCCCAAGACAAACTGGTTCTGGGTGAAGGGCCAGATTAAGAACGATCCAACAGACTCTCATGATAAATTGTATATCAAGGATTCAGTGTATCCCGCCCGGTATGGGGTTACCGGGGCCCCACCCTGGAGCCAGGCCTGGGGGAGGGGCTCGAAGGCTAGCGTCTGGTGGCCGGGTTTCCACCCATGGGACCCGGCCGGGCTCAGCCCGAAGGAGTTACATGGGTCCGCCCTCCAGTGGGTTCACCACCTGCAGGAGGGATCATGGGGGTCCGGTGCTATGTGGATTAGGTGGCGGTCAAAGGCGGAGACCTTGGCGGACTGATCCCAAGCTTTCTAAACTGGCTTTTGGTACGTGGAATGTCACCTCTCTGGTGGGGAAGGAGCCTGAGCTGGTGTACGAGGTTGAGCGATACCGGCTAGATATAGTCGGCCTCACCTCAACACACAGCTCTGGTTCCGGAACCAGTCTTCTGGAGAGGGGCTGGAGCTTGGCCTTTTCTGGAGTTGCCCCGGGCGAGAGGCGACGAGCAGGGGTGGGTATTCTTGTATCGCCCCACCTTGCTGCCTCTATATTGGAGTTTTCCCCGGTGGACGAAAGGGTTGCTTCCCTGCGCCTTCGGGTTGGGAAACGGGTCCTGACCATCATTTGTGCCTATGCACCAAATGATGTTTCAGAGTACCCACCCTTTTTGGAGTCTGTGACTGGGGTGCTGGAGGGTACTCCTCCTGGAGACTCCATTGTCCTACTGGGGGACTTCAATGCGCACGTGGGCAATGACAGTGAAACCTGGAGGGGGGTGATTGGGAGGAACGGCCTGCCCAATCTGAACCCGAGTGGTGTTCAGTTATTGGACTTCTGTGCTAACCACAGTCTGTCCATAACGAACACCATGTTCAAGCATAAGGGTGTCCATATGTGCACCTGGCACCAGGACACCCTAGGTCGCAGGTCGATGATTGATTTTGTTATCGTATCATCAGACCTGCGACCGTATGTCTTGGACACCCGAGTAAAGAGAGGTGCAGAGCTGTCAACTGATCACCACCTGGTGGTGAGTTGGATCCGATGGCAGGGGAGGAAGCCATTCAGACCTGGTAGACCCAAACGTATAGTGAGGGTGTGCTGGGAGCGTCTGGCTGAGGCCCCTGTCCGGGAGGTCTTCAACTCCCACCTCCGGAAGAACTTCAACCACATTCCGAGGGAGTCTGGAGACATGGAGTCTGAATGGGCCATGTTCTCCACCTCTGTTGTTGAAGCGGCGGCCCAGAGCTGCGGCCGCAAGGTGGTCGGTGCATCTCGTGGTGGCAACCCCTGAACCAAGTGGTGGACACCAGTGGTGAGGGGGGCCATTAAGCTGAAGAAGGAGTCCTATCAAGCTTGGTTGGCTTGTAGGACTCCCGAAGCAGCTGAGGTGTACCGGCAGGCCAAGCGGAGTGCAGCTCGGGTGGTTGCTGAAGCAAAAACCCGGGTATGGGAGGAGTTCGGTGAGGCCATGGAACAAGACTTTCGGTCGGCTTCAAAGAGATTCTGGCAAACTGTTCGGCGGCTCAGGAGGGGAAAGCAGCTCCCCGTCCACACTGTGTATGGTGCGGATGGGACACTGGTGACTTCAACTGGGGATATCGTCAGGCGGTGGAAGGAATACTTCGAGGATCTCCTCAATCCCACTGATACGTCTTCCACAGAGGAAGCAGGGTTTGTGGACGAGGGGGATGACGCGCCTATCACAGGGGCTGAGGTCGCCAAGGTGGTTAAAAATCTCCTTGGTGGCCGGGCCCCGGGGGTGGACGAGATTCGCCCTGAGTACCTCAAGGCCCTGGATGTTGTTGGGTTGTCATGGTTGACACGCCTCTGCAACATTGCGTGGAGGTCGGGGACAGTGCCTTTGGCATGGCAAACCGGGGTGGTGGTTCCTCTCTTCAAAAAAGGGGACCGGAGGGTGTGCTCCAACTTTAGAGGGATCACACTCCTCAGCCTCCCTGGGAAGGTCTATGCCAAGGTACTGGAGAGGAGAGTCCGGCCGTTGGTTGAACCTTGGATTCAGGAGGAGCAATGTGGTTTTCGTCCTGGCCGTGGCACATCGGACCAGCTCTTTACCCTCTCGAGAATTCTTGAGGGTTCGTGGGAGTTTGCCCAACCAGTTTACATGTGTTTTGTGGACTTGGAGAAGGCATTTGACCGCGTCCCTCGTGGATTTTTGTGGGGGGTGCTTCGAGAGTATGGGGTATCGGGCTTGTTGTTACGAGCTATTCGGTCTCTGTACGACCGTTGTGAGAGTTTGGTTCGTATTGCCAACACTCGGTCGGAGTCATTCCCAGTGAGAGTTGGACTCCGCCAGGGCTGCCCTTTGTCACCGATCCTGTTCATAATTTTTATGGACAGGATTTCTAGGCGCAGCCAGGGAATGGAGGGTGTCATGCTTGGTGACCACAGGATCTCATCTCTGTTGTTTGCAGATGATGTTGTCCTGTTGGCTTCATCCAGCAATGACCTACAGCTCTTGCTGGGACGGTTTTCCGCTGAGTGTGAAGCGGCTGGGATGAGAATCAGCACCTCCAAGTCCGAGTCCATGGTCCTCAGCCGGAAAAAGGTGGATTGTCCTCTCCGGGTTGGGGACAGGCTCCTGCCCCAAGTGGAGGAGTTTAAGTATCTTGGGGTCTTGTTCACGAGTGAGGGGAAAATGGAGCGAGAGATCGACAGACGGATTGGAGCAGCATCTGCAGTGATGCGGACGTTGTACCGGTCTGTTGTGGTGAAGAGGGAGCTTAGTTCTAAGGCAAAGCTGTCGATTTACCAGTCAATCTACGTTCCTACTCTCACCTATGGTCATGAGCTTTGGGTAATGACCGAAAGAACGAGATCGCGGATACAGGCGGCTGAAATGAGCTTTCTCCGTAGGATTGCTGGACTCACCCTCAGAGATAGGGTGAGGAGCTCAGTCATCCGGGAGAGGCTCAGAGTAGAACCGCTGCTCTTCCACATTGAAAGGAGTCAGTTGAGGTGGTATGGGCATCTGATTAGGATGCCTCCTGGACGCCTCCCACTTGAGGTGTTTCAGGTACGTCCCACTGGGAGGAGACCCCGGGGCAGACCCAGGACTCGGTGGAGAGACTATGTCTCCCAGCTGGTCTGGGAACGCCTTGGTATCCCCTCTGAAGAGCTGGAACAGGTGGCTGGGGAGAGGGAAGTCTGGGCTTCTCTGCTTGAACTGCTGCCTCCGTGACCCGGACCTCCGGAAAAGCGGAAGAAGATGGATGGATGGATGGATTTTATATGGAAAATCGGCCGTGCCGGGAAGGCGATATGCACGTGGTGTCATGACACGATTGACTATGGTGGAAGAGGATTTAAGTCTCTCGAGAGTCATGCTAGGAGCAAAAAACATGTACAAGAGGTCAAATCGAGGTCCACTAATTATTCAATTGCTGGAACTTTCGGTGTTCAGAAAAAAACATCGAAACCATACGGCCTCCACCCTTTGTTAACGACACGATCGGACACGGAAATCGAAAGGAATGATCCACCCCAACAACCAGTGCCAGCTGCGGATAGAGTAGTGAATTTTGAGGTATGTGAAGATATATTTTTGTATATATGTCATCTAGTTAATATTTTCTTCATCTTGCCTGCTGAAGAGGTTTTGGACTTTATTTAAAAAATATTTTTAACACCACACATACTTAGAATTACGTTTATGTTTGTGCTTAAGCCGTTTATGTTCCTGTGCTAAGCCAGGAAGACCCACATTAAGGCATTGAAGTCCAAAATTAAAAAAAATGTAGTGTAAATATAGGGGAATATGCTGAAATGGACTTGGAACTTTGTATATTTTCTGTAGATATGTTGACATTGATGTTGAGGAGAAAAAAATAGCAAAACAATTTAGTTAGATTACTTTTATGATTCCAAACAGTTTGAAATTGACAGTGCACAGTGGACATTGACTCATAACTTTTGAATATTTCTAAGACTTAGCTACATCAGTGATTTTGCAAAATGAACTGCTCAAGACTCAATGGAGATTGAAACTGGTGATCTGAAATGAATGCTGAAATTATAAAAAGTAATGGTATGTTGGAATTTTATTTCTATTATGGAATAGATAAAATTAACTGATTTTGATCTGATCAAGTGTTAAAGCATGTGATGGATAATGCTTGTTGGAATATTTTAGGAATGCTATCTTCGTGGAACATAAGTCAATATTATACAGTAATAAGTGGCATTCAGCTGTTTGTTTTATGTCATTTAAGCACAGTTCTGGTACTTAAAAATCATAAAAACCCAGGAGCTTCGGGGGGCTTCGCCCCCCTTGCCCCCCCACCAGGGCTCTGCCCCGGACCCCGCTGGGGGACTGCATCTGGGGGTCTGCCAGACACAGTTTAACTGGTTGCCAACCGCCAATCAGATCTAAAAGAAGAAGAAGAAAGTCAGTCCAGTGTTCAGTTGAGATTGGCTACAGTCTCATGTTATTCAGACATAACATTTGGCGACGAGGATAAACCATGGGCACGTGTATCAGACAACCACCTCCATTTTTACAATCTCCAGGCACATCAGCTATACCATGGGTCCGCTGGAGGGAGATGTTCGATGTGTATGTGGCTGTGGCCAGCCTGAGCGGTGTCGATGAAGAGAGCTGGAGGAGCCGAGTGGTCCACTACCTTGGTGAGGAAGGCCAGTGGATATTTTTTGGGCTGTGTGGCAGCGGTTCACTGAAAGACTGTTTGGAATTAATGGACTGTTTTCGAAGACCATTCCACCGTCACGGCACGGAGATATGTTTTTTGACTGCCAACAGCGAGCGGGTGAGTCCACTCAGTCCATTATTACGGAGCTTTGTAGCCTAACAAGAGAATGTGCCTTTAGGCCTATCGAGGAGGAGCTGGTCCGGGATAAGCTAGCCCACGGTACTAACAACGTGTGGCTGAAGAGCAAGCTAAAGCTAACTAAAGATACTGGTCAGGCAGATTGAGTCCACAATTCAGCTGAGTCTGCTGGTGTTGGCTAAAGGGAGTGTAGCCACCCAAGCTTTCCCACCAAGCGCAGCCGTTAGCAAGGTAGCTAATTCTCCGGGGTGGATTCCCAGGAGGCGGCGGACTGTGCCGCAGGACAGGGCCTACACTATCACTGCTAAGTCATCGGGGGTGGAGTCCAGAGACAGGGCACAGGTGTGTGTGGCATGCGCGAAGAAGGGACCATAGTCAACGTGCCGCTTATGGTGGACTCAGGGGCTGGTAGGTCCATACTGAGTGTGGCTACTTTAAAGAGACTTTTCACAAATAAAACTATCAATGCTGGCGCAGTGAAAATGTTTGGATATGTCCACGCCGAAATTGAAATGGTGGGCACAGTTGACTTTTCAGTGAAATGTGGGCTGAAGATGGTTCCCGCATTCACTTTCCAAATTTCGTGCCAGGGGGCGGACTTGCTAGGGATAGATCTACTGGGTGAATTGGGATTCTCCATCAAGGACCCAGAGGGCTCGATGGTACCGACAGTTTACCTCGAATGGCATGTCTGCTGGTCGGCACTGTTGAGAGGCCTGGGATGCGTCAGCGCGTTCCACCACTGCCCGCTCATAGATCCAAGTATGACACTGAAAATTCAACTGCTACGGTGGCTTCCCCTCACCCTACAGAACGATGTCACGGCGGAGTTGAACAAACTGCTGGAAGCAGGCATCATCGAGAGAGTGGATGCTTCACCCTGGATATCAAATATCGTGGTGGCCAAGAAAAAATAAAATCGGGTGGCATCCGACTGTGTATCGATCTTAGGGTGGTGAATAAAGCGTTTGTCCCGGACAAGTACCTGTTCCCCACGATGGAGGAACTCACCGCAACATTCAGCAGTTCAAAGGTATTCAAAAAGCTGGATCTTCGCCAGGGTTACCTGCAGGTGCCCCTCCACCCAGCCAGCAGGAACCTGACAGCGTTCGTGACCCACATGGGTGTGTTCAGGTACACCCGCATGCCTTTTGGTCTGAGCTCAGCAACCAGCTGTTTTCAGAAAATAATGTCCACGATTCTGGCCACCCTCAAGGGTGTGGTGGCATACCTGGATGACATCCTGGTACATGGCACATCACGGGAGGAACACAATGATCGGTTGGGACGGGTGCTGACGGTACTACAGGAACACAGAGTCACCCTAAACGGAGAAAAGTGCATCTTCGCGGCGGACTCCATCGAGTTTGTGGGGTTCCAGTTGATGGCGGGGGGGCTGAGGCCCCTGCATTCGAATGTGGAGGCGGTCCTGCACCTCCCAGACCCTTCGACACCTGCACAGATTTCCTCATTTCGGGGTATGGCAAACTTTTATGGGCGTTTTATTCCCCGCTACTTGGAAACAATTGGACCCCTCCGTCCCTGTTGAAACAGGATGCACCGTGGCAATGGACCCCAGCCTGCTCAGCGGTGGTTGCTAAGCTGAAGTTTCAACTCACTTTCCCTCCGGTGTTGGCCCATTTTGATCCAAACCTGCCAACTATTGTGACCTGTGACGCGTCTGGCTCGGCAGTGGGGGCGGTTATGTCCCAGGTACAAGACGGTACGGAGTGCCCGATGGCATTCGCATCAAGGTCTCTCTCAGCAGCTGAACAAAAGTATGCCGTGGGTGAGAGGGAGGCGCACACCTGCATCTGGGCGTGTGAACGGTAGCATATCTGCCTCTATGGGCGCCATTTCACTCTGCGGACGGACCACTGAGCACTGACAACACTACTGGAGACGTCGGGCTCAGGACACAGACCTTTGCGGATCCACAGGTAGATGGAGCAGCTGAGGGCCTACAATTTTACCACCCAGTTCACTCCTGGTAAGGATAACGTAGTGGTAGATCGCCTGTCCCGCACCATGGCCAACACCGTACAATCGGACAACGATGACAATCCCACGGAGGCGGATCTGGTCAATGCACTGCACGGGGCCCTCCGGGATATACACTACCGTTCAAAAGTTTGGGGTCACCCAGACAATTATTTTGTATTTTCCATGAAAAGTCAAACTTATTTACCACCATGAGTTGTAAAATGAATAGAAAATATAGTCAAGACATTGACAAGGTTAGAAATAATGATTTGTATTTGAAATAATAATTTTTTCCTTCAAACTTTGCTTTCGTCAAAGAATCCTCCATTTGCAGCAATTACAGCATTGCAGACCTAACATGATTGCACAAGGGTTTTCTAATCATCCATTAGCCTTCTGACGCAATGAGCAAACACATTGTACCATTAGAACACTGGAGTGATAGTTGCTGGAAATGGGCCTCTATACACCTATGTAGATATTGCACCAAAAACCAGACATTTGCAGCTAGAGTAGTCATTTACCACATTAGCAATGTATAGAGTGTATTTCTGATTAGTTTAAAGTTATCTTCATTGAAAAAAAGTGCTTTTCTTTCAAAAATAAGGAAATTTCTAAGTGACCCCAAACTTTTGAACGGTAGTGTAGTATCCCTCCAAGGACTTTGGGCAGAGTCGGAACGAGACCCCGTGTTGTCACAACTGTGCTCGGTGATTAGGGAGGGTTGGCCCACAAAGGTGCATGGTGGGCTGGCACCCTTCCACCGGTTTAAAGACGAACTGAGCTGTTGGAATGATGTGTGTGTGGCGAGAGGTCACTCCACGCTAATCCCGGTGTCTCTGAGATCACGTGTTCTAGCAATGCTCCACGAGGGCCACCTGGGCCTGGTCAGGGTAAAGCAGCGCTGCAGGGATTCAGTTTGGTGACCGGGTATTGATCAGGACATTGAAGCTATGGTGAAAAACTGTGTGCCGTGCTTGGAGAGCGGGAAGACCGGCGGACCACCCCCATCCACCCCTACGGCTGCTGTCATTCCCGGAGGGCCCTTGGAAACACATACAGTTGGACATCTTCAGTGAACTACATACAGCACCCCCAACAGCCGGTTCCTGCTTGTGGTCTACGACCTGTTCTCAAAGTGGCCGGAGGTGTTACCCACTAATTCAGTCACAACGGATGTGGTTACGGGTTTCCTCTCGTCACTGTTCGCCAGGTGGGGGGTCCCGAATGTAATCACGACTGACAGTGGCCTGCAGTTCACCTCTGGGGCGTTTGAAGAGTTCTTGAGTGCTAAGGGCGTGGAACACATTAAAATCACATTCAACCATCCCCAGGCCAACGGGGGTGTTGAACGTTTTAACAAGACCTTGAAAAATGGACTGAGACCCTACTTGGCAGATGGCTTCATATTTCCGGACGCCCTCCAGAGCACACTCCTCCACTACAGGGCAACGGCCCATGCTACGACAGGATGCTCCCCGGTGGCTCTCATGCTGGGACGCAAACTGCTTCTGCGTTTGGATCAACTGAGACCGCCCACGACTCCTCCTCCAAGAAATATGGACTCTTCACGGGACGGGGTCGCTGTGCAACAGCGTAAGATGAAGCGACGATTTGACAGGAAGCACAGGGCGAGAACCCACGGACTGAAGGTGTCAAATCAAGTTTGGATTAAACACCCTAGCCGCACGCATAAGCTGCAGCCGTTCTGGATGGGGCCTCTGCAGATCATGAGGCGACGGGGTCAGGACATGTTCGAGCTTGCAGATGGGTCGCGGTGGCACTCCAGTAGACTCAGGAAGTTGCCACTGGAACAGACGACTAAAGCTACAGCGGGACAACCCGATGTGAGGTGGGACTTGTTGGACTGGGGTGGTGAGAACTCACAGGTGCGGCCGATGGTGCCTGGTGCAGAGTCCCCGCTTAGGGGACGCCCGGCTAAAGTTCGTCAGAGGCCCAGGTACCTGGAAGACTATGTATTGAAGACAGTACTAGCTAATGCGTGTTGGGACTAAGCGGCAGAATAACCCGCTCCAACACGGTGAGGCTTTCTGGTAGTATATCCAGACGCCCGTTTGGTTGGCTGAGATTTGCCTTCTTAGTTTAAAAAAAGGTGTGGGGGGGACAACACTGTTTTTTTTTCTGTTCTGGGGGGGTTGTTTGACTTTGTGGCGGGGGGGGGGGGGGGGAATGTTATGTGTGAGATTTGACTCTCAGGGCTTGCCGTAGCCTGGCCGAGGGGGTTGGGATAATGGCATGAGGCGGGCTACGGCTGGAGTGTATATTGTGTTGTCCTCGATAATAAAGTCAGTTCAGTGTTCAGTTGAGAGTGGCTCCAGTCTCATGTTATTCAGACATAACAGTACGTGTTCCATACGGAGCGGTCCTACTAGCTAGTGGTGTCAAGTGTGCTGCGAACATGTAACATTAAATACGGCCCATAACGATAACTATAGTTAACCTTAATGCGTTTTAACACAACTTTCTCTTAAATCAGCTATGTTTTTTCTGAAATTTGTAATGTTTTTCCTCATAAATGTTCCATTTCTTGTAAATTTGCCATTTTCACCCATTTAAAACAACGTTTCTCTAATAATTTTGCATTTTTTCCTCACAAATTTGCCACATTTTTCCTTTGAATATATAATTTTTCCCTCATAAATTTGTCATTTTCCCACATAATTTAGCCACTTTATTTCCTGTAAATTTTTCATTTTTTTCTTCAAGATTTGCAGCTTTTCTTTAATAAATTTACCACTTTACCTTAGACTCCTAATTGAGTGATTTTTGTCATAAATTTGCTATATTTTCCTGGCCTCATAGGAAGTTCTTATCATGCTCACATTTGTTTTCTCAGATCAGTTTTGTTTAGTTACCTCCTCCAACAAGGAAATGTGACTTTATCGGTGGCGGCTCTAGAAAATTTTACATGGGGTGGCATCGGACGTCCTCAATGCAGCATATGAAAATCTATGTAAACGGAATCAACAAAAGATCCACAAAAACAGAGTTTTAATGTAATTCTGATTTTCAATCATTTAACATTTCCCATCATTTTGAGCACAGATGTTTATTTCCTACCCTACTTTTGTACTCCATGAAATCATGTCACACATGTAAAGTACATTTGACTTTTTACCTCCGCCAAGGAGGTAGTTTTTACCGGGGTTTGTTTGTCTGTTACCAACATAACTCGAAAAGTTATGAATGGATTTTGACAAAATTTTCAGGAAAGGTGTGTAATGGCACGGGGAACAGATGATTAGATTTTGGTGATGATCTGAGAGTGCATACCTCCACCAAGTGCTTTGTATGTATTTGTGCAGCAGGATTACACAAACTACTGGATGGATTTGGGTGAAATTTTCACCAGAGGTGGTTCTTGGTCTAGAGAGGAACCCATTATATTTTGGTGATTATCTGAGAATACATACCTCAGCCAAGGCTCTTATCTTCTCACAGTGTGTTAGCAACAATACTCCAAAACTGATGGACAGACTTTGATGCCATTTTCACCATAAGTGGCTATAGGCCTACACACAAACCCATTACATTTTGGAGGTGATCCATGAGAAATGGAACGAGCCTTGGCGAAGGTATGCGCTCTATGAGTGCTTTTCTAGTTGATACTGCAAAATGTCTGCAGGCAAAGGAATATACTGCATCTCTTGGTGGAGAATATTCCAGCCATGGCCAAGAATTATACCTCTCATTGTGGAAACTTCTTTTTGCTGCTCTGTGAAGTGTTTTGGAGAATGTCTTTAAATTGGGCTACACTGCTGCATCGCCTTTGTATTTTGATCACATAAGCCTCTGAAACAGCAACTGTCTGGACATTTTTTTATATACCTAAATGCTTCATAAACTGCTCTCGTATTTACTATATTCAAAACTACCTAGGGAATTATGCTCCATCAAATCACAAGTGAGTCACTTTTGGTAAATGATTAACAGTTGTTTTGAACCTTGACTATCCATCGCCTTCAGCATACACTACTGTTCAAAAGTTTGGGGTCACTTAGAAATTTCCTTATTTTTGAAAGAAAAGCACTGTTTTTTTTTCAATGAAGATAACTTTAAACTAATCAGAAATGCACTAATAACTAATATACATTGCTAATCTGGTAAATGACTATTCTAGCTGCAAATGTCTGTTTTTTGGTGCAATATCTAAGTAGGTGTATAGAGGCCCATTTCCAGCAACTATCACTCCAGTGTTCTAATGGTACAATGTGTTTGCTCATTGCGTCAGAAGGCTAATGGATGATTAAAAAACCCTTGTGCTGTAGAGAATGTGGAAGGACGAGGCTGAGTTTATTTCTCAAGTCATGTTTATTCACATTCTCCAACATCATTCAAAAACAGAAAGAGGACGAATCCCCCAACATCTGTCCCTTTTATACCCAGGACATCAAAACACACAGTCACATGGTACTTAATCCCCAGTAACAATGTAACTTCCTCCCGATCTTAACACCCCCCACCTCCAGTCTCTGGCCGCTGGGCGAAATCCCCCAAGGCCGTCTCTTTGCATGCCAAAGACTAAACTTTCACATCCTCGTGTTATCTCCAGAGCGGCTCAGTCCTTTGTTCTGTCTCAGATGTGAAGCCTAAGGTGGTATACGTATGAATCATACAGTGATATATATATGTGCATATATGTGTCCCACAGTGCAATCATGTTAGCACAGCTGAAAACAGATTAGCTGGTTAGAGAAGCTATAAAACTGACCTTCCTTTGAGCAGGTTGAGTATCTGGAAAAAATTATTATTTCAAATACAAATCACTATTTCTAACCTTGTCAATGTCTTGACTATATTTTCTATTCATTTTACAACTCATGGTGGTAAATAAGTGTGACTTTTCATGGAAAACACAATAATTGTCTGGGTGACCCCAAACTTTTGAACGGTAGTGCACATTACATTCATTACAAATTCAACTAGAAAACTACTCAGAGAGCACATACCTCTGCCAAGGCTCCTTCTGACCCTCATGGATCACCTCCAAAATGTAATGGGCTCATGTGTAGACCACGAGCCATTTCTGGTGAAAATTGCATCAGTCTATCCAGTAGTTTTGGAGGATTCTTGCTAACACACTGTGACAAGATATGAGCCTTGGTGGAGGTATGCATTCTCGGATCATCACCAAAATGTAATGGGTGCCTCTCTAGGTCAAGGACCACCTCTGGTGAAAATTTCGTCCAAATCCATTCAGTGGTTTTTGTGTAATCCTGCTGCACAAATACCATACCTGCCAACTTTTAAAACCTGAAAAGCCTAGTAGCTAACCGGGGTCCAGGGGCCACAGGCCCCGGTAGGTCCAGGACAAAGTCCTGGTGGGGGGTTCAGGGGGGTGAAGCCCACTGACGGCAAACAAATATTCGCATTAAATCAAGTTTAAATGTGGCTAACAACCTCATATTTCTTCAACAATCATGTTTCTATTTTCCTTAAATTGTCCATGCAGATATGCTGATGGAAAAGATCAAGGACAAACTCTATGGTAACTCTCAAGCATTGTTTTTTTCCATGGTGCACCTCTTAGCTTTCTCATTTTGTCTTTTCAGCATCCGTGCTTGCCGTGCTATTTCAGCATTAGTTTTTGTTAAGATGTTCATTTAGGTAAACTTCTGTTCCCCGTAACTTTCTGGCCTGCCTCAGTATGTCATTCTTTACCCAGGGATGTGATTTGGGGTTGGGGAAATTATCTGAAAATTTAGCAGGGGGTCTGGGGGACACAGTCCCTCCTGAAGCTCCTGGGTTTTTATGATTTTTAAGTACCAGAACTGTGCTTAAATGACATAAAACAAACAGCTGAATGCCACTTATTACTGTATAATATTGACTTACTGTATGTTCCAAGAAGATAAAATCTCTGAACTTAGTTCAGAGATTTTTTGATCTCTTCTATTTCCTCCTTTTTTTATTATTTATTTAAGTTTTTGTAAAGGGTATACATATGGCTGTGTTGTTAGACATGTATATGTTGGACACTGCATATGTGATTTAACCTCACGATGAAGGAGAACCACAGAGCTGCAGCCCCCTGCGGTGCGGAGCCGCAGAGCCTGGACCCCCTGCGGAGGACAGGGGACAGAAGACTTCCTGACCGCTGAGGCTCGAGAGGAGAGAAGGGGGAGTTATGTAAATAAAAGGTTAATGAATGTGAATACCGGGATTTCTCCGGTTTCCTCCCACATGCCAAAAACATGCATGTTAGGTTAATTGGCTGTTCTAAATTGTCCCTAGATATCTGTTTCCTATAGGCCCTTAGAATAGAGGGTTAGTATTAATGAAAGCGCTTTGAGTGGTCTTTGTGACTAGAAAAGCGCTATATAAGTGCAGGTTAGTTAGTTAGTTAGAATAAAGGGATTTTGATATAGATGTGTGATTTCCCCTGCGAGGGAAATGGTTTGATGTGAGAATGTTTAAAAGGGAGAACTTTGGTGTGTTCACCCTCTTTGTTCGCTGCTCAGAAATGAGAGCAGACAGTGGGATGGTTACTTGAAATAAACTGGAATTAAAGGCAATTCGGTTTCGTTATTCAAGTCTCCCCACATTGGTGACTGACGACGTTGAGAATGAACGAAGAAGGTCTCAGGGTCCCGGACTCACAGCGCTCAGAGCTGGCGAGCGCAGTGGCCGTTAAGCTGCCTGATTTCTGGCAGGATAACCCACGGTCGTGGTTTCTGCAAGCAGAGTCGCAGTTCGCGCTCGCAGGAGTAACGGTGGATGACACTAAGTTCCACCATGTCATTGCTAAACTGGACAACAGCACAGCTCGGTGCGTGCAGAGCTTGGTGGAGCAGCCACCCGCGACCGACAGGTACGGCAAGCTGAAATCCACCCTCATCAAGTTTTTCACCCCCTCGGCCGAAGTGAGGGCGAGGAGGATCCTGTCTTTGCTAGACCAAGGAGGACACAGACCGAGTGCCCTGATGGAGGAGATGATACAGCTGAGAGGGTTGGACAACGATGATTTCATTTTTCAGTTCATCTTCCTCTCCAACCTCCCGGCGCATGCGAGAAGCACGCTGGCCGGCAAAAAGTGTCACACCCTGGAGGAGTTCCGGGAGCTGGCCCAGGAAGCAGATGGGATCCTGGACGCCTGCGGCGGGCAAGCAACCACAGCGGCGACCCGAGACAGCGGGGAGCCAGAGGCGGCAGACCCAGACTGGCCGACGACGGCGGCAGCACGGCCGCGACGAGGTGGAGCCAATGGTCCGGCGGCAGAGGCGCGGACACGACACAGCGGAGGAGAAGATCTCTGCTTTTACCATCGGAGGTTCGCAGAGAAGGCACGCAGGTGTGTGCCGCCCTGCATCTTCAGGAGTTCGGGAAACGGCAAGACCGGGGGTCGCTAGCAGCTTCGACCCTCGGAGAACGCAGCAAGTTGCTCTACATCACGGATGCGCGCTCCGGACGAGAGTTCCTCATCGACACCGGAGCACAAGTGAGCTTCATCACCCCAACATACGCGGACCGGGTGGCTGGACCCCACGGTAGCGGAGCTACGGCGGCAAATGGCTCGAACATCAACACCTACGGGAGAAGGACCTTGCCTTTGTGCTTACATGGCCGCACATATGAATGGACTTTTGTAATAGCGGCGGTGAGTTTCAACATGTTGGGCGCGGATTTTTTGTGTTCACACAATCTGTTAGTTGATCTTGCTAATAGACGGCTGGTAAATGCACTCTTTTTACTCTCTCCCCTGTTCAGCTCGAGTGTCCCCGCCACCAGTACAGACCCACGTCGCTACAGCAGGTGGTAAGTTTCACACACTCCTCACCCAATTTCCAGCGCTCACTGTGCCCACTTTTTCAGCGACGGTCGCGAAGCACGGGATGAAACACTTTATCCCCACGGCTGGTCCTCCCGTGTTTGCAAAAGCTCGGCGCTTGGATGCAGTTAAGCTCGCCATTGCGCGCGAGGAGTTCGCCAGCCTGGAGAGGCTAGGCATCGTTCGTAGGTCGAAGAGCCCGTGGGCTTCGCCGCTGCACATGGTACCGAAAGCCGATGGCTCCTGGAGACCGTGCGGGGATTACCGCAGGCTAAACAACGCTACGGCGCACGATCGTTATCCCATCCCGCACATTCAGGATTTTTCGGTGCACCTGGCGGGGGCGCGCATTTTTTTCAAAGATTGATCTAGTTCGCGGCTATCACCAAGTCCCAGTCCAACCGGAGGACATTCCTAAAACAGCGGTAATAACCCCGTTCGGACTTTTCGAATTTTTACGCATGCCGTTTGGTCTTAAAGGGGCGGCGCAAACATTTCAGCGGATGATGGATGCCGTGTTACGCGATCTCCCTTTCGTGTTTGTGTACCTCGACGACATTTTGGTCGTGAGTACTTCAGAGGACGAACACGAAACGCACCTCACAGCAGTTTTTAGGAGGCTGGGAGAGCACGGCTTAATAGTTAACCCAGCCAAGTGCCAGTTCGGCGTCGAGCGGATCGATTTTTTGGGTCACCGCGTCTCCTCGGAGGGAGCGGTTCCGTTACCAGATAAAGTACGCGCGGTAGCGGATTTTCCCCGTCCACAAACGGTCAAATCACTACAGGAATTCTTGGGGATGGTGAATTTTTATAACCGATTCCTGCCCCACGCAGCTCAAATCATGCAACCGTTATATGCCGCGCTCAAAAAACAAAAACCGACCCAGGCGGTCGAATGGTCCCCGGAGCGGGAGCGCGCGTTCACAGAGGTTAAAAAAGTCTTGGCTGACGCTGCGCTCCTGGCCCACCCAGACCCTGCAGCACGTATCGCGCTGACGACAGACGCTTCAGATTTAGCCATAGGGGCCGTTATTGAGCAACAGGTAGCCGGAGTTTGGCAGCCTTTGGCTTTCTTTAGCAAATCTTTAAGCGCGGCTGAACGAAAATACAGCGCGTTCGACAGAGAACTGTTGGCGCTGCATTTGGCTATTCGTCATTTCCAGTTCTGGCTGGAAGGACGGTGCTTCACCGCTTATGTGGACCACAAGCCGCTCACATACGCCATGGCCAAAATTTCAGACCTGTGGTCCGGCAGGCAGCAGAGGCAGCTGGCCGCAATCTCGGAATTTACCACTGACATTAGGCACGTTGCGGGCAAATTCAATGTAGTAGCAGATTGTCTCTTGCGCGCGTTCACGACTCCAACACGCGCAGAGGCAGAACAGGCCACCGTGACCGCGCCACAGGAGAGCGGCACGGTGGCGCGCGCAGCCCCGGTGCACGTGGGTATAGATTACGCAGCCATGGCAGCGGACCAGGGGGCGGACGCAGACGTGCGCGCGCTCCAGTCGGGACCAACAGGGTTGAGGCTGGAGAGCAAGTGTTTACAAACCGGTATGCCCCCCCTGATCTGCGACATGTCGACGGGGCGCCCGCGTCTGGTGGTTCCGGCCACGTGGCGCCGCCGTGTTTTTGACTCGGTCCACTCACTGGCGCACCCGGGGGTGCGCGCGTCGGTGAAACTAGTGGCGGAAAAGTTTGTTTGGCCGTGCCTGCGCAAGCACGTGAAGGAATGGGCAAAAACCTGCATTTCCTGTCAACGGGCCAAAATTCACAAGCACACAAGAGCCCCGTTAGAACCGTTCCGCATTCCGGCCAGAAGGTTCGACCATGTGCACGTCGACCTGGTGGGCCCCCTACCGGCATCACAGGGGTTCACGCATCTTTTGACAATGGTGGACCGCACCACACGTTGGCCGGAAGTGGTCCCACTTGCAACGACCACGGCCGCGGAGGTGGCTCGCGTTTTTTTAACGGCTTGGGTGGCGCGCTTCGGGGTTCCGTCGGACATTACGTCCGATAGAGGACCGCAATTCATCTCTGAGCTGTGGTCAGCGATGGCCAACGGCTTAGGAGCCAAAATTCACCGCACTACGGCTTACCACCCTCAGGCTAATGGTTTATGCGAGCGTTTTCATAGGTCTTTGAAGGCAGCACTCAGAGCGTCGCTCACGGATGCAGATTGGGTAAATAAACTGCCATGGGTTTTATTAGGGTTGCGTTCTGCGCCTAAAGAGGACTTAGATGCCTCCCCAGTGGAGCTGGTATTCGCACAAACTCTGAGGCTGCCGGGCGAGTTTTTACCAGAGCACCCGGAGCCCCCACCTCTCTCTGCTCTGGGACCGTTAGTTGGCACGGAAGCAGACACGCTCCCGGGTCCGGTTCATCACGCTTTTCCACGAGTTTTCGTCCCCAAGGCTTTGAAAAATGCCGACTTCGTTTTTGTCAGGCGCGAAGCCCTAAAAGCAACGCTCAAACCACCTTACGAAGGGCCATTTCGAGTGCTTGAGGCAGGTGATAAGCAATTTGTGCTAGATTTTGGAGACAGAAAAGAGACAGTCAGTATTGACAGACTAAAACCTGCTTTTGTCATGAAGGACGTGTTTGTACCGGTCGCAGTGGCGCCTCGACGAGGCAGGCCCCCGCAAAGGGCAAATAATCACTCTCTTCCTCAGTCAACAGAGCCGAAGCAGAAAGGCGCCGCAGGCAAGGCGGGGCCAACTCACAGCAGATTCGGCAGACGGCTGAAGCCCAAGCGGCGCACAGACTGAATGTTGGTGTTGATTATTCAGTAGTGAGTAAGGTGCTATTAAATTTTAGGAATTAGTCTGTTCTTCATCGTTTGGGGGGGGGTTATATGGCTGTGTTGTTAGACATGTATATGTTGGACACTGCATATGTGATTTAACCTCACGAAGGAGAACCACAGAGCTGCAGCCCCCTGCGGTGCGGAACCGCAGAGCCTGGACCCCTGCGGAGGACAGGGGACAGAAGACTTCCTGACCGCTGAGGCTCGAGAGGAGAGAAGGGGGAGTTATGTAAATAAAAGGTTAATGAATGTGAATAAAGGGATTTTGATATAGATGTGTGATTTCCCCTGCGAGGGAAATGGTTTGATGTGAGAATGTTTAAAAGGGAGAACTTTGGTGTGTTCACCCTCTTTGTTCGCTGCTCAGAAATGAGAGCAGACAGTGGGATGGTTACTTGAAATAAACTGGAATTAAAGGCAATTCGGTTTCGTTATTCAAGTCTCCCCACAATACACGTCATTACAGCATTGCATCGTTTACATTTTCATCACGTTCCCTTATTTTTTGTTATTTGACAACATTGGAAGAATAATTATTACAACACCCCTTTTTTTTTAAGTGAAAGAAAAAGTGAAATTAAAGAAAGAACAAAAAAAAAACAAAAACAAAAAACAAAATAAAAAAAAAAAAATAAAAAAAAATAAAAGAGCATCTGAGTAGCGTTGGAACAAAGAGCGGTGCCATTTTTGAAATGGTATTTGTCAAAGATTAGATCTAATGGAAGACACATATGCGATCCAGGGTTGCCAAAAGTTCAAGAACCCATCCATGTCCTGTCTCAGTGCGAATGTCAACTTTTCCATCGAGTAAATGTCTTGGATCACGTTAATCCAATCTTCAGGTGTAGGACAGTCCTTCAACATCCATTTTTTAGTTAGGGCTTTTTTACTTGCCAATATTAAAACAGTGAATAAGTATTTTTCTCCTCGTCTTTCCAGTGAATCCGGTAGTAAACCCAAATACAAAGTTACAAAAGAAAAGGGGACTGTTATTTTGAATATTTTCCCCAATATTGTCTGTACATTGGTCCAATATTGGTGGATAACTGGGCATGACCAAAACACATGAAAATGATTTGCAGTCTCTTTACCACACAAGCGCCAACAATTCAACCCCTTACAGGTAAATTTGTTTTGTGCAGGTGTTCTGAAAAATCTTACCAAATTTTTCCATCCAAATTCTCTCCACTGCAGGGATGAGGTACTTTTCCGTTGTTGTTTATTTAGCTTTTCCCATATTTCCAGTTGTAAAGTGAAATTCCCCTCTTTTTCCCCATCTCTCTTTTATATTCCGCCGGAACCGGCGGCGCCACACGAGTTGGCTGCCTTTTGCAACTGCCTTTTTTTTTTTTTTTTTTTTTTATTAATCTTCCTTCTTCTTTCTACACCTTTCACTCTATATATATCACGGACACACAGATCGCCCCAAAGGTCTCCCGAGTCGGCGGATGGAGCCACTGTTTACAGCAGGAGACGATACAGCAAGGAAGAGCTAGCTAGCACTCAACCGCCATCCGGTGCCAACGGAGAAACTCGACATACCGGGGAACTGTAGCGAAAACAACGCGGGTGCCGGGCTGGAGTTTAGGCGGCGTGCAAGAAATATAAGACAGAATAATAAAGAGCGATGGCAAGAACCAAGCAGACCGCCCGTAAATCAACTGGAGGAAAAAGCCCCCCAGGAAGCAGCTAGCCACCAAGGCTGCTCGGAAAAGCGCTCTATGAAGGACGAAGGATATGAAGGACGAAGGATATGAGGCAAAATGGAAAGAAATGGAAAAGGAAATTGAGGGACTCCCAGTACAAAGCATAATAGGAGATAAAGATGCATATAAGCAAATCAAACAAATAGATCCAATCACTAAATTTACTTTAGAACTGTGGCATAAAATAGTACAAAAATATAATATAAAGGAAGACATAAAACTATTGAAATGGGTAGCATTTGACAGTCAGTTTGAACCGGCAAAACAAGATAGGGGATACAAAAATCTGGTGAACAAGGGAATCACAGCATGGGGCAATATCGGAAAAAAAGATCTCGGGAGCTTTGTAAACATCAGGAGAAAATTTAAACTAGAAAGATCGGAATTTTTCAGATATCTGCAGATGAGAGATTATTATATGAAGAAGATTAGGCATAACCTCCAAACAGATGTGAGCGAGATTATACAACTCATTTTAAGCTCATATACAGGAAATAAAATAAGAATTATTTCAAAGCTATATCAGAAACTTATGACAAATAATCATACAAGTAACTATATAAAGGAGAAATGGGAGAAAGAGCTCAATTTAAACATAACAGAAGAAAGCTGGCAGGAAATATGGAAAACACAACACACATCAACAAATTCAAGGACATGGAGGGAATTTGGATGGAAAAACCTGATTCGCTTTTTCATTACACCACAGATTCAAGGAAAATATACAAATACCCAATCTTTATGCTGGAGGGGATATGGGGCTCAAAATGCAGACCACTCACATATGTTTTGGAAATGCTGCAAAATATCACCATTCTGGAAATCTATACATGTGACAATACAGAGGATATTAGGATATAATATACCAATGAGCTGTAACCTGATGTACTTATGTGATCTTAAAAGAGACAATGTTATACAGGCTGAGGACAGATATCTAGTTAAAATCTTGTTGATTGCATGTAAAAAAACTATCACAAAAAAATGGCGATCAGAAGTTCTTCCTGACCAAGAACAATGGACTGACATTGTTGAGGACATACGTATGATGGAAAAACTAACATATCGACAAAGAATGCAAGAAGGACTATGGGAAAAAAAATGGCGGAAATGGACACACTACAAAGTGCAACAACGAGGCAGAAATTGAAAGAATAACCAAAGACACTGAAAAAACCAGAAGAATTAAGAGATGGAAACTAAAAACTTGATGCTCCAACATTTGTCCCCCCCCCCTTTTTTTTTTTTTTTCTTTTTCCCTACCCTAACCCCTTTGTTTTTTTTGTTTTTTTTTTTATTTAAGTTTTTGTAAAGGGTATACAGGTCGTTACAGCAATGCATTGTTTACATTTTCATCACATGTTCCCTTATTTTCTGATATCTGACAACATTGGAAGATTAATTCTTACAACACCCCTTTTTTTTTTTTTAAAGTGAAAGAAAAAGTGAAATTAAAGAGAAAAAAAACAAAAAACAAATAACAAAAAAACAAACAAACCAGTAAAAAACAAACAAAAAGAAAAAGTAAGTAAATAAAGATAAAAGAGCATCTGAGTAGTGATGGAACAAAGAGCGGAACCATTATTGAAATGGTATTTGTCAAAGATTAGATCTAATGGAAGACACATATGCGGTCCAGGGTTGCCAAAAGTTCATGAACCCATCCATGTCCTGTCTCAGTGCGAATGTCAACTTTTCCATCGAGTAAATGTCTTGGATCACGTTAGTCCAATCTTCAGGTGTAGGACAGTCCTTCAACATCCATTTTTTAGTTAGAGCTTTTTTGCTTGCCAATATTAAAACATTGAATAAGTATTTTTCTCCTCGTCTTTCCAGTGAGTCCGGTAGTAAACCCAAATACAAAGTTACAAAAGAAAAGGGAACTGTAATTTTGAATATTTTCCCCAATATTGTCTGTACCTTGGTCCAATATTGGTGGATAACTGGGCATGACCAAAACACATGAAAATGATTTGCAGTCTTTTCACCACACAAGCGCCAACAGTTCAATCCCTTATGGGTAAATTTGTTTTGTGCAGGTGTTCTGAAAAATCTTGCCAAGTTTTTCCATCCAAATTCTCTCCACTGCAGGGATGAGGTACTTTTCCATTGCTGTTTATTTAGCTTTTCCCATATTTCCAGTTGTAAAGTGAAATTCCCCTCTTTTTCCCATCTCTCTTTTATATAAGATGTGTTGTCTCCTTTTAAGTCTTGAAGACCTTGGTATATTTTAGAAATGTATCTGATCCCTGGGATCCCTTTATATGCCATTAAGAAGACCTTCAGAACACCTGACTGGGCCCTTTCCAAAACCTCCTTTTTAAGTATATTGTTTATGTGGTGTCTAAGCTGGAAGAACCTGTAAAGGTCTTGATTTATTAGGCCTTGTTTTTTCAAATCTTCAAAACTTCTTAAGATTTGCCCTTTAAAAAAATCGTAATATTTTATCAGCCCTTTCTCCTTCCACTTTTTAAATCTGGTGTCTGTTTTATTAGGAGTAAAGTCCTGATCATAGGCAATCCATTGCAGAAGTCGATAGGGCTCTTTAGTTTGATTCTCTCTGACTATCTTAAACCAAATTTTTAGCGGGGTCTCTATCCACGGGTTAGTGTTATTCAAAAGCTTAGGTAAGGCATTGTTCCCTATTATCGCCTGTAGGGGGATGTCACTTGTTATTTGGCATTCGATCTCCTTCCATTGTGCAGTGTAGACTGGGTTACACATCTCTACTAAAGTTTTAATTTGTGCGGCTTTAAAGTAGTCCCTGATATTTGGCAGCGCGAGCCCACCTTTGTCTTTGTTTAGCTGTAGGGTTCTATATCTGATTCTAGGTCTCTTGCCCTGCCATATGAATCTTGAGATCCTTCTGTCCAGCTCCTGCCATGTTTTTTTGGGAGGTTCTACCGGTATTGTTTGGAAAAGGTATAGAAGACGTGGAAGTATATTCATTTTGACTGCTTCAATTCTTTGTGCAGTACCCAAGAATGGTATCATATTCCATCTTGCTAGGTCAGATTTTATTTTTGTCACCAGTGGATCATAGTTTAGTGTTATAATTTTGTTGAGTTGTTTCGGGATATTGACCCCCAGATATTTCATAGATTCCGACTCCCAGTTAGTTTTGAGTTTGCTTAGTGAATAATGATTTGGGTCATAGTTGAGTGTTAAAACTTGGGTTTTATGCATGTTTAATTTGTACCCCGATAAATCTCCATACTCTGAAAAAACTGAGGTTAGTTCTGGTAAAGAAGTGTTCGGCTGCCCTAGGTATATTAAAATGTCATCAGCAAAGAGTGCTATTTTATGTTCCTTCTGACCAAGTGTAATACCTTGAATTTTTTGGTTTTGTCTTATCCAATGGCTCAGAGGTTCTATGAAGATTGCAAACAGCAGTGGAGACAGGGGGCAGCCCTGACGACATCCTCTTTCCAGTTCAAAAGATGATGATAATTTACCGTTAATCCTTATTTTAGCTGTTGGTTTTTTATATAATGCCTGGATAGTTCTAATGAAGTTGTTATGAAAATTGAAACTGGATAAGATTCTATATAGAAAAGACCAGTCAACCGAATCAAATGCTTTTTCAGCATCTAATCCCAATATGACTGCATTTAAGTTATATTTTTTTATATGATGAATTATGTGTAAAGTGCGTCGAATGTTGTCTTGTGTCTGTCTTTGTCTTATAAAACCTGTTTGGTCTAAATGAATTAGGTCTGTCAGTATATTTTCTAACCTTTTGGCAAGGATAATGGTAAAAAGCTTATAGTCCTGATTTAGTACACTGATTGGTCTGTAGTTGGAGCACTCTAGTTTATCCTTTTCAGGTTTAGGTATAACTGCAATGACCCCTTCTCTCCAGGAGGGGGGGATTTCCCCTGTGTGGAGGACATAATTAAATGTTTTCAGGAGGAGAGGAGATAGTTGCTGTTTAAAGGTTTTGTACCACTCTGCTGTATAGCCATCAGCTCCTGGGGATTTGTTGGCTTTAAGTTTCATAATTGCTTTTTCCAATTCTTTAGGATGTATTTCTGACAGTAGTGTTTTATTTTGTGACTCCGTAAGTTGGGGAAGGTTTAATGTGTTTAGGAATGCCTCGGATGCGTTTTTATGTTTTTTGTGGGAGTATAAGTTCTTATAGTAATTCTCGAAGCTTTTAAGAATATCCTGAATTCTGAATTTTATTTCCTTTGATACTGGGTCTCTGATTTTGTAGATTGCTCTTTCTGTTTGATGTTTCCTCAATTTATAGGCTAGCAATTTTGCCGATTTACTGCCTGCTTCATAGTATTTTTGTTTCAGAAATGTAAGTTTCTTCTGGATTTCTATTGTGTAGATCTCATTTATTTGGTTTTTAATTTCCTTAATCTTGAGCGAGTCAGTAGAATGAGTGTTGCCTTTGTGTTCTTTTTCTAGGTTCCTAAGTTCTGACTCTAATGTGGATAGTTTTTCTTGTCTTAGTTTCTTTTGGGTTGCCAGTTTTGCAATAATCTTTCCTCTTATTACAGCTTTGCATGCATCCCACAGTATTAAAGGGGATACTTCTCCATTATCGTTATCTTCCAAATATCTGAGAATATCTGATTCCAATTCATCTTTCAATGGTCCTTTCAGGACATTTGAATTTAACCTCCAAGAAAATGTATTATTTGTGTATTTTTGGATATTTAAGTCCATGTAGATCGGACTGTGGTCGGAGAGATCCATCAGTCCTATTTTACATGTTTTTACTCTTCCAATGTCTCTATTAAACATAAAAAAATAGTCAATCCTTGAGTAAGATGAATGTGGAGTTGAGTAAAATGTATAGTCTTTTACACTGGGGTTGAGTTCCCTCCACACGTCACAGATTCCCATTTCTTTTAGTAGCATCCGAGTCTTCCTGTTTTGGGTGTTATTTTGATGTGGGGAATTACCAGAAGCATCCCAGTATGGATTCAGTCTAAGATTGAAGTCCCCACCACATATCACTAAACCTTTAGCTTTAGTTATCATTAGGTCGAATACATTTTTATAAAATTTCCAGTTAGCCCCTGGGGGAGCATACACATTCAGCAGGGTGATATCTTCTCCCTCTAGCCGCCCAGTTACCAAACTGTATCTCCCTTCTTTATCTTTGTGTTCTGATTTTTTTTCAAATGTAATTTTGGTTGATATCAATGTCGCTACTCCCCTCCTCCTCCCTGATTTATATGAAGATGAAGAGATCATTTTAAACCCTTGTCTACTGAGTTTATTGTGTTCCACGTCTGTTAGGTGGGTTTCTTGTAAAAATATTATTCCTGCTTTGTCTTTTTTCATTTTGCCTAGAATCTTGGATCTTTTAACTGGATTCAGGATTCCTTTTACATTATATGAAATTATTTTGGGTACACCCTGTTTCTCCATTGTGTTGTTTTGTTTAGTATAACAGTGTGGTGGCCCTCATTTGTGCTACTCAGAAACTGAAAGAACATTAAAAACAAGAAAAACATTAAGAACATAGTGTAAAAAACTTTAAAACAAAAAGCTGTCATAAGAACTTCCTGAGCTGAGGTCTTTTTAAAGACCCTGGAAGAGCCTTGATGGAGTGAAGGCCCTGAGGGAAATTCCTCAAACTCTGTTACGTGTTGAGGGCCCTCTCTTACCACTGAAAGTAGTCCCATGCTTTTAACGTGAGTTTCAGAACCCAATCCAAACTTGTAATGATTTTTTTTTTTCCTTTTATGCCTAAACCCTGTGAAATTGTGTGCACCCTCCCACCCCCATCACATCAAACATTCACGCAAAAACAGTATTTGTTAGTATGAGGAGAACATGTGGATTATTGTCACATTTCTATTTTAACAAGTTTTTTTTTTTTTTTTTTTATTACAAAGACTTATTTGTTTCAAATAATATGATTGTTCCATGAAATGTTTTACCACATGCTGAATATGCATCTCCTTTAATGTTTGTTACCTTGTATGAGGGGGGTTGGATGTGCGGATTGATTCAAGAGAAAGGGGAAAAAAAAAAAAAAAAGGTCGCTATTCCAACCTGAAAACGGATAGTTTATCCGCGACGCTCTGGCGCTGGGTTTCCCGCTGCTGGTCCGTGGATTTTGAAGGTCTTTGTGTTGTCCATGTTTGCGCTTTGATCTTCTCACTCGGGTCTGCTGCGGGTTTAAATACCGTTACCGGGAGCCCTCTTTTCGCCATGTCAGCTGTTGCTTCTTCCGCCGAATTATAGAGACACGTTTCATCGCCGTAGAAGACCCTTAACTTCGCAGGAAATGGAGTCTGAAAGCGCAATTTCTTCTCTCTTAACACCTTTTTCGCGTCATTGTATTCCCTGCGCTTTTTAAGGACCTCCGGGGCGTAATTGTGTTCCACGTAGACTTTTCTCTCCTGGTGCATAAATCCTTTTTTCTGCCAGGCCAGTCTTACAACCTCTTGTTTTATTTTGAAATTGGAAAATCTTACCAACACCGAACGTGGGGGCGCTTCCGCCGCCGGCCTAGCGGCTAATGAACGATGTGCCTTTTCTATCTTCAAGTCGGTGGTTTGTGGAATATCCAATTTCTCTCTTAGTAAGGATTCCACGCATTCTGCCATTGAGTTAAAACCATTTTCGGTTCCTTCTATCAGACCATGAATTCTTATGTTGTCTCTTCTTTGTTTTCCTTCTTGGTCGGTTAGCTTAGCCTCTATAGCTGCTTGTCTTTTGCGTAGGTCTAGCACAGAATCTTCGAGCACTTTTATTCGATCCTCTGTTTCCAAGATTCGGTTCTCGGCCTGGTCCACTCTGCTGTTTGTCCTTTTCAATTCTTCTCTGAATTTCCGAAATTCGGCCGTAACTTCTCGGCGAAATCGTCGTAGCTCCTCAAATAGTGATTTCAGGCTAACCCTTTTGTTAGCTATCACCAGTTCCTCGTCTTCTGAACGGAGATCTTCCAGTTCAGATTCTCCGGCCGATACGTGTCCTGGCCTGGAGAATTTCAGTTTCTTCTGTTTTCCTTTAGACATGATGATTTTGTCTTTTGATTTTCACTCCTCCAAAAATCCGTTAAGTTTGATTTTCAAGGTGTTATCCTGGATTGGGTCTGAGAGCTTCAGTGTTAAGCTGCAGTCGCCATGGCGTCCAGACCGGAAGTCCAACCCCTTTGTTTTTTAAATGTAGAATGTGATCTGAATGCATTATATATGATGAAAAATGAATAAAAATCTAAGTTACAAAAAAAAAAAAAAAAATATGGGATAGGCTCCAGCCACCCCGCGACCCGAAAAGGATTAAGCGGAAGATGAATGACTGAAAGAAAAACAAATTTAAATATTAGACAAAGATAACACAAAATGCAGTTTTTAAATGAAGATGTTTATTAAGTGGAAAAAAAATCCAAAACATGGCCCTGTGTGAAAAAGTGATTGCTCCCCTGTTAAAACATAAATTAACTGTGGTTTATCACATATTTGGAAAGCTGAATTCAATTTCTCTAGCCACACCCAGGCCTGATTACTGCCACGCCTATTCTCAATCAAGAAATCACTTAAATAGGGCCTGCCTGACAAAGTGAAGTAGACCAAAAGATCCTCAAAAGCTAGACATCATGCTGCAATCCAAAGAAATTCAGGAACAAATGAGAAAAAGTAATTGAGAGCTATCAGTCTGGAAAAGGTTATAAAGCCATTTCTAAAGCTTTGGGACTCCAGCAAACCACAGTGAGAGCCATTATCCACAAATGGTGAAAACATGGAACAGTGGTAAACTTTCCCAGGAGTGGCCGGTCGACCAAAATTACCCCAAGAGCGTAGCAACAACTCATTCAAGAGGTCACAAAAGACCCCATGACAAGATCCAAAGAACTGCAGGCCTCATTTGCCTCAGTTAAGGTCAGTGTTCATGACTCCACAATAAGAAAGAGACTGGGCAAAAATGGCCTGCATGGCAGAGTTCCAAGATGAAAACTACTGCTGAGCAAAAAGAACATAAAGGCTAGTCTCAGTTTTGCCAGAAAACATCTTGATGATACCCAGGATTTTTGGAAAAATACTCTGGGCTGACGAGACAAAAGTTGACCTTTTTGGAAGATGTGTGTCCCATTGACATAAAAGTAACAGCATTTCAGAAAAGGAACATTTTTTTTTTTTTTTTTTGTTACTTATTTGTACCCGTAGGTAGACTTGGTTTGCAGTCTGGTGACAAGCCACCGGCTGCTGGTCGCTGCGTGCGCGAGCGCCCTAAACCTACATGTTTTTTTTGGTATGCGGGAGGAAACCGGAGAAATCCCGGAGTAAACCCACGCAACACGGGGAGAACATGCAAACTCCACACAGCTCACTGTTGGTCGGGGGCTGGAATCGAACCCACGATCTCATGATCCCCGCGATCCCCCGGCCAAGGGTAAAACTGTGCTGCCACAGTGCTAAACCACTGCGCCACCGTGCAGCCCATCATAGCAGGAACATCATACCAACAGTAAAATATGGTGGTGGTTGTGTGATGGTCTGGGGCTGTTTTGCTGCTTCAGGACCTGGAAAACTTGCTGTGATAAATGGAACCATGAATTCTGCTCTTTACCAAAAAATCCTGAAGGAGAATGTCCGGGCATCTGTTTGTGACCTCAAGCTGAAGTGCACTTGGGTTCCAGAGCAGGACAATGATCCAAAACACACCAGCAAGTCCACCTCTGAATGGCTTAAGAAAAACAAAATTAAGACTTTGGAGTGGCCTAGTCAAAATCCTGACATGAATCCAATTGAGATGCTGTGGCATGACCTTAAAAAGATGGTTCATGCTCAAAAACCCTCCAATGTGGCTGAATTACAACAATTCTGCAAAGATGAGTGGGCCAAAATTCCTCCACAGCGCTGTAAAAGACTCATTGCCAGTTATCGCAAATGCTTGATTGCAGTTGTTGCTGCTAAGGGTGGCCCAACTAGTTATTAGGTTTAGGGGCAATCACTTTTTCACACAGGGCCATGTAGGTTTGGATTTTTTCTTCCCTTAATAAACACCTTCATTTAAAAACTGCATTTTGTGTTTGTGTTATCTTTGTCTTCTCATCTACATTTGTAGACAGATGGCTACACTGGCCAATAATACAGCAGCAACACATATCAAGGCTGGGCTTACCTTTGCTTGACTTGGAACAAACAAAAAAGTTAAAACAATGGAGACAGAAAAAATATAAAGGCTGTGTTTTTTTGTTTTAAATAATCACGTTGTAGACGCTGGGTTAATCATCTCAGACTGGATGCAGAGGGTAAACAGAGAAGGACAATAGGTATTGAGATGAGAAAGATTATGGTGAGGTAGCAGGAAGAAGTAGTGGGGGGAGAAGGGTTGAATGTACTGTGATGCGAGATGTCATGCAGATGTGAGATGGGCGGTTAATATAAAAGGAGAGACCCTGGTGTATTGAAGAGATGCTTTTTCTGTGTATGACTGATGTGAGAATGAATAAAGTCGTCTGCTGCATGAGTCTGCCTCCGTTATTTGCACTCTCCACACTGGTGACCCCTTGACGAATTATGGAACACGAGGCAAGAACCCCGGAGTCAGCCTGGACAGGAAGCCCCAGCAACGCGGCAAGAATCCCAGAGACGGCCCGGACGGGAACCCCCAGCAACGCATGCGCTGTTTCGGTCAAACTACTGGACTTTTGGCTGCACGACCCGCAGTCTTGGTTCCACCACACCGAGGCTCAGTTCGCCCTCCGGGGAATAACGGCAGACGACACCAGATATTACTACGTGGTCGAAGCGCTGGACGCTCGCACGTCTCAGCACATAGCGAGCGTGCTCCAACAGCCTCCAGCCCACGATAAATACGGGGCTCTCAAGGCCGCGCTGACCCGGCGCTACACGCTCTCGGACTGTGAGAGAGCAGAGAGGCTCCTGAGGCGCTCCGAGTTAGGAGATGGGTCAGCGGTCGAACTGATGGAGAAGATGTTGGCGTTGAAGGGCATTTTCTGTTTGCCCACCTTTTCCTCCGGAACCTCCCAACAGAGGCAAGAGCGGTCCTTGCCAATTCATCATTGCTGGCCGCGCGTGACTACCGGGTGCTAGCCCAGGAGGCAGATCGGATCATCCTCATCACCAGAGCCCTCACAGTGAACGCGGCGGTGTCTGAACCCAGCGAGACAACCAACGGAGGCGAGGAGCCGGCGACGGTAGCGGCAGCGGGGGCCAGGAAGCGCCAGAGAGACATACTCTGCTTCTATCACCGCCGCTTTGGAGAGAACGCACGCAAATGTGTGCCACCATGCCAATTCAAGCGTTCGGGAAACGCCAAGGCCGGCAGTCAGTAGCAGCTGCGACCGCCGGTGAAGAGAACAAGCTGCTCTACGTGACGGACTCGCGCTCAGGGAGATGGTTCCTCATAGACACCGGCTCCCAAAAGAGCCTCATCCTGCCGTCCTACGCCGACTGGCTAGCGGGAGTTAGTGGCCCCCAGCTGGTAGCTGTAAACGGCTCGGACATTAAGACTTTTGGTGAGAGAACACTGACTTTATCCCTACACAGCCGTATGTACGAGTGGACTTTTGTCATAGCGACATTGAGTTTCCCAATCCTGGGAGCTGATTTTCTGTGTGCACACGGGTTGCTACTCGATGTTGCGAACAGACGCCTGATTAATGCAATGTCTTTTGATTCTCTCCCCTGTACAGCTCGAGGGGCCAGGCCAATAACACAAGCCAACGTCACAGCTCCAGGCGGTAAGTTCCACACACTGCTCACTCAGTTCCCAGCATTCGCGGTCCCAACGTTTTCGGTGGCCAGCACTAAACACAGGGTGGAACACTTTATCACCACCACTGGGCCGCCCGTTTTCGCACGACCTCGGCGCCTGGACACAGCTAAACTGACCATAGCGCGCGCGAGGAGTTTGCCAACTTGGAAAGGTTGGGCATCATCAGG
Source organism: Pholidichthys leucotaenia (assembly GCA_020510985.1). Classification (NCBI taxonomy): domain Eukaryota; kingdom Metazoa; phylum Chordata; class Actinopteri; order Cichliformes; family Pholidichthyidae; genus Pholidichthys; species Pholidichthys leucotaenia. Next base: position 196,492,183 of record CM035844.1, on the reverse strand, counting down.
CGCTCAAACAGCCCATGGGCATCCCCGCTACACATGGTCCCTAAGGGCGAGGGATCGTGGCGACCGTGCGGAGATTTCCGCAGGTTGAATAACGCCACAGCGCACAACCGCTACCCGATTCCCCATATTCAGGATTTTTCCGTTCACCTCGCCGGGGCACGCATTTTTTCTAAAATAGACCTGGTCCGTGGTTACCACCAGGTCCCAATGCGTGCGGAGGACATACCCAAAACAATGGTAATAACTCCATTTGGCTTGTTTGAGGTTTTACGCATGCCCTTCGGATTAAAAGGCGCAGCACAGACATTCCAACGCATGATGGATGCGGTGTTGCGCGATCTGCCGTTTGTGTTGGTCTACCTGGATGATATCCTGGTGGCCAGCGCGTCCGAGGACGAACACGTAACCCACCTCAGGACGGTTTTCCGGAGGTTGGAGGAGCACGGGTTAATCAACCCGGCGAAATGCCAGCTCGGCGTGACGGGGATTGACTTTTTGGGGGACCGCATCTCACCGGAGGGAGCGATACCCTTGCCCGACAAGGTGCGCGCCATGGCGAATTTTCCCCGGCCTCAGACGGTCAGGGCGTTGCAAGAGTTTTTGGGGATGGTTAACTTTTATAACCGGTACCTCCCCTGCGCAGCTCAGCTCATGCAGTCATTGTACACTGCGCTCAAGAAATGGAAACCGGCGGACAGAGTTGAATGGACTCCGGAGCGGGCATTCTCGGAGGTTAAAACAGCCCTGGCAAACGCCCCACTGTTGGCACACCCGGACCCGGCGGCCCGGATAGCGCTCACTACTGACGCCTCGGACGTGGCCATAGGGGTTGTTGTGGAGCAACGCGTCGCCAGTTCTTGGCAGCCGCTCGCTTTTTTCAGCAGGGCTTTGCGCAACAGTGAGCGTAAATGCAGCGCGTTCGACAGAGTTGCTGGCTCTCCACCTGGCCATACGCCACTTCCAGTTCTGGCTGGAAGGGCGCAGCTTCACCGCGTTCGTGGACCACAAGCCGCTAACGTTCGCGATGGCCAAGGTTTCTGAACCATGGTCGGGCCGGCAGCAGAGACAGCTGGCCGCGATCTCTGAGTTTACAACCGATATTCAGCATGTGTCGGGTAAACTGAATGTGGTGGCAGACGAGCAAGTGATGTTGGCTCAGGACCCTCGGCATGGAAGATCCCCACGGAGAACTCCCCAGGTAAACAATTCATCAGAGCAGCCACACGGGCAAGTCGAAGGTCCCCCCCACCCCCGCTATTGCCCACCCGCAGACAGACACCCCCAGGAGCCCCCCACCGGCACAGCAGCACTGCGGAGGCAGAAAACCCCTGTTACAGCAGATACGGGAGGAGACTGAAGCCAAAAGGACGTGAGGACTGAAACTCGGTCTAAGATTCGGGGGGGGGGGGGGGAGTAGACGCTGGGTTAATCATCTCAGACTGGATGCAGAGGGTAAACAGAGAAGGACAATAGGTATTGAGATGAGAGATTATGGTGAGGTAGCAGGAAGAAGTAGTGGGGGGAGAAGGGTTGAATGTATTGTGATGCGAGATGTCATGCAGATGTGAGATGGGCGGTTGATATAAAAGAAGAGACCCTGGTGTATTGAAGAGATGCTTTTTCTGTGCATGACTGATGTGAGAGTGAATAAAGTCGTCTGCTGCATGAGTCTGCCTCCGTTATTTGCACTCTCCACAACATGACCAAGAGATTAATTTCAGAAGGTTAAAACCTACAAAGTCAAATTTTCATGGGACCTTTAACGTTGTGAGATAGGATCTTGGCGGAGGCATTTAAGAAAAAGCGATGAAAAATCCACATCCTGACCTGGATCACTTCCAAAATCTAATGGGTTCATGTGTAGTCCAAGGGCCACCTCTGGTATAAATTTCAAATTCATCCAGTAGTTTTTGCATAATCCTGCTAACAAACAGAAGAGCCTTGGTGGAGGTATGTGCTCTGAGTGCTCTCTGGTTATTTGATGCTATAGAAACAGGGGTCTGGTCACGATTTATAAGATTTATTGTGTTTGGTCATATCTGATTGCCACAGAGTGCTGTCTCAGACTATATTCACTCATTCCCTACCTCAATAGTCTGTACATAGTGGTTTTAATAAAACAATTAAAATTTGTACTTAGTAGAAGAAACTTTATATTAACACTTTTCACAGATAAAAACCACAAAATACTTTACAATAAAAGTGGAGAGGCTAGGGAAAATTAAAAACCAAAATGTACTAATAAAACTAGGCCACCAGTCAACTGAAAGCTTGCCTTGTAACAGTGTCTTCAGTTACTAGACATCATTACCATTATATTGCCCATCTCCTAAAGCATGTGGCTACAAGTTGAATTTAAGACTTTCTCAGGCCACCTTATCAAATTTAAGATCTCAAAAAGTCTGACTATGTATCATCTCACATTAAATTTGCATTTTCCCAGCATCAGTTTTGCTACTACATAATGTTATTCAAATAAAATGTGAAACCAACCCCTACCCCCACAAAAGTTGTCCAAAACAAGAATGAGCAAAAAAAAAAACAACAAAAAATTGAATATATATATAAAGATATAACTAAGAGAAGTGGCAAACAAGAAACAAGTGGCACATTTATAGTTAAAAGTTGTAAATTTCTAAGAAAAAAGTTGCAGATTTACAATTTATTTTACCTCATAGAACCACAACCAGAAGATTGAAGTTTTAAGGAGAAATCAGCCACTGACATCAGCGAAAACACTTTAATTTATTCAACTATTAAAATCAGATTGGTGAAAAAAAGCATGCATCATAAATTCAACAGACATCCCCTCTGAGATCATGCTACTGTGTTTTGCACATTTCTTTTTCACCGTTAGACAGAGGCCACCATTCCTCCTTGTCTGCACCCACAGCAGGACCTGCAACACACAAAACGTTTAATCAGAAGAATGAAAACTAAAGGGGTTTATAAAGCACACTGATGCCACTTTTCCATCTGTGAGCCATTCATGAAGGACTCAAGTTTCCCTGTGGAGGTTTGGGTCTGCTTTGTTCTAATGTACGAGCTGGTGAAACAAGTGGTGCACAATTCCCTGACTCCTCTGCAGGTGGCTGAAAAGTACAAAGGTCTGCATCAAGGTGCCGGCAAAGACACAGAGGAAGTAGACTGAGTAAATGGGGATTCAAACAGACTTGAGAGGGAATATGACTGAATGATAGGCTACATTCACTTTACAAGGTCAGATACCTTCAAACCGAGCACCACACATGATTATCAAGTACTGTTCTCTATAGCTGTAGTTTGTGTACAACAGGGGTGCCCAACCTGGGGCTCCTGGAGCATTCAGGTTTCTGTGGGAAATTTTCTAATTTCACTTTGTAATTGGTCCAAAGATTTGCAAATAAGTTGTCACTATTGTGCGTGTGTTCTGTAGGCACCCTTGCACCCATGCACAACAACAGCAAATTATTTGCAAATCTTTGGACCAATTAAGAAGTGAAATGAGGAAAATTTCCCACAGAAACCTGAACGTTCCAGGAGCCCCAGGTTGGGCACCCCTGGTGTGCATATTCCATCTTTTAAAATCTAAATTGCCTCTGAAATCTGTCTGCGGCTCAGTGAAACAGGTGAAGTCTGATCACCCAATAGTTCAGTGATGGGCCCCACCCATACAGGTGTTACAATAATTACCCTCCTGTGCCTCTGCTGCGTCAGGAACATGGGGAGGTTCTGATGAAACAAACAGCTGCTGGATTCATAAAGTTGCCTATTTAAAAACATTCAAGAAACGCAGTATCTGTGGCACCGGAGTGATGGCTCAGTTGGTAGAGCATCCGCCCCACACTCGGGAGGCAGGGGTTCAAATCCTGGCCGGGTCATGCCGAAGACCATATAAAAAAGCGGAACTTCCTGCTGTCCAGCTTGGTGCTCAGCAATAATGGAATGGAGGAGGGAAATCTGTGGCAGTGCCTTGCATGGCAGCGGCCCTCTGATTCTACATATGGGGTGTGTGTGATTAACACTGTAGATAGGTAAAACACAATTTTGTTCTACTGTACATGATTGGTTGTATGGTTGAATGACAATAAAGGGTGATTTAATTTAATTTAGCTTACCAGGAATGGTTCCGAGGCTTGAGTTGTCAAAGAACTGCTTGGGGCAGGCTCTGGACAGCACCTCTGTGCTTCCACCCATGTCAAAGAACCTGCTTTTAGGAGAGTTAAACAGGAAGGCCTTTGGAGAGTCCAGGACCTTCCTGGGAGAGTCCAGGACCTTCTTTGGTGCAACTGCAACCCTCTTCGGTGAAGTGACCAGGTTTGAGGGATCCAACATCTTGGAAAAGTCCCTTTTAGTGGACGTGGCAGAGAAAGAAGGCTTCTCCACTGCTGCTTTAGTCTGTTCCCTCAGCTGAATGGCTCTGTTTTTCCATTTAGTGATCTCTACCTGCTGACTGGACACCATGCTGGGAGGGGGGGGGGGGACAGGGGACAGAGTATCCATTAGAGTGATCAGCATTTAAATCTTTTAAAGTCTTCATCTTATCAAGTTCTGAACAATAAACCTAACAATAACCAAATACCTCAGACACATCTGAAAGCCTAGAATTATGATGTCCCTAATTAAGGCCAAATCAGCGAAACCAGTGGAGGAGCCATGTTAACCAAGGCTTCTGATCACAGCAAAGAGGACTAGCGCCGTCTAGATGCATTTTTAGCAGTGACAACTCATAGGTCCGGAGGACAGCAAGTATCAAGGCAAATAAACACAGGGTAGCAGAAACCAAATGAGGTTTTGATGGAAACAATTTGTAGAGTTTCACTCAGGATTCAGAATTCATCACAGCACTGAAACAGTTTGTCACGATCACTAATTAGCTTACAGCATCCGATAATGGCCCTCTCTCTGTACATGTGGCGATCTTAGTGCAGCGTTTCATACGACTGATAGCATTTTACTCGATGGATCACAGCACTCTCATGGACTTAAAGGATTTAAACCAGGCATGCCCAAAGTCCGGCCCGTGTCCAACTTTGCACCGGCCTGAAGCGTCCTGTCATAAAATCAATAATATGTGGCCCGCCAGCACAATTTCCCACAGTAAACAATATACACATACCAAAAACAGCAATTTTATATTTCACCAGAGGGTGGAAGTAGACCTGTGGCCGCATTCTCGTCGCGTGACCCCTGTGTGAACTTTTACCCCTGTGGTATGGTATGAAAAGCTGCTACTTTTCCAAAGGCACCTGTCACAAACGCAGCCCAATACCACACATTTCCCATCACTGCAGGAAATGATGACCAGTTTTCCAGAAAACAATATCAGTGCGCAAATGAGGAGGTATGCAGAAAACATCTCATCTCTGACTGAGGAGTTTCAACAGTGTTTCAGGGATTTCGCAGCTATTGAAAAGGAGATCACACTTTTTTCCACTCCTTTTTCCGTGGATCCTAATGACGCTCCAGACCACCTGCAGCTGGAGCTCATTGAGCTGCAGTGTGACGCGGAGTGTCACGGTCGCCACCAACAACTCCCTCTCATCGACTTTTACCGTCAGCTGGACAAAGACAGGTTCCAAGAGATTCAAGCATTTGCTAAGAAAATGCTGAGCTTGTTTGGCTCGACATACTTGTGCGAGAAGACGTTCTCGGTTATGAACATTAACAAGAACCATGTGAGGACAAGACTAAGTGACTCTCACCTGCATGACATCTTGCACATCAAAACCACTGCTTTTGAGCCAGACCTGGCCTGCTTACTGCAGTCGAAACACCAGTGTCACCCTTCACATTAATGCAGGTACATTTTTTTTATTCTTCTGAGGAGAATAAATTCCAGAGTCTCAGTGAATTGATTTTTTGTGATGATCAAACCACAGTTTTGTCAAATTTCTGTCATTTAATTTGACTGTACTATTCTTTGTCAAAATGCACCGGGATGTGATTTGTTGAAACAAAATCAATAAGTACACGTTTCTAAAAATATTCAGAGTCAAATTTCATAAAAATAGTTTTTTGTATGTAATTTATTATTTTAACCTTTAACTATCCTGGTATTGCAATTGACAACAGATTCTCATTTGCAGTGTCAACCTAGCTGCAGACAGCAAAGTGATACAGTTACATATTTACACGGTAATTTACAATGGTAATGGTTCGAGGAATGTCAGGCTGAATGGTCGGCCCCCATACATTTTCACGTGACCAAATCTGGCCCTCTTTGCAAAAAGTTTGGATACCCCTGATTTAAACCATTGCAAAGAAAGTACCTTATCTCATAGTTTCTAATTTGTTCATGATAAATACTAGTCTTCAGTCAAAACTCAACTCATGGACTTCCATAGGGCTCTGTGTTGGGTCCAGTTCTTTTCACTTTATACATCATTTCAACTGAAAATACCAGAAAACCCTGTGTAAATTCCTATAGTCATGCAGATGATTTGTAGTTGGATTTATCAGTGAAACCAGATGACCGTAATCTGGGCCTGGATGCCTTGTAACATTTTACTGCTAAATTCAGACAAGACTGAAGTTATTGTATTCGGGCCAAAAATTATTTGATATATTGTTGTCTCAAATCAGACACTCATGTTTAGATGGTATTAATCTAGCTGTAATAGTACTGTGAGGAACACTGGAGTAAAACTGGAAAAAGAGAAAAATAAAGTGCAATTACATACATACTGTAATATATACAGTATATATAATTGATCAAGTTTTTTTTTTTTTTTGTTACTTATTTGTACCCGTAGGTAGACTTGGTTTGCAGTCTGGTGACAAGCCACCGGCTGCTGGTCGCTGCGTGCGCGAGCGCCCTAAACCTACATGTTTTTGGTAAGCGGGAGGAAACCGGAGAAATCCCGGAGTAAACCCGCGCAACACGGGGAGAACATGCAAACTCCACACAGCTCACTGTTGGTCGGGGGCTGGGATCGAACCCACGATCTCATGATCCCCGCGATCCCCCGGCCGAGGGTAAAACTGTGCTGCCACAGTGCTAAACCACTGCGCCACCGTGCAGCCCCAGTTGAAAACCAAACTAATTAAAAATTAAGAAAGATTAAGATGACTTCCGGTTATGGCTGCCACGTAGGACGGACGTGTCTCGCTCTGCTCTGCTCCTGGAGAAAAAAATCGGCAAATAACTCTCTCATTTGGGACAGAACGTATCCCAGCATTTGGGCGAGGATATGTCGGCGAAGCCTAAGGCTGGAAAACCAGGAAAAGGAAAAAGCGAGCCGCCGAAACAGTCCAAATTAACGGACTTTCAGGTCTGTGACGCAGCAAACAAAACTCCATATATGGCGGAGGAGGCTGGCAACGGTGCGATTTCTGCGGGGAATGGCGCAGATGCGCTGATGGCTGCCATGAGTTCAATGAGAGCGGACTTTTCCTCTAGATTTGATGGGATTATGACAGCGTTGGAAGGAATAAGAAAGGAATTGGGTGACTGTGTAGAACGAACGGCGCAGATGGAGCTCCGTCTCGCTAGTGCTGAAGATGACGTCACCCGTCTTCAATTAAAGGTGCGCACTTTGGAAAAAAAAAAAAATCTCTGGAAGATAATATTTTGGATTTGGAATCTCGGTCGAGACAGAATAATTTGAGGCTGGTGGGTCTTCCAGAGGAATCAGAAGGTCGGGACGTATGTTCCTTTCTGGAAAAGTGGATTCCGGAGGTGCTGGGCAGCGAGGAGTTGCAATCAGCAGTGGTTCTGGAAAAAGCACACCGTATTGGCCCACGGAGAGATAAGGGACCGCCGAGGACCTTAATTATGAAGTTTCTTAGCAACAGAGACAGGATGAAGATCTTCAACGCTGCACGTGCTAAAGGAGAGATTAAACACCAGGACCAGCAGGTGCGGTTCTACCCAGATTTGGCCACAGGAATCCAGCAATTGAGGAAGCAGTTTGATCCCGTACGTAAGGAGCTGCGCAACCTTGGGATTCGTCATGGTGTAATCTATCCTGCGAGACTGCTGACCACGTATGAGGGCAGAACCCACATCTTCAAGACCCCAGAGGAGGCGCAGGAGTTCATCAAGAAGATCAAAGAAGAAGAAGAGACTGGTGGGAGCTAAGCATGAACAAAATATAAGGTAGAATAATTAAGCATTTGCACAGGCATCTGACTGACTTGAAGTAAATAGTAAGTTTACAAAATATAGATTGTATTATATATTAAAAAAACAAAACAAAAACAAAACAAACCAAAAAAAAAAAACAAACTATGATGTACAAAGTTGTTAAAAATTTTGGAGTTAAGTTGGAAAACTACAGAGGAGAGTTAATGTTACGTCATTAAAAGCAGTAGAGTTAGGGTGATTGGGAGGATGAAGAAGGAGTGGCTTAGGCTGTTCCCCGTGGGTGTGGAACGGTCGATGGCTATATCGGGAGACAGAATTTTTCTTTTGATTTTGGGGGGTTTGCCACAAGTGTGGGAAGGGGAAATTTGTTTGTGTGTAGTTTGTAGGATGAATGTTCAACCACTCATGTTTTTGCTTCTCTGTATGAGCATGTTTACACTGCAAGGTAATCCCAAACTCTCTATTGATCATGGACCAAAGTGTTAATCTTAATTTAACTTCATGGAATTGCAGAGGTCTACAAAATTTAAAAAAACTTAAACAAGTTATGAATAAAATAAAGGACATGGGTTCAAGAATTGTGTTTTTACAAGAAACTCATCTGATAGAGGAGGATGTTAAAAGAATTAGGAGTAGATGGCAGGGAAGTGTATTCACCTCTTCATTTTCATCCCGAGCCAGGGGAGTTATGACTCTCATACATAAATCAGTTCCTTTTCAAGTGAAAAATGTAATTGGAGACAAATTTGGAAGATATGTAATCATTCAAGGTTCTTTTTTTTTTTTTTTTTCCACAATATCTTTATTGAACCTTTTTTTTTTTTTTTTAAACAAACATGATACAAACAATCAAACACTAACACTAAAGTACTACAAAAAAAAAAAAAAAAATGCACTAAAAACACCAACAACCACCAACAAAATCAAGTCTTCAACAATGCTCCTCTGTTTAGTCTAGACAATCCAATACATAAGTATACATATTATGTTCACCAGTTTGGAATTTACAAGGTCCACACACATCATTCACCTTCTTCTTCAAGAGTTATGTTTAAATTTTTTACATAATCAATAAAAGGTCTCCATATATTCTCAAACACAATTTCCTTTGATTTTAGTATATATGTTATTCTTTCTAATGGAAGGTTTGTTAACATCTGTCTTAACCACTGAGTCACATCTGGTCTATGAGTCTTTTTCCATAATAGTGCAATACATTTTTTGGCATTAAGCAAACTGAGGTCTATGAATGTTCTTTCACTTTTATTAAAATTATGCTTTTCTGGGTACAGACCCAACAAAAACAGTTTAGGATTCAATATGATTTGTTTTGAGATTATTTTTTCAATTGTTACCCTCACCTCTTCCCAAAACATTCTTATTAATCTACATTCCCATAAACAATGAAATAGGGTTCCTTTACTTTCCATGCATTTTGTGCATGTATCTGGTATATTTTTGTTATATCTATTTAACTCCTCCGGTGTAACATACATCCGCATTAACCATTTGAAATGTATCAATTTAAGGCGTGCATTTATTGATTTGGTTTGAGCTTCTGTACAAGCCAATTCCCATTGTTCCTCTGAAATTTCAATTTGCAGATCTTCTTTCCAGTAGTTTAATCTTTTCAGTGAATTTTCACTTGAAGATAGTGTCAGTGAGTTATAAAACTCTGAAATAATACCCTTTCTTTTACTATCTTTCATCATCATTTTTTCCAAGGATGAATAAATAGGTCGAGTGAGAGCTTTATTTTGATTTGATCGAATAAAGTTTCTAAGTTGAAGATATTTAAAAAAATGTGTTCTATTGAGATTAAATTTGATCCTCAGCTCTTCAAAAGACATTATGTTGTCTGCACATGGCAAATATAAATCCTGAATCTTTTGTATCCCTTTTAAATTCCATACTTTAAATACAGCGTCCGCTCTCCCTGGTTTAAAATATTGATTACCCCATATTGGACTAAATTGTGACAATAACTGTGGTTCTTTTAAATAGTTTTTAGCTTCACACCATATTTTGATCATATGCTTTACAAATGGATTTTTAACTTGTTTTTGTAATTTTTTTGCCGAATCTGAGTATATGAATATGGGAAGAGGTAAAGGTAAATTGTATGATTCCATTTCAGTCCAGTGAGGGAGATCATTTGATGAAAAATAATATGTCATAGACCTCAGTTGTGCCGACCAATAATACAACATAAAATTTGGACATTTCAGACCTCCACGATCAAATGGTAAATATAATAAAGACAAACGTAATCTAGCCCTCCTGTTGTTCCATATAAATTCCACTAACTTTTTTTTTTATTCTTGAGAATAGATCTAAAGGTGGTGATAAGGGAATGTATTGAAATAAATAAAGTATTTTAGGTAAAATATTACTTTTAAGTATATTGATTCTCCCGATCATCGACATTGGTAGTGACATCCATCTCTGAGTTAACTCATTGATATCTGACATTAAGGCTTCATAGTTGACACTGGCGACTGATTCTAGCTTAGGCATAATTTGGATTCCTAAATATTTAAACTGATTTACAACATTGAATTGATTTACCTCAGGGGCTGGGTAATTTCTCTGGGTCTCATTTAGCATTAATATTGAAGATTTAGTTTTATTTATTTTATATCCTGATATTTCCCCAAAATTCTTTATTAAATTCAACAAGGTTGGAATTGATTTTTTTAGATTCGACATAAACAAAATTATGTCATCGGCGTACAGGGAGATTTTATGTTCTGTTGGTCCAACTTTAATTCCATATATTTGTGAATGTAAACGTATCGCTATCGCTAAAGGTTCAATTGCCATAGTAAACAGTAAAGGTGAAAGTGGACAGCCTTGTCGACATCCTCTATTGATTTTTATTGGTTTTGAAATATTGTTATTTGTTAGGATTTCTGCTGTAGCATTATTGTATATTATTTGAACCCATTTTATGAAATTATTTCCAAGTCCAAACCTTTGTAGGACTTCAAAAAGAAAGGGCCATTCAACTCTATCAAAGGCCTTTTCGGCGTCCAATGATAGGAGAGCTGTATCCGGTGCTTCTTTATTAAAATAAATAATATTAAATAGTCTTCTTACATTATGGAAGCCTTGTCTACCCTTTATAAAGCCATTCTGATCTCGATTAATAATATTTGGTAAAATTTCTTGTATTCGTCTTGCTAAAATTTTACAGATTATCTTAAGGTCGGCGTTTAATAGGCTTATTGGTCTCATATTTTCACATTTATTAGAGGGCTTACCTGGTTTTGGCAGCAGTATAATTAAGGCATTATTTATGTATGATGGTAAATTATTATTTTGAAATGCTTCTAAAACCATTTCCAAAAAAGGTTTTATTAATTTATTCTTAAATTTTTTATAAAGGTCAACTGGAAGACCATCTGGTCCTGCACTTTTTCCTGATTTCATATTATCAATGGCTAGCCCAACTTCTTCTTGACTAATTTTAGACTCCAATATCTCCCTGTTTTCATTTGGAATACACGGTATAGATAGTTCGTTCAAAAACCCATTTAGTTTTGTTAAATCAGGTTCATTTTTGGTATCATATAATTTTTCATAGTAATCTCTAAAGGCTCTATTAATTTCTAAAGGATCTATAACTACCTGTCCATTACTTATAATACTGGTAATTGGTGTTTTAATTTCCAATTGTTTAATCTGCCATGCTAATAATTTTCCTGATTTTTCACCTTGTTCATAAAAAGAGTGTTTCAATCTTAGAAGACTCGAGGCAGCTCTATTCGCTGATTTTTTGTCGTATTCAGCTCTCAAAATCAGTAATTCATTCTCCAACCTTGGGTCACTTCCTGCATACACTTTTTCCTGAAGATTTTTTATTTTATGTTCCAATTTAGCTCTCTCCTCTCGAGTCTTCTTAGATTTTGATCCTGTATAACTAATAATATGTCCCCTAATAAAAGCTTTGAAAGCCTCCCACTTTACACATGCTGATGTTTGTGTAGTATTGATGTCAAAGAACTCGTCTATCTGTTTTTCTATATACTTGACAAATTCCTCATCCTGAAGCCATTTATGCTGAAATTGCCATCTACCTGATTCCTTTATCAATTTTTTATCTACATATATTAGACAACAGGGTGCATGATCAGAGATCACGATGTTATCATAAAAGCAGTTTTGAATCTTGGACCTTAATTCTGTGGAAATCAAAAAATAATCAATACGTGAGAATGTCTTGTAGGTATTGGAATAACAAGAATAGGCTTTAACTTGTGGTTTCATTTCTCTCCATATATCTAACAATCTCAATTCTTTCATAAAATGATTAATAGTCATCCTACATCCAATGTGCGTACAATCCAGTCCTGTTGATCTATCCACACCTGGATTCAATGTACAATTAAAATCCCCTGCTATTATATGTTGCCCTGTAAGTGATGATAAGATGAGAAATAAATTAGCAAAGAACTTCTGGTCATCTATATTGGGACCATATAAGTTCACAAGATTTATATTTTCTAATAGCAAAGAACCTTGAATGATTACATATCTTCCAAATTTGTCTCCAATTACATTTTTCACTTGAAAAGGAACTGATTTATGTATGAGAGTCATAACTCCCCTGGCTCGGGATGAAAATGAAGAGGTGAATACACTTCCCTGCCATCTACTCCTAATTCTTTTAACATCCTCCTCTATCAGATGAGTTTCTTGTAAAAACACAATTCTTGAACCCATGTCCTTTATTTTATTCATAACTTGTTTAAGTTTTTTTAAATTTTGTAGACCTCTGCAATTCCATGAAGTTAAATTAAGATTAACACTTTGGTCCATGATCAATAGAGAGTTTGGGATTACCTTGCAGTGTAAACATGCTCATACAGAGAAGCAAAAACATGAGTGGTTGAACATTCATCCTACAAACTACACACAAACAAATTTCCCCTTCCCACACTTGTGGCAAACCCCCCAAAATCAAAAGAAAAATTCCGTCTCCCGATATAGCCATCGACCGTTCCACACCCACGGGGAACAGCCTAAGCCACTCCTTCTTCATCCTCCCAATCACCCTAACTCTACTGCTTTTAATGACGTAACATTAACTCTCTTCTGTAGTTTTCCAACTTAACTCCAAAATTTTTAACAACTTTGTACATCATAGTTTTTTTTTTTTGTTTGTTTTGTTTTTGTTTTGTTTTTTTTAATATATAATACAATCTATATTTTGTAAACTTACTATTTACTTCAAGTCAGTCAGATGCCTGTGCAAATGCTTAATTATTCTACCTTATATTTTGTTCATGCTTAGCTCCCACCAGTCTCTTCTTCTTCTTTGATCTTCTTGTTGAACTCCTGCGCCTCCTCTGGGGTCTTGAAGATGTGGGTTCTGCCCTCATACGTGGTCAGCAGTCTCGCAGGATAGATTACACCATGACGAATCCCAAGGTTGCGCAGCTCCTTACGTACGGGATCAAACTGCTTCCTCAATTGCTGGATTCCTGTGGCCAAATCTGGGTAGAACCGCACCTGCTGGTCCTGGTGTTTAATCTCTCCTTTAGCACGTGCAGCGTTGAAGATCTTCATCCTGTCTCTGTTGCTTAGAAACTTCATAATTAAGGTCCTCGGCGGTCCCTTATCTCTCCGTGGGCCAATACGATGTGCTTTTTCCAGAACCACTGCTGATTGCAACTCCTCGCTGCCCAGCACCTCCGGAATCCACTTTTCCAGAAAGGAACATACGTCCCGACCTTCTGATTCCTCTGGAAGACCCACCAGCCTCAAATTATTCTGTCTCGACCGAGATTCCAAATCCAAAATATTATCTTCCAGAGATTTATTTTTTTTTTCCAAAGTGCGCACCTTTAATTGAAGACGGGTGACGTCATCTTCAGCACTAGCGAGACGGAGCTCCATCTGCGCCGTTCGTTCTACACAGTCACCCAATTCCTTTCTTATTCCTTCCAGCGCTGTCATAATCCCATCAAATCTAGAGGAAAAGTCCGCTCTCATTGAACTCATGGCAGCCATCAGCGCATCTGCGCCATTCCCCGCAGAAATCGCACCGCCGCCAGCCTCCTCCGCCATATATGGAGCCTTGTTTGCTGCGTCACAGACCTGAAAGTCCGTTAATTTGGACTGTTTCGGCGGCTCGCTTTTTCCTTTTCCTGGTTTTCCAGCCTTAGGCTTCGCCGACATATCCTCGCCCAAATGCTGGGATACGTTCTGTCCCAAATGAGAGAGTTATTTGCCGATTTTTTTCTCCAGGAGCAGAGCAGAGCGAGACACGTCCGTCCTACGTGGCAGCCATAACCGGAAGTCCATTCAAGGTTCTTTGCTATTAGAAAATATAAATCTTGTGAACTTATATGGTCCCAATATAGATGATCAGAAGTTCTTTGCTAATTTATTTCTCATCTTATCATCACTTACAGGGCAACATATAATAGCAGGGGATTTTAATTGTACATTGAATCCAGGTGTGGATAGATCAACAGGACTGGATTGTACGCACATTGGATGTAGGATGACTATTAATCATTTTATGAAAGAATTGAGATTGTTAGATATATGGAGAGAAATGAAACCACAAGTTAAAGCCTATTCTTGTTATTCCAGTACCTACAAGACATTCTCACGTATTGATTATTTTTTGATTTCCACAGAATTAAGGTCCAAGATTCAAAACTGCTTTTATGATAACATCGTGATCTCTGATCATGCACCCTGTTGTCTAATATATGTAGATAAAAAATTGACAAAGGAATCAGGTAGATGGCAATTTCAGCATAAATGGCTTCAGGATGAGGAATTTGTCAAGTATATAGAAAAACAGATAGACGAGTTCTTTGACATCAATACTACACAAACATCAGCATGTGTAAAGTGGGAGGCTTTCAAAGCTTTTATTAGGGGACATATTATTAGTTATACAGGATCAAAATCTAAGAAGACTCGAGAGGAGAGAGCTAAATTGGAACATAAAATAAAAAATCTTCAGGAAAAAGTGTATGCAGGAAGTGACCCAAGGTTGGAGAATGAATTACTGATTTTGAGAGCTGAATACGACAAAAAATCAGCGAATAGAGCTGCCTCGAGTCTTCTAAGATTGAAACAATCTTTTTATGAACAAGGTGAAAAATCAGGAAAATTATTAGCATGGCAGATTAAACAATTGGAAATTAAAACACCAATTACCAGTATTATAAGTAAGGGACAGGTAGTTATAGATCCTTTAGAAATTAATAGAGCCTTTAGAGATTACTATGAAAAATTATATGATACCAAAAATGAACCTGATTTAACAAAACTAAATGGGTTTTTGAACGAACTATCTATACCGTGTATTCCAAATGAAAACAGGGAGATATTGGAGTCTAAAATTAGTCAAGAAGAAGTTGGGCTAGCCATTGATAATATGAAATCAGGAAAAAGTGCAGGACCAGATGGTCTTCCAGTTGACCTTTATAAAAAATTCAAGAATAAATTAATAAAACCTTTTTTGGAAATGGTTTTAGAAGCATTTCAAAATAATAATTTACCATCATACATAAATAATGCCTTAATTATACTGCTGCCAAAACCAGGTAAGCCCTCTAATAAATGTGAAAATATGAGACCAATAAGCCTATTAAACGCCGACCTTAAGATAATCTGTAAAATTTTAGCAAGACGAATACAAGAAATTTTACCAAATATTATTAATCGAGATCAGAATGGCTTTATAAAGGGTAGACAAGGCTTCCATAATGTAAGAAGACTATTTAATATTATTTATTTTAATAAAGAAGCACCGGATACAGCTCTCCTATCATTGGACGCCGAAAAGGCCTTTGATAGAGTTGAATGGCCCTTTCTTTTTGAAGTCCTACAAAGGTTTGGACTTGGAAATAATTTCATAAAATGGGTTCAAATAATATACAATAATGCTACAGCAGAAATCCTAACAAATAACAATATTTCAAAACCAATAAAAATCAATAGAGGATGTCGACAAGGCTGTCCACTTTCACCTTTACTGTTTACTATGGCAATTGAACCTTTAGCGATAGCGATACGTTTACATTCACAAATATATGGAATTAAAGTTGGACCAACAGAACATAAAATCTCCCTGTACGCCGATGATATAATTTTGTTTATGTCGAATCTAAAAAAATCAATTCCAACCTTGTTGAATTTAATAAAGAATTTTGGGGAAATATCAGGATATAAAATAAATAAAACTAAATCTTCAATATTAATGCTAAATGAGACCCAGAGAAATTACCCAGCCCCTGAGGTAAATCAATTCAATGTTGTAAATCAGTTTAAATATTTAGGAATCCAAATTATGCCTAAGCTAGAATCAGTCGCCAGTGTCAACTATGAAGCCTTAATGTCAGATATCAGTGAGTTAACTCAGAGATGGATGTCACTACCAATGTCGATGATCGGGAGAATCAATATACTTAAAAGTAATATTTTACCTAAAATACTTTATTTATTTCAATACATTCCCTTATCACCACCTTTAGATCTATTCTCAAGAATAAAAAAAAAGTTAGTGGAATTTATATGGAACAACAGGAGGGCTAGATTACGTTTGTCTTTATTATATTTACCATTTGATCGTGGAGGTCTGAAATGTCCAAATTTTATGTTGTATTATTGGTCGGCACAACTGAGGTCTATGACATATTATTTTTCATCAAATGATCTCCCTCACTGGACTGAAATGGAATCATACAATTTACCTTTACCTCTTCCCATATTCATATACTCAGATTCGGCAAAAAAATTACAAAAACAAGTTAAAAATCCATTTGTAAAGCATATGATCAAAATATGGTGTGAAGCTAAAAACTATTTAAAAGAACCACAGTTATTGTCACAATTTAGTCCAATATGGGGTAATCAATATTTTAAACCAGGGAGAGCGGATGCTGTATTTAAAGTATGGAATTTAAAAGGGATACAAAAGATTCAGGATTTATATTTGCCATGTGCAGACAACATAATGTCTTTTGAAGAGCTGAGGATCAAATTTAATCTCAATAGAACACATTTTTTTAAATATCTTCAACTTAGAAACTTTATTCGATCAAATCAAAATAAAGCTCTCACTCGACCTATTTATTCATCCTTGGAAAAAATGTTGATGAAAGATAGTAAAAGAAAGGGTATTATTTCAGAGTTTTATAACTCATTGACACTATCTTCAAGTGAAAATTCACTGAAAAGATTAAACTACTGGAAAGAAGATCTGCAAATTGAAATTTCAGAGGAACAATGGGAATTGGCTTGTACAGAAGCTCAAACCAAATCAATAAATGCACGCCTTAAATTGATACATTTCAAATGGTTAATGCGGATGTATGTTACACCGGAGGAGTTAAATAGATATAACAAAAATATACCAGATACATGCACAAAATGCATGGAAAGTAAAGGAACCCTATTTCATTGTTTATGGGAATGTAGATTAATAAGAATGTTTTGGGAAGAGGTGAGGGTAACAATTGAAAAAATAATCTCAAAACAAATCATATTGAATCCTAAACTGTTTTTGTTGGGTCTGTACCCAGAAAAGCATAATTTTAATAAAAGTGAAAGAACATTCATAGACCTCAGTTTGCTTAATGCCAAAAAATGTATTGCACTATTATGGAAAAAGACTCATAGACCAGATGTGACTCAGTGGTTAAGACAGATGTTAACAAACCTTCCATTAGAAAGAATAACATATATACTAAAATCAAAGGAAATTGTGTTTGAGAATATATGGAGACCTTTTATTGATTATGTAAAAAATTTAAACATAACTCTTGAAGAAGAAGGTGAATGATGTGTGTGGACCTTGTAAATTCCAAACTGGTGAACATAATATGTATACTTATGTATTGGATTGTCTAGACTAAACAGAGGAGCATTGTTGAAGACTTGATTTTGTTGGTGGTTGTTGGTGTTTTTAGTGCATTTTTTTTTTTTTGTAGTACTTTAGTGTTAGTGTTTGATTGTTTGTATCATGTTTGTTAAAAAAAAAAAAAAGGTTCAATAAAGATATTGTGGAAAAAAAAAGAAGAAAGATTAAGATTAAATACCCTTTAAAGTCAGTTTGGTTTTTCCTTTAAAGCAACATTAAATTAATTCGGTTGCACCAACACTTTAAACTGTGTTTTAACTTTTACACTGACGGCATCTTTTGGATAGACTGACCAAAATAGAGTTCATCAAAAAATAAACAAAATCATTGTCTCATAAAACTCAAGGTGGATGAATGTCTCTGAATTGCTTTTGAAGAACTATAAATTAAATGGTAGTTGGACTAGGGCTGCAACTAGCGACTATTTTGGTAGTCGACTAATCACAAATATTTCTGTCATGTCCACCATCTCTGCTTCTTGTTGTCATGGCTTCTGTTCAGGGACTGATGGATCTAATATTATCCACAAGTTACTGCCATCAAAACTTAAAAATATTAACCTTTATGGAGTAAGAGCATATCCAATTTCTGTAAAGTGTAGTTTATTGTTGCCAGACAAGTGTTCATATCAGCAGAATAATATAATCCCAATGTTAGACTGCAAGACAGCCATTTGGGAGGATGGAAAACTCAAGTTCTCTGTATACAGAGAGACCCACACAGATCAGCATCTACAGTTTGACAGTCACCAACCACTCCAACATAAACCTGGTGTTGTGTGTACTCTCACACACCGGGCTATTACCCTGAAGCTGGATTTACGCTCCCTTTCCATGTTCTGCAACTCTCCAGTGATGTAAATTTCATCATCTCCAGTCGCGAGGCCCCTCTACAGCTGGTTGTGTGCAGCCCAAAATTTTGTGACCGCATTCCCCGTGCGCGCTTACTACACCAGCACAAGAGTCAACCTCCCATCCAAATGGAAACATTTTTTTTTTTTTTTTTTAAAAAGACGAAGAAGAGCAAGCAGACGAACAGGAAGACGCAATAGTTGTAATGGCAGCAGTGTGACCAGAGGAAAAGCAAATTAATAGTGATTAGCCAACCCAGAAAATGGGATTCTTCTTTTGAAAGAGACTTTTTTTGCTGCGTTCAAAATGCCCACTCGTTCACTACATAGTACACTACATTTAAATAGGAGTCTGTTGAAATGTAGTCCATTACGTTGTGGTTGTTGTGCAGTCCCCCCGACTGCACAACAACCACTGCTGCCTCGGAAGACATCGAGTCCTGCTGCCCACACCCCACCCCACCATCACCCCCCCACTCCCAACACACAGCCCTCCAACATGACCCTCACTAAGACCCAGGTGAGGATGGAGCTGAGGAAGATCAAGGCGAGGAAGGCATCGGGACCGGACGGCATCAGCGCAAAGCTCCTCAAGTCCTGTGCAGACCAGCTGTGTGGGATTGTGGAGCACATCTTCAACCTGAGCCTGAAGCTGGGGAGGGTACCACAGTTGTGGAAAACATCTTGTGTGGTACCTGTACCAAAGACTTCCCACCCCAAAGATCTGAACAGCTACAGACCAGTGGCCCTGACGTCCCACATGATGAAGACCCTGGAGAGACTGCTCCTTGCTCACCTCCGCCCCCTGGTGGGACCAGCGATGGATCCACTCCAGTTCGCCTACCAGCATGGCACTGGGGTGGAGGATGCGGTGATCTTCCTCCTTCACCGTTCTCCGTCCTACCTGGAGAAGCCTGGGAATGCGGTGAGGATCATGTTCTTTGACTTCTCCAGTGCTTTCAACACCATCCAACCGATGATCCTGAAGGACAAGCTGCTGTGCGCAGGGGTGGACCAGCACCTGTCATCATGGATCCTGGACTACCTCACAAACCGGCCACAGTTTGTGAGAACCCTGGACTGTGTGTCCGACACGATCATCGGTAGCACGGGGGCCCCCCAGGGAACGGTTTTGGCTCCCTTCCTGTTCACCCTCTATACTGTGGACTTCTCACACAACACAACACACTGCCATCTACAGAAATTCTCTGATGACTCTGTGATCGTTGGCCTCATCTCCAATGGAGATGAAGCTGAGTACAGAGGGCTTATCCAGGACTTTGTGGACTGGTGCCATAGGAACTAGGGGTGGGTTCAAAAGATCAATATATCGATATGTATCGATACATGTTTGACTGAGCCGATATCGATCCACAAAATCCGCGGATCGATCTTTTAATATTAATATGTTTTAATATAATATTTTTACGTTTGTGAACGTCTGCTGAGTATAATCGGGTCGAAACCGGGTCAGTCAGCCAGGAACAACGGCCGAGAACCATAAACAACTGACGCGCTAACGGAGCTAGCAAGCTAACGGATATGCTAGTTCTTCTTCTGTGGTGTTAAAACGGTTCTCATCCAGCAAGAGTTTCCTGCCGCGCGTGCTCTTTCGTGTTTACACGAGCGGCGATATTAACGTGCGTCTCTTAATTTAGCAACAAAAGTCACCGTAAAGATTGTCCTCAACAGCTTCTGAATATTTTTCATAAATAAAACTTCTGTGTTCCCTGCGGCGCGTGCACACGTCTTTTGTGTTTACATGACGCGGAGTTAATAACGTGCGTCTCTTAATTTAGCAGCAAAAGTCACCGTAAAGACTGTCCTCAACAGCTTCTGAATATTTTTCATAAAGCGGGGATAAACGGACTTTTACTCCGTGCAGCGCTGTGTTGGAACATCAAGTTGACGACTGATAAAGGGAAAATGCGGAGACTGAAACCCGTGAAGCAGAGACTTGGAGCTGCTGAGACTGTAAGTATAATATTTGTTTGTTTTAACGTTTATGTCGTCAATTAATAATTTATCTGGCATGATGGTGGTTTCTTTTACAAACTATGGACACAGAGAGAACTGCTGGTTAAGCGCTGTGAATAAATGCAGAATTAAGGTATATTTTATGAGATTATGGACTTCTGCCACTTAAGCGATGTGAAGAGAATAAATCACAATAAAATTAATAAAGGCTGCAGTACAACAAGCTATTGTTACTCAGTAGAACTAAATTGAAATGAACAAACCTTCTCAGGAAATGAACTGAAACCCTTTTCCAACATTGAAAGTTAATTTGTAGTTAAAATATTAAAAAAAAACCTAAATTATTAAACCCTACTGTGGTGTGGCAATCTAAAAATATGAATGTTAATTTTACTGTGAAATCTATTCTTTTTATCTGCCTTCAGATGTGTGAAGACTGGAAGCTTCATTCTCAATGAGACCTTCTGAAGGTCAGAGGTCATCAGTGGAGGAGCATCCCTGCTTCATGTGGATTTCAGCACAGAAGAAGACCTTCAAGATTCAAGGAGGTGCTGCCATCACTTTCTCCACACTAACATGCATTCAATGCAATTTAGTTGTTGGAATGACAAATTCTTTTATTTCTTTTTTTAAAGTTCTCAGCAAGAACACAATATTGGTCATTTTTTTTTTTTTTTTTTTTTACAATTTTACTGAGCATTTAATTCTAAATAAATCACTGTTTAACAAGAAATTTTTGGCAATCCTGTACTTTTCTTGTGGTGTTACATAGAACAGCATCACTGTAAACTATGGAAAAAGCAGCTGCTTTAAAATCTGTACTTCCTCACACAACTTTGAGTGCAAAAAAACTCTAAAAGTGCCATAACTTTTTGGAAAAGCTCCCACAAATCCAGGCTTTTTGGGCCACAACAATCACAAAAACAGCTGACAAAATCCTGGAGGGACTGAAATACAATGAGATTATGAATGCATGGTTCATGCATTGAATTTGTTTACTTACTCTGGGTGGTTAACCTGACACGACACACCCTTTGCACTAAAGAAAGCACCTGTGAGCACTTTATGAAATGATAAGTTAAATAATAAAAAGTGCATTATTGTAACTGATTTTGGGTCAGTTCCATATGTGATAATTTATGAATTAAAGTTAGAAGATTCTTGGTACAATTTGCAGCATTAGGTCTCGAAGATTTTTGTTTCATGGGAAGTAAAATGGCTATTAAAATGGTAATTCCCCAGATCGAATCGGGATCGAATCGGGATCGAATCGATTCAGAATCTCAAGAATCGGAATCGAATCGATTCTGGAAATTAGGGATCGTTCCCAGCCCTAATAGGAACTGCCTCCAGATCAACGCGAGGAAAACTAAGGAGCTGGTGGTGGACTGCCGCAGGCAAGGACAACCCCTCACAGTACCAGTAAATATACAGGGAACTGATATCGAGATGGTGACATCCTACAAGTACCTGGGTGTTCATCTGAACAATAAACTAGACTGGTCACACAATACTGACGCACTCTACAAGAAGGGACAGCGCAGGCTGTTCCTACTGAGGAGACTCAGGTCTTCTGGTGTACAAGGGGCGCTGCTGAAGTCATTTTACGACACGGTGGTGGCATCAGCCATCACTTTTGGAGTGGTCTGCTGGGGCAGTGGCGTTACAGCAGCCGATAGGAAGAGACTGAACAAACTGATCAAGAAAGCTAGCTCTGTCCTGGGGCAATGCCTTGACCCAGTGGAGGAGACGGGAGAGAGAAGGATGATGGCTAAACTGTCATCTCTGCTGGAGTCCGAGTTCCATCCTATGCAGGACATACTGAATGCACTGAGGCGCTCATTTAGCAGCAGACTACATCATCCTAGGTGCACAACCGAGAGGTTTCGCAGGTCCTTCCTACCTACGGCTGTCAGACTGTACAACCTAAGCAGGGCTGCTCGCAGAGATAGCAAAAAGACGTGACAACCCAATAGTATTGAATGTAAAAGACGCAATAGACTTAATTGAGAAAAAATGGGCGGGCGCTAGCAGAAGGCAGGGAGACTACATTGGAACATCAGGTATCAACACGGAGAGCCCGCACAACTCAAAATCCACCTCTCTGTTCGCTGTTCTCGTGTTGGCTCGGCTCGGGAATCTCGCAAGCTGATTGGCCGAGACGTTTTACCCAGCTTCTCTCCCTGCCGAGCGCCCATACCCAGCGAAGGAAGACCGCATTCATTGTTCTTTATCGCTCGTGTTGCTTAGTCTCGCCGCGTGGAACTTTTCGCTGTTCTCTTGTGCCTTTTTGTGCGAAATAGTCTTCCCGTCGAGCCACTACGCCACCTCCTGCAGCTTCTCCAGCTCTATCGGAAGCTGCCCTCAACGATCCTGCGCCTCTAGCACCTGACGATGAAGCGTCACCTGAGGAGCAGTAAAGCTCTCATTAACCTGTGCAGTAAATCATCTTCATCTTGAGTTACGTATCTTGTTATAAGAATAAAAGAGTTCTAAAAACATATTTATGTACACTTTATTTACATCTACGTATGTATGTACACTTACACACACACGTATTATATGAGAGAGAGAGTGAGAGAATGAACGTACGCATTATTTATGGGTGACGTCATTAGGGGTGACGCTACTTCGCGGTTTTTCACTTTTCGCGGTCGGTTCTGGAACCCATTAACCGCGATAAGTGAGGGATCACTGTAGTCAGTGAACCAACTAGCACGTCTGCTCCTTGATGCTACCCATCGAGCTGGGGTGATACTGCAGCATCCGCTTGGCCTGGCAGACACAAAAAAGAAGCACATATACAACCAAGTGCACACCCGGCTTGCCTGTGTCACAGACGCGGAACACGGAAATGGAGCACATAGGGGACACGTCACCATGCCCTATGTTGAAGGAGTGACCGAGGCCTTGAGCAGGAAAATGTGCAAGATTGACATTACCACCCACTCTGCACCCTATGATATCATACCTGCCAACTTTTCAAACCTGAAAAGCCTAGTAGCTAGCCGGGGTCCAGGGGCCGATGCTAATGCTAATAATGCTAATGCTAATAATAATAATGCTAATATTTGCCAAACAAATATTAGCATTAAATCTAGTTAAATGTAGCTAACAACCTCATATTTCTTCAACTTTCAAACCTGAAAAGCCTAGTAGCTAGCCAGGGTCCAGGGGCCGCAGGCCCCGGTAGGTCCAGGACAAAGTCCTGGTGGAAGGGGTTCAGGGGGGCGAAGCCCCCCGACGCCAAACAAATATTAGCATTAAATCAAGTTAGAATGTAGCTAACAACCTCATATTTCTTCAACTTTCAAACCTGAAAAGCCTAGTAGCTAGCCGGGGTCCAGGGGCCGCAGTGTCAAACAAATATTAGCATTTGACATAGAAGTCACATATTAATTATATTAAAGGTAAACTATCTAAATCAATTGCAATACTACACAGAGCGAAATATTTGCTGAATCAACAACCCACATTATATACTTTGTATCATTCATTAATACTCCCATACATGACATTGTACTGAAGTATGGGGAAATACATATAAAACAAACATATATCCAGTCTTTATGCTTCAGAAGAGAGCTATTAGAATAATAAACAAAGCTGCTTACAGGGAACCAACAAACCCACTTTTTCTTAAATTAAAAGCTCTCAAGTTGAAAGATCTGGTTGACTTTAAAACTGCAGTAATAATGTTTAAAGCTAAGAATCTATCACTGCCCGCAAATATCCAAAAGCTGTTCCAAATAAGGGAGAAACAATATCATTTCAGAGGAACATGTATATTTCAAAAACCTTCAGTGAGAACTACCACCAAACAACACTGTGTTTCAGTGCAAGGAGTCAGATTATGGAACGATTTTGGACCTGAATTAAAATCATGTACAACGCTTGGACAATTTAAACAAAAACTAAAGGAAGAAATACTCCAAACATATATCCAAGATGACATGTAAAAGCACATAAGGATTGTCATATCCAGTCTGTGTTGTGCTGTTACTTAGTTTTTGTTTTTTTGTCACATTTTGTCTTAGCTTTGTTCCGAATTGTAATCGCTCTTGTTTTGTTTTTCTTTTGAATTCTTGGATGGAATATGGGTGGGCAATATAAGGTGCGGCTTCAGCCATCACCCATTTCAGATAACTTATGTTGAACTGTATAATCAGAGGAGTTATTGTTTAATTTGACCTTGTTGGATTTTTTTTGCCTTTGTTATATTATTCTGTTTCTTTTTAATCTATCCGAAATAAAGATTCATTCATTCATTAAATTTGCATTCAAAAGACTATCTTAACACTGCATAGAACTTTGAATAGGCCAGATGTGATGTATTATGAATACTAGAAAAGCACTCGGACAGCGCAGACCTCCGCCAAGTGCCACAGTTCCCCCCCATACAGTGTTTAACATCATAAATAAAATATTGAAAATGGCCCTATCTCGCAATGTTAAATAAAAAAAAAAAAAGAATCCTTTAAAAAATTCCTGGATCCAGACGGTGATCCGGATCACCACCAAAATCTAATCATCTGTAGGATACCCCATTTCTGACAATCTGTGAAAATTTCATGAAAATCCGTCCATAACTTTTTGAGTTATCTTGCTAACAAACAAACAGACAAACCAACGCTGATGATCACATAACCTCCTTGGCGGAAGTAACTAGAAGACTAGAAATATCAGCAGGGTATACTAGCACTGTATAACAGACACGTGCGTAATGACGGCAAAATCGCTCTGATATTTTATGTGTTTACATGATACACCAAGCATAACAAGGCTTGTAATTACACAGCACATGTTCTTCAGAATCTTAGGCATTATATAAAATGTATTCTCCCTTTAGATGTTTCTCTTTTGTTTTGTCTCTTTAGATGTTTATGTTGAATTGTATAATCCATGGTCCATTTGCCAGGGTTGAAGTGCAGTCGTGCGAACGTCTGCAGCAGTTTACAGTGTTTTTACATCTCGCCATGTACGCACGCCTCTCCGGGATTTCGCACGAGAATACAAACCTCAATACCCTCAATAGCGATAGCGTTAGCTTAGCAAACGCTTCAGGTAAAGCGTAGCAGCGAACCACGAAAAGAAACGCTACTGACGCTACTATGTTCTAAATTTAGATACGATTCCTAGCGATCTCGTGTTTGGAATTGCTTTCGTGTTTTTTTACGATTTAAAATTTTTGACTGAATTTTTAGTGAAAAACCGTAATTTTGATTAATAAAGCCGTAACCCGGAATGGGGTCTTGAAAACCAGAACCATTACGGCAAAACCGGAGTGGTTGGCAGGTATGTGATACCATCCATAAGCTGTTCAGGTCCCCTAAGGATAAAGACACCATCACTGAACTCTGGAGTGGTATACCATCTGGAGTGTGGCGATTGTGAACATTACATTAGAGACGCTGAACGTCCATTTAGGAAGAAGCTGGCTGAACACCAGCATGTCTCCTCTGCTGTTGGGCACAAGTCACCATCTGGCAAAAGAGAAGATCCTTGAAAGAGACAGTCGTTGGTTCCAACGTGACGTAAAGAAAGCTATCCATCTCAGGTCCCACAAACCCTTTCTTAACCGAGATCAACGGCGTCATCTCCTGAGCATTTACAACAAACTTTTATCACATGATCACTCAGGCCCTTTAAAGGCCTAATGACTCATTAGAAACATCTGTAGTCATGTGATATGTTCTCCTCATACAGTGAACAAGTGCTACAGTTGCAGCATCAAAGTTTTATGTTTTTAAAGTTCTTTTCAGCAGTGTTTTGTTAATAAAATTCCTTCTTTTACTAAAGAGCTTATATGTGTCCATGTATTCTTATGACTGCCTCAGACAAGATTAGGAAAAGCAGAAATCAAGGGAATTTATAAGCCAGACTTCCCTACACAGTTAAAGTGATCACTCAGGGTGCGACCTGTTGATTTATCATAGTTTGTTACCTTTGGAGCTGCTTAACTTCCTCCTCCAGTTTGGTTTTTTCTAGTGAAGTGCTGCTGATCACCAAACCTCTGGGGTTGGCTAGTCTGGCATGAAGGGCCTCACCCTGCAGGACTGAGATCAGCATGACTTACATTAGCAAAATTCATAAGGACGTGATACTGACAGCCTTTTTCCATAATCCGACTGGAATGAAAATGCAGAACAGTGAAGGTAATGATTTACTTGACTTGTCTGCTTGATTTTGGCACCTTCTCAGAGTCTCCTTTAACTTCCTCAGTGACTCTTCTTTTTCCTCTAGCAGTGTAGTCATTGTCTGGATCCTGACGGAGATAGAACACTGATCAGAGCCATCTGATATATAATGCACTCTGCTTATAACCACCAGCCACAGAAGAAAAACCCAGGGCCCTCACTTATGGACATTGCACAGAAAATGGTTCCAAATGCTTTTTTTTGAACAAAATTCAGAATGTTGGCCAGTTAAAAAAAAAAAAAAAAAAAAAATTCAGATTCAAACATGCGGCCGCCATTTGTACCAACCACATCAGTGAGTATTGGCGTTTATAAAATTTCATTTGTTGTCATCCCACATGCTCATGTCTGGTGTCATTTACAGTGGTGTGAAAAAGTGTGTGCCCCCTTCCTGATTTCTCTTTTTTTTTTTTGTATGTTTGTCACACTTAAATGTTTCAGATCAAACAAATTTAAATATTAGACAACAATAACACAAGTAAACACAAAATGCAGTTTTTAAATGAAGGTGTTTATTATTAAGGGGAAAAAAAATCCAAACCTACATGGTCCTGTGTGAAAAAGTGATTGCCCCCCATTAAAACATAAATCAACTATAGTTTATCACATCTTTGGAAAGCTGAGTTCAATTTCTACAGCCACACCCAGGCTCAATTACTGCCACGCCTGTTCTCAATCAAGAAATCACTTAACTAGGACCTGCCTGACAAAGTGAAGTAGACCAAAAGATCCTCAAAAGCTAGACATCATGCTGCGATCCAAAAAAATAAATAAATAAAATTCAGGAACAAATGAGAAACAGTAACAGAGATCTATCAGTCTTCTTCTTTTAGATGTGATTGGCAGTTGGCAACCAGCTTACAGGTGCATTACCGCCACATACTTCACTGTATATCATCATTGCTAAGTGTCCAATGCGTCTCCGCGTCACCATGGAAAAGGTTATAAAGCCATTTCTAAAGCTTTGGGACTCCAGCGAACCACAGTGAGAGCCATTATCATAAATGGTGAAAACATGGAACAGTGGTGAACCTTCCCAGGAGTGGCCAGCCAACTAAAATTACCCCAAGAGTGAAGGGACGATTCATCCAAGAGATCACAAAAGACCCCACAACATCATCATCCAAAGAACTGCAGGCCTCACTTGCCTCAGTTAAGGTCAGTGTCCATGACTCCTATAAGAAAGAGACTGGGCAAAAATGGCCTGCATGGCAGAGTTCCAAGATGAAAACCACTGCTGAGCAAAAAGAACATAAAGGCTCATCTCATGTTTGCCAGAAAACATCTTGATGATCCCCAAGACTTTTGGGGAAAATACCCTGGACTGACAAAACAAAAGTTGAACTTTTTGGAAGGTGTGTGTCCCATTACATCTGGCATAAAAGTAACACAGCATTTCAGAAAAGGAACATCATACCAACAGTAAAATATGGTGGTGGTAGTGTGATGGTCTGGGGCTGTTTTGCTGCTTCAGGACCTGGAAGACTTGTTGTGGTAAATGGAACCATGAATTCTGCTGTCGACCAAAAAATCCTGAAGGAGAATATCCGGCCATCTGTTCGTAACCTCAAACTGAAGCACACTTGGGTTCTGGAGCAGAGCAATGATCCAAAACACATCAGCAAGTCCACCTCTGAATGGCTTAAGAAAAACAAAATGAAGACTTTGGAGTGGCCTTGTTAAAGTCCTGACCTGAATCTGATTGAGATGCTGTGGCATGACTTTAAAAAGGCGGTTCATGCTCAAAAACTCTCCAATGCGGCTGAATTACAACAATTCTGCAAAGATGAGTGGGCCAAAATTCCTCCACAGCACTGTAAAAGACCCATTGCCAGTTATCGCAAACGCTTTTTTTATTTATTTATTTATTTTTTTTGTTACTTACTTGTACCTGTAGGTAGATTTGGTTTGCAGTCTGGTGACAAGCCACCGGCTGCCGGTCGCTGCGTGCGCGAGCGCCCTAAACCTACATGTTTTTGGTATGTGGGAGGAAACTGGAGAAATCCCGGAGTAAACCCACGCAACACGGGGAGAACATGCAAACTCCACACAGCTCACTGTTGGTCGGGGGGTGGGATCGAACCCATGATCTCATGATCCCCGCGATCCCCCGGCCGAGGGTAAAACTGTGCTGCCGCAGTGCTAAACCACTGCGCCACCGTGCAGCCCATAACTGCTTGATTGCAGTTATTGCTGCTAAGGGTGACCCAACCAGTTATTAGGTTTAGGGCAGGGGTGTCAAACTCATTCCATGGAGGGCCAAGACCCTGCAGGTTTTACTTCCACCCAGTCTCTTCAGCAGGTGTTTTCACTGATCAGCAATCAGTAGGAAGAAATTCTGAGAAGTCACCTGCTGAAGACACTGGGTGGAGGTAAAACCCGCAGGGTCTTGGCCCTCCATGGAATGAGTTTGACACCTGTGGTTTAGGGGGCAATCACTTTTTCACACAGGGCCATGTAGGTCTGGATTTTTTTCCCTTAATAATAAACGCCTTCATTTAAAAACTGCATTTTGTGTTTACTTGTGTTATCTTTGTCTAATATTTAAATTTGTTTGATGATCTGAAACAGGCCAGCGCGGTGGCAGAGTGGTTAGCACTGCGGCAGCACAACAACTCACCCTTGGCCAGGGGATCCTGGGTTTGATCCCAGCCCCCAACCAACAGTGATCTGTATGGAGTTTGCATGTTCTCCCCGTGTCTGTGTGGGTTTACTCCGGGATTTCTCCGGTTTCCTCCCACATGCCAAAAACATGCAAGTTAGGTTAATTGGCATCAAACTGGGGATTCTAAATTGTCTTTAGGTATGACTGTGAGAGTGAATGGTTGTCTGTCTCTGTGTTGGACCTGCGATGGACTGGCAATCTGTCCAGCCCCCCTCCCCCCATGACCTGAAAAGAATTGAGCGGAAGATGGATGGATGGATGATCTGAAACATTTAAGTGTGACAAACATACAAAAAAAAGAAAGAGAAATCAGGAAGGGGGCAAACACTTTTTCACACCACTGTATATAAAAAAAAAATGCTTCCAGTTAACCATATATGGTATGGTAACTAAACTTCACTTTAGATAAAAAAAACAAAACATGGAAATAAAAGAATGGAACAATTCTCTGAAACAGAGATAGAGCTGTTTGTTGCATAAGTTGAAGCTGTGGTCGGTCACCCAGCACAATGCAGACTGACATGAATGCAGTATTGCATTCATGTCAGTCTGCATCATGCACGTCAGTCTGCATTCATGCATTGCATGCATGAATGCAGTATTCATGCTCAGCAGGCTGGAAGAAACGGAAGACAATTAGCATACAGAGGACAATGCACAGACGGACAAAGCCACAGGAGGCAGTCAGACGTGACTGTATGCAGGTGTCCTTGAGCCAACTAATGTCATGCTAATCATGTGTATTTACTGTGATGCCAATGTGCCATGCATTCTCTCTTCCTGCATCACTGCATAAAAGAGTTTGTGTGACATGTCTCAATAACACAGTAGCTCAGAGCAACAATGTGCGTCTCATGATGATGGAGGAAATAAAACTCTGCAACCTTCCAGCTCATCGTATCTTGCTTTGATCTTATTCCTCCACAAAGCAAACTAAAAGCTGTTGTTTAAATTCACTCAGTTCAAGGTTAAAGGGATAGTGCAGATTTTTGTAAAGTGGGGTAAAGTTAAATACTTCTGAGTAGTTACTGAATCACCTTGAGTTGTTCATTTCACTTTATTAATCCCAGAGGGAAATTCAAGGCCATTTACATGCATCGCCAGTCTCTTCACTGTTCACACACACATTCACACCTAGGGCCACTTTAGAGTCTCCAATTAACCCAACTTGAATGTTTTTTTTTGAATGTGGGAGGAAACCAGAGCACCCATACTAAACCCATGCAAGCATGAGGAGAACATGCAAACTCTACACAGATAGGCACTGCTGGCCAGTGGATTTGATCCCACGACCTTACTGTGAGGCAATAGTGCCAACCACTACACCATCATGCTGCCACATGGTTCTTCCTGCTCTCGTTTTAACAAATGAATGATTTTGGCTGACCAGAGAGTCAGGGCTGCAGTGGAGTGTAATGGGCCCATTTTCAGAACTAATTTTACCATCTAAAAATACTATAGCTTCAAAAGTCTTCCACCGGTTCAAGAGAGCGCCATCTCAAACTAAGGCTGGATCCATAGTATCCAAACAAATGAAACGGGTACGGACTGTGGACACAGCTCCGTCCACAGTCAACTCTTCAAACAACAACCCTCTCCAAATACTGACAACTGAAATACTAAAACACACTGGCCATGCTAACATTCACACTAATAAACCGATTACAATGATATCTGTAGTGAACCAATTAAATGAGTTATGTATACAGAATCTGCTTTTCTTTATCAGAAAGGCCATTATTGGATTATGAAAAATCAAATAGACATACCTGCTTTATTGCCCAACAGTCTGTTAACTCAGTGCATGCAACTATGTCAAATCTGATTATTTCCAGTTATGCAACAGGGCTCCATGATGGTTGTGTAACCCAAATATTGCATAAACTATAGTCTGTTGATGTTGTAGTTTCCTTCTGTCAGTTTCGTTACCACCCCACTGAAACAAGTTCCCTCCACTAGGAATAAAAAGTTTCTCAAAACCTCTGCACAGGTCTCAATCATGGCAGAGGGTTATATTTCTGTTCCTGCCAGATCGTCGGGTTCAGAGGATATCACTGATCATATTGGTGTAAGAATCTAATAGCAATGCATAGCTACAGCAGTCATAACACAGTTCTAAAGGTTCACTGAAGAGATGCACATACGGATCACTTGGGTGTTTTGGGTCTCATTCTATCATGGGTTCCATATTACAACATAAATTCAGCAGTATGTGTTTATACTGGCTGAGAAACCACTCTGCTCTCTCTCAGCAAACAGATCAGCCCACTAATTGAAAATAAATTTTCTTTGTAGTGCCCGGTTCCCCAGACCATCTATTAAAGCCAAATCAGCCATGACACAATGCTTTGAAGACCTATCACAAACGTCTTTGTCCATCCATCCATCTTCTACCGCTTTTCCGGAGGTCCGGGTCGCGGAGGCAGCAGTTCAAGCAGAGAAGCCCAGACTTCCCTCTCCCCAGCCACCTGCTCCAGCTCTTCAGAGGGGATACCAAGGCGTTCCCAGACTAGCTGGGAGACATAGTCTCTCCACCGAGTCCTGGGTCTGCCCCGGGGTCTCCTCCCAGTGGGACGTGCCTGAAACACCTCAAGTGGGAGACGTCCAGGAGGCATCCTAATCAGATGCCCATACCACCTCAACTGACTCCTTTCAATGTGGAGGAGCAGCGGTTCTACTCTGAGCCTCTCCCGGATGACTGAGCTCCTCACCCTATCTCTGAGGGTGAGTCCAGCAATCCTACGGAGAAAGCTCATTTCAGCCGCTTGTATCCGCGATCTCGTTCTTTCGGTCATTACCCAAAGCTCGTGACCATAGGTGAGAGTAGGAACGTAGATTGACTGGTAAATCGACAGCTTTGCCTTAGAACTAAGCTCCCTCTTCACCACAACAGACCGGTACAATGTCCGCATCACTGCAGATGCTGCTCCAATCCGTCTGTCGATCTCTCGCTCCATTTTCCCCTCACTCGTGAACAAGACCCCAAGATACTTAAACTCCTCCACTTGGGGCAGGAGCCTGTCCCCAACCCGGAGAGGACAATCCACCTTTTTCCGGCTGAGGACCATGGACTCGGACTTGGAGGTGCTGATTCTCATCCCAGCCGCTTCACACTCAGCGGCAAACCGTCCCAGCAAGAGCTGTAGGTCATTGCTGGATGAAGCCAACAGGACAACATCATCTGCAAACAACAGAGATGAGATCCTGTGGTCACCAAGCATGACACCCTCCATTCCCTGGCTGCGCCTAGAAATCCTGTCCATAAAAATTATGAACAGGACCGGTGACAAAGGGCAGCCCTGGCGGAGTCCAACTCTCACTGGGAATGACTCCGACCGAGTGTTGGCAATACGAACTAAACTCTCACAACGGTCGTACAGAGACCGAATAGCTCGTAACAACAAGCCCGATACCCCATACTCCCGAAGCACCCCCCACAAAAATCCACGAGGGACGCGGTCAAATGCCTTCTCCAAGTCCACAAAACACATGTAAACTGGTTGGGCAAACTCCCACGAACCCTCAAGAATTCTCGAGAGGGTAAAGAGCTGGTCCGATGTGCCACGGCCAGGACGAAAACCACATTGCTCCTCCTGAATCCGAGGTTCGACCAACGGCCGGACTCTCCTCTCCAGTACCTTGGCATAGACCTTCCCAGGGAGGCTGAGGAGTGTGATCCCTCTAAAGTTGGAGCACACCCTCCGGTCCCCTTTTTTGAAGAGAGGAACCACCACCCCGGTTTGCCATGCCAAAGGCACTGCCCCCGACCTCCACGCAATGTTGCAGAGGCGTGTCAACCATGACAACCCAACAACATCCAGGGCCTTGAGGTACTCGGGGCGAATCTCGTCCACCCCCGGGGCCCGGCCACCAAGGAGATTTTTAACCACCTTGGCGACCTCAGCCCCTGTGATAGGCGAGTCATCCCCCTTGTCCCCAAACCCTGCTTCCTCTGTGGAAGGCGTATCAGTGGGATTGAGGAGATCCTCGAAGTATTCCTTCCACCGCCCGACGATATCCCCAGTTGAAGTCAACAGTGTCCCATCCGCACCATACACAGTGTGGACGGGGAGCTGCTTTCCCCTCCTGAGCCGCCGAACAGTTTGCCAGAATCTCTTTGAAGCCGACCGAAAGTCTTGTTCCATGGCCTCACCGAACTCCTCCCATACCCGGGTTTTTGCTTCAGCAACCACCCGAGCTGCACTCCGCTTGGCCTGCCGGTACACCTCAGCTGCTTCGGGAGTCCCACAAGCCAACCAAGCTTGATAGGCCTCCTTCTTCAGCTTAATGGCCCCCCTCACCACTGGTGTCCACCACTTGGTTCAGGGGTTGCCACCACGAGATGCACCAACCACCTTGCGGCCGCAGCTCTGGGCCGCCGCTTCAACAACAGAGGTGGAGAACATGGCCCATTCAGACTCCATGTCTCCAGACTCCCTCGGAATGTGGTTGAAGTTCTTCCGGAGGTGGGAGTTGAAGACCTCCCAGACAGGGGCCTCAGCCAGACGCTCCCAGCACACCCTCACTATACGTTTGGGTCTACCAGGTCTGAATGGCTTCCTCCCCTGCCATCGGATCCAACTCACCACCAGGTGGTGATCAGTTGACAGCTCTGCACCTCTCTTTACTCGGGTGTCCAAGACATACGGTCGCAGGTCTGATGATACGATAACAAAATCGATCATCGACCTGCGGCCTAGGGTGTCCTGGTGCCAGGTGCACATATGGACACCCTTATGCTTGAACATGGTGTTCGTTATGGACAGACTGTGGTTAGCACAGAAGTCCAATAACTGAACACCACTCGGGTTCAGATCGGGCAGGCCGTTCCTCCCAATCACCCCCCTCCAGGTTTCACTGTCGTTGCCCACGTGCGCATTGAAGTCCCCCAGTAGGACAATGGAGTCTCCAGGAGGAGCACCCTCCAGCACCCCAGTCACAGACTCCAAAAAGGGTGGGTACTCTGAAACATCATTTGGTGCATAGGCACAAATGATGGTCAGGACCCGTTTCCCAACCCGAAGGCGCAGGGAAGCAACCCTTTCGTCCACCGGGGAAAACTCCAATATAGAGGCAGCAAGGTGGGGCGATACAAGAATACCTACCCCTGCTCGTCGCCTCTCGCCCGGGGCAACTCCAGAAAAGGCCAAGCTCCAGCCCCTCTCCAGGAGACTGGTTCCGGAACCGGAGCTGTGTATTGAGGTGAGGCCGACTATATCTAGCCGGTATCACTCAATCTCGTACACCAGCTCAGGCTCCTTCCCCACCAGAGAGGTGACATTCCACGTACCAAAAGCCAGTTTAGAAAGCTTGGGATCAGTCCGCCAAGGTCTCCGCCTTTGACTGCCACCTAATCCACATAGCACCGGACTTCCATGATCCCTCCTGCAGGTGGTGAACCTACTGGAGGGCGGACCCATGTAACTCCTTCGGGCTGAGCCCGGCCGGGTCCCATGGGTGGAAACCCGGCCACCAGACGCTAGCCTTCGAGCCCCTCCCCCAGGCCTGGCTCCAGGGTGGGGCCCCGGTAACCCCATACCGGGCGGGGTACACTGAATCCTTGATATACAATTTATCATGAGAGTCTGTTGGATCGTTCTTAGTCTGGCCCTTCACCCAGGACCAGTTTGTCTTGGGAGACCCTATCAGAGGCAAATTGCCCCGGACAACATAGCTCCTGGGATCACTGGGGCACGCAAACCCCCCCACCACGATAAGGTGACGATCCATGAGGGGGATCGTCACCTTATCGTGGTGGTCTTTGTCTAATTTGAAATAATCGTATTGCCTATTAGGTGTCAAAACTGATAAAAGTTACTAAACATTTTAATTTAAATGAAATGCAGAATGCCGTCACTGTTTAATGTATGCTATCGTAACAGTTTCCCCATTCTACCACCAAATTCCACAAGTACACATGGGCAGATGAGCTCATATTTACACATTCCTAGGCACAAGTAGATAAATTCCACTTTGCATAGGAAAAGTTGTTCTGTGAATATGTCCTGGTGATAAATGAGCCCTGAGAGGTCAAAATTGTTCTTACGCTTTCTGGTGCTCATCAGATGTTACAATGAATTTCATCTCCATCTGGAACAGTTTGTTCTTCAGTTCTTCCAGCTCACCTGGACCTGATGCTGTTTTCTGAATGATAGGAGACAGTACGATCATAGCAGCAGTTCAGCATTAATCAGCACACCAAAAGTCAACCAAAACAGTAAACTAGTTCTGATCTTGTGAAATGGTGCTTGGACATACCTCCGAGCCTTGCAGTTTGCTCTTGAGAGTTTGAATAATGTTCTCTTTCTCTTCTACAAGAGCTCGGCTGTCCTGCAGCTCAGTCTGAAGAAGCTGCGTGGCCTCTTTATGGCAGGACAACCTGCTATTGGCTTTGACCTGAGCCTCCTCCAGCTGCTTCATTTGCACTTGCAGATCCTGAAAAATCAAATCATTTACTTATTACACAGACGCTCAGCTGTGCCATTTCAAAGCAGACACTGAATCCAGTTGACCGTTCAATATACACTCACGGCCACTTTACTAGGTACACCAGTCCATCTCCACATTTATATGCATATCTAATCAGCCAATCACATGGCAGCAACTGTAGACATGGTGATGACAATCTGCCAAAGTTCAAACTGAGCATCAAAATGTTTAAGAATGATGATTTAAATGTCTAAGCATAGTATTTAAGCTCACCACCTTATCGTGGTGGAGAGGTTTGGGTGCCCTAATGATCCCAGGAGCTATAGGGGCAACTTGCCTCTGGTAGGGTCACCCAAGAAAAATTGGTCTTGGGTGAAGGGCCAGACTAGGAGCAATCAGATCCCTATGAAAGAAGTTACATCAAGGATCCACATGGGTCAATCCTCCAGTGGTGCCAACCTCTGTAGGAGGGACCATGAGGATCACGGTGCTATGTGAACTGGGTGGCAGCCTGGGCACCTCTGGACTGTTGCCCCCACAACCCTGACCCCCAGATAACCGGTAGAAGATAGACTGATGGAAATGTAGCTTTGTCATTGGTGCCAGATAAGCTGGTTTGAGTTATTTCAGAAAATGCTGATCTTTTGCCTTTTTAAATTTCCAGCTTTTATCATAAATACAGACCAGTGGTCCTGACGTCACACATGATGAAGACCCTGGAGAGACTGCTCCTTGCTCACCTCCGCCCCCTGGTGGGACCAGCGATGGATCCACTCCAGTTCGCCTACCAGCATGGCATTGGGGTGGAGGATGCAGTGATCTTCCTCCTTCACCATTCTCCGTCCCACCTGGAGAAGCCCGGGAATGCGGTGAGGATCGTGTTCTTTGACTTCTCCAGTGCTTTCAACACCATCCAACCGATGATCCTGAAGGACAAGCTGCTGTGCGCAGGGGTGGACCAGCACCTGTCATCATGGATCCTGGACTACCTCACTAACCGGCCACAGTTTGTGAGAACCCGGGACTGTGTGTCCGACACGATCATCGGTAGCACGGGGGCCCCCCAGGGAACGTTTTGGCTCCCTTCCTGTTCACCCTTTATACTACGGACTTCTCACACAACACACTGCCATCTACAGAAGTTCTCTGACGACTCTGCGATCGTCGGCCTCATCTGCAACGGAGATGAAGCTGAGTACAGAGGACTTATCCAGGACTTCGTGGACTGGTGCCATTGGAACTGCCTCCAGATCAACGCGAGGAAAACTAAGGAGCTGGTGGTGGACTGCCGCAGGCAAGGACAACCCCTCACAGCACCAGTAAACATCCAGGGAACAGACATTGAGATGGTGACATCCTACAAGTACCTGGGTGTTCATCTGAACAATAAACTAGACTGGTCACACAATACCAATGCACTCTACAAGAAGGGACAGCGCAGGCTGTTCCTACTGAGGAGACTCAGGTCTTTTGGTGTACAAGGGGTGCTGCTGAAGACATTCTATGACACGGTGGTGGCATCAGCCATCACTTTTGGAGTGGTCTGCTGGGGCAGTGGCATTACAGCAGCCGATAGGAAGAGACTGAACAAACTGATCAAGAAAGCTAGCTCTGTCCTGGGGCAACGCCTTGACCCAGTGGAGGAGATAGGAGAGAGAAGGATGGTGGCTAAACTGTCATCTCTGCTGGAGTCCGAGCCCCACCCTATGCAGGACATACTGAACACACTGAGGAGCTCATTTAGCAGCAGACTACATCATCCTAGGTGCGCAACCGAGAGCTTTCGCAGGTCCTTCCTACCTACGGCTGTCAGACTGTATAACCTAAGCAGGGCTGCTCGCAGAGATAGCAAAAAGACGTGACGACCTAATAGTATTGTTCGTGTTAGCTACAACTTGGCTACAATGCTCCGCACTGTGTGTGTTTATATATCTACATATTATTCCATCTAGCTACAATGC
Source organism: Pholidichthys leucotaenia (assembly GCA_020510985.1). NCBI lineage: Eukaryota > Metazoa > Chordata > Actinopteri > Cichliformes > Pholidichthyidae > Pholidichthys > Pholidichthys leucotaenia. The sequence continues at coordinate 196,454,147 of CM035844.1, read as the reverse complement.
TCCGCACTGTGTTTATATATTTACATATTTATTCCATCTAGCTACAATGCTCCGCACTGTGTGTGTTTATATATCTACATATTCATTTCATCTAGCTACAATGCTCCACACTGTGTGTGTTTATATATCTACATATTCATTTCATCTAGCTACAATGCTCCACACTGTGTTTATATATTTATATATCTATCCCATCTAGCTACAATGCTCCGCACTGTGTCTATATATACATTTATATTTATATGTACATATGTATACTCGCTGCTCTTGTTTTTTCTCTTGCCTTCTGATTGTTGCTCTGAGTGTTGCTATCCCTGTGCTGTTGCAATCCTTGAATTTCCCCATTGTGGGACTAATAAAGGCTTATCTTATTGAATGCAAAAGACGCAATAGACTTACACATTGGTCCCCTCCAGTATACAACTAGGACAATATCGGTCGCTACGGAGGGTGACAATATGTATGGGTACATATTCATACTATGTAGGATAACTAAGTAGACGGTTATGCTGTTTATTCCATCTAGCTACAATGCTCCGCACTGTGTGTACATATATTTATTCCATCTAGCTACAATGCTCCGCACTGTGTGTATATATATTTATATGTACATATGTATATTCGCTGCTCTTGTTTTTCTTGTCTTCTTGATTGTTGCTATCCCTGTGCTGTTGCAATCCTGGAATTTCCCCATTGTGGGACTAATAAAGGCTTATCTTATCTTATAAATGTAAGATTTTGTCCTCATAAGCTTTCAGTTTCTTCATGGAATTACATTTTTTTTCTTGTATATTTGTAGATGTATTAATGTAAATCTGTGGCTTTTTATATTATGAATTTACAACTTTTCCTGTAAATTTGTGCTTTTCCCCCCTCCAGATTTTGGCATTTTTTAAATTTACCTTTACTAATACTTGACAATAAGAAGGGGGGGGGGGGAATCAACAAAGCCAAGTGACTCAGGTAGTAAAACATGCCAGTTGTAATTTTTTCACTGTTCCTTCTAGGAAAGTTACATATTGCTGCTTTGAAATCATGTTGCTTCAAGAAACCAGTAATCCAGAATTTGCTTTGGTTCAAATCCGATTTACCGTTTCCTATTATCCTGCTTCATGAGACAATGCCCAGGCCCTGGCCCCATGAGAAAAAGATCAGGGTGACATACTTTGATGTTTTCCTCTGCTTTCTGCAGCTGGAGACAAAGTTGTTGATTGTCCTTCATCAGAGTCATCTCTGGTTTTGGGAGAGATCCCTGCAGTCCCAGCAGCAAAGTGGAGTTGGCGTTTTTGACGTCCGTAAACTGAGACTCCACCTGAGCCTCTAACTCCTTCAACTGCTCAAATGGATCATTGAGCTCATTAAGGACACCCTACAGGAGGTTATGAGGAAAGAAATGATACAGCAATAGAGAAATCGTTAATCATTTAGAGAGAATATAAATGATGGGCTAAAGTGCCAAAGACGTACAGTAAAGAATCTAAACAAGCTTGAACGTATGAGAGGAAGGGATGAAAAAAAAAGCAAACAAACTTTACTTAAAGTAATAATTAGTCAAGAAAACTTTTCACATTAGTTTTAAATTTTCAGTTGCTTTGTAAATTGTCTGATTTATAAAATGAACATAAAGTAAGGTGTGCTTTTATCACCTGTCTACCTTCTGATTGAAAACAGCATATACTAAATGGTCACTTTAAAAGGTTCCTGAGCTGGTGCCCCTCTTGTCAGCTTAAGAGCCCTGTTACAACACATGAAAGTGTTCACTTGAGTCAGGCTTTGCATTTTTTTTTGCAGTGGTTTTGATAGTTTCTGGTGACACGTTTATCATTTTCACAATTTGTACCCACGTGCACTTTACGCTCGTGGGAGTGGACTCATTTAAAAGGGGTGTGGCTTGGTGCAATGCCATTTTCTGGTATAGTGTACCTATGCATTTACCCAACCAATGTCATTGGGGCAGCTGTTTAGTTTTATATTGTGGGTGGAGGCTCAATGGCTTTCCTTTCTCAAAAGTGTATAGAGACAGTTCTCCTGCTCCTTTTTCTCCTTCCTAGATTTTAAATTTCTCTTAGCCAATTCTATGCTGTGATTTTTAGTCGAGCTTTTGTTTGTGGTAATAGTAGGTTCCTCCTTCCTCCCATAGTTGTTTGGGGGATTTAATCTAAAGATTGGTGGGGAGCCAAACTGCCCAGTTCCTCTTTTTTTTTTTCAGCCTGGTCATAACTATTGTTAGTTCCCCTCATTGCCTAGACCACCTTGGGGGACAGAACATATGCCATGAAGAATTAAGGCAGTTCTGAAGGCAATAGAGATCCAACCCAGCAACAGCAAGGTGTACCTAATAAAGTGACCAGTGAGTGTATGAGCATATTCTGAAAGAAGCCAAGTTGACACCTAGGTGAGAGTGTCTACGTCCATCTTTTATATAATGTATGTAGCTAAATACCCTGAGCATAGAGAAATCAGTGTTCACATCTACCTCTAGCAGTGCATTTGTGCTTTGCATCCCTGCAGATCTGCAGTCCAGTTCTTTTCTTAACAGGTTGTCCACCTCACTGAAGTCGACTGACTGACTGGACATAATTGCCTGTAGTTGCTCATTGAATGTCAGTCGCTGTTGGACCTCCTCTTGTACCTCTACGAGGAAGGAGCTAATCTTTTCATAGAATTTGCCATAAGCGATGTCCATTTTCTGGAAAGGTATCAGAGTCAGAAAGAAGACCGAAATGAGTCTGAACAGTAGGAGGCAGTAACAAGAAAACTCAGAGGTTTGGACTGTGACAAAGGCTTATTTTGTTTGGATTTTTAAAGCCACTAACACACCACCAACATTACCAGCTTTAAATATTCTGCAAACTGCAAGCGAATAACCAAAACAGAAACTGAGGTGCTTTAAAAACAAAAAAACAAAAAAAGAAGCAATGTGGTACATTTTACTTTTTGCTGTCACATTGTGAAGTTTACGGACGACACAGCAATGGTGGAATGCGTCACCAACAACGATGAGTCCAAATAAAGGGAGGAGGTGTAAGATCTGGAGGACTGGTGCAGGAAGAATAACCTTCACATTAATGTGAAAAAGACAAAGGAGATGATCGTGGACTTCAGGAGGAACGGTCACCACCCCCTTGCCCTGCACATCAGAGGGGCAGCTGTGGAAGTGGTCTTCAGCTTCAGGTACTTGGGCATCCACCTCAGCGGGGGCCTCACCTGGAGCTACAACACTTCCTGTCTGGTTAGGAAGACCCTCCAGCATCTGCACCTCCTCAGAAGACTGGAAGGCTGGACTTGGAGGCTCAGTCTTGTCCTCCTTTCACAGATGTATGGTGGGGAGTGTCCTCTGTTCTTGCATCACTGTGTGGCATGGAAGCTACTCTGCTGCAGAGAAGAAAGCTCTCCACAGGACAGTGAAGGCTACAGAGAAGATTGTTGGGAGCAGCCACTCCACCACCTCTGACATCTGTCACTTGATGCAGAAAGCTGGCCACCTGCATCATGACGGACTCCACCCACCCTGCATAGTCACTTTTTGTCCCTCTTTTGTCCCTGCCTGAAAAAGCCCATAAAAATGCTGTAATCTTAGGTCAAATTAACTTTGATAGAATTTGCACGTCATATCTGTCTACCTGCATGTTATTATGTTATGAACAATATGTCTCTTTCTTCCTCTCTCCCCTCACCCCCCCAACCAGTCGTGGCAGAAGACTGCCCCTCCCTGAGCCTGGTTCTGCCAGAGGTTTCTTCCTATAAGGGAGTTGGTCCTTCCCAGTCGCCAAGTGCTTGCTCATAGGCGATCATTTGATCGTTGGGGCTTTTCTCTGATTTATCTATGATTTGTGCTTATGTATCTAGCACCTTGAGATGACTTGTTGTGACTAGGTGCTATACAAATAAAGTTGAATTTAATTTACAGTCATCCGGAAAAAGGTGGATTGTCCTCTCTGGGTTGGGGACAGGCTCCTGCCCCAAGTGGAGGAGTTTAAGTATCTTGGGGTCTTGTTCACGAGTGAGGGGAAAATTGAGCGAGAGATCGACAGACGGATTGGAGCAGCATCTGCAGTGATGTGGATGTTGTACCGGTCTGTTGTGGTGAAGAGGGAGCTTAGTTCTAAGGCAAAGCTGTCGATTTACCAGTCAATCTACATTCCTACTCTCACCTATGGTCACGAGCTTTGGGTCATGACCGAAAAAACAAGATCACGGATACAGGCGGCTGAAATGAGCTTCCGCAGTAGGATTGCTGGACTCACCCTCAGAGATAGGGTGAGGAGCTCAGTCATCTGGGAGAGGCTCAGAGTAGAACCGCTGCTCCTCCACATTGAAAAGAGTCAATTGAAAGGAGTCAATTGAGGTGGTATGGGCATCTGATTAGGATGCCTCCTGGACGCCTCCCACTTGAGGTGTTTCGGGCACGTCCCACTGGGAGGAGACCCCGGGGCAGACCCAGGACTCGGAGGAGAGACTATGTCTCCCAGCTGGTCTGGGAACGCCTTGGTATCCTCTCTGAAGAGCTGGAGCAGGTGGCTGGGGAGAGGGAAGTCTGGGCTTCTCTGCTTGAAGTGCTGCCTCTGCGACCCGGACCTCCGGAAAAGCGGTAGAAGATGGATGGATGGATGAATTTACAGTCATTTCTCTCCTTCTGCACAAGAACCAACAGGTTAACACTTCAAACATGCATATTAGAAGCCATCCACACCTGCAAATACAGATCCCTCCTGTCCAGCAGCTCAGGCACTCTGTGTTCCCACAGTGTGCGGAAGTCCTCGTCTTTGATAGAGTAGGCGGGGGGCTCAGCTCTGCACAGTAATATGTCCTGCAAGCGTTTCTCCTCAAAAACAGCCAAATCTTTTTTCACCAATTCTTCAAATGTTTTCATGTAGCCAAGTAACCTGGCGTAGAGTTGCTCCTGGGAAGCAGGGAATTATTGTCACCATTCCAAAGAGGAACATACAATATTACAGAAAATTCACATGAAAAATGGGAAACTGTCACTTACTTGTATTTTCTTAAGACTCTGACTAATGGAGCAGCCCACCTTAGAGACAGAGTCATAGGTGTCCTTGGTGGGTTTTGGTAGATTGGCATCCGTCAGTTGGCATTTTTCTTTGAGGGCCTTATCCATGGTTGAACACTGATAATAACCCATTGTCCCAATAGCCTTCTGAAATTTATTGAAAAACAACTACAAAGAGAAGAGATGATGGGCATCAATTTTTACATTGCATTTTAGAATATCATTCATTTTCTGTTTGTGTGGATTTTTTTCTCTTCTTTTTCTGTTCACCTCAATTTGCTCAGCAGAGTCCTGCAGTTGAGATGATATCGTCTCCTTGACTCGAACACTGCTCTGTTCTAAACTTGCAAGCTGTTCTTTGAGGGCTGTGTTGGTCTCGCTTGCTTTGTTGAGCAACTGAAAAGCAGAAAAAAAAACCCAAATATCCTCAACTTAGACAACATATTTAAATACTAGTTATTCACATGCTTCATCCTCTGAACGTTATTCTGAAGAGCCACAAAGACAAATAAGATAAATTAAACCTTAATTAAATTTAATGTCCTGACCTTCTGGGTGGTGTCAACTTTAGATTGAGTTTCGGATTGGCTTTCTCTCAACTGCTGCACCTGACAACGACACAGCACAGCTCATGTGGACATTTATCACAGTCATCAGTATTGGTAACAGTTTTGAAAATGAAAAGGATCCAAAACACAGAAACTGAACACACAAATACTGGCAGCTGCCAGTGGTACCCCTCAGCCTGCAAGCATTATGAGCAGTGGTTTTCTGAATTTTTGTGTTAAGTCACACAAAATCTAAAATCGGCCTAGATTTTACAACTACAGAATCAATATGAAAAGCCTATGTCATTTCATTCACAAATTATCACATTTCCAAGGTTTTTCGAGAGTTGACCTCCGACCTTGACCCGAGTTCGCCAAAATTTGAATTTTTCCAAAGAGACCTATTTTGGGGCAGCACGGTGGCGGAGTGGTTAGCACTGCATCAACACAGCAACTCACCCTTGGCCGGGGGATCCTGGGTTCGATCCCAGCCCCTGACCAACAGTGATCTGTGTGGAGTTTGCATGTTCTCCCCGTGTTTGCGTGGGTTTACTCTGGGATTTCTCCGGTTTCATCCCACATGCAAGTTAGGTTAAGTGGCATCAACTGGGGAGTCTAAATTGTCCTTAGGTATGACTGTGAGAGTGAATGATTGTCTGTCTCTCTGTGTTGGCCCTGCGATGGACTGGCGATCTGTCCAGGGTGTACCCTGCCTCTCACCCAAAAGATGCTGGGATAGGCTCCAGCCCCCCTGCAACCCGAAAAGGATTAAGCGGAAGAAGATGGATGGATGGATAGACGTATGGTATCAACATGAAAGTTATCATGTTTACCACGTTTTTAGAAAAATTGACCTGTAACCTTGAATTCAAGGTCACCCAAATTCAAACTCGTCCGAAATTTGTCATATATACAATTAGAAAATACCCAATGGAAATTTTGATAGTGTGCCAAAGAGATTGCCCATTGATTGTGGCTTTAACCTGTGAGAATCTCATGAAAAACCATGAATATCAACTGAATTTGAATTAAAAATCAAAAACCCTGACCTTCAACCTTTTGACCTAGACCCATAGTTTGAGGTCAGGATCCCAAGATGAGCCTGTGTACAAAGTTAGGTGACCTTAGCTTTACTTGTTCTATAATAATGGGGCAAAGGGAATGCTAAGCTTGACCTTTTGACCCCAAACACATAACCAGAGGTCAGGGTCTAACCCATCAAAGATTTTTCTTAGATACAACTGTGGTATTGATTTTAAAAGCCGACATTGCTTCTTTTTCTAGTCATTACATTCACAAGGTGCTGGTAGGTGTTGACACCACCACCCAGTCACCCAGTGGGGTGACGACAATACCCAGTCAGCCGTTGAGAGGCTGAGGGGTAAAAACTGGGCACTTCCTAGTGTTTACGTTTAAGTTTTGATATCCTTGAATACATATACATGTAGTTTTACAGACCAAAAATCTTTTTTTGGTCCTTTTTACAAGTTTGTGTGTCTCAATTCTTAGCCTTCTCATTAAAATCACTGGGGCCATGTTCTTATTGGGTAAGTTTTCTGAATGAAGCAGTGAGGCCAATAACAAATAAACAGCTGCAAAAATCAAATCTAACACCTTATAGTGCTTATGGACACCCTGCAAAAATAATTAAAAAAAAAAAACTCATGACTTTCAAATTTAAAAAGGAAAAACTTGTGAACATGGTTCTCCCTTACAGTTGGGGAAAAACAGTGTAGTTTCTCACCATGGTGACATGTTCCTGTAGTTCAGTCTTGAGCTCATCTCTCTCCTTTGTCACAGATGTTAGTGTAGTGAGCAGCTTCTCCATCTCCTCTGAGGAGCTCTCAGTACTGGCTGCAAGCAGATTGTCCTTCTCATGCCGCACACACTGGAGCTCCTGTGACAGCTTAAGCACCTGTTCCCACAGTCACATTTCCATCATTGCCCAAAGCACAACCAATGATTGACTGATTTAAGAGATGGTGGGATACACAGTCTTTTACACACCTGTTCCTCTAAAACAAACTTCTGTTGTTCACAGGCATTCACAAGGTCACAATTATTTTGCTTCTGCTCTTGGAGGTCTTTTTGAAGAGACTGAAGAAAATCTTGTGTCTCTGCAGCCTAAAATAAAACAAGCAATTGTGAACAGATCTAAGGAATAGCTAGATTAGCTTAATAAAACAGCTGCCAAGAAAGAAAAAAAAACACATGTATCAAGGAACAAAATGAAAAATGTTGAATTATTTGGACAATGAAGGGAACAAACTTAAAACTAGTGAACAGAGTTGTGTTTTGCTGTTGAAAAAAAGGCAGAGCAGTCCCTCACCGTGGTAATCTGTTCCTGCAGGTTGGTCTTGAGCTCATCTCTCTCCTTTGTCACAGATGTTAGTGTAGAGAGCAGTTTCTCCATCTCCTCTGCAGACCTCTGAACTCCAGCGCTCTGCTCAGCTTTCAAAGACTCAAGCTCTTCTTTCAACTGGCTCAGCTGCAAGAAACAATTTCAGGACTTTCAAACACTTCCCATGTTTGATTAGCCTCTCATTTTAAAGCACCAAAACTACTTAACATGGCAGTCATACTTGTTCTTGCAGTTCTCTACTAATCTCCTCCTCCGTGGTCCGGGAAGCTTCACTGTTGTCCAGCTTCTCCTCCAAATCTTTCATCAGCTGCTGCATGTCACTCAGTTTGCTTTCCAGTTCAGCTCTGTGCTGCTCACTTGCTTCAAGCTAAAGAGAAAACAAAAAGATAAACATGTTGTCCAGACTCGGCAGCTGATCCAACTTCTGGTCCAAGCTGATCTATGAACAAATGTCCTACACTCTGAATGATTAGATCAGTGAAGGTTAGGGTGAAATACACTCTGATGTATCAGTGTGTCAGGAACTTCTCAAGTTCAATATTACATGTGTGCTCTGGTCACATTTCTGTGTTCTCTCACGTCACTCAGCAAGTGAGAGTGTGGCGTTTAGACAACATTCCGGGAGTATAAAATAAATCTACCAATGAAAATCAGAGCACCAATGTTACCAAACCTTTTCTCATCCTAACCTTCTTAGATCTAGAAAAACTTTTAGATTACCTTCAGAGCCTTCTCTTCCATGGAGGCCATGAGCTGAGTCCTCTCTGCATCACATCTGTCCAGTTGTTGGGATACATCAACACACTGCTGACTCAGCTCTCTCTCCCTCAGAGCAGCAGCACTAAGGTCTGCTTGGCTTTTCACAATCTCGTCCTGACATGTGTGCAGGGAGTCTCTGAGCTGCCGTGCCTCCTCTTCATACTGAGCTTGAACCGAGACCAGGTTGTCTCTCTGAGTCTGAACAGCATGCAGCTCCTCAGTCAACTCGCTCACCTAAAAACACACCATAGGATTACTTTATTAGAAACTTATTATGTCCGCCACAGTCTGACAACATCAACCTGTCCACCGTCTTTGGAAGAGCCATTGATCCAATCCTCACCACCTTTAGGTTTCTTTTTAGTTGTCCATATTGTAGAAATGTGTATATATCACAAGTAAAACCAAGTACTCCAGTGTGAGCTGTGGTTGCATTCTTATACTATTCTAATTCATTTATAGCTTGCTCAACAGCACTGATTCAAAACACAGTAACTATCATGGCAGGTTTGATTTTCAAAAACAATGACACACCTGTGTTTGCAGCTTCTGCAGTTGTTCACTCGGGTCACTGGGAGCTGCGTCCAGTTTTGATGTTTGTGCAGACTGCAGCTCTTTGATCTGCTCCTTCTGCTCTTTAAGCTTGTCCAGGGAGGCCCTCAGCTCCTCCTGATTCTCAATCATCTGTGAAATTACAAGAGGAAAAAAATGCATAAATAGCTGTCTGGTAGAAAGCCTAGAATTGCACGATTTAAGCAAAATGACTAATTTCAAATTCATTATCTTGCACCGTTTATACCACTTTTTTATTTTATTCAACAAAAGGACAAACTGAATTTCCCTCTGAGTATTAATGAAGTGAATCTGATCAAACTTCTACACGTTTCTTTTTTTTTTCTCTCTCTCTTTTAAACAAAGCAATTCTAAACCCACTGACCATTTCCACATTTTCTTGCAGGTCGAACTTGAGCTGGTCTCGCTCTTCAGTGAGAGACGCTATGGTAGAGATCAGCTCGTCCATCGCCTCAGAGGAGCTCTCAGCAGTGGCCACCAGCAGATTGTCCTTCTCATGCCGCACACACTGAAGCTCCTGTGACAGCTTCAGCATCTGTTCAGAGTCACATTTCCATCAACGGTCTAAGCACCGCCAAAGATTTATTTTTGTTTACGGGATGGTGGGCTCACACTTTTACTCACCTGTTCCTCTAAATCAGACTTCTGTTGTTCACAGGTATTCACAAGTTCACAATTCTTTTGCTTTTGCTCTTGTAGATCTTTTTGAAGAGACTGAAGAAGATCTTGTGTCTCTGCAGCCTAAAATAAAGCAAATAAACTGATGTGGGCAGATGCAAGGAATAGCTAGATTAGCTTAAAAACAGCTGCTATGAGAAAAGACACCAAGAAGCAAAAAAAGATTTAAGTATTTGGGCAATGAAGGGAATATACTTAAAACTAGTGAATAGAGTTGCGTTTTGCTGTTGAAAAAAGGCAGAGCAGTCCCTCACCATGGTAACCTGTTCCTGCAGCTTGGTCTTGATCTCATCTCTCTCCTTTGTCACAGATGTTAGTGTAGAGAGCAGCTTCTCCGTCTCCTCTGCAGACCTCTGAACTCCAGCGTTCTGCTCAGCTTTCAGAGACTCAAGCTCTTCTTTAAACTGGCTCAGCTAAAATAAATTATTTCAGGTCTTTAACACCACACATTTGATTAGCCTTTTTGACATTTATGTGCCCTGAACCCCTCAAGCGAGTTGTACTGCACTGATGGCAGATAAAATGTAAAGTACACCGTGTGCTTCTTTTCTCCCCATGCACTCTATGAAAAACAGTGTTAAGTGCCCTGAAAAATGTGTCCAAAGTATTTCCAGCAAGAAAAAAGATTTTTGTTGACACACAGCCTTAATATGTATTCATATAATATTAATTCATATAATAATAATGATAACATTAACTCACTCTGATCAATGGAGCCTCTGGGGAAAAAAAACAAAAAACTCCTACACTCCGAATGATTAGGTCAGTGACGGTTGATAGCTGGTCTCAAAGGAAGGATCATACAGAGTCTGAAATATTTCAGGATGCACTAGAGCTCCATGGTGTAAATTTCTAACCCTGCTTTCATGGATCCATGATGACCAATAGAACAACTCTGATCCATGTATGTCGAAATACACTGACGTACAGAGCATCCAGAAAGTATTCACAGAAACTTCACTTTTTCCACATTTTGTTATGTTACAGCCTTATTCCAAAATGGATTATGTTCATTTTTCCCCATCAAAATTCTACACACAACACCCCATAATGTCAATGTGAATTTTTTTTTCCAGATTTTTGCAAATTTATTAAAAATAAAAAAACTAAGAAATCACATGTACATAAGTATTCACAGCCTTTACTCAATACTTTGTTGATGCACCTTTGGCAGCAATTACAGCCTCAAGTCTTTGAATATGATGCCACAAGCTTGGCACACCTATCTTTGGGCAGTTTCACCCATTGCTCTAGGCAGCACCTCTCAAGCTCCATCAGGTTGGATGGGAAGCGTCGGTGCACAGCCATTTTTAGATCTCTCCAGAGACGTTCAATTGGATTCAAGTCTGGGCTCTGGCTGGGCCACTCAACGACATTCACAGAGTTGTCCTGCTAAAAGATGAACAGTCACCCCAGTCTGAGGTCAAGAGCACTCTGGAGCAGTTTTCATCCAGGATGTCCCTGTACATTGCTGCAGTCATCTTTCCATCTATCCTGACTAGTCTCCCAGTTCCTGCCACTGAAAAATATCCCCACAGCATGATGCTGCCACCACCATACTTCACTGTAGGGATGGTATTGGCCTGGTGAGGAGCGGTGCCTCGTTTCCTCCAAACATGACGCCTGTCATTCACACCAAAGAGGTCGATCTTTGTCTCATCAGATCAGAGAATTTTGTTTCTCCGGGTCTGAGAGTCCTTCAGGTGCCTTTTGGCAAACTCCAGGCGGGCTGCCATGAGCCTTTTACTAAGGAGTGGCTTCCGTCTGGCCACTCTACCATACAGGCCTGACTGGTGGATTGCCGCAGAGATGGTTGTCCTTCTGCAAGGGTTTCCTCTGTCCACAGAGGAACACTGGAGTTCTGACAGAGTGACCATCGGGTTCTTGGTCACCTCCCCAACTAAGACCCTTCTCCTCCAGTCACTCAGTTTAGACGGCCGGCCAGCTCTAGGAAGAGTCCTGGTGGTTCCGAACTTCTTCCATTTATGGATGATGGAGGCCACTGTGCTCACTGGGACTTTCAAAGCAGCAGAAATTTTTCTGTACCCTTTCCCAGATTTGTGCCTTGAGACAATCCTGTCTCTCAAAAAAACATTTTTCATCTCGTCATTATGGGGTATTGTGAGTAGAATTTTGAGGAAAAATGAATTTAATTCATTTTGGAATAAGGCTGGAACAAAAAATGTGGAAAATGTGAAGTGATGTGAATACTTTCTGGATACACTGTATCAACAGAGTGTCAGGAACTTCAAATTAAATATTACATGTGTGCTCTGGTCACATTTCTGTGTCCTCTTACTTTATTTAATAGGTGGAGGTGTGGTGCTTATTTCAGTAACATTTTTTGAGTATATAAGATAAATCTACAGACAGACTAGAATAACGGTATCAATATTTAACTTTTTTTTTTTTCAAGCCAACTGTCCCAGACGTAGAAAAGTTTTTTAATTACCTTCAGAGCCTTCTCTTCCATGGAGGCCATGAGCTGAGTCCTCTCTGCATCACATCTGTCCAGCTGTTGGGATACATCAACACACTGCTGACTCAGCTCTCTCTCCCTCAGAGCAGCAGCACTAAGGTCTGCTTGGCTTTTCACAATCTCGTCCTGACATGTGTACAGGGAGTCTCTGAGCTGCCGTGCCTCCTCTTCATACTGAGCTTGAACCGAGACCAGGTTGTCTCTCTGAGTCTGAACAGCACACAGCTCCTCAGTCAACTCGCTCACCTAAAAACACACCATAGGATTACTTTATTAGAAACTTATGTTCGCCACAATCTGACAACGTCAAGCTGTCTACCGTCTTTGGAAGAGCAATTGATCCGATCCCCACCACCTTTAGGTTTATTTTTAATTGTTCATATTGTAGAAATGTGTATATATCACAAGTAAAACCAAGTACTCCAGTGTGAGCTGTGGTTGCGTTCCTATACTATTCTAATTCATTTACAGCTTGCTCAACAGCACTGATTCAGAACACAGTAACTATCATGGCAGGTTTGATTTTCAAAAACAATGAGACACCTGTGTTTGCAGCTTCTGCAGTTGTTCACTCAGGTCACTGGGAGCTGCGTCCAGTTTTGATGTTTGTGCAGACTGCAGCTCTTTGATCTGCTCCTTCTGCTCTTTAAGCTTGTCCAGGGAGGCCCTCAGCTCCTCCTGATTCTCAATCATCTGTGAAATTAGAAGGAGGAAAAAAAATGCATAAATAGCTGTCTGGTAGAAAGCCTAGAATTGCACGATTTAAGCAAAATGACTAATTTCAAATTCATTATCTTGCACCGTTTATACCACTTTTTATTTTATTCAACAAAAGGACAAACTGAATTTCCCTCTGAGTATTAATGAAGTGAATCTGATCAAACTTCTACACGTTTTCTTTATAAAAAAAAAAAAAAAAAAAAAAAAAAAAAAAAAAGCAATTCTAAACCCACTGACCATTTCCACATTTTCTTGCAGGTCGAGCTTGAGCTGGTCTCGCTCTTCAGTGAGAGACGCTATGGTAGAGATCAGCTCGTCCATCGCCTCAGAGGAGCTCTCAGCAGTGGCCACCAGCAGATTGTCCTTCTCATGCCGCACACACTGAAGCTCCTGTGACAGCTTCAGCATCTGTTCAGAGTCACATTTCCATCAACGGTCTAAGCACCGCCAAAAATTTATTTCGTTTATGGGATGGTGGGCTCACACTTTTACTCACCTGTTCCTCTAAATCAGACTTCTGTTGTTCACAGGTATTCACAAGTTCACAATTCTTTTGCTTCTGCTCTTGTAGATCTTTTTGAAGAGACTGAAGAAGATCTTGTGTCTCTGCAGCCTAAAATAGAGCAAATAAACTGATGTGGGCAGATGCAAGGAATAGCTAGATTAGCTTAAAAACAGCTGCTATGAGAAAAGACACCAAGAAGTAAACAAAGATTTAAGTATTTGGGCAATGAAGGGAATATACTTAAAACTTGTGAATAAAGTTATGTTTTGCTGTTGAAAAAAGGCAGAGCAGTCCCTCACCGTGGTAACCTGTTCCTGCAGGTTGGTCTTGATCTCATCTCTCTCCTTTGTCACAGATGTTAGTGTAGAGAGCAGCTTCTCCATCTCCTCTGCAGACCTCTGAACTCCAGCGCTCTGCTCAGCTTGCAAAGACTCAAGCTCTTCTTTCAACTGGCTCAGCTGCAAGAAACAATTTCAGGACTTTCAAACACTTCCCATGTTTGATTAGCCTCTCATTTTAAAGCACCAAAACTACTTAACATGGCAGTCATACTTGTTCTTGCAGTTCTCTACTAATCTCCTCCTCCGTGGTCCGGGAAGCTTCACTGTTGTCCAGCTTCTCCTTCAAATCTTTCATCAGCTGCTGCATGTCACTCAGTTTGCTTTCCAGTTCAGCTCTGTGCTGCTCACTTGCTTCAAGCTAAAGAGAAAACAAAAAGATAAACATGTTGTCCAGACTCGGCAGCTGATCCAACTTCTGGTCCAAGCTGATCTATGGACAAATGTCCTACACTCTGAATGATTAGATCAGTGAAGGTTAGGTTGAAATACACTCTGATGTATCAGTGTGTCAGGAACTTCTCAAGTTCAATATTACATGTGTGCTCTGGTCACATTTCTGTGTTCTCTCACGTCACTCAGCAAGTGAGAGTGTGGCGTTTAGACAACATTCCTGGAGTATAAAATAAATCTACCAATGAAAATCAGAGCACCAATGTTACCAAATCTTTTCTCATCCCAACCTTCTTAGAGCTAGGAAAGCTTTTAGATTACCTTCAGAGTCTTCTCCTCCATGGAGGCCATGAGCTGAGTCCTCTCTGCATCACATCTGTGCAGTTGTTGGGTTACATCAGCACACTGCTGACTCAGCTCTTCCTCCCTATTCAACATCTCATCCTGAGATGTGTGCAGGGACGCTCTGAGTTGCTGTGCCTCCTCTGCATACTGGGCTTGAACCGAGAGCAGGTTGTCCCTCTGAGTCTGGACAATACGCAGTTCCTCAGTCAACTCACTCACCTGAAAACACACCATAGGATTACTTCATTAGAAACTTATGTCCTCCATCTGACAGCAGCTTTGGGAGGCGTTTGGAGGACTCACCTGGTTTATCAAGCTGTCCACCTGTTTGGGATGTGTCTGGAATGATGCCAACTGATCTCTGAGGGCTTCCTCTGCTTCATGGGATGTTGTCAGCTCTTTATTCAGAATGGCCACTTTTCTCTCAAGGTCCACACTGTCAATCAGATCTAGAGACAGAAAATGTCTTAAAACCTTCCCCTGACTTTACACTCACTGCACTAGCTACACTACATGAACATACTTTGAGGAACTTTGCCATCCAGCAGAGTAGTGAGCTTGGCGTTCTCATTAAATGCGACGTTCAGCTCTTTTTGGAGGTCGTTTTGCATCTTTTTGTAGTGGGATTTCTCAGATTCCAGCTGAGAATGCAGACTGGTTAATTCAGCCTTCATCCCGTCATGGCTGTCTGTCAGGGATGCCTAAATGATCATAAACAAATGGGTTGTCTGTTTGGTGCAGTATAACATTCTGATGCACGAGGTTCACGTTCTTCTTGTGAAACAACTTTTACTACATCCCCAACAACAACATGGCATATTTAGTCAATCATTTCATTAACAAGTGATATTTCTCATGCTACACTTACAAATGTGTACAAACAGAAAAGTTGTACAAAAAAGCTCAGCTACACAATGGACTAAAAACACCTCCTCCTTGTCTGATTAACTTCTCTTTTGATAGATTTCATAAAAGAGTATTTATTTAAAAGGCTATCGTATGTCCAAGTAACATGTATTGAGGTGGGGGCTTTCATGATACAAGATGCTGACCCAAAGAGAAAAAAAAAAAAAAAAAAAAAAAAAAGGTACTTCAAATTGGTAAAGATTGTTCCTACTTACATTCATCTCCTTCAGACTGAGGTTTTCACTACGAAGCACAGCCCATTCTTTTTTTGTGTCTCGGCTGATGTTCTCGGCGTCATCCAGAGACCGACGAAGTGATACCACTTCCTGCACCAAGTCTTTCCCATTCTGACAGTAGGGAAAGTGATATCAGGAGTCCATTGAATCATGCAATAAATTCAGTTACCGCCAGCATCTGTACTTAGAAAAACCAGCGGTGACTGAGCACTACAACTGCAATGCAAACCCTTGCAAACTATTCAAGTCTGCATTCATTTGCTGTGCATTACACAGACACATCCTATGATCTGTGCTCAAAGCCATTTTATCAAGTGGCTTTTCATTATGGAAAAAAAAAGAAAAAGGACATACCATACACTGAAGTTCCTCTGCAAACTCAGATTTGTTCTTCAGCTGCTCAGACAGCGATTGGAGTTTGTTCTTAAAAAGTGAAAAGCAAAAACAGTGAACCACTGACTAAATAAACAGAATAAATTAAACCATTACACAGAACAACAATTTAACAAGCATCTACATGAATGTTGCAAAATCACAATAAAGTCACCAATTTACAAGAAAAATGAAAAGTTGCACATTTACAAAAAAGTCACAAATGTATGAGAAAAAACTTCAAAATTTACAAAGTTAAGAAAAATGTTGCAAGTTTTATGGAAAAACCTTGCAATTTAAAAAAAAAAACCCTGAGGTAATGTTAATCCTCCCACAAACAAGGAAGTAGGTCAACTTCCATAGGTGGGGGCGGGTGCATTGCATTTGAAAACTCTTACAGTCAAAAATGGCTCCAACTCTGCATTGTCATCTTACCTCAAATTCCAGGCACTGTAATTCAGAGGATTCAAGTGCAGCCTTCAAGCTACTGATTTCATTTTGCAATTTGCCCTGCAGGGTTAAAAGAGGAGATTTAACAAGCAAAAAACTAAGCACAGAGAGCCAAAGAGAACACCAACTGCTGTGGCTCTGAGCACAGATTAACCAGTCAGGTTTACCTCATGTTGTTTCCTTATTTCCTCCTCCAGAGAGAGGAACTCATCTGTCTCCCTCTTCTCCTCCAACTCCTGTGACAGATCTGCATTCTCTTTCTCCAAGCTCTTCATCTGCTCTATGAATATCCCCAGCTCCTTTTTCAGGTAGTCCCTCTCAGCTGTCACCTTGTCCTATTTGGGGAAAGGGGGGGGGAAAGAATCATGCATATCCAAAAGTTTGAAAGGCATGGCCTGAGAAATTACCATCAACAACTTTTTAGTGTACATGCTGGTCTTATGAGAGGGGCTTCAAACCGAGTGGGGGAGGTCAGGTGCAAACAAAGAGACTGACAGAAGGTTCAACTTTTGAGGTTAAGTCAGGCTAAGACTACCAGAGAACTGAACAAAAGCTCTTGGACACTTCATTTTAATATTCCCATTCACTTATGAATCACTCCACTTCAGCAGTGTTCCGTTGATCTTTCATTCATTACAGCAACTGCTGGTGTAGTGTGTTGTGTACCTTAATTTCCACAGTAAGGCCCAGTTTGAAAACAGACTTTACAACTCAAAAATTCTCTTTTGTTTGGGGTTCATGTTTAAGATTTAGCCCAGGCTAACTTAGCTCACTTTTATAATTGGTTACCTTAAAGGTTAGATTAAAACTTGACAGCGTACAGTTTCTATTGAAGCCTTGCAATACAATGTATGTTGCTTACCATTTATTTCAAATGAAGATGGCTATAACAATGTGGTGAAGAGAACAGACAAAAGTGGAGATACCCATCATCTAACTAGCTACCAGGCTACTGGATCACAAAGGAAGGAATGATGGACTCTGGAGAAGTATGGATATGAATAATGGCTGGTAAACAAAAGCACATTTCATAAAACATATATGTAAAAGGACAACACTAACTGCATTCAGGAGTAGCAGCTGTGTACTACTTGTGTTCGTATGGTGGTATTAGTTTCTCTTCTTTGTGGATCACCACCTTATTGTGGTGGAGGGGTTTATTTGCCCTCATGAGCCCAAGAGCTATGTTGTTGGGGGCAACTTGCCCCTGGTGGTCACGAAGATCCCCATAAAAAAGTTACAACATGGAACCAGTGTACTCAACAAGCCACATGGGTCAGACCTCCAGTGGGCTCACCACCTGCAGGAAAGATCACGGGGATCATGGCGCTATGTGAACTTGGCAGCAGTCTGTTTTCTCTGCCGACTGCTGCCAAATAAACTGCATTTGGGAACTGTTGTAAAAGGAATATTACATTCGAGGTTGCACGGTATCATGAATATACTGTAGCATCAGTGATGCCACCGGGCCTATGATCAAAACAATGTTGTGCTTTATTCACCCATACCTCAGATTGTTTCTAGAAACAGGATGGGCTGCTTTAATCCTTGGCTATCCTTCACTGATGCCTCACTCCCTCCCTTCTGTGGATCACCATCCTATTGTGGAGGGGTTTCCATGCCCAAATAATCCCAGGAGACATGTTGTCAGGGGCAATTTGCCAAGACAACTTCGTCCTGGTTGAAGGGCCAGACCAAAAGCAGTCCAGTGGATCCCTATGAAAAAAAGTTACATCAAGGACCCAGTGTACCCAAAGGAGCGACATTGGTCTGCTGTACAGTGGGCTCACCACCTGCAGGATGGATCATGGTGCTATGTGAACCAGGCGGCAGTCTGGGCTACTTTGCTTGGACTGCTGCTCCCATGACCAGGACCCCATAAAAGCGGTAGAAGATGGATGGACCAACCTCACCCTTGCTTAATTCATCATTGTACTCCTATTGTCATGCCAACAGTCAGACGACTGCATCACATTTATATCCCACCAGTGGTGCAAGTGCTCACAGACAATATAATGTGCTCAGGGTGATAAATGCTTGTGTGGGGAGCTGAATGTTTAAAAGAGCATCAACTGAGGAAAACAGGTCTCACTGAGTATTACCTTTTCCGAAGCTAAAGTTTCACACAGCTGGATGGTCTCTGCAAACTGTCTTAACTGGAAAAGATTCAGATTAGTGTTGGAAAATGTTAACACTGATATCACATCTTACACTGTAAGAAGGCAGTAAAAAACAGAGCACACCTGTTTAGTGTCTGTCTCAGTCTGTCTCTGTTCTCCCAGCTGTTGTTCAAGATCTGCTGTTCTCAACTCAAACATCTCCACCTTCTCTACGGCCTCTATCTTGTGTTGAATTTCAAACTGCAGCTGCAGCTCCAGCTCCGCTACCCTCTCTTCGTTCTTCTGCATTTTCTCCAGTACTTCCTGTTTTTGTTGGACCTCAGTCTGAAGATCCATTTCCAGCTCCGACACTCTACTGCCTAAACTTTCTAGCTTTGTTGTAGCCTCTTCCTTCTGTTGAATCTCAATTTCCAACTGCAGTTGTAACTGGGACACTTCTGAACGCAGACTAAACTCACATGAAGATACAAAATCTCCGGGACTGCAAGAGGGGGCAAAGCAGACAAGTTAGTAATGCAGGAGCTGATTCAAACATTTTAAAATTCAGAGAATTTGTTTCATGTACAATATAAATGCACAATAATAACAATAATGATAACGCCACAAAAAAGAACAGTCACCTGTCTCGAAAGCTTTGAACTGTGACAGAGCTCTGATTCATGTCCATTTCATCTGATGGTTCTTGAGGAATGGTCCATTGAGAATCAGACTCCTCGTCATCTGATCAAATTATGCAAATATTCATTAAAGTATGTGCTACTGCTAAATGAAATACAGTCTATTTTTCTGAGGATAAGATAAACATTTTTGGTGTTTCCTGATACCTTCAGTCAGTTCCATCAAGCATTGCCCTTTCCTCTTCAGGGCGACAAGCTCTATACAGCTGAGGTCGGACAAACTATCACCACAGACAGAAGAACGGCCCATTTTTCCTCCCCACGTTACTCTGCGCTTAGGCATCTTAAGAGAGAAATACATGTTATATGGAAGAAACTGGAGAAAGTCGCACTGCTAGTGCAGCTTTAATTTCTGATGTTTTACTTTTTTGGCAGGAATCAGGTTTGAGCTGGTGACCAGCAACTTGGTGAGGTTTCTGATCCTGTCCTGCTGTTCCCTCTGGAGCTGATCCTTTTCTTGCAGCAGCTGGGAGAGGACCTCCTTCTCCGTCTCTGTGGTCTGTGTGACTGAAGAAACCTGCAGAAGACGGCACACAAATCAGTGTGTAAAGTGTTGCCAAGATCAAACTTACAGGCACCAAGCAACAATGTTTGAAGGCACAAAGTGCAACACTTGCCTCTTGAAGTCGTCGTTTGAGGTCCATGATTTCATTACGATATCGTTTTAGAAGAGCCCCATCGTCTAACACCTCTGTTACATGAGGGTCGTTTTTCATTTTCTTGGCTGTGCTGGCAAACTGGGGGAAAAAAAAAAAAAAAAGGCTGATAAATATACAAAATGCATCTTAATATACTGAATATTACTCTGGGCGAATGTAGCTTACTTTAGGAATTAAATTCCATTTAAAAAAAAAAAAAGTTTTCATGATATCCTGTTTTTAGATGCACTTGTATCTGTAAATATGCAAATCAAGTTATTTTCCACCGGCATGACTTTTCTGTTTATCCCTGCAGTTTAATTTTTTTTTTCCTTTTAAAATAATTGAAAATGCATTCAACTACAGAGGTATAAAGTTGATCAGCCACACTACAAAGATATGAAAAAGAGTTGTTGAACCCAGGTTAACAACAGAAGCCACAATCAGTGAGCAGCAGTATGGTTCCATGCCAAAAAGACTACTACAAATGCTTTACGAGTGTCTACGGAGACGTACAGAGGTCAGAAGGAGTTGCAGTGTGTCTTTGTGGATCTAGAGAAAGCATATGATAGGGTGCCGAAAGAGGGTGTGGTACTGTATGAGAAAGTCAGGAGTGGCAGAGAAGCATGTGAGGGTGGTGCAGGACATGTATGAAGAGAGTGAGATGGTGGTGAGGTGTGGTGTGGTGTGGTGCAGATTGACAGATGGGATTCAGGGTGGGGTGGGATTACAGCAGGGATCAGCTCTGAGCCCCTTCTTGTTTGCCATGGTGATGGACAGGCTGACATGAGGTCAGGCAGGAGTCTCAATGGACTGATGTTTGCGGACAATATTGTGATCTGTAGTGACAGTAGGGGCAGGTGGAAGAGAACCTGGAGAAGTGGAGGTATGTACTAGAGCAAAGAGAAATGAAAGTCAGTAGAAGCAAGACAGAATACATGTGTGAATAAAAGGGAGGCAGGTGTAACACTGAAGATGCAAAGAGTAGAGATAATGAAGGTAGATGAATTTAAATACCTGGGGTCAATCATGCAATGGCATGGAAAATGCATAAGAGATGAAGAGAGTTCAGGCAGGGTAGAGTGTGTGGGCACAAGTGTCAGGAGAGATTTGTAACCAAGGATAGCAGCTAGAGTGAGAAGGAAGATTTACAAAACTGTAGTGAAACCTGCTATGATGTATGGTTTGGAGACGGTGGCACTGACAAACAGACAGGAGGCGGAGTTGGAGGTGGCAGAGCTGAAAATGCCAATATTCTCATTGGGAGTGAATAGGAGGGATAGGATTAGCAATGAGCATATCAGAGAGACAGCGCAGGTTGAGTGATTTGGAGACAAAAGCCACTTTTGCACTAGTACCTACTCAGCTCGACTTGCCCCGAAATGATTTAGGTTGTTTTCCAATACAACCCAGTACCACCTCAAGGTGGGTGGGTTCATTACAGGAAGGTGGCCCGTTATCCAGTTATGTTGTTGACATGCTGACGTTTTACTGTCAGAAGCAAATACTTATTACAGCAAGCACAAAACACAAGCAAAGCATGGAGTTACTCCCCATCTTCCCCATGAGTAGCCATCAGCTCGGAGACCTCCTGGTATACTTTTTTTATTTTGGGTTGCGCCGACGACGGGGCTGAAAAGTTCATAGTGGTCAGATTTGACCAAATGTAGTTTATTTTTCAAGCGCAGGGATCCAAGTGCTGCAACACCAATGGAAGAAGTGTGTAGACCGAAGGAAAGACTGTTGAAAAATAACCATAGTTGGTCAAATTTGACCACTATGAATTTTTCAGCCCCGTCGCCAGCGGAGCAACCCAAAATGAAAGTATACCAGGAGGTCTCCGAGCTGATGGCTGCTCATGGGGAAGATGGTGAGTGTTTTGTGATTGTGATCATTGATTATCACAGAAATTAAAAAAAAAACTCGCGGCCGAATTGTCAAATGGTGGTTTTGAATCTTGTGAAGACATCGCTCTGATCCACTGACGTTACGCCCTGGCCTGCAATCTGTTGACGTCACATTTTCAGCTCGACTCAGCACGGTTGGAACCTCACTCGAGTAGGTAACCAAAATAGTACCTAATACCAGGTAATAATGGAAAACCCTACAAACCGACTAGAGTCAAGGCGAGTCGGGCTGAGTAGGTGCTAGTGGAAAAGGGCCAAAAGTAAGAGAGGCGAGGCTAAGATGGTTTGTACATGTACAGAGGAGGGATAGTGGTTATACTGGACAAAGGATGTTGAAGATGGAGCTGCCAGGCAGGAGGAAAACCACAGAAGATTCATGGCTGTAGAGAAGGAGGAGATGGAGAGGGTTGGTGTTACAGAGGATGATGCAAGGGATAGGGAGGGATGGAGACAGATGATCCGCTCTGATGACCCCAAAAGGGAGCATCTGAAAGAAGAAGATTCACTCCCTTTTTATATCAATATGCTAATTTTTGTTTCTTGTAAATTTGTGAGTTTTTCCTACGTTTATTAATTTATCTTTAGTGAAAGTGGACATGGACAGTAATGGGAAAAAAGCTGAATCTCAGAATATAAAAATTGAAGTTAAAAACAATGTATGAAAATAATATATAGATAATGGAATATCTGTGTGCAGCCCTACTCTTTACTGGTAGTATTCAATATGCTACAGCTGCAAGAAGGCAGTTGAGGAAAATTTCAAGGTACAGGTCTATAGAAGAGTTTTTATACACCACCTGTGATCACAGAATCATATCTGTGATTGAAATTCTCATCCCTACAGAAAAGTATAGATTTAAAAAAAAAAACCCAACACATTAAAGTACAGTGAGAGCTCTTCATGTTCCCCTGACCTGTAGAGTGCTTAGCGTCTCATCGATAGTAGCCAGCGTGATGGTGCAGATGATGACAGTTTTGGCATTCCCACCCAGTGAGTTCTGCAGGATTCGGGTTAGCTTACTGTCTCTGTAATTGGTGAAACCTCTGCAGAGAAAGAATCCAATTAAGCCAACAGAGCTTAAAAAAAAAGCTGTCAAAAAAAATAAGTAAATAAAATTAATAACCTTTAAACTGCAAAACCCCCTTTTTCCTCACAGCTTTTGAGAAAAAAAAAAAGAAAAAAAAAAACCCAACAACAAGATGCCACCTAAATTCTCCAAACCTAATAAAGAGCCTTTCATTGGATAATAACTGCAGTAATTATTAATATGCTTCAGTTTCATCAACTAAAACAGAGTAGCTTCTCATTTCTTAAAAGGGCTCATTGACTGCACTTTACATTTTTACATATTTCAACAGCTCACTCATGTCTTAGTGAAGTGCTTGTGACATTCATATTTTCTTTAATTATTGAAGCAATTTTTTTTTTCTTGGCTTTCTTCAAACGCTCTGATTTATACCCTGCCACTTTAAGAAACAGCCTTCAGCTGTTCAACTCCGCCCTCCCTCTTACATCAGTTAGCATCAGCCGAGTAGCTTCTAGCCGGTGTTCTGCCACCAGCTCCTTACAGCTTGGATGAGCAGTGCTGGTTCACCGATCCGCAGTAGATCGTGCATCTTGGGCCATCCCGACCCACACAACAACCCCGTCGATACAGCACATTAAATCGCCAGCACTGTGTGCTCCACCGATCGCTGCAAAACGAGGCTGGTGGCCGAGCCAGGGGATCTCAAAGGGCAATGTCTCGCTCCCCGGTACTCCGGTCCTCTCCCGGGGGGAGGGGGTGCTGGCTCTCAGCTCCCCATGACTGGCATGCCAGCAACCCATCGCAAAACCACCGGAAGACAGGCTGGAGCGATGCGAGCCACATTGTGGACCGCGGACCAGTTGGTAACAAGGATGGTTATTAGAGTGACTAAGATCTGAAGAAAAAAAACAATATAAGCCATGCTCGGTTCGAGATTCCTATTACCAGTGTTAGCTTTGGGGCTAACAGCTCAGGGGCTATCTTTAGCACCACTTCCATATACATGACAGCTTGGTGGGCCAATAATAGAGCAGTGGGCTCATTTCAAGGACGGCGGAGGGTTGACTTTTTCAAAACGTGACGTGTACCATTTCCACAAAAAAAAACAAACGTTTCTGGGAGAGGAAAACAAGATATAGGCTATGTATTTCCTTTAAGAGAATTGACTGATTTGGATAATTAGGTGACCAGTAGACTCAGACAGTTAAAACTTACAAACACCATTTTTCGGGCAACGACCATTTTAAACAGCTATGACTGAAGACATATTCAGTGGTCATTGGAAAGAAGCCAGGGTACTGTGTTTCAGAAGAGAAAGTACTGGCCTATATCAAGCAAAGTAAAAACAAAAAAGGTTGTCAAAGCTATTAAACATGGTTTAATGTAATGAATTTATTTATATAGCTCTTTAAAACAACCCGTAGTTGACCAAAGTGCTTTACAGAAAACTGAACAGCACTAGAAACAATACATAAAAAAAGTTACATAAACAAAAAGATAAGCATAAATATGTAAAAATAAAAGTTTAAGAACCGTCCATTACAGTATTTAAAGACACACTCCAGCGGCTCTAAAACCACCTCAAAAACAAATGTGTATTACCCAAAATAGTATATTGTGGCTTTTTATACACCAAAAAAAAAACTTCCATTGCCTTAGAATTGCTTGGAAAGAGCTTTTACAACTTCCACCTACTTAAGTATGCACAGATCTATGAATATTCTAATTAGCTCCACCCATACTCCCACCCAACAGTAGCTGGAAGAAGAGGACATTGGGCCAAGTCTCTGAGAAGGTGATCCAAGTTAAGGAAGGATCATTCTCGGTGGAGTGTAAAGTTGCTGCCCGGCCCTGTGTGGAGGCTGGAGGGCTACCCCTCAGTCTCTGGCTGCCCACTCGCCTAGGCTTTCCCGGCGAATGTCTTGTCCGCCAGCGAAGTGAGCCGAGAGCAGCTCGTTGGGGGCCGGCGGTCCAGTGCGCCCGCCTGCAGCCATGGAAAAATGACCACGGCCTTGCCGGCTCACCCCGGCCGTTGCACAAACAGGTGGCGGTCTTGGCGCCTTCATCCCATTAAGAGCAGACATGTCTCTCTGGTTCAACCTTCCGACCATGTGCCTCCCATTCCTCCATCTGCCCGGCATGCAGGGTGAAATGCAGGCTGCAAACCCATGTTCTCTTTGGTATTTTAGCAGGGACATTGAGATTTTTCCAAATAAAATTAATCATTGCCGTTGTATTTTCATGTCTGTGGGTAAGACGTAATTTAAAAGAAGAGGATTTCTTGCTCATACAGCCAAAAACTCAACAGGCATAATCTGCCATCTTTTCAACTAGGAAAACACACACACACACACACACACACACACACACACACACACACACACACACACACACACACAAAAAATAAAAATCATTGCTCCTCCTGCTTGCTCCTCGGCTCCCCCCTCTTCCCCCAAGGGAATGAACTCAGGTCTGTAGTCATGTCCAGTGCTTAGCCTGACCGGTTATAACATTAACTAGTCAGGTTTAGCAGGATTGCTTATGTAGCTAGAAACGCTCTGTCCAAACTCGTCTTTTTTGGAGGGGGGGCGGGGTGCCTAACAGGAAATTCACAGGAGAAAAACACAGACTTGAGAGTTGAGACTGAATTTGCTCTGGAGATATCTTGTAAGTCACAAAAAACAGGTTACAGACATGTTAACAACAGAAAAAAACTTGGATTTTTGGCGGACTGTCACTTTAAACCAGGAAGGATAAATAACATCAGCCAATTGTGATGCAAGTAACTAGACTGAGCATCAAGGCTTCTTTTAGAGAGAATGCAGCCTTTTTTTCCCCCCATGAGAACAGCCTTGGAACTTTTTGATCACCACTTTGTACACTTCTGAGTCCCATCTGTAAGTCCTATGAACATAAACACAATAATATTGTAATATAACATTTGCTACCATTATTTACTTACTTTTGGTTTTCATCAGTCAATTTCTTTATCACTTGGCCAAGAGTAAAGAGACTGCGGTTAATGTTACAACCTTCCTTTAAACGAGCACCTAGGATTTCAGAAGGGACAAACAAGTGTACATTTAAACAGAGCGATGCACAGTCTGAACTGTAACAATGTAATAGAGCCTACTATGCATCTCATATGGTTAATTTTTTAAAATACAAGGTCGTTTTGGGGGGCTTCAACTTCATCTTACCTTCAGCTCCTGTTTGACTAGCTCTCTCGGATCCAGCCAGATCAACCAAGTTCTACAAAACAAAGTACCCAGTATTAAACTGAAAATCAGACTGATGGATAATAAAATGAGGAGAAAAAATAAGCCACTTGCCAGGTGGGACACAATAATGCCACCATCAGCACTTTCTCCTGACAGTGGGTCACTTCTTTCTCGGCTTTCCAAGATCTTAGAAAAAGCGCATCATAAATATTTCACATTTCCACAGAAATCTACATGCTAGTGTTTATCTTGTTGTTGCATACCATACGGAAAATTGTGTGAGAGCGGCTGCTCCGCTGGTTCATTTTAGTCTTTCCATAATGTCGGTTCTCTGGAAAATCAGACTCCTTGTTATATATTGTCTGCAGTGCAAATGGCCAGAATCATTGTGAGTTACCCATCTTACCTTCTCCTTTACGAATCCAGGCCAGGACTTGTGTGGGAGATGTAACCAGCTCCTCAGTCAGATCAGCCACATAGATGTTTTTCTGGAATTGTGAAAAGTCACATATACAAATTTCACCTTTTGATGGTTTTCTAACAATAATGTGTGTCCCTAGCCTGACTACAAACATGCCAGGAGGGAGAAAGGTTTATTCTGAAAAGTTCATCAACAGTCAAATCAGAAATTCTCCCTTCTTGACATTCCATGCGGAGCCTAATTTATCAGTGGAATCTCTCAAATTTCAGCATGGACTTTGAAATATTTTAAGCTTCATTTCTAAATTAATGCACACATTTGGGAGAATTAAAGCTGGAAACATCTCACAAGATAAGACTCAAATTTGAGAAAATGCCCCAGAAGCCCAAACTTTGAAAGATGTGACTCACATTGATTTGCTCTCTGATTTCCAAGGGTTTCCTCTTCCACTTGTCCACCAGCAGGTCTGTCACAGTCTCATTATAGATCTCCATATAAGACACTCTGAGGAGGAACTCCTTCTTTGGAAACTTGGGCCAAATAACAGTGAGTGAGGACCGGTGAGAACAGGACAAGCTGCAGCATGTTTAAAGTGCCATAGTTCTTACCGTTGTTATGGTATGAAACACATCTTCTACTGCCAAAGGTATAACTCCAGGGGCATGTTCACTCCCCATCATGGTGAAAGTTTTACCAGATGATGTCTGCCCATAAGCAAATATCGTTCCTGTAAAAATAAATAATTTAAATAACAGAAAAAAGCAAAGTGCAGAGTTTCTGTGGCTACAAGACTGTTGAATTAAAGACTATTTAAGGCCACTGGATCAGGTTTAAGATATGACAATAAAATGCCCAAACCTGCATGACTACATAACAGTTATCCTTGTCTAATTATTTACTGAAACTGAAATTACTAGATTGATCATCAGTCCAGCTCACACTAAATTTGAACTTCCCGCAGGATTAATGATCTCACTAGATAATTAGGTTATTCAAGTAACATATTTGAAAGTAGTACTACCCCACAATCAAAGCTAGATGGTTTACAAGAAAAAGACAAATTAAGAGGAAAAAAGAAGCAAATAAGTCAGATTTTTTTTTTTTTTTTTAAAGTTGGAGTTTTATGGCAAATGAGCTGTCTTTCTCCACTCATTTTACTTTGCTGTGGTAGAATGGAAAAAAACAACAACTTACAAACAAGCAAAATTTATGAGGATTTCACACAATAAACATAAGAAAACATAACTCATGTTAATATTGGCAGTATTTTTAACATGTGGCCTGTGAAAGGAAGATTTTATGCTTAGCTGCATTTTTTAAGCATAAATAAGACCTTAATTTTGGATTAAAGGTCCCATTCACTGAAAAACTGTATTTTTGTAGGTTTTAACCTCCTGAAATATGTCTATTGGTCACGTGATTATCCAAAATAATCCCCCCACCCCAGTCTTTATATCGATTATGTCTGAAGAAGCTGGAGCAACTCTTCAAGGTTTATTCCAGAACGTCATGAAAAGGAAAACCCAGCCATGACACAAACTCGCTGCTGTAATACTGGCCAGCCTCACTGATCCAATCCAGCCCCGTTTCCTGCCTTCATGTTCTATTGCTTACAACACAATTCAGTAACAAGGAGCCGTCTATGTACATGTTGAGGAGATCCTGCACACTTGAGCGATCTAAAGCAACAACACAATCCTTCCACACACTCCCAAAGGATGCATCTCTAAGAGAAAAATGGCAAAAAAAAAATTTTTTTATGGACGTTCTGGAGGATTTTAGCCCAAACTATAATGTTTTAGCTCAAAGTAAAACTTGGGTTTCATCAAAAAGCTCATTCTTAAGGATACCACTGTGGGAGTAGGACCTGTCGGACAGTCTGGATTAAAAAAAAACAAAAGTGGGGCACCATTCCTGTGCCTTGCCCATTTCTCTGCGATCATGCTCCCCTGATGCACGCACTGTGTAGCCGCAAATGATACACAACACAGGGTTACAAAAATAACTTTTTTGTAAGTTGTCTGTGTTTTTTCAACTGATTTAACACAATTTTGCACCGCTGAATCCGAAAATGACATCCCTTTCTCTCAAT
This sequence comes from Pholidichthys leucotaenia, assembly GCA_020510985.1. Classification (NCBI taxonomy): domain Eukaryota; kingdom Metazoa; phylum Chordata; class Actinopteri; order Cichliformes; family Pholidichthyidae; genus Pholidichthys; species Pholidichthys leucotaenia. Next base: position 196,425,368 of record CM035844.1, on the reverse strand, counting down.
CAGGTAAAAAAAAACCTGATCTTCTGACTAAATCGATAACATTTTTGTGACATTATTGGTTGATTTTTGTTAAAATTTCTCATCCGAAATAGATTTTTAAGAGAAAAAAATCATTTTCTTACACAATTTATTTTTTTTCCCCACAATATTTTTTTATTGAACCTTTTTTTTTTTTTTTTTTTTTTTTTTTTTTTTTAACAAACATGACACAAACAGTCAAACACTAACACTAAAGTAATTTAAAAAAAAAAAATGTACTAAAAACACCAACAACCACTAACAAAGGCAAGTCTTCAACAATGCTCCTCTGTTTAGTCTGGACAATCCATTACATAAGTATTGTGGCCGCACATGGCCAAAACATAATGAGCAGCATCTTTGATAAGAACAAAGGGCAGAGTTTCCTTGGAGATAACAGGAAGCTGTGAAATGTGATCTTTTGTGTGTCAGAGACGGCTTGGAGGATCCTTTGTGTGCCAGAGACTGTGAGGGGGATGTTAAAGGATTAAAGAAGTGCATGCAATGTGATCTTTTATGGGAATGCAATGTGACCTTTTGATATGTAGAAGGACCTGAGTATTTAAGTGAAGAGTTCCGTTTGAGATGTCCTCTTTTCTACTATGCTCATGTGAGAGAATGTGTAATAAACTGCCTGAGACAAACTTGCCTCATCATTTACACACTCTACACTGGTGACCCAAGATGAAGCATGCAACACGAAGAGAATTCCCCGGAGCCAGCCTCGTTGGGAGCCCCCAGCCAAGCGTATGCCGTTACAATCCAGCTACCGGATTTTTGGCAGCACAATCCGCGCTCCTGGTTCCACCGGGTTGAGGCGCAGTTCGTCCTCTAGGGGATATCGGTGGATGACACGAAATTCTACCATGTGGTCGCAAAGCTCGACACCCACACGGCTCAGCATGTGGAGAGCCTGCTGGATCAGCCACCAGCCAGCGACAAATACGGCGTGTTGAAGGCCGCACTTATCCAGCACTACACACTCTCGGTTGAGGAGAGAGCAGAGAGACTCCTGATGCGGACCGGGTTGGGAGATTGCACGGCTATTGACCTCATGGAGAGGATGCTGAGATTGAAGGGCTCAGACGACGACCACTTCATTTTTATCCACCTTTTCCTCCGGAACCTTCCGTCAGTGACGAGAGCGGCCCTGGCCAGTTCGCCGTTGCTGGCCAAGCGGGACTACCGTGCACTGGCCCGGGAGGCACACCGGATCATCATGGCCAGCAGAGAGCTCGTGACCACGGCGGTGGCGACGGAGCTCGGCGCGACGACCGGAGACGGCGAGGAGCCATCGACGGCGGTAGCAGAACCACCGATGACGGCGGCGGCGGGGGCCAAGGAACGTGGAGGAGACGCCCTTTGTTTTTACCACCGCCGCTTTGCAGAGAGGGCATGCAAATGTATACCACCGTGCCAGTTCAAGCGCTCAGGAAACGCCAAGACCGGGGGTCGGTAGCGGCTGCGGCCCTTGGGGAGGGGAACAAGCTGCTCTACTTGACGGACGCACGCTCGGGGAGGCATTTCCTTGTGGACACCGGCACCCAGTTGAGTTTCATCATGCCGTCCTACGCCGACCAGCTGGCAGGATCCAGCAGCCCCGAGATGGCAGCAGCAAACGGCTCGGATATTAAGACCTTTGGTGAGAGGACTCTGCTTCTGTCTCTAAACGGCCGTGCATTTGAGTGGACTTTTGTCATAGCAGCATTGAATTTCAATATATTGGGGGCTGATTTTTTTGTGCTCACATGGTTTGTTGGTTGATCTCGCTAACAGGTGCCTGGTTAATGCACTGTCTTTTGATTCTATTCCCTGTACAGCTCGAGCGTCCTGGCCAACAGCACAAGCCAATGTCACAGCTGCAAGCGGTAAGTTCCACACACTGCTCACTCATTTCCCAGCACTCACAGTCCTGACATTTTCGGCAGCCGTCGCTAAACACGGGGTGGAATATTTTATTACCACCACCGGGCCGCCCATTTTTACAAAACCTCGGCGCTTGGACGCAGCTAAACTGGCCATAGCGCGCGAGGAGTTCGCCAACCTGGAGAGGTTGGGCATCATCAGGCGTTCAAACAGCCCATGGGCTTCCCCGCTACACATGGTCCCTAAAGCTGACTGTTCGTGGCGACCTTGCGGGGATTTCCGCAGGTTGAACAACGCCACAGCGCAGGACCGCTACCCAATTCCTCACATCCAAGATTTTTCCGTTCATTTGGCAGGAGTGCGCGTTTTTTCTAAAGTAGACTTGGTCCACGGTTACCACCAAGTCCCAGTGCGCGCTGAGGACATACCCAAAACAGCGGTGATAACTCTGTTTGGTCTATTCGAGTTTTTGCGCATGCCATTCGGGCTTAAAGGGGCTGCACAGACGTTCCAGCGCATGATGGATGCAGTGCTGCGCGATCTCCCTTTTGTATTCGTCTACCTGGACGATATTTTGGTAGCCAGCGCGTCCGAAGACGAACACGAAACCCACCTCACGGCGGTTTTCCGGAGGTTGGGGGAGCACGGTTTAATAATCAATCCAGCGAAGTGTCAGTTCGAAGTGTTCCGAAGTGTCAGTTCGGGGTGACGCAGATTGATTTTTTGGGGCACCGCCTCTCTCCCGAAGGAGCAGTTCCGCTGCCTGACAAAGTGCGCGCGGTAGCAGATTTTCCCCGACCACAAACGGTCAGGGCGTTACAGGAGTTGAATGGTGAATTTTTATAACCGTTTCCTCCCCCGCGCAGCGCAGCTCATGCAACCACTGTACGCCGCACTCAAAAAACAGAAACCCGCGAATAAGATCGAATGGTCCCCGGAGCGAGAGCGGGCGTTCTCGGAAGTCAAGGCAGCCCTGGCAAACGCGTTGTTGGCACATCCAGACCCAACGGCCCGCATAGCGCTCACTACTGACGCGTCAGATGTGGCCATAGGGGCGGTCGTGGAGCAGCATGAAGCCGGGGCTTGGCAGCCGCTCGCCTTTTTCAGCAGGACTTTGCGCGATAGTTAACGTAAATACAGCGCGTTTGACAGGGAGTTGCTGGCTCTCCACTTGGCTATTCGTCACTTCCAGTTCTGGCTGGAAGGGCGCTGTTTCACTGCGTTCGTTGACTACAAGCCACTAACATTCGCGATGGCCAAGGTTTCAGAACCGTGGTCGGGCCGGCAGCAGAGACAGATGGCCGCGATCTCAGAGTTTACTACCGATATTCAGCATGTCTCGGGTAAACTGAATGTAGTGGCAGACTGCCTCTCACGTGCCGTGGCGGCCCCGGTCCGCGTGGGGATAGATTACACAGCCATGGCCGCGGAGCAGGTTAGTGACGCGGATGTGCGCGCGCTGCAGTCTGGACCAACAGGGTTAAGGCTGGAGAGCAGGGTGCTGCAAGACGGTATGCCCCTCCCCAATCTGCCATGTCTCCACTGGGCGACCGCGTCCCGTGGTACCGGCTGCGTGGCGCCGCCGCGTTTTTGACTCTGTTCATTCTTTAGCGCACCGAGGAGTGCGCGCGTCAATCAAGATGGTAGGAGAGAAATTTGTGTGGCCGAGTCTTCGCAAACAGGTGAAAGAGTGGGCAGCAGCCTGCATGGCGTGCCAACGAGCCAAAGTACACAGACACACGAGGGCTCCCTTGGAGCCGTTTCACATCTCGGCTAAGAGGTTCGACCATGTCCACGTGGACCTCGTGGGCCCCCTCCTGCCATCACAGGGGTGCATGCACCTTCTGACAATGGTGGACCGCACCACGCGATGGCCGGAGGTGGTTCCACTGGTGTCAACCACAGCCGAGGAGGTAGCGCACACGTTTTTAACAGCATGGGTGGCGCGTTTTGGAGTCCCGTCGGACATTACGTCCGACAGAGGCCCTCAATTTGTTTCCAAACTTTGGTCAGCAATGGCCCGCAGCCTGGGTGTCACAATTCACCGCACAACCGCGTACAATCCTCAGGCTAATGGGTTATGCAAACATTTTCATAGGTCATTGAAAGCGGCTCTCAGGGCGTCACTGACGGATGCAAATTGGGTAGACAAGCTACCGTGGGTTTTATTAGGGTTGCGTTCTGCGCCTAAAGAAGACCTGGAAGCTTCCCCAGCTGAACTCGTTTTTGCGCAGCCACTTCGGCTGCCCGGGGAGTTTCTCCCGGATAATCCTGCGCCGGGCAGCTCCCCGTCTCAGCTGTTGCAGCGTAGCATTGACACAGGCACGCTGCCGGGCCCCGTTCACCACAGTTTTCCGCGCGTTTTTGTGCCTAAAACTTTGAAAAACGCGGAGTTTGTTTTTGTCAGACATGACGCGCATCGCCCCCCACTGCGACCACCTTTTGATGGACCGTTCAGAGTGCTGGAAACAGGGGACAAGCATTTTTTGCTAGATTTGGGGGGTAGGAGGGAAAAGGTTGGCATAAACAGACACAAACCCGCTTTTGTGGTGGCGGATGAGCAAGTGCTGTTGGCGAGGGCCCCTCGGCGTGGAAGACCCCCACGGGGAGCTTCCCAGAGTAGAATTTCCCCAGAACACCCGCAGGGACAGACAAAAGGTTTTCACCCCCAGACAGCAGCTCCCCAGCATGACAGCGCCACGGAGGTGGTGAATCCTGGTTACAGCAGATACGGGAGAAGACTGAAGCCCAAGCAGCTTGTGGATTGATGTGTAATGATTCTGTCACAGCATACAGACTGTTATTCTTTTGTTCGATCCAATATGCTCGGGGGGGGGGGGGGGGGGGTGGCCGCACATGGCCAAAACATAATGAGCAGCATCTTTGATAAGAACAAAGGGCAGAGTTTCCTTGGAGATAACGGGAAGCTGTGAAATGTGATCTTTTGTGTGTCAGAGACGGCTTGGAGGATCCTTTGTGTGCCAGAGACTGTGAGGGGGATGTTAAAGGATTAAAGAAGTGCATGCAATGTGATCTTTTATGGGAATGCAATGTGACCTTTTGATATGTAGAAGGACCTGAGTATTTAAGTGAAGAGTTCTGTTTGAGATGTCCTCTTTTCTACTATGCTCATGTGAGAGAATGTGTAATAAACTGCCTGAGACAAACTTGCCTCATCATTTACACACTCTACAGTATACATATTATACATTCACCAATTTGGAATTTACAAGGTCCACACACATCATTCACCTTCTTCTTCAGAAGTTATGTTTAATTTCTTTACATAATCAATGAAAGGTCTCCATATATTCTTAAACACATTTTCCTTTGATTTCAGTATGTATGTTATTCTTTCTAGTGGAAGGTTTGTTAACATCTGTCTTAACCACTGAGTCACATCTGGTCTATGAGTCTTTTTCCACAGTAGTGCAATACATTTTTTGGCATTAAGCAAACTGAGGTGTATGAATGCTCTTTCACTCTTATTAAAGTTATGCTTTTCTGGATACAGACCCAACAAAAACAATTTAGGATTCAATATGAATTGTTTTGAAATTATTTTTTCAATTGTTACCCTCACCTCTTCCCAAAACATTCTAATTTTTCTACATTCCCATAAACAATGAAATAGGGTTCCTTTACTTTCCATACATTTTGTGCACGTATCTGGTATGTTTTTGTTATATCTATTTAACTCCACCGGTGTAACATACATCCGCATTAACCATTTAAAATGTATCAATTTAAGACGTACATTTATTGATTTGGTTTGAGCTTCTGTACAAGCCAATTCCCATTGTTCCTCTGAAATTTCAGTTTGCAGGTCTTCTTTTCAATAATTCAGTCTTTTCTGTGAGTTTTCACTTGAGGATAGTGTCAATGAGTTATAAAACTCTGAAATAATACCCTTTCTCTTACCATCTTTCGTCAAAATTTTTTCCAAGGATGAATAAGTAGGTCGGGTGAGAGCATTATTTTGATTTGATCGAATAAAATTCCTAAGCTGAAGATATTTAAAAAAATGTGTTCTATTAAGATTAAATTTGATCCTCAGTTCTTCAAAAGACATTATGTTATCTGAACATGACAAATATAAGTCTTGAATCTTTTGAATCCCTTTTAAATTCCATACTTTAAATACAGCATCCGCTCTCCCTGGTTTAAAATATTGATTACCCCATATTGGGCTAAATTGTGACAATAAGTGTGGTTCTTTTAAATATTTTTTGGTTTCACACCATATTTTGATCATATGCTTTACAATTGGATTTTTAACTTGTTTCTGTAATTTTTTAGCCGAGTCTGAGTATATGAATATGGGAAGAGGTAAAGGTAAATTGTATGATTCCATTTCAGTCCAGTGAGGGAGATCATTTGATGAAAAATAATATGTCAGACCTCAGTTGTGCTGACCAGTAATACAACATAAAGTTTGGACATTTCAGACCTCCACGATCAAATGGTAAATATAGTAAGGACAGACGTAATCTAGCCTTCCTATTGTTCCATATAAATTCCACTAACTTTTTTTTAATTCTTGAGGATAGATCTGAAGGTGGTGGTAAAGGAATGTATTGAAATAAATAAAGTATTTTGGGTAAGATATTACTTTTAAGTATATCAATTCTCCTGATCATCGACATTGGTAGTGACATCCATCTCTGAAGTAACTCATTAATATCTGTCATTAAGGCTTCATAGTTGGCACTGGCGACTGATTCTAGCTTAGGCAAAATTTGAATTCCTAAATATTTAAACTGATTTACAACATTGAATTGATTTACCTCAGGAGCTGGGTGATTTCTCTGGGTCTCATTTAGCATTAATATTGAAGATTTAGTTTTATTTATTTTATATCCTGATATTTCCCCAAAGTTCTTTATTAAATTTAACAAGGTCGGAATTGATTTTTTAAGATTCGACAAACAAAATTATGTCATCGGCATACAGGGAGATTCTATGTTCTGTTGGTACTACTTTAATTCCATATATTTGTGGATGTAAACGTACTGCCATCACTAAAGGTTCAATTGCCATAGTAAACAGTAAAGGTGAAAGTGGACAGCCTTGTCGACATCCTCTATTGATTTTTATTGATTTTGAGATATTGCTGTTTGTTAGGATTTCTGCTGTAGCATTATTGTATATTATCTGAACCCATTTTATGAAATTATTTCCAAGTCCAAACCTTTGTAGGACTTCAAAAAGAAAGGGCCAGTCGACCCTATGAAAGGCCTTTTCGGCGTCCAATGATAGGAGAGCTGTATCCGGTGCTTCTTTATTAGAATAAATAATATTAAATAGTCTTCTTACATTATGGAAGCCTCGTCTTCCCATTATAAAGCCATTCTGATCTTGGTTAATAATATTTGGTAATATTTCTTGTAGTCGTCTTGCTAAAATTTTACAGATTATCTTAAGGTCAGCATTTAATAGGCTTACTGGTCTCATGTTTTCACATTTATTAGAGGGTTTACCTGGTTTTGGCAACAGTATAATTAAGGCATTATTCATGTATGGTGGTAAATTACTATTTTGAAATGCTTCTAAAACCATTTCCAAAAATGGTTTTATTAATTTATTCTTAAATTTTTTTATAGAGGTCAACTGGAAGACCATCTGGTCCTGCACTTTTTCCTGATTTCATATTATCAATGGCTAGCCCAACTTCTTCTTGACTAATTTTAGACTCCAGCATCTCCCTGTTTTCATTTGGAATACATGGTATAGATAATCCGTCCAAAAACCCATTTAGTTTTCTTAAGTCAGTTTCATTTTTTGTATCATATAGTTTTTCATAGTAATCTCTAAAGGCACCATTAATTTCTAAAGGATCTACAACTGCCTGTCCATTACTTATAATACTGGTAATTGGTGTTTTAAATTCTAATTGTTTAATCTGCCATGCTAATAATTTCCCTGATTTTTCACCTTGTTCATAAAAAGATTGCTTCAATCTTAGAAGACTCGAGGCAGCTCTATTTGCTGATTTTTTGTCATATTCAGCTCTCAGAATCAGTAATTCATTCTCTAACTTTGGGTTACTTCCTGCATACACTTTTTCTTGAAGAATTTTTACTTTATGTTCCAATTGGACTTTCTCCTCTCGAGTCTTCTTAGATTTTGAACCTGTATAACTAATAATATGCCCCCTAATAAAAGCTTTGAAAGCCTCCCACTGCTGATGTTTGTGTAGTATTGATATCAAAAAACTCAGCTATCTGTTTTTCTAAGTACTTAACAAATTCCTCATCCTGAAGCCATTTATGCTGAAATTGCCACCTACCTGGATCCTTTATCAATTTCTTATCTACATATATTAGACAGCAGGGTGCATGATCAGATATCACAATGTTATCATAGAAACAGTTTTGAATCTTGGACCTTAATTCTGTGGAGATCAAAAAATAGTCAATACGTGAGAATGTCTTGTAGGTATTAGAATAACAAGAGTAGGCTTTAACTTGCGGTTTCATTTCTCTCCATATGTCTAGCAATCTCAATTCTTTCATAAAATGATTAATGATCATCCTGCATCCATTGTGTGTACAGTCCAGTCCTATTGATCTATCTATGCTGGGATTCAATGTACAATTAAAATCCCATGCTATTATATGTTGCCCTTTAAGTGATGATAATGTAAGAAATAAATTAGCAAAGAAGTTTTGATCATCTATATTGGGACCATATAAGTTCACCAGATTTATATTTTCTAATAACAAAGATCCTTGGATGATTAGATATCTTCCTAATTTGTCTCCAATTACATTTTTCACTTGAAATGGGACTGTTTTATGTATGAGAGTCATAACTCCCCTGGCTCGGGATGAAAATGATGAGGTGAAAATATTTCCCTGCCATCTTCTCCTAATTCTTTTTACATCCTCCTCTATTAGATGAGTTTCTTGTAAAAACACAATTTTTGAACCTATGTCTTTTATTTTATTCATAACTTGTTTAAGTTTTTTTAGGTTTTGTAGACCTCTGCATTTCCATGAAGTTAAATTAAGATTAACGCTTTGGTCTATGATCACTAAGGAGTTTGAGATTACCTCGCAATATAAACATGCTCATACAGAGAGGCAAAAACATGGGTGGTTGAACATTCATCCCACAAACTACACACAAACTAATTCCCCATCCCCACATTCGTGGTAATCCCCCCAAAATCAAAAAAAAAATTCCGTCTCCCGCTATAGCCAGTGACTGCTCCATACCCACGAGGATCAGTCAAACCACTCTCTTTCTCCTCTCAATCACCCTGACTCTACTGCTTTTAATGACATAACATTAACTTTCTTCTGTAGTTTTTCCAACTTAACTCCAAAATTTTATAGCAATTTTGTACATCATAGGTTTTTTTTTTTTATATATAATACAATCTATATTTTGTAAACATGCTATATGTTTCAGATCAGTCAGATGCCTGTGCAAATGCTTAAATATTCTACCTTTATATCTTGTTCATGCTTCATGCTTAGCTCCTACCAGTCTCTTCTTGGATCTGCTTGATAAGCTCCTGTGCGTCCTGAGGGGTCTTGAAGATATGGGTTCTCCCTTTATATGTGACCAGCAGTCTTGCCGGATGAATCACTCCGTGACGAATCCCGAGGTTGCGCAGCTCTTTACGGGCGGGGTCAAACTGTTTCCTTAATTGTTGAATTCCTGTGGCCAAATCTGGGTAGAACCGCACCTGTTGATCCTGGTATTTAATTTCTCCTTTAGCTCGTGCCGCGTTGGTGACCATCATCTTGTCTCTGTAGCTGAGGAACTTCATAATCAGCGTCCTCGGTGGCGTCTCATGATCTCTTGGTGGGCTGATTCGGTGAGCGCTCTCTAAGATGACCGATGACTGCAGATCCGCGTTGTTCAGTGCTTTTGGAATCCACTTTTCCAAAAAGGAACATGTATCCTGTCCCTCTGCTCCCTCTGGGAGGCCCACCAGGCTCAGATTGTTCCGTCGCGACCGGGATTCTAAGTCCAGGACATTATCTTCCAGACGTTTATTTTTTAATTCCAATGTTTGCACCTTTAATTGTAGGCTGGTGACGTCATCCTCAGCGCTGGAGATTCGGAGCTCCGCCTGCGATACTCGCTCCATACAGTCGCTTATTTCCTTTCCCATTCCTTCTATCGCTGCTATAATCCCCATCGAATTTAGACGAAAAGTCTGCTCTCATGGAGCTGATGGCAGCGAGCACCACACTCGTGCCCTCCCCAGCAGTCACCGCTCCGCCGCTAGCTCCCTCCTCTGTCATTGTCTTTGGAGATTTTTCTGCTTCGTCACAAGCGTGGAAGTCTGTTAGCTTGGACTGTTTCGATGATTCACTTTTTCCTCCGCCTAATTTCCCAGCCTTAGGCTTTACCATATCCGCGCCAAAACGCTGGGATAGGTTTTTGTTCCAATTGAGAGAGTTTTAGCCAACTTTTTATTTTTAGGAGCAGAGCAAAGTGAAACGCGTCTTCCTACGTGGCCGCCATAACCTGAAGTCCTAACACAATTTATTGATTAAATGTTACAAACTTTGATTACTGGAAATTGAAGAGTAGACATTGATAAAGGTAAATACATGTAAATTGAATGTTACATCATCATTGTTCAAAATTCAGAGCTTCAACTTCTGTTTATTCAAACCTCTAGAATGCTCAGCGGCAGGGATGTCTCTCTTCAGAGTCCAACAGTAATCAGCCATCATGACAATGTCATAAATTGTCATGACATGATGTCATGACAATTTATGACATCATGTCAAAAATTGGCACATGCAAACTCTTCAGAATTCGAGAAATTTCAAGAAATAAAAAAGAATTTTGCATCATATAAAGCAAAAATACCCGTACACGTAAACAAAAATGTAAAAAACAACATGTGGCCATACTTCAAAAAAAAGTTGACCTGATTGAGCAAAACCAATGTGATTTTTGGATTCAGCACATCAAAACTGTCCTAAATCGGGTAAAAACACTTAGACAATAAATTTGGTGTTGACCAGTGTAATCGATCTGGCCATTTCTCTCCACAATCATGGTGGCATTAGATTTTTAATTCTTTGGGCATTTTACAGCATTGCTGTGCGAGTACAGCGGGAGCAGGACCAGTTTCACACAGCCGACACAGGCTCCTTGCTACTCCGCTGTTCTTGTGCGTCGTCCCAAGGCTTGTGCTACACGTGCTGAATAATTGTTCAGACTTTCCACAATCACAGTAGCATTAGATTTGAATTTTGTATAATTAGATCATTACGCTCTTTATCTGGTCAAATTTGATGCTTCTCATTTCCTTGTTTTGTTTTCGTAGTGCTCCATGAAGTCAAACTTGGGCCCTGGTGCAGGTTAAGCCTTCACACTTGTGAATGGCTTTGCCATATGTGTCAGCTGCAAAGCTTTCATCCAATCAGATTAGGGGCTCATGAATAACACCGAGGAGGCGTGAAACACAGCGTTTTCTGGAAGCACTCATGGAGTGGCTTTTTAGAGCTCATGTAAATTGACACAAGTTTTTATTTATCAAACTACAGATTTATGTTCTTGATCATGTCAGAATTTTAAATTAATCCACAAAAAGGGCAATAAATGGGACCTTTAACCTCTTACACTCCGGGATACCGTGGGCGGTCACGTCTCTGCGTCCTAGTGCGCCCTCGTGTGCACTAGGACGCACACCGTGTGTCTCAGAGCGCACTGAAAAAAAAAAAAGCTGCATTTCCATTCTTCCACTACAGACACAGCCGCGAACAGAAAGCCAAAGGAGTGCTTTGATTGGTTTAGATTTGACTGACCGCTCATTCGACTAATAAGAGCCTTGAATTGGGTTTCTGAAACCTTGAAGAACCAATGACTGAAAATCTAGCAAGAAGGACCCGCCTACCAACGGCTGCGAATGCAGCGAGCCAATTGAAGCAGAGAAGTTTGACGATTGAAAGCGTGCCCCCCGTGCGTAAAATCTGTTTTGTGTAAGCCGCTGGGTGACACACACACGTTCGCCAGTCTTTTTTTATTACTACTGTTCTTATTTGTTTTGAAAAATCGTTCGCCAAAACCGCAATCATGGAAGCGCAAAACCGCAATAATGGAATCATGGTTTGACCGGGTCGCGTGACCAGAACCACGAGTCATAACAAGCGTCCAGTGTCATGTTCGTCTGACAATGATGAAGAGATGTTCGCCAGCAACACTGCTGTTGTGGACAGGTAAGTGTTATAAGCTAAATTATTCTTTATCCCTGAAAATTGTAAGCAAAATGACTTTTGACCGATCGGTAAATTACAACTGTGCGTCATCGCCACATGACGGACCGGTCCATGCGCCACGTCCGGACCGTGAATGCCCCCCCCCCGCTACTCTTCTGTAGCGGATTGGAGATATTTTAGTACAACTGTGCGTAGTAGACCACGGGGACTGTGCGCCGCGGTCGCCACATGACTGTTCCGTCATGTGGCGATGGACGATGTCCGTCCTCTGTAGCGGGGGGAGGGGGAAGAGTTGTTATCCTCTACATTACAGACATTTTAGTATAATTTTTAGTGTACTGTAGGTAATTTTTTCTTGTAAAAAAAAAAAGCCACACATTTTTTACGTGGCATGCTTTTTTGTGTGTGGGGGCTTGTTTGTTCATTCATTCATTCATGAATGAATAAACAACCCCCCCCCCCCACACACACACACACACAGCCCTGAGTGTCACCTTTCATTAGAGCCCAAGATGAAGCTTCTATATTGAATCATTCAAAAGTTACAGACGTTTTTCCAAACTGTGCCATTTGGCACAATTTGGCACAGTTCAAAAACGCCTGGGAACAACCTGACAAAAAAGCTGTGTAATATATTCATTTTTTGTGGTATTGTTACAAAATTTTGACCTCAGCTGGATAACACTTGGTTCTACATTTCTGTTGCATTTTCCAGCCCGGATCTGACAGCTGTGTGTTATTTGCAAGCATTTGTATCTAAAAAAAACACCCAGGCGAACTTTATTTTCTTCAAGTTCAGTATGTTTAGATGACTGTTACCCAGTGGCAGGAGCACTTAGAGAGATTATGACTGTTTTGCCAAAAAATTCAAAGTGTGAGACCAACCTCATGAAGATGCTGCAAAGGGTTGAAGAACAGCTTTTGATTTACTTTGGGTACGGTATTTTTAGGGAAATTGACCAGAGTGCAAGGGGTTAAAGAAATCCAAGGCTTTCTAGGGATTGGCACACATCCTCAAAGCAGTAGTACACAAGATGAGTTTCAGTGTACACAGTCCATAACATACCATTGTATCCTTCAACAGCAGAAACAACCAGGGGCTTAGCAATAGCCTGATACAGCTGAATGGTTGTTTCATCAGTTGTGAACACTCGGTCTGTGAAAGATAGAAGGAAACTGAACATAAAGAAGAATCCAGCAGAAACAACTTTGTACTATATAGTACGTAGCGTAAGCTTCAGTCAGGAATCAGGACAAGTCTTCAAGCTGCCAAGCTTACCAAAGCTAAAGCTTTTGGTGGGTGTGCCATCATCAATCTGATGAATGGATTTGTGATCAGATTTCCAAAACTGTTGTGCAGGCTCTTCATTCTCTGATTGGTTTTTTTCCCTGTAAAAAAGAGAAACATTCAAAATAAACAGGCACACAAAATAATTTATGAACAACATCAAACGGAAAAGCTTAGTGATGGCATCTAAGAATTAAATTGTGTCTAACTGACACCGTAAATAAGTAAATTGTAGAGGATGACTTTCACAAACGAGACTGTTTATTTCTCAGGAAAGGTTTATTGTGAGTCTACATCCTCTAACAAGCGAAGTATCTCAGCAAAGAGGCAGAACAATCATTCTTCACAGCTCTTATACTCCCCAGAGACACAAAACCCCCAACATCAAATATCACATCCCCAACCCACAGTCCTTCAGTAAACATATAGGCCTTTTCCACGGGCCCCGCTTTCCCCAGCACCGCACCAGGGCCCCGGTGTTTGTGCATTTTCCATGAGCCCCAGCACCGGTTAGCAGACGCGATTTTCGTACCTGATCGAGGGCAGGGTCGCTTTCGGTCCCGGCTCGGCCGGCCCGGGGCTGTGATGTGACGTCAACAGACTGGTCGCCGCTGATTGGTCAGGTCGTAACGTCACGATTATAGCGACGGTCTTCCCCATCTTCTAACGGCCATTTGCCATATTGTCATGGACTAAATCGGTCACGGAGTGAATAGGATATTAATACAGACAGCGTTGTAGGTTTTGCGGCACTCTACACCGTGGTCCAATGAAGAGGTGCGGAGTTTTCTCTGCTTTGTGGCAGATCCACAGTGAGGAGTGACCTGGACCTATATGGCTGCACAGATACCTGAGAATGGACCAGCTGTAGACGAAAACCATCTAGCCCCCGGTTTAGGTTTAATGGGATTTAAAATTTAACACAAACTGCTTTATGGTTCATAATATTATATAACACAATATGGATCATAATTTTGATGAGACTTACACCCAACCAAAAGTGATTTCTCAAAATGCTGGATTGTTCTTAGCTTTGCCAATCTTTCAGTGTTTAATTTGTGCCACATGGTGGTAACCTTCAGATATATAAAAAAGAGACATCTGCCAAAAATTCACAGGTTTATTGTCAGTGCAATTCCCAGTGCAATACTACATGAATGCATGTATAGTACATTGTTGATGCAGAGAATATACATTTCTACAGTACATGTATCGAGGAAATCAATTATTTTCCATGTGACCTTATGACTGCATTATTTTAATTGCCTTTTTGTAATTAGTTTTTATTGACTTTATACAAGATGGTACTACACATACTGATCTTCCAAGTATCACATCAGTCTCTAAAAAGGATAAATAGGGTGAAAAAAAAATATGTGTACATATACTGGATTACAAAGCAAGGATATCAGTGAGAGAAGGCAATAACCCCCCCCCCCCCCCGAAAAAAAACAAAAAACAAAGACAGGCCTTCATTAACATTACCTATTTTTAACTATTTTACATAATTGCCTTTAATCCTAGATCAAGTTTGTTTTGGCCTATAATACATCATAACTATAAAATATATCTTATACGTAACTCAGTACTGTTTACTTTTTGAATAGATATTTTGTGGCTAATATAGTTATTAAACTGGCGATCAAGTTGTGTCAGCTGATCAATTTTTTCTATGACCACACCTCAGACTGCTGCAGAAGCAGGTACGTCTATGATATGATGTCTGAACAGTCTCTCCATGATTTTCACACAGAGCAGATTAATTTGTTGTACAGGAAATGAACGTTTCTACAGAAATTCTTAAGCTTGGTGAAGGTGTACAGTCATTAGTGCCAGGCTGATGACAGTGAGAGGCGATGCTGAGCCAGAACGACCATTTGAAGAGGTAATTTCTCAACAACAGAGCCATCTGAAACACACACACACAGCATACATATTTTAGTACCTAACTTGCAGACATTACAGTGTAGCACGACGTACTTACAGCAAACTAGCATTAGCAACCATTAGCTTACCTAGTTTGTATCCTCACGTCTTCGGCTCTCCCAGAAGCTGCAGAACTATTCCAGAGTGTTTAGTCTCGCTGCCCGTACCCTTATCTGGCGGTGCTTTTTGGTATTTACGGCGAAAAAAGACACAGACCGAGGAGTCGCCTTGTAGAGCAGCCATGTTATGTTTGTTTGGGTCGCGCGCTTCACGTCACGAGAGTGAAGCGCCGCCTTGCTGTTAAGAAATCCCACCCAGCCGCGGCCGGGCTGCAGTACTGTTGAAAAGCAATCGAGGGACCATGGAGCGGCGCCGACCCGAGTCGTGTTCTCGGGCCGAGGCTGACCGGGGCCCATGGAAAAGTGCCTATATAGCCTCCGGCTCCTTGGCGTCTCCATTGTCTCTCATTCCTCAGCCTCGGGGGCTCCTGCTGGGACATTCTCTCTGACTTCCTGTCTCTCAAGAAACCACTTCACACCTCCCGAGGTCTCTGCCGGGTCAGGTCCTCTTGGACGTTTAGACGTGAAGCCTCCAGAGTATGCACCGTCATGCCTACTAAATATATGTGAGGGAAAATGCATACCATACATGCATACCATATATGCGCCCTAAATGCGCGCCATAAAATAAATGTTTTGGGGACAATGAATGATGATGAAGTAGTAGTCTCAGGAGGTCCCTGAAACCACTCCTGAGGAGCCTTAATAGTGCTTCCTTTTTACTGATGAATCCCACTTATAAAAGAGACATCCCTGATTAGAGACATTTACAAAAGAGCAGCAGCAAAGATACCCCCAGGACAGAGGGATAGCTACAGCTCAATTTATGGTGTTAAACTGCAAGAGCAATTTCGAAACTTTGCATTATTCCATCAATATCTGACTATTTAAATCCTCATTTGCAAAAAAAAACAAAAAACATTTGTGCAACATGGTTTCAAAGAGCTATGTTGTTGGTGAAAATCTCTCTCTCTCTCCCTCAGCTGTGGCTACAGTAGCTTACCACTATCATTGACTGTGGAGTAAATGACTAATGTATCCATTGTAAAGCGTCTGAGTGTCCATGAAAACATGCATTATTATTATTATTATTATTAAATACATACATACATGACATACAAGACAAATTACTTTCACATCTGCTCTAAATAATATCACAAGGGAGAACTGCACGGAACAGCTGAGCACAGGAAGAGGGAGAAATTACTTCATTTCTTCTAAAATGTAAGTATAAATTCTTATGTTTGACATGTATACTTTTAAATGACCAGGCATTTAATCAAACTTTATTCACTTTTCTCACAATGCCTTAATAGAACCAATGAGTTCATACGTATATATATCGTGGCTCTATAAATTTATATTATTTCCATCAGCATGAGTTCATCCCAATGTTGTGCATCATGGATTTCATTCCTGCCATCTGTCTTCTGCCTTTAATGACAGTTTTAATGTGGCCTCACACTACTTTATTAATCCTCAGGTGGAGATCAGCTGCTCAAACCAATGGTGTGCAGCACCTGTCTCCACCAAAACATGGTTCTTTTGCATTAAATCTGACTTTTGAGGCTGCCATAAAACAATGATTTATTATTTTTCTTCTCTTATTTCTCTGCAACAATCAGTCTTCTTGTCTGCTGAAATGCCTAAATATTCACAAATAATATCTAAAAATGAAATATCCACTATAAACAAGCACAAGCCAACTTCTGATGCCGCCACACAATCCCATACTGCTTTGCACATGTCAGAGATCGCAATATTTGCAAAAAGGTCCATGGTCTAAAAATAAAATCCAGGATTTTATTTTTATAACCTATTTTATAATGAAGATTTGAGCAAACAAACATGATTCTACACATTTCTGATAAATAAAGTGCCAACTTACTTTTTATAAAATGCATTTTTACGGGTGGGGGAGTGGATTAGAGCTGGCAGCTACCACATTTACTCTTGTGAATGGGAAAATTAATTTTTACCAGAGTTATTTTTTGACATGGCCCAAAACAAATAATTTAAATTTTGATTTAAAACCGATTAACAAAAGTGTATTAAGGCTGAGCAGTAAAAGTGACACACACTGCCAAAAATTGAGGTTTTTTTCTTGTTAACATGTCTGTAACATGTTTTTATGACTTACAACAAGACATATCAAGACTGAAATCACTCAAATGTCTCATCTCTTTTTTGCTTTAAAATTTCACTTAAGTCCCACCCTCTGCAAAAAGGCAAGTTGAAATGGAGCATTTTTGGTGATGTGACTCCATGAAGCTGGCACATGGATAGTGTTGAGCCAATCAGGACTCTCTGGCCTAAATGAAGTTATTCTCCAGGATAGATAGCATTTTTTAACAAATTGCTTTGACAACTTGACCCAAATTAAGATGGGTTTTACCATTAAACTGCTTTTAAGGACCTTGTGGTATGTGGTTGGGCCTAGTAATCACCGATCCTGGTGTTTGAAGGAGGGGAGGAGTAAAAAGATTTTAAGGTATACTCTATCAGCTACACACGTGGACAAAATTGTTGGTACCCCTCTGTTAATGAAAGAAAAACCCACAATGGTCACAGAAATAACTTGAATCGGACAAAAGTGGTAATAAATAAAAAGTCTATGAAAATTAACCAATGAAAATCAGACAATGCTTTTGAATTGTGGTTCACCAGAATTATTTTAAAAAACAAACTCATGAAACAGGCCTGGACTAAAATGATGGTACCCTTAACTTAATATTTTGTTGCACAACCTTTTGAGGCAATCACTGCAATCAAACGATTTCTGTAACTGTCAATGAGACTTCTGCACCTCTCAGCAGGTATTTTGGCCCACTCCTCATGAGCAAACTGCTCCAGTTGTCTCAGGTTTGAAGGGTGCCTTCTCCAGACGGCATGTTTCAGCTCCTTCCACAGATGTTCAATAGGATTTAGATCAGGGCTCATAGAAGGCCACTTTAGAATAGTCCAATGTTTGGCTCTTAGCCATTCTTGGGTGTTTTTAGCTGTGTGTTTTGGGTCATTATCCTGTTGCAAGACCCATGACCTGCGACTGAGACCAAGCTGTCTGACACTGGGCAGCACATTTCTCTCTAGAATACCTTGATAGTCTTGAGATTTCATTGTACCCTGCACAGATTCAAGACACCCTGTGCCAGATGCAGCAAAGCAGCCCCAGAACATAACAGAACCTCCTCCATGTTTCACAGTAGGGACAGTGTTCTTTTCTTGGTATGCTTCATTTTTGCATCTGTGAACATAGCGCTGATGTGTCTTGCCAAAAAGTTCCAGTTCTGTCCCGTCTGTCCATAGGACATTCTCCCAGAAGCTTTGTGGCTTGTCAACATGCAGTTTGGCAAATTCCAGTTTGGCTTTTTTATGATTTGTTTTCAACAGTGGTGTCCTCCTTGGTCGTCTCCCATGAAGTCCACTTTGGCTCAAACAACGACGGATGGTGCGATCTGACACTGATGTACCTTGACCTTGGAGTTCACCATGAATGTGTTTAGAGGTTGTTCTGGACTCTTTTGTTACCATTCGTATTATCCGTCTCCTCCTGCGGCCACGTCCAGGGAGGTTGGCTACAATCCCGTGGATCTTAAATTTCTGAATAATATGTGCAACTGTAGTCACAGGAACATCAAGCTGCTTGGAGATGGTCTTATAGCCTTTACCTTTAACATGCTTGTCTATAATTTTCTTTCTAATCTCCTGAGACAACTCTCTCTTTTGCTTCCTCTGGTCCATGTTTAGTGCAGTACACACCGTGTCAACAAACAGCACAGTGACTACTTGTCACCCTTTAAAATAGGCCGACTGACTGATTACAAGTTTGTAGACACCTGTGATGTTAATTAGAGGATACATCTTGGTTGAACATGTCCCTATGGTCACATTATTTTCAATCTTTTCTAGGGGTACCATCATTTTTGTCCAGGCCTGTTTCATGAGTTTGTTTTTTAAAGTAATTCTGTTGAACCACAATTCAAAAGCATTGTCTGATTTTCATTGGTTAATTTTCATAGAATTTTTATTTATTACCACTTTTGTCCGATTCAAGTTATTTCTGTGACCATTGTGGGTTTTTCTTTCATTAACAGAGCGGTACCAACAATTTTGTCCACGGCTGTACTTGTCTGTACAAAGGGTAGGTGTATATAATATCTTCATCCCACACCTTTTCAGTCATTAACGGATGCAGTTAATGGGTTGAGTTAATCTGATGTTGATGTGAACAAAATCAAAAATATAAATAGTTATACATTTACATTTTGGCATAATGGACAGAAGCCAAGATAATACAGTAAATATTTGAATAACAGTAACGTCAATATTTCTTGGCATTCAGTTCACTTTATTTATATAGCACCTTTCAAGCACATGTGCAACCCAAGATGCTTTACAGAACCATAGTCAAACAGAAACATAAAAACACAAAAATGTAAGGGTTAAAATATTCAAAAATATGAAGGCAAGAAAGGAATTGATTAAAACAACTACAAGACAATAAAATCAAAGTGAGAGTCAAAATTCCACGAATTGGAAATCAGTGAAAATAACAACAACAGCATTACTAATAATAACAATAAAGCCAATTGCAAGCTCTATCCAAAAGAAAAGTTCTGAGCTTGCTCTAAAAAGAGCGAGTATCAGCATCCCGTAGCCAGGCAGGGAACTGGCTCCACAGGAGAGGGGCCTGACGGCTGAAGGCTCTGCCTCCAAATTTACTTTTAAAAAATCTGGGAACCACAAGTAAGTCTGCATTCTGAGAGCAAAGAGGTCTTGAAAGGTAATATGGAACAATATGAGGTCTTTAAGGTAGGAAGGGGCTTGGTCACTGAGGGCTTTATAAGTAATGAGAAGAATTTTAAATTCTATCCTAAATTTAATGCGGAGCCAATGTGAAGAGGATAAGATGGGGGAAATGTGATCTCTCTTAGTAGCACCTGTCAGTACTCTGGCAGCAGCATTTTGAATCAACTGAAGAAATTTGAGGGAATCGTTTGGACACCCCAGCCAACAGGGCATTGCAGTAGTCTAACCTAGATGTAACAAATGCATGGACCAATTTTTCAGCATCAGTTTGAGACAGGATGTTCCTGATTTTTGCAATATTCCGCAGATGAAAGAAAGCAGCTCTAGACATCTGTTTAAAGTGTGAATTAAAAGACAAATCCTTGTCAAAAATTACTCCAAGGTTCCTCACAGTAGTACTGGATGCCAAGGTAAAGCCATCCAGTGTAACTATGTGGTTATACAGGGAATCTCCCGACTTTTTTAGGGCCAAAAATAATTACCTCAGTTTTGCTTGAATTTAACATAAAGAAGTTACAAGTCATCCAGGCCTTTGTCTTCAAGGAATGCCTATAATTTCACTAACTGATGAGTGTGTTTAGTGTCCATGGCTAAATAGATCTGCAGATCATCGGCATAACAGTGAAAATTCATATTGTGTTTTCTGATAATAGTGCCCAGTGGAAGCATATATAAGGTAAACAAAACTGGTCCAAGACCAGAACCCTGAGGAACACCATAGTTAACTTGAGAAAGTGTGGACGACAAATCATTTACATGCACAAACTAGAATCTGATAAATATGATTTAAACGAGGCCAAAGAAGTTCTCTTGATCCCAATGATGTGTTCAAGTCTATGTAGCCAAATTGTATGGTCAGTGGTGTCAAATGCAGCACTGAGATCTAACGGGATGAGCACAGAGACAAGTCCATTGTCAGAGGCAATAAGGAGGTCATTTGTAACTTTGACTAAAGCCGTTTCTGTACTGTGGTGTATTCTATAGCCAGACTGAAATTCTTCATACAATCCATTGTTCTGCAAATGGGCAATTAATTGTTTTAAAACAACATTTTCAAGGATTTTGGACATGAAAGGAAGGTTTGAAATGGGCCTATAATTGGCTAAAACATCGGGATCAAGAGTAGACTTTTTAAGCAATGGTTTAATTATGGCTAACTTAAAGGCATGAGGTATATAATGTTAATAGAGACAGATTAATCAGCTCAAGTATGGAGGTGTTAATAACGGGCAAGACTTAACCAGTCTTGTAGGAATGGGATCCAACTAACTTTTAGATGGTTTAGAGACAGCAAATAACGGACATTAACTCAAGCAGATCAATGGGATGAAAACAGTCTAAATAAGAGTCTAACTTTGGCATTTCTGCAGTCAGAACATCAGAAAAGAGCGCTGTACTGATAATGAGATGAAAAAGACTAATCTTTTCTGTAATGGCTACAACCTTATTAGTAAAGAAGTTCATGAAGTCATTGCAGCTCAGTGATGAGGGACTACGTTGTTCAACAGTACTGTGATTCTTGGTCAGTCTGGCAACAGTCTTCAAAAGGAATTTGGGGTGGTTTTTATTCTCTTCAATTAGCAGTGAATAGTATCTAGTTCTAACTGCGTATGGCACTTTTGTATGTAATAAAAGAATTTTTCCAGGCTAAAAAACATTCGCTTGATTTAATGGCACACTATTTCCCTTCCAGTTTCCTTGAAGTTTGTTTTAAGGCATGCAATAGATCACTGTACCAGGGTGTAAATCTAATCTGAAAACACTTTTCTCTGTAGTGGGGCAATAATATCAAGAGTCACTCGTAAAATGGCTGCAACACTGTACACCAAACCATCTATTTGAAAGGGAGTAAAGTTTGAAAAGTTTTCATCAACATAAATAAAACATCTAGGGAGTAATGAGGATAGTGATTCCTTAAATCTTATCACAGCACTGTCAGAAAGAAACCTGTGGTACTGGATATTTTTATGAAATTCTGTGAAGCCAGTGATCATAATTTCAAATGTTATTAATGAATGATCAGACAAGAGGGTAGTGAGGCAATATTACCAATTTTTCTATCTCAATGCCATAACTCAAGACAAGGTCAAGTATATAATTATGACAGTGAGTGGGGTTTTATTACCATACCAGAGAGTTCAGACAAAAATTCTGAGTAATGGCCAGGTGGACGATACAATATGACAAACAGAAAAGGTTTATGGGTCTTTGCAAGAGAATAAGAGAGGCAGAGTGTGAGGCTTTCAAAGGATGTGCAATTATTTTTACCTTTAGCGATGACTGAAATATTTGAATTTATGATGGCAGCCACGTCCCCTCCACGGCCAGTGCTACAAGCAATTTGAAAACTGATGTAACCACCGATGTAGATTCATTCATTGAAACAAAATCATCCTGATGGAGCCAGGAGAGTGATCTTGTACTCAGAAATCCACATTGGATTTTCATTGGTGGGGATGGAGGTAAATAATTATGGGACTGAATGTTTATTCTGATGAGGTTATAAAAGCACATGCCTAACTGTTTTTAAGGGAAGTTTGCGGGGATGTCTGGCAGATATTACAACAGGAATGTAATAATTGTCATCTGACACGACAAGAAGTTTTTTTTTTTTTACAATTTGCTTAAAAAAACCTAAAAGTTCAACATGAAAAACTGAACCACGGCAACCGTTAGCTAGATCTTGTTTTCTTTAGCTTCACTATGAAAATCAACGATTGAATTCTTACCTTGCTATGACTGGACGAATACGAACACAGACTTTAACAGCGTTCTCCTCGCTCATTTTGTCTCAACTGACCGTAACCAAACTCTTCCTTTGAGCGAAGGGGCCGTTTAAATTTTGACTCTCTAAAAATCGATTGGTCCGCGTCATCACGTGACTCACGCACGTCTTTTTTGTTGGTGGATGAGATTACCAAATATATGCATCTGCCCCACCTGCTGGACTGGAGTAGATCACTAGACTGGTCCGTGACGAATCCGTGCCTGTTCTTCATGCATACAAAAACATGTTAAAACTATCGTGAATTTAGGGCCGATTATGATACTACCATCAGGTTGAGTTATTTAAATCATGATCAGACTTAAATATATATAAATATTGTGGAGAGTACAAATAACGGAGCCAGACTTGCGCAGCAGACGACTTTACTCACTCTCCTTTCAGTCATACACAGAAAAGACTTTTCACAATAAACCAGGGTCTCTCCTTTTATATCATCCCTCCATCTCCCATCTACATGAAATCTCGCATCACAATACATTAAACCATTCTCCCCCCACTGTCCCCCAGCTACTCCTTCCTGCTGCATTATGGAAGTCAGGCATACCTGTCAAGGCATACCTCATGCCTCCCTTATTGGGGGGGCTTTCACACCTGTACTAAGTACTTAAAAACTGTATTTATCGGCAGATGAAAGAAAACTGAAAGACAAAAAAAACAACAAAAAAAACCAAACAACAACAATTGTAACATGAACTATTTCAAACATATTTATTCAAATGTACACTTATATGGACACAATCTTGAGCCATAACTTTTTGGTAATGTGAAAATAATAAGCCAAGTAGCACAAAAAAATAAAATAAATAAACTTAAAAAAATGATAATATTAAAAATAAATAAAAATAAATAAAAAAACAATATTTTTCAAATTTACATTAGCACATGGTAGATTGCTTAATTTGAAAGTACACAATAAGAATAATTCTGAATATAGTTCTTAATTGTCAGCTAGATATATACACTTGGAATTAAAGAGTTTTTAATTGTCAGCTTTGTTACACTAATTTTTTCCGGGATTTTCCGGTTCTGGCGGCAAACGAGTTGGCTGCCTTTTGCAACAGCGGCTCAATTCTGAGTCTTTTTATCTTCCTTCTTCTTTCTGATCCGGTGATAACTTTCTGATCCGGCACACCTTTCACTCTATATATATAAGAAAAAAACTTCTCACAGATTCAGGACTATTTAAAACAGCTAAACAGAAAATTCACAGCTATAGCAGTCTCCGAAACCTGGCTTAATGAAGACCAGGCTCCCCTGATGGCAATAGAGGGATATCAGATGTTTAACATTAACAGATCTCAAAAAAAGGGTGGTGGTGTTGCACTGTATATTGATGACCTATATAGATGTAAGCTTGTAAATGAAATGTCCTCAGCACTACCAGGGATTCTGGAATGTGTTACTGTTGAGATTGACCTAGACAAAACAAAAAATCTAATCATAAGCTGCATATACAGAACGCCGGGAACTTGCATTGAGACATTCAGAGATAAATTAGTCGAGCTGTACAATAATATTACTAGTAAGAAAATGGTAGCAATTTGTGGAGATTTCAATATTGATCTACTTAATCCACATCAACAAAATGTAGTTACAGAGTTCATGAACTCTATGTACAGCATGAGTCTATATCCCACAATAACACATCCCAGTAGAATCACAGCTCACTCTGCTACACTTATTGACAACCTGTTTGTCAATGTTCTCGACAAGAAAATAGAAAGTGGATTATTGATAAATGATATAAGCGACCACTTGCCAATCTTTGCACTTATCCATGGCCACACGGGGCCCAACCCAGAAAAAATCTCAAAATCGTTCAGACACAAATCACCAAACGCAATCAGTTCTTTTAAAGAGGACTTGCTGAAGCAAGACTGGACAGAAGTCTATGTATCAGATGTAAATGAAGCCTATGACACATTTATAAACATTGTAACCACTCTTTATGAAAAAAACTGCCCATTAGTTAAAAAAAGCTTAAACACAAATTTACTGACAAACCATGGCTAACCAAAGGACTACAAAAGGCGTGTAAAAAGAAAAATTTATTATATAAAGCTTTCATAAAGAAAAGGACAAAAGAAGCAGAGCAGCGGTATAAAACATACAAAAATAAGTTAACATATATAATAAGATGTAGTAAAAGAGACTGTTACAGTAAAGAACTGGAAAAAAACAAAGACAATATTAAAAATACATGGACAATAATCAACAGTATCCTTGGAAATAAAAGCAGAAATACCAGCTACCCAACTAACATTCCAAAAAATAATAAATCGACTCCGAATGTGAATATAGCTTCACCTGCAGATGAATTTAATAATTTTTTTGTTAACATTGGACCTAAACTGGCCCGAGAAATACCCACTACGGTGCCAACAGGTGATTCAATATGCAATAACACTGCTGTAAAAGACACCATCTTCATAAAGAACACAGACGAAAGAGAGGTCATTGAAATTGTTAAATCGTTCAAAAGTAAAACATCTACTGACTGCGATGGTATTGATATGCTACTAGTCAAAACTGTTATCGAATGCATAGCGAAACCACTGACGTATATCTGTAACCTGTCTCTCCAATCAGGTATATTTCCCAATGCAATGAAAATAGCTAAAGTAATTCCGATTTACAAGACAGGCGACAGAGGGGAACTCTCCAACTACAGACCAATTTCACTATTACCGCAATTTTCCAAGATACTTGAAAAAATATTCTATGAGAGAATTGACAACTTCATACTAAAGAATGATTTATTGCGTGAGCAGCAATATGGGTTCAGACACAAAAGGACAACAGCATATGCCTTAATGGAATTTACAGAAAAAATATCAACAGCCATTGAAAATAAAGAGTATTCAGTTGGAGTATTCCTGGATCTTAAAAAAGCATTTGATACAGTAGATCACAATCTATTATTAAAGAAACTACAAAATTGTGGTATTAGAGGGGTAGCACTGTCCTGGTTAAGAAGTTACTTAAAGAATAGATATCAGTTTGTATGTGTTAACAACAAAAACTCAGAGCTACTGAAGGTCACCTGTGGAGTCCCACAGGGTTCAGTTTTGGGACCATTATTATTCAATATGTATATAAATGATATATGTAAAGTTTCAGAAAAAATGGACTTAATATTGTTTGCTGATGACACTAACCTGCTATGCAGTGGAAACAATTTGGAACAACTTCTGGATACACTCGGAAAGGAATTAGGAAAACTGAAACTGTGGTTTGATTCAAACAAATTAACGCTCAATTTAAGCAAGACAAAATTTATAGTCTTTAACAACCATCACAACTACCCAGTACCCAAACTCAGTGTAAATGGTGTAGAGATTGAAAGGGTATCCGAAACTAAATTCCTTGGAGTAATAATTGACAACAAACTGTGTTGGAAGCCACATATTAATTATATAAAAGGTAAAGTATCCAAATCAATTGCAATATTACACAGAGTGAAAAATTTGCTGAATCAACCCACACTATACACCTTGTATCATTCATTAATACTCCCATACATGACATATTGTAATGAAGTATGGGGAAATACATATAAAACAAACATATATCCACTCTTTATGCTTCAAAAGAGAGCTATTAGAATAATCAACAAAGCAGCTTACAGGGAACCAACAAACCCACTTTTTCTTAAACAAAAAACTCTCAAGTTGAAAGATCTGATCGACTTTAAAACCGCAATAATAATGTTCAAAGTGAAGAATCTATCACTGCCCGCAAATATCCAAAAGTTGTTCCAAACAAGGGAGAAACGATATCACTTCAGAGGAACATGTATATTTCAAAAGCCTACAGTGAGAACAACTACCAAGCAACACTGTATTTCAGTGCAAGGTGTCAGATTATGGAACGATTTTGGACCTGAATTAAAATCATGTACAAAGCTTGGACAATTTAAACAAAAACTAAAGGAAGAAATACTCCAAACATATTTACAAGACGACATGTAAACTCACATAAGGATTGACATTTCCAGCCTGTGTTGTGTTATAGCTTAGTTTTTCTTTTTTCTCTGTGACACTATGTCTTAGATTTGTTTTCGAATAGTAACCGCTTAACTTAGACTAGCTCAGTTTTCTTTTTCTCTCAGTCATATTTTGTCTTTGTCACCATGGGTTGAGATGCCGTCTCGGCACTGAGCCCATGTTTTCCCTCATCCCTGCCTCCCATTGAGCAGCGTCTCAGCTGGCCCCCAGCTGGCAGCATTATGGACGGCTGGGGCCAATTAGTCTTCATCAGCTGGGGCGCTGCCAATGAGGATAAATAGGAGCAGCCTCGATGACTCGGGGCTGCGACATAAGCACTGCTAGGCTGAAGCCCCTTCGTCTGGTGTCAGCCTCAACTCCCCTTGCAGCATTCCTGTGTTTGTATCCCGCTGTGAGGATGTACGTCTTGCTACCCCCACGTCCGGTACGAGCTGCTTACCTCTGCGCTGTGCAACCTGTGAGTGTACCTCTGCATGAGTATCTGTGCTCTCCTCATCCCTTATCCCTTACCCAAAATAAACCATCTCGACTCACTGGCTTGTCCCTGGCTCTGATTGCCCGGCTCCCTAGAGCCGGATATGACAGTATGTCGCAGCCAGAAGAGTTGCCGGCGGCCGTGAGTCGCTGTGGAAATGTACCTTTCTGTCCGGGTGTCAGCGCTGCTAGCATGCCGTTTCCCAGGAGTCACTTCCGGCGCCAGGGCGACGAGCTAAGGTCCATCTCGGAGGCTGTCGACGGGACATTCTTCACCCTGCACGACGCCTCCAACGCGAGACGCTGGCATCCGGGCCGTGCTGAGGAACTCCTGGACTGTCACCCTCACTCTCTGTACCATCTGGAGGACAGTGCCAGGATAGACGTTGCAGGTACACAGCGAGAGAAGCTCCACGGGGTGGATGGAAATCCCGGCAGGGAGTCGAAGTGGGCGACGTCTTTCCCCGCTTCGGAGTCCCGTTCCTGCCGCCATTCCAGTCCGGGAGTTCGCGCCAACCAGAGGACTTCCCCCGACCTGCGCCACGTCACTCGGGATTCCCTTCTAGGAGCCGCAGCTGACAGCAGTTATGTCCGGGGTCGAGTGGCTGTCGCGAGCTCTACTGTGTTTCCTGTCACCACCTTCAGGCATGTGGCGGCGGCAGTGAGATTGATGGTGAGGACTTCAGGGCTACGAAGCTTTCCCGTGCTCGACGCCTTCCTCGTCTCGATCTCCGATCTGGAGCGGCGAATCCTGGGTTTCCCCCTCGCTTCGTCCCCTGGGAGTAGTCGTCATCACATCGCCGAGTCACCTCTGCACGAACCTCGTCCGGATCCAGTTCTGGGTCATCGTCAGGACCGTTCCTCCCACGCAGCTGTCATCCCTTCGCCTCGTCAGTGTGGAGATCCTACAGCCTCGTCCCCTGAGCCTCGTTCCCCCGCTGTCATTCCTGGACATTCGGGCTGGCTCACCCCGGCTGTTTCCCCCTCCTCCTCGACGCGCTTCCTGACCGCTGTGTGTGCCTGGAATCCCGGCCTGGTGAGCTCTCTGCTGGAGACAACGCGAGCGATCCTCAGACGAATTCCCGGGGGGTCCTCCGTTATCGCCGGGCGGGGAGAGGAAGAAGCAGATTCCACTACAGCAGGCGATACTCAACCTCCAGGGGGCAGGCAAGTCATTGTTTTTTCACACCTGCTTAATGATTTGCTCTGTCACATCCCTGGAGGAGAAGTTCAGGGTTCGCAGCTCCCTGAACTCTCCCCACCTGCTGTAACCTGTTTTCCTAATCCCGCATCCTCTGTGTCTCTCTCCGCCGAGCGGTCCCCGGCTCCGGGTCAACGTGGTGGGATATGGAGAGGGCCTGTGGTTCCGCAGCTACATTGCGGACGGAGGAGGGGGACTGACTGCTGCGTGGAGTCTACGCTGACGACTGAGCGTCCCTGGGTCTCCACGGAGGAGCGGTTCGGTCCAGCGGGACGAGATTCTTCTGGCTTCACGCCGAGTGGGTCGTCGGCGGGGTTACCTGAGCTGGAGGGATCTCAAGCTGCGCTGACCATCGTGCTGGCTGCGGGGCCCGACGCGGCTAGATGGGAGCCTGACAACGACCTCCTGACGACGGATCCTGGATCTTCGCAGTCCTGGACGGCGTCAGAACCCGAGATCAGGCGAGTGCTCTCCTTTCTTTTCTCTCTTTTTATCTTTGAGCACTTCAGCCTATCTCCAGGGGAGACGAGCAGGGTGCAGCCGCCCGCTGCGTCTGAGCTCGTCTCGCCGGGTTCTGGCGCTGCCGGTGATCCTGATCCCGGTTCTGTTTTCTCTTCTGAGCCTTCTTCCAGGGTCACCGGCGAGGAGTTGCTGTTCCTCGTGGTGCTGGAGGGTCCGGGTTCAACGTTGGAGGTCGGTTCTGGTGCAGTGTCCAACGTGGGTTCGCCCGAGACCCAATCGGGGTCCAACGTGGGTTCGCCTGAGGCCCGATCGGGGTCCGACGTGGGTGCTGCCCCAGTATTGTCCAGGTCCGGTGAGGAGGTGGCCGTTTCCCTGAGGCCCGCCGCCCTCGTCATCGGCTCTCCCCTGAGCCTCTTCCACCGGGATCCGCTCTGACCCTTCGTCCGTCTCAACGGTCCTGGTGGTTGAGTGATGCGGGTCGACGACCCGACCCGCAAAACTTTCGGTTCGGCGATCTGGTTTCCCCCCACTGGTCTGTGTTTGCCTTTGGGCGGCCTGGTTCGGCAGCCGTTGGACTGGATTCCTGGGATCTGGGTCCAGAGTTCGCCGTCCGAACATTTCTCTTCCCCTGATTCGCCAGCTGGACAATGGGCGGGGAGATCTCCGGAGCCATCTCGGCTATTTTTGGACTCTGCCTGCCATACACCTCGGGTGTCACTTTTTCTTTTATCGTTATTAAGGTCACTTGGGTGTAATGTCTGTCCTGTTGGTGGATGTGTATTTATAGTGCTGTGCGTTTTCCTTCCCTCGTACCCAGCATTTTATTTTTTGTACCATGTTTTTAGTCTCGTTTTTGCATTGTAGAGTTATGTTTTGTTCCCTTTCAGACCATACTCTGCAGTTGCCCATTCATTCCAGTCACTTTCATTTCTTTAGGTGACTGTGGGTATTTATATATTCATGTGTGTGGGTTTTTCTTTGCCTGCACTCAGTATTTCTTTTTTATGCCCTGTTGGTTCATTATAGAGTCATGTGCCTTGTTTTCCGTAACACCATGCTCTGTAATTGTCCATTTGTTCCAGTCACCCTCACTTTTCTTGGTGACTGTGTGTATGTACTTATATTGGTGCTGTGTATTGTGTTTTCCCTTTATTTGACCATACTCAGCATTTTTTGCCCTGTACCTTTTTGGTGGTTCTTTTTTTTTTTTTTCTTGCTCTGGGTCACGCATGGTTGGTACTCTCTGGGTAGTATGTAACCGGCGTGCTGACCCAGTTCTTCTCCCCATCTGTACCTGGGTTAATTGTTCTGTTGTCAGTATTGTATTTGGGTTTTTCTTTCCCGCTACCCTACATTGCCCCATTGGTGTTGTCCTTCCCTTGGCTTCTTCCCCTCCGGTCCGCCTCCCTTCCTCCCACCCTAGGTGGGGGGGGGGGGGGGGGCTGGGATGTTCCTGGTCGTTCAGGAGCCCGACCTTGAGGGAGGGGCTCTGTCACCATGGGTTGAGATGCCGTCTCGGCACTGAGCCCATGTTTTCCCTCATCCCTGCCTCCCATTGAGCAGCGTCTCAGCTGGCCCCCAGCTGGCAGCATTATGGACGGCTGGGGCCAATTAGTCTTCATCAGCTGGGGCGCTGCCAATGAGGATAAATAGGAGCAGCCTCGATGACTCGGGGCTGCGACATAAGCACTGCTAGGCTGAAGCCCCTTCGTCTGGTGTCAGCCTCAACTCCCCTTGCAGCATTCCTGTGTTTGTATCCCGCTGTGAGGATGTACGTCTTGCTACCCCCACGTCCGGTACGAGCTGCTTACCTCTGCGCTGTGCAACCTGTGAGTGTACCTCTGCATGAGTATCTGTGCTCTCCTCATCCCTTATCCCTTACCCAAAATAAACCATCTCGACTCACTGGCTTGTCCCTGGCTCTGATTGCCCGGCTCCCTAGAGCCGGATATGACAGTCTTAGCCTTGTTTTAAATTGTAATCGCTCTTGTCTTGTTTTCTCTTTTTTCTCCTTTGAATTCTTGGATGGAATATGGGTGGGCAATATAAGCTGCGGCCTCAGCCATCACCCATTTCGGATAACTCACGTGGAATTGTATAGTAGAAGGAGTCTTTGTCTAATTTGACCTTGTTGTTATATTATACAGTTTCTTTTAACCTGTAATGTACTATCCGAAATAAATAAATTCATTCATTCATTCATTCATTCATATATCACGGACACACAGTTATCGCCCCAAAGGTCTCCCGAGTCGGCGGACGGAGCCTCTGTTTACAGCAGGAGACGATACAGCAGGGAAGAGCTAGCTAGCACTCAACCGCCACCCGGTGCTAACGGAGAAACTCGACATACCGGGAGAACTGAAGTGAAAACGACGTGGGTGCCGGGCTGGAGTTTAGGCGGCGTGCAAGAAACTAATATAAGACAGAATAATAAAGAGCGATGGCAAGAACCAAGCAGACTGCCTGTAAATCTACTGGAGGAAAAGCCCCCAGGAAGCAGCTGGCCACCAAGGCTGCTCGGAAAAGCGCTCCGGCCACCGGCGGAGTGAAGAAGCCTCACCGTTACAGGCCCGGTACCGTGGATCTGAGAGAGATCCGTCGCTACCAGAAATCCACGGAGCTGCTCATCCGTAAGCTGCCCTTCCAGCGCCTGGTGAGGGAGATTACTCAGGACTTCAAAACCGACCTGTGCTTCCAGAGCTCCGCCGTCATGGCTCTGCAGGAGGCCAGCGAGGCCTACCTGGTGGGTCTCTTCGAGGACACCAACCTGTGCGCCATCCAAGCCAAGAGGGTCACCATCATGCCCAAAGACATCCAGCTGGCCCGCCGCATCCGCGGAGAGAGAGCTTAGACTTTCTGCTGCACATCCACCAACCACAATGCTCCGTGCTGTGTCTATATATATATATATATATAGTATATATATATATATATATATACAGTATATATATAT
Organism: Pholidichthys leucotaenia; assembly: GCA_020510985.1. NCBI lineage: Eukaryota > Metazoa > Chordata > Actinopteri > Cichliformes > Pholidichthyidae > Pholidichthys > Pholidichthys leucotaenia. Next base: position 196,393,321 of record CM035844.1, on the reverse strand, counting down.
ATATATATATATATATATATGAGGCAGATGATAAAATAAAGGCAGCGATGCTGAGGTTTTAAGCAGAGTTTATTGAATCATACCGCCGTCATGAGCTCCGCTCCCGGCGCCGTGCATGCGCGCCGGGAGCGAGCCCAAGCGGCTCTCAGAGAAGGAGGACACAAAGTCTGTGTCCAGCAGCAGCAGTTGCAGAATCAGAATGAGAGAGTTTGAGTTACAGAGTTGCAGCATATATACCCAACTACAACAATACATTAAAGAGCATTCCCCCAGCAGTTGGTATGATCAAAGAGATAACAGAACAGGCATGAGACATTTGCATTTGAGAGACATATTGATCTCGGTCCCTAGGTCACAGTAAGGACAGGACACATGAACACAATGCATGAAAGGCAACATTAACATCACAGAAGTGAGCCAGAATAAACGGGGCTGCCTGTAGACATTAATACACATTTCACTGTTCTGTTAATTGCTCTAGCCGAGCGCTGTGTCTGTCCAGTCTGTTTGTGGGGGTTTACACCAAACCGCCACATATATATATATATATATATATATATATATATATATATACTGTATATATTAATATGTACATATGTATACTAGCTGCTCTTGTTTTTTCTTGCCTTCTGATTGTTGCTCTGAGTGTTGCAATCCTGGAATTTCCCCATTGTGGGACTAATAAAGGCTTATCTTATCTTATCTTATCTAATGCACTTGGATGAACTTGGTTAGGTGCGCTCAATTACGCCAGGCATCGAATTACTGTTCAGTTGATTTTAGGTTCTCTTGTGGAGGAACAAAATAAGTGCAGGCGGACACAGCGAACTGAAGTTTAAAAGAGTGCTTTATTCATCCTCCATCACGAGGCTCACTCAGCGCTGTGTGCTGGAGCGAGCCCTGCGTCTCAAAGTCAGCAACAAACAATGCGAGTGATCAAAAAGAGAGAGAGCAAGAGATATGCAGTCAACTTATATACCCAGCTCAGACAATGCATGCATGGCACATTAGCATCACAGTATACAGCAGGAAAGCATGGACATTTGCATTAGAGTCACACATATCAGCCGCAGGATTACTGGCGCCGGGATTCCTCTCTGCTCCGGAGCTGCAGGACGAAAGAGGATGCGAGGCGCATCTGCATAATGATCAGTCCATACCTCTCACTGTTCTGATAATTGCTCACGCTGAGCGCTCTGCCAGCCCCGTATGCTGTGGGGGTCACACACGAGGTGTTCCTCTACACTCTCAATAATTTTTTTTCCCGTATATTTTTCTTTTTGGCGTACAGAAATGGCAATACGCCCGTATTTGCTAAAATTGCATTTTCCCCATATTAAAATACGGCGAAACCGTATCACTTGACAGGTATGGTCAGGTTATTTCGCACCTCAGACAGAGACAATGAATACACATGGGAGAACAACGCCCAAGAGGGTGAGAAGGGGTTGAATGAAGTGTAGTGTAAATATCATGCTGTGTATGAGGAAGTGTCTTGAAGCTTGTGAAGGTGACTTGTTATATAGAGAGGAGTGCTTGCTGTAACCAGTCATTCTGTTCTGTGCTTGTGAGATGTGAGTGTGTAATAAATCGTCTGACATGAAGCTGCCTCTTCATTTACACGCTCCACACTAGTGACCCAAGACGTATTATGGAACACGAGGCGAAAACCCCGGAGCTGGCCCGGTTGGGAAGCCCCAGAGACGCAGCAGCCATTCCACAGACAGCCAGGACTGGAACCCCCAGCAACACGTGTGCAGTTTCAGTCAAGCTACCAGATTTCTGGCAGTACAACCCGCGCTCTTGGTTCCACCACACCGAGGCCCAGTTCGCCGTCCGGGGAGTAACGGCAGACGACACAAAGTTCTACCATGTGGTAGCAGTGCTGGACTACCCACACAGCCCAGCAGGTAGCGAGCCTGCTCGATCAGCCACCAGCCAGCAACAAATATGAGGCGCTCAAGGCTGCGCTGACCCGGCGCTACACGCTCTCGGAATGTGAGGGAGCGGAGAGGCTCTTGACGCGGACCGAGTTAGGAGATGGGTCGGCCATAGACCTGATGGAGAAGATACTGGCGTTAATGGGCACGGACGACGGACACTTTCTGTTAGCCCACCTTTTCCTCCAGAACCTTCCAACAGTGGCAAGAGCGGTTCTGGCCAATTCGTCGTTGCTGGCCGCGCGTGACTATCGTGCGCTAGCCCAGGAGGCAGACAGGATCATCCTCACCACCAGGGCGATCACAGTCAACGCGGCAGCGGCGGAGCCCAGCGAGACGACCAGAGGAGGTGAGGAGCCACCGACGGTAGCAGCAGCGGGGGCCAAGGAGCGCCAGAGAGACACGCTCTGTTTCTACCACCGCTGCACGCAGATGTGCGCCACCTTGCCAATTCAAGCGCTCGGGAAAACGCCGAGGCCGGCAGTCGGTAGCAGCTGCGACCCTCGGTGAAGAGAACAAGCTGCTCTACTTGACGGACACGCGCTCGGGGAGGCGTTTCCTCGTGGACACCGGAGCCCAGAAGAGCTTCATCCTGCCGACCGGCTGGCAGGACCTAGCGGCCCCGTGATGTTGGCAGCAAACGGCTCAGAAATTAAGACCTTTGGTGAGAGAACACTGATCTTATCTCTACACGGCCGTACATATGAGTGGACTTTTGTCGTAGCAGCACTGAATTACCATATCCTCGGGGCTGATTTTCTGCGTGCACATGGTTTACTGGTTGATGTTGCTAACAGGCGCCTGGTTAATGCACTGTCCTTTGACTCCCTCCCCTGCATAGCTCGAGTGACCCAGCCAACAGCACAAGCCAACGTCACAGCTCCAGGCGGTAAGTTCCACGCACTGCTCACTCAGTTCCCAGCACTCACGGTCCCGACGTTTTCGGTGGCCATCGCTAAACACGGGGTGGAGCACTTTATCACCACCACCGGACCGCCCGTTTTTGCAAGACCTCGGCGCTTGGACGCAGCTAAACTGGCCATAGCGCGCGAGGAGTTCGCCAACCTGGAAAGGTTGGGCATCATCAGGCGTTCGAACAGCCCGTGGGCATCCCCGCTACACATGGTCCCTAAGGCTGAGGGATCGTGGTGACCGTAAGGTGATTTCCGCAGGTTGAACAACGCCACAGCACACGACCGCTACCCAATTCCCCACATACAGGATTTTTCCGTCCACCTCGCCGGAGCACGCATTTTTTCCAAAATAGACCTGGTCCACAGTTACCATCAAGTCCCAGTGCGCGGGGAGGACATACCCAAAACAGCGGTAATAACTCTGTTCGGTCTATTCGAGTTCCTGCGCATGCCATTCGGGTTAAAAGGCGCGGCACAGACGTTCCAGCGCATGATGGATGCAGTGCTGCGCGATCTCCCGTTTGTGTTTGTCTACCTGGACGATATCCTGGTAGCCAGTGCGTCCGAAGACGAACACGAAACCCACCTCAGGACGGTTTTTCGGAGGTTGGAGGAGCACGGGTTAATAATCAACCCGGCGAAATGCCAGTTTGGCATGATGGAGATTAATTTTTTGGGGCACTGCGTCTCTCCGGAAGGAGCGATCCCGCTGCCTGACAAAGTGCGCGCCGTGGCAGATTTTCCCCGGCCTCAGAGGGTTAGGGCGCTGCAGGAATTTTTGGGGATGGTGAACTTTTATAACCGTTTCCGTCCATGCGCGGCGCAACTCATGCAACCATTGTATGCCACGCTCAAGAGACAGAAACCCGCAGATAGGGTCGAATGGACCCCGGAGCGAGAGCGGGCGTTCTCGGAGGTTAAAGCAGCCCTGGCAAACGCCGCACTGCTGGCGCATCCGGACCCGGCGGCCCGGATAGCGCTCACCACTGATGCTTCAGACGTGGCCATAGGGGCTGTCGTAGAGCAACGCGTCGCGGGGGCTTGGCAGCCGCTTGCTTTTTTCAGCAGAACTTTGCGCGACAGCGAACGTAAATACAGCGCATTCGACAGGGAGTTGCTGGCTCTCCACCTGGCCATACGCCACTTCCAGTTCTGGCTGGAAGGGCGCAGCTTCACCACGTTCGTGGATCACAAGCCACTAACGTTCGCGATGGCCAAGGTTTCAGAACCGTGGTCAGGCCGGCAGCAGAGACAGCTGGCCGCGATCTCAGAGTTTACTACTGATATCCAGCATGTGTCGGGTAAACTGAATGTGGTGGCGGACTGCCTCTCGCGCGCCGTGGTGGCCCCGGTATATGTGGGGATAGATTACGCAGCCATGGCCGCGGAGCAGATTAGCGATGCAGACGTGCGCACGCTCCAGTCTGGACCAATAGGGTTAAGGCTGGAGAGCAGGGTGCTGCAAGACGGCATGCCCCCCCCAATCTGTGATGTCTCCACGCTTGCGTCCGGTGGTCCCGGTCACATGGGCTGCCGCGTGTTTGAGTCGGTTCACACTCTGGCGCACCCAGGAGTGCACACGTCGGTTAAAATGGTGGGAGAGAAATTTGTGTGGCCGAGCCTACGCAAACAAGTAAAAGAGTGGGCTGCAGCCTGCGTGGCGTGCCAACGAGCCAAGGTACACAGACACACGAAGGCTCCCTTGGAGTAGTTTCGGGTACCGGCTAAGAGGTTCGACCATGTTCACGTGGACCTCGTGGGCCCCCTTCCGCCATCACAGGGGTGCACGCACCTCCTGACAGTGATGGACCGCACCACGTGCTGGCCAGAAGCAGTCCCACTGGCGGCAACCACATCCGCAGACTTAGCACGCGCTTTTTTAACAGCACGGGTGGCGCGTTTTGGAGTCCCGTCGGACATTACGTCCGACAGGGGCCCTCAATTTGTTTTCGAACTCTGGTCCGTGATGGCCCGCAGCCTGGGTGTTACAATTCATCGCACAACCGCATACAACCCACAGGCCAATGGGTTATGCAAGCGTTTTCATAGATCACTGAAAGCAGCACTCAGGGCTTCACTGACGGATGCAAACTGGGTGGACAGGTTGCCATGGGTTTTATTGGGGTTACGCTCCGCGCCAAAAGAGGATCTGGAAGCTTCCCCGGCAGAGCTGGTTTTTGCGCAGCCCCTACGGCTGCCTGGGGAATTTCTGCCAGATAATCCTACGCCGGACAGCTGCCCGTCTCAGCTTTTGCAGTGTAGCGCAAACACAGGCACGCTGACGGGCCCAGCCCACCACTGTTTTCCACGTGTTTTCGTGCATAAAACTTTGAAGAACGCGGAGTTCGTGTTCGTCAGACACGACGCCCACCGCCCTCCATTGCGCCCACCCTATGATGGACCATTCAGAGTGTTGGAAACAGGGGATAAGCATTTTGTGCTAGACTTGGGGGGTAGACGGGAGAAAATTGGCATAGACAGACTCAAACCCACCTTTGTAGTGGCGGATGAGCAAGTGCTGTTGGCAAGGGCCCCTCGGCGTGGAAGACCCCAACGGAGAACTCCCCAGGGGAACGGTTCATCAGAGCAGCCACACGGACAGAGCGAACCCCCCCACCACCACCATCACGGCTCACCCGCAGTCGGACACACTCCCAGCAGCCCCCCACCGGCACAGCAGCGCCACGGAGGCAGTAAACCCCAGTTACAGCAGATATGGGAGGAGACTGAAGCCGAAACAGCATGTGGACTGGTATTCTATTGTTCTATCTAAGATGCTGGGGGGGGGGGGCGGTATGGAAGTCAGGTTATTTCGCACCTCAGACAGAGACAATGAATACACAAGGGAGAACAATGCCTAAGAGGGTGAGAGGGGGTTGAATGAAGTATAGTGTAAATATCATGCTGTGTATGAGGAAGTGCCTTGAAGCTTGTGAAGGTGACTTGTTATATAGAGAGGAGTGCTTGCTGTAACCAGTCATTCTGTTCTGTGCTTGTGAGATGTGAGTGTGTAATAAATCGTCTGACATGAAGCTGCCTCTTCATTTACACACTCCACAACATCACCATAATCTCTCCCATCTCAATACCTATTGTCCTCATCTGTTTACTCTCTGCATCCAGTCTGAGATGATTATCCCAGCGTCTACACCGCCCCAGAACCTCAGACCGAGTTTCAATCCTCACGTCCTTTTGGCTTCAGTGTCCTCCCGTATCTGCTGTAACGGGGGTTCTCCACCTCCGCGGCGCTGCTGTGCCGGTGGGAGGCTCCTGGGGGTGTGTCTGTCTGCGGGTGAGCAATGGCGAGGGGGGGGAACATTCGACTTGCCGGTGTGGCTGCTCTGATGAATCGTTTACCTGGGGAGTTCTCCGTGGGGGTCTTCCACGCCGAGGGGCCTGAGCCAACATCACTTGCTCGTCCACCACCACAAAGGTGGGCTTAAGTCTGTCTATACATATTTTCTCCCTACGACCCCCCGAGTCTAACAAAAAATGTTTGTCCCCTGGTTCCAGCACTCTGAATGGGCCATCGTAGGGTGGGCACAATGGGGGGCGGTGGGCATCGGGCCAGACAAACACGAACGCCGCGTTCTTCAAAGTTTTTGGTACAAAAGCGCGTGGAAAACAGTGGTGGGCCGGGCCGGGAATGTGCCTGTGTCTGCGCTATGCTGCAAACGCTGAGATGGGCAGTTGTCCGGAACGGGATTATCTGGCAAAAATTCCCCAGGCAGCCACAGTGGCTGAGAAAAAACAAGCTCCGCCGGGGAAGCCTCCAAATCCTCCTTTGGTGCGGAATGCAACCCCAATAAAACCCACGGCAACCGGTCTACCCAATTTGCATCCATCAGCGAAGCCCTGAGTGCTGCTTTTAGTGACCTATGAAAACGCAGTCGGAAATCAGCGCAGTCGGCATCGATGATTGTCCCCGTTCAGGCTGCTTCCTTCGTTTGTTCGTGTCGTTCATGGTGCGTTTTGGTCCCAGCGTTTTGCTCCGGTGAGGATGAAGAGGTTGCAGGCGTTCTCTGGTCCTCTGGGATCCACACCGTGGTGAGAGGGAGCAGACGGTCATTCTCCCTCGTCAGGTGACCAGTGTGGAGGTAAAAGATCAGGCAAGGAGTGCACCATGAGCGTGCTGAGGCTTTCCCGGTCGGGGTCATCTCTGGGGTGATCGCCTCGTGTTCCATTCTTCGTCAAGGGTCACCAGTGTGGAGGATGTGATAAGTTCAGGCAAGGTACGATGAGCTGAGAGGTTGCAGAGTTTTATTCCTCCATCATCCTGAGACACACTGTAGCGCTGTGTGCTGTGGCTGTGTGTCCTGTGTGTGTGTTGTGTGTGGGCTCTCTGTGTGGCATGTAAAGCAACCTCTTTTATACAGACAAGAGAGAATGCATGGCACATTTGCATATTGATATACATATCAGTCAATACATATCAATCGCGTGATTAACTGGCGCCGGACTTCCTCTCCTTAATCCGGGGATGTATAACAATAGTCATTGTTCTGGTTGTCCCCCTAGGGCAGGGGTGTCCAACCATGTGCCATGGAGAGCCAAGACCCTGCAGGTTTTACCTCCAACCAGTGTCTTCAACAGCAGATTTCAGTGAACTTCTTCCCACTGATTGCTGATAAGTGAAAACACCTGCTGAAGAGACTGGGTAGAAGAGAAAACCTGCAGGGTCTTGGCTCTCCATGGCACATGGTTGGACACCCCTGCCCTAGGGGCTCTCTGTCCGTATGCAAATTGTTCTGCTTCCTGCCCTAGCTGAGTGTGAAGGCTGAATGTCCCTGTAGATTGTGGTGGGTCACCACAATCCTGGAGGAGGGTACTGGGCGGCACAGCGGGATGCCTGTGACAATGGGCGACGTCGAGAGGCTGGTTTCACCTGTTCCCGGATCTCAGCTGAAGTGGGCCAGTGAACAGGGGGCCACACGGCGATGACGGCGTCGGAGTTAAGAGGTCGGGGCCCAACCATCAGGCACGGTAGAACAACGTGCCAAGCAGAGACCCTGCAGGCCGAGCGGGACCCCTCGGGGGGTCAAGGACTGGATTCAGCAGGAGAGGCAACCACTGCAGGTACGGGCTGGTCTATGGTAGGAGGAGCACCAGGGACAGTCACGTGTTGTAGCCATATGGGGGGACGCTCATCTCCAGCTACTAGACGTTTGGAGGGGGCACCCGAACAAGCTGCGGTGTGCCCAGGAGGGAACTGTGGGATGTGGGCCTGGACAAGCGGAGCAGCCGGTCGTGATGAATAAGAGGCGCACTGGTGCTGAAGCAACCTGCTGCAGCCCAGGAGGCTGGCTGCCTCCAGGGGCGGATTGATGACAAGGCGGTCCAGGGGGCCCACAGACTTGTGTTCTCCATCCATTTGTTTATAGGTTAACTGTTGTACATGTGTTTGAATCAGTTATGTGTGTGTCATAAGCTGATTGTTGGTATCTGGTTTAGATGTTGTACATGTGTATATTTTGATATTCATGAAGATTAACTTGATGTTACTGTATGTTTATCTTAGAACACGGCGGTATTTTGTGTTAAGTGGACTTATTTGAAGTACAAGCAGCAGAATAACCCGCTTCGCCTTGTGGGGTGAGGTGGCAGTCTACCCATCTCCCCCTAGTTTTAGTTATTTTGGAATGACTGCGTTAGGCCATTTGTATTGTGTTACATCATTACTTTTAGTGCGTGATTCGGGTTCCAAATTAGGGTGGGTCCGAATTGTGTGTGTTTTGGCTTTTGTGAAGGGGGCGGAGAATGTTGTGTTAGAGTTTGGTCTTTTATTTGTGTGGTACGGGTAGCGGCTCCACCTTCTGGTTCCGCCACCACTCGCAAGACTCCATTGCTGAAGAAAAAGCATGTTGAAGCTCATTTAAAGTTTGCTGCACAACATTGTTTTGAGAAGTTCAGGGGGGAGTATGTAGCTGAGGCATTATGTTTATTATGTTTATTTTTAAGTGAACTTCTTCAAAACTATAGTAAAGTGATAATATTAATAATCTAGTTCATTTTGAGTCAGTGGGGCAAATTTATAATTTAGAAGTTCCGATTTTCCTTGTTGTTAGTGGGTCATTAATTGGTGGGACACAGGAAATGGGCTCATTGCCCATGCAGGGGTTTTCCCAGCAAAAACTGCGTGGACCCTGCACAGACAGGACAAGAGTGTGCTGCTGCTGTATGAGCCCCACTGACTAATCTCTGTCTTTCATAGAATGAGGTGCCAACTGTGAACCCACTGTTGGGAGTTATTTCCCTACACAACACAACACAGACGCAGATAACAGTTTCAAGTCCGCTACACCATCAAAATGTGAGCCATGAGTGCTAGTCTATTCTATCTTTGTATCAGACTGTGGGTTTTGGGTCAAAAGGTCAAAGGTCACGGTTGTGTTATTACTGTGCAACGAGTGAAACTAGGGTCACCAAACTTGGTACACAGGTTCACCTTGTGACCCTGAAGTGTGACTATGGTTTTGGGATTGCAAAGTCAAAGGTCACCATCAAAATGGCTTATAAACTATATCTCAACAACAAAGAAAACTAGGGTCACCAAACTTGCTACACAGGTTTACCTCGGTTCACTGTTCACCTGCAACTATGGGTTGTATACTTTGTTGTATATTCATGGATGATGGGTTTATCATTATTTGGTTCTCCCCCAGTAATTAATCTGAAAAGTTGAACACTGCTCTCCATCAGTTAGTATAGGGATCTTCAAAGAAAATGGAGGTGGGAGATATTGCACTTGCTTCAGAGTGCTCTTGTAATCATTTGATGCAAATTCTGATGAAATATAGACGGGCCAGTGAATGTAAATTCATCAAATGCCTTGTGGCGGGTTGGTGTAACCCCCACAACAGACTGGACAGACACAGCGCTCGGCTAGAGCAGTTAACAGAACAGCAAAATGTGTATTAATGTCTACAGGCAGCCCCGCTTCTTCTGGCTCACTACTGTGATGTTAATGTGCCTTTCATGCATTGTGTTCATGCGTTCTGTCCTTACTGTGACCTAGAGACTGAGATCAATATGTAGATGTGCCTTGTAACCTCTTTGTCTTGCAGCTGGAGCAGAGGCCAGCAATCTGCCTATTGTGATGTATGTCTCTCAAATGCAAATGTCTCATGCCTGTTCTGCAATCTCTTTGATCATACCAACTGCTGGGGAATGCTCTTTTATGTATTGTTGTAGTTGGGTATATATACTGCACTGTAATCCCATGCTCATCCTCTCACTCTCTCTCTTCAACTGCTGCTGCTGGACACACACTCTGTGTCCCCCTCATCTGAGAGCCTGAGGATCCCGCTCCGGTCTGCTCACACTTGCACCGGAGCGGGGATCCTGTGAAGGCGGTATGATTTAATAAACCTGCATAAAACCTTCACCAATGCTGCTTTATTTCATGCCGCTTCACTGGTGACCCCGAAAATGCACACGCTTTGTGCATCGCAACCTTCTGGTCTGGACATCCACGCTGAACCGGTCGAGGGACACAAGACGTCTCCTCCCTCTCGCCGCTCCAACGCACCATGACCTGAAGGCAGAAAAGAACACGTTGACAATGAACGCAGCACCCGGCAGTGATGCTCCGACGACAAGTGAACGCAGCAGCTCCCTTCTGCTTCAGGGAACTCTCCGGACATCACTCACGACCGGGAAAGCCGCAGCAACGTCATGGTGAGATCTGCACGCCTAGATCGGCACATCCACGCTGGACCGGCCGCGCTGGCAGCTCCTCCACACGAGAGCGCACGCACCTCGTCCTTTCTCCACAACGGCGACCTCCACGGCCGACGGAGCACACGTGGACCTGAACGCACCATGACCCATCTGCTGCAACTACAACAGGGATGATTAAGCTCCCTGAAACTGGCTTTTCCTCTCCAGCTGGCCCACCCACGCACGCACATGCACCGGGGAGTTACGAGGACGGCGCACCACGCACGGGACACATACGGCTCCACTGACCGCCTTCCTTCTGCTGCACACTGGCCCTTCAGGCTTGCTCATACACCTGAGGCACTCAGCTTGCTCACTGGATTTTATGGTCTTAGCCACGGCACACAAGGGGAATTCAGCCGTCAGCTTTTCCCACACGCCAAGTCCCTCTGCTTTTGTTCCTTTTTTTTCTTACAGCCGCTCCTGTTTTTCTTCATGGCCACGAGAGGAGTCAGAGACTAATTTTTCTTCTTGTGATCTCTGCAAGTTCAGCGGGACAGCCCCTCGACATTGCGGAACAACAAGCAATTTTTGCGCGGCCAGGACGATTTCACCGCTCCCGGCCGGCACTTACCCCCCCCCCCCCCCCCCCCCCCCCCCCCCGCCTGCACAGAGCTTCTCCTGCTCGCTGCCCAAGCTGCATGATCGAGACCTCGGCCGCCTGCCGAGCCCTCTGGGAGGGAGCGTGTGGTGGGTTGGTGTAACCCCCACAACAGACTGGACAGACACAGCGCTCGGCTACAGCAATTAACAGAACAGTGAAATGTGTGTATTAATGTCTACAGGCAGCCCCGCTTCTTCTGGCTCACTACTGTGATGTTAATGTGCCTTTCATGCATTGTGTTCATGCGTCCTGTCCTTACTGTGACCTAGAGACTGAGATCAATATGTAGATGTGCCTTGTAACCTCTTTGTTTTGCAGCTGGAGCAGAGGCCAGCAATCTGCCTATTGTGATGTATGTCTCTCAAATGCAAATGTCTCATGCCTGTTCTGCAATCTCTTTGATCATACCAACTGCTGGGGAATGCTCTTTTATGTATTGTTGTAGTTGGGTATATATACTGCACTGTAACCCATGCTCACTCTCTCATTCTGATTCCTTCAACTGCTGCTGCTGGACACACACTCTGTGTCCCCTCATCTGAGAGCCTGAGGATCCCGCTCCGGTCTGCTCACACTTGCACCGGAGCGGGGATCCTGTGAAGGCAGTATGATTTAATAAACCTGCATAAAACCTTCACCAACGCTGCTTTATTTCATGCCGCTTCAGCCTCACAATTGACTATCGTGGAATTTCCTGAAAAAAGCTCCAGGGGGTACATACTGTTTTTAATAGGAATTGTGTAAAATACAAAAGACAAACTGCTCAAGAAAGGCTTCCAGAGCATCTTTAAAACAGCTGTAACTAGGAAACTACTCAAACCTTCATATGGGTATGAGTAGGGCGGCTGGTGTTGTTGCGGCTATGTTCATGCTCTAACTCAACAGGGAATGAGGCTACGGTCACCAGACTTGGTACATAGAATGACCTTGGGACTAGCACCTATGGCTATACTTTTGGGGTCCAAAGGTCAAGGTCAGAATGTCATATAAACCATATCTCAACAACACAGCAAGCTAGGGCCACCAAACTTGATACACAGTTTGGTGGCCCTAGGTTTGGTGGTACACTGTGGCGGCTGTGGCACAGGTGTAGTGTGGCCAACTACTGATCTTAGGGTCAAGGTTTCGATTCCTGCTCTGTCTGCAGTCTGCATGTCGAAATGTCCTTGAGCAAGACACTGAAACCCCAGTTGCTCCTGGTGGGTCAGGCCAGCGCCTGTGCATGGCAGCTCCGCCGCCATCAGTGTGTGAATGGGTGGATAGCAGGCTCTGTAAAGCACTTTGGTCATCTAGAGGTGAGAAAAAGCGTTATATAAGTGAATGCCATTTATAGGTTCACCCGGACCTCTGACTATGGGTTTGGGGTCAAAAGGTCAAAGGTCAGTGTTTACATGCAACATGCAACTGTGTCAAATTGACTTTTAAGAAAGATTATTTGGGCCATATTTCATCATCTGCCAAGATTGCTGCGCATCCACACGCTGCGGCTAGACACTCCAGACTACTGTGCTTGTTTTTGTGTTTTTCCTGCCTTTTTTTGTCCTTTTTCTATAACGGGCTAATTACCTACAGTCTCCAGGAACTTCTAGGCATTGGCCGCCAAATTAACTGCGACATCTCCAGTGCTTATTCCAGCAATCAATGCCACATCCCTGAGGAGATCATCAGACCTCTGTGCGCTCCATGGATTGTTATGGGGCCCAGCAAGAGGCGCAGACGGCACCGAGAGAGAAAAAAGAAACAAGTCTGGAGGGCTGGCTTCCGTGCCCAGCTGCACAAACAATGCACCAAACCACTGTAACCTTCAATTTTTTTCTCCAATGCCAGATCCCTCGCCAGCAGAATGGACGAGCTGCGATCGGAGATTGCATACAATTGCTACGTCCAGGACTGTTGCATTCTGATTGTGACCGAGTCTTGGCTTCACCCGCTCATCCCAGACACCACTGTGGAAATACCCAGCTGAACTACGCTCCATTTTGACTGCAACACCGTTTCTGGTAAGGGCAGGGGTGGTGGGCTCTGTGTTTATGTGCTTCAGACTTGGTGTAGTAACAAAATAATTCAAAGCCACTGTTCAACGGACTGAGAGGCCATATCCTTTCTGTATAGGCCTTTCTATCTACCCCACGAGCTAACGGCATTAATCGTAACAACTGTTTATGTCCCTGCAGACACTAGCGTTAGCTTAGCACTCAGCCACCCCCAGCACATCGTTAGCAGGCAACAGAAAGATCACCCCGACACAGTCCATATTATTGCAGGGGATTTTAACAAAGTATGCTTAAAGACTGTATTCCCCATCTTCCACCAACCTGTCCCACAAGAGGGGAAAGAACACTGGATCATGTTTACAGCAATATTAAGCATGCCTACAGAGCCACCCCCCTCCCTCATCTTGGACAATCAGACCATCTCTCCCTGCTTCTAATACTTGCTTACACCCCCCTTAGGAAGAGTTCCCCCAAACCAAACAGTTAAAACCTGGCCTGAAAATGCTCTCCTCCAGCTACAGGACTGCTTTAGCTGCACTGATTGGAACATCTTTGAAAGCATAGCATCAAACTGGGGATTCTAAATTGTCCTTAGGTATGACTGTGAGAGTGAATGGTTGTCTGTCTCTCTGTGTTGGCCCTGTGATGGACTGGCGATCTGTCCAGGGTGTACCCTGCCTCTTGCCCAAGGACGCTGGGATAGGCTCCAGCCCCCCCGCGACCCGAAAAGGATTAAGTGGAAGAAGATGAATGAATGAATGAATGAATGAAAGCAGGACCTGGACTCCTACACCGAGTCTGTCCTCTTCTACATTAAATGCTGTGTAGAAAATGTGACAGTCACCAAACACATCTGGGCCTTTCCAAACCAGAAACCCTGGATGACCAGTGAGGTCCAGGCCCTGATCAGAGCTCGCAACTCAGCCTTCAGGCAGAGGGACAGCTCTCTTTAAAGCACTGCCAGAGCCAACCTGAGAAGAGACATAAAACACACCAAGAACGCATACAGTATGGAAGTCAGGTTACTTCGCACCTCAGACAGAGACAATGAATGCACATGGGAGAACAATGCCCAAGAGGGTGAGAGGGGGTTGAATGAAGTGTAGTGTAAATATCATGCTGTGTATGAGGAAGTGCCTTGAAGCTTGTGAAGGTGACTTGTTATATAGAGAGGAGTGCTTGCTGTGGCCAGTCATTCTGTTCTGAGCTTGTGAGATGTGAGTGTGTAATAAATCGTCTGACATGAAGCTGCCTCTTCATTTACACACTCCACACTGGTGACCCAAGACGTATTATGGAACACGAGGCGAGAACCCCGGAGCCGGCCCGGTTGGGAAGCCCCAGAGACGCAGCAGCCATTCCACAGACAGCCAGGACTGGAACCCCCAGCAGCACGTGTGCAGTTTCAGTCAAGCTACCGGATTTCTGGCAGCACAACCCTCGCCCCTCAGAGTTCGCCCTCCGGGGAGTAACGGCAGACAACACCAAGTTCTACCATGTAGTAGCAGCGCTGGACTCCCGCACAGCTCAGCAGGTAGCGAGCCTGCTCGATCAGCAACCAGCCAGCAACAAATATGAGGCGCTCAAGGCTGCGCTGACCTGGCGCTACACGTTCTCGGAATGTGAGAGAGCGGAGAGGCTCCTGATGCGGACCGAGTTAGGAGATGGGTCGGCCATAGACCTGATGGAGAAGATGCTGGCGTTAATGGGCACAGACGACGGGCACTTTCTGTTGGCCCACCTTTTCCTCCAGAACCTTCCAACAGTGGTGAGAGTGGTTCTGGCCAATTCGCCGTTGCTGGCCGTGCGTGACTACCACGCGCTAGCCCAGGAGACAGACAGGATCATCCTCACCACCAGGGCGATCACAGTCAACGCGGCAACGATGGAGCCCAGCGAGACGACCAGAGGAGGCGAGGAGCCACCGACGGTAGCAGCAGCGGGGGCCAAGGAGCGCCAGAGAGACACGCTCTGTTTCTACCACCGCCGCTTCGGAGAGAATGCACGCAGATGTGCGCCACCGTGCCAATTCAAGCGCTCGGGAAAACGTCACAGCCGGCGGTTGGTAGCAGCTGCGACCCTCGGTGAAGAGAACAAGCTGCTCTACTTGACGGCTGCACGCTCGGGGAGGCGTTTCCTCGTGGACACCGGAGCCCAGAAGAGCTTCATCCTGCCGACCTACGCCGACCGGCTGGCAGGATCTAGCGGCCCCGTGATGTTGGCAGCAAATGGCTCGGAAATTAAGACCTTTGGTGAGAGGACACTGATCTTATCTCTACACGGCCATACATACGAGTGGACTTTTGTTGTAGCAGCACTGAATTACCATATCCTGGGGGCTGATTTTTTGTGTGCACATGGTTTACTGGTTGATGTTACTAACAGGCGCCTGGTTAATGCACTGTCCTTTGACTCTCTCCCCTGCATAGCTCGAGGGACCCAGCCAACAGCACAAGCCAATGTCACAGCTCCAGGCGGTAAGTTCCACGCACTGCTCACTCAGTTCCCAGCACTCATGGACCCGACGTTTTCGGTGGCCATCGCTAAACACGGGGTGGAGCACTTTATCACCACCACCGGGCCGCCCGTTTTTGCAAGACCTCGGCGCTTGGACGCAGCTAAACTGTCCATAGCACGCGAGGAGTTTGCCAACCTGGAAAGGTTGGGCATCATCAGGCGTTCGAACAGCCCATGGGCATCCCTGCTACACATGGTCCCTAAGGCTGAGGGATCGTGGCGACTGTGCGGGGATTTCCGTAGGTTGAACAACGCCACAGCACACGACCGCTACCCGATTCCCCACATACAGGATTTTTCCGTCCACCTCGCCGGAGCACGCATTTTTTCCAAAATAGACCTGGTCCGCGGTTACCATCAAGTCCCAGTGCGCGGGGAGGACATACCCAAAACAGCGGTAATAACTCCATTTGGTTTATTCGAGTTCCTGCGCATGCCATTCGGGTTAAAAGGCGCGGCACAGACGTTCCAGCGCATGATGGATGCAGTGCTGCGCGATCTCCCGTTCGTGTTCGTCTACCTGGACGATATCCTGGTAGCCAGTGCGTCCGAAGATGAACACGAAACCCACCTCAGGACGGTTTTCCGGAGGTTGGAGGAGCACGGGTTAATAATCAACCCGGCGAAATGCCAGTTCGGCGTGACAGAGATTGATATTTTGGGGTATTGCGTCTCTCCGGAAGGAGCGATCCCGCTGCCTGACAAAGTGGGCGCCTTGGCGGATTTTCCCCGGCCTCAGACGGTCAGGGCGCTGCAGGAATTTTTGGGGATGGTGAACTTTTATAACCGTTTCCTTCCCCGCGCGGCGCAGCTCATGCAACCATTGTACGCCGCGCTCAAGAGACAGAAACCCGGGGATAGGGTCGAATGGACCCCGGAGCGAGAGCGGGCGTTCTCGGAGGTTAAAGCAGCCCTGGCAAACGCCGCACTGCTGGCGCATCTGGACCCGGCGGCCCGGATAGCGCTCACCACCGACGCTTCAGACGTGGCCATAGGGGCTGTCGTAGAGCAGCGCGTCGTGGGGGCTTGGTAGCCGCTCGCTTTTTTCAGTAGAACTTTGCGCGACAGCAAACGTAAATACAGCGCGTTTGACAGGGAGTTGCTGGCTCTCCACCTGGCCATATGCCACTTCCAGTTCTGGCTGGAAGGGCGCAGCTTCACCACGTTCGTGGATCACAAGCCACTAACATTCGCGATGGCCAAGGTTTCAGAACCGTGGTTGGGCCGGCAGCAAAGACAGCTGGCCGCGATCTCGGAGTTTACTACCGATATTCAGCATGTGTCGGGTAAACTGAATGTGGTGGCGGACTGCCTCTCGCGCGCCGTGGTGGCCCCGGTATATGTGGGGATAGATTACGCAGCCATGGCCGCGGAGCAGATTAGCGATGCAGACGTGCGCACGCTCCAGTCTGGACCAACAGGGTTAAGGCTGGAGAGCAGGGTGCTGCAAGACGGCATGCCCCTCCAATCTGTGATGTCTCCACGGGACGCCCACGTCCGGTGGTCCCGGTCGCATGGCGCCGCCGTGTGTTTGAGTCGGTTCACACTCTGGTGCACCCAGGAGTGCGCGCGTCGGTCAAAATGGTGGGAGAGAAATTTGTGTGGTCGAGCCTACGCAAACAAGTAAAAGAGTGGGCTGCAGCCTGCGTGGCGTGCCAACGGGCCAAGGTACACAGACACACGAAGGCTCCCTTGGAGTAGTCATTCTGTTCTGAGCTTGTGAGATGTGAGTGTGTAATAAATCGTCTGACATGAAGCTGCCTCTTCATTTACACACTCCACAACAGGAGGAAAGTGGAAGGCTTCTTCTCAGACAACAATCCCAGATACATGTGGAGAGGCATCCAGGCCCTCACCAACTACAGGGGCCAGGGCTCCCCAACAGGGCCCCGGACAGTAGCCTCACTCTAGTGTTTGCCCCCTTCCTGATTTCTCATTTTTTTTGTGTTTGTCACACTTAAATGATTCAGATCATCAAACAAATTTAAATATTAGACAAAGACAACAGAGGTAAACACAAAATGCAGTTTTTAAATGAAGGTGTTTATTATTAAGGGTAACAAAAAAAATCTAAACCTACATGGCCCTGTGTGAAAAAGTGATTGCCCCCCCACTGTTAAAACACAAATTAACTGTGGTTTATCACATTTTTGGAAAGCTGAGTTCAATTTCTCTAGCCACATCCAGGCCTGATTACTGCCACACTTGTTCTCAATCAAGAAATCACTTCAATAGGACCTGCTTGACAAAGTGAAGTAGAACAAAAGATCCTCAAAAACTAGACATCATGCTGTGATACAAAGAAATTCAGGAAGAAATGAGAAACAAAGTAATTGAGATCTATCAGTCTGGAAAAGATAATAAAGCCATTTCTAAAGCTTTGGGAGTCCAGTGAACCACAGTGAAAGCCATTATTCACAAATGGCAAAAATGTGGAACAGTGGTGAACCTTCCCAGGAGTGGCCCACCGACCAAAATTACCCCAAGAGGTCACAAAAGACCTCACAACAACATTCAAAGAACTGCAGGCTTCATGTTCATGACTCCACCATAAGAAAGAGACTGGACAAAAAGGGCCTGCATGGCAGAGTTCCAAGATGAAAACCACTGCTGGGCAAAAAGAACATAAAGGCTCATCTCAGTTTTGCTAGAAAACATCTTGATGATCGCCAAGACTTTGGGGAAAATACTCTGTGGACTGACGAGACAAAAGTTGAACTTTCTGGAAGGTGTGTGTCCCATTACATTCGGCATAAAAGTAACACAGCATTTCAGAAAAGGAACGTCATACCAACAGTAAAATATGGTGGTGGTAGTGTGATGGTCTGGGGATGTTTTGCTGCTTCAGGACCTGAAAGATTTGCTGTGGTAAATGGAACCATGAATTCTGCTGTCTACCAAAAAATCCTGAAGGAGAATGTCCGGCCATCTGTTCGTGACCTCAGGCTGAAGCGCTCTTGGGTTCTGCAGCAGGACAATGATCCAAAACACACCAGCAAGTCCACCTCTGAATGGCTTAAGAAAAACAAAATGAAGACTTTGGAGTGGCCTAGTTAAAGTCCTGACCTGAATCAAATTAAGATGCTGTGGTATGACCTTAAAAAGGAGGTTCATGCTCGAAAACCCTCCAATGTGGCTGAATTACAACAATTCTGCAAAGATGAGTGGGACAAAATTCCTTCACAGCACTGTAAAAGACTTATTGCCAGTTATCACAAATGACTAATTGCAGTTGTTGCTGCTAAGGGTGGCCCAACCAGTTATGAGGTTTAGGGGGCAATCACTTTTTCACACAGAGCCATGCAGGTTTTGATTTTTTTTCCCCTTAAAATAATAAAACGACTCAGAGTGTGAATGCAGTTTGTCCTGCAGATGAATTTAATAACTTTTTTGTTAACATTGGTCCTAATTTGTCTCGAGAAATACCCATTACGGCACCTACAGGTGATACAATAAGCAAAAACACTGCTATAAAAGACTCCATTTTCATAAAGAACACAGACGAGAGAGAGGTTCAGGTTCAGGTTACTTTATTTGTACCCGTAGGTAGATTTGTTTTGCAGTCTGGTGACATCCATATTTACAAGCCACAAATTACATTCAACATAGACACAAACACAGGCACACATGAAGCTGACTATAAACATGATAAAAATACTCAAGGCTCCATCAATCAGGGTATAAAAAAACAAAGAGATGGGAGAAAAACCAGAGGTAAGAGAGAAGGGTCATATTAAAAGTTAAAAACTAGTCAAAGAGGTTAAAAACTCAAAGGTCTAAAACCCAATAAAATATTTCGAACCCAAGTAACATCCTACAAAAATAAGTAAATATAAAATGGAGTTAATAAATAGGTACCTAAATTGTGTGCAATATATTGTTACAGCTTGTTCAACTCTTTGACAGCAGCAGGAACAAAGCTGTTTTTGTAGCGCTGGGTTCTACTTTTTGGGACAGCAAACCTCCGTCTTGAGGGAAGAAGCTGAAAGTTGCAGTGCAAAGGGTGGGAGTCGTTATTTAAAATGGAGGTAGCCATCCTTTGTACTTGTCTGGTGTACAGGGATGTCAGGCTCAGCTGTGGCTCACCAAGCAAACGACTGCACCATCTAACTACCTGATCCAAGGATTTCCTCTGTTTCAGTTTTATCTGACCAAACCATGACACTAAAGAAAAGGATAAAACAGATTCAACTAGAAAAGCACTCGGAGAGCGCAGACCTCCGCCAAGCGCCACAGTTCCCCCCATACAGTGTTTGTGTGTACGTTGTCAGATTCCTTGACCATGAAAACATCTGAGTAGCAATTGGATTCACAATGATAGGATTAGTGGTTCAGTAGTAAAAGCATTACCTCCTTGGCAGAGGTAATAAACTGAAGTGTTGGTGTTGTGTCCATGTCCTGCATCTGCAAACTCCCAGGCTGGGGGCGTTGCAATTGAATGAATGAATGAATTAATCTTTATTTCGAATAGATTAAGAGTACAGGTTAAAAGAAAGTGAATAATATAACAAAGGGGGTAATAAAATCCAACAAGGTGAAATTAGACAATAGCTCCTCTGATTATACAATTAAACATAAGTTATCCGAAATATGTGATGGCTGAATCCGCAGCTTATATTGCCCACCCATGTTCCATCCAAGAATTCAAAAGAAAAAACAAATGAAATCATGACACAACTGCGTACAACCCACAGGCCAATGGGTTATGCGAGCGTTTTAGATCACTGAAAGCAGCACTGAGGGCTTCACTGACGGATGCCAATTAGGTAGACGGGTTGGCGTGGGTTTTATTCAAAATTCAAACGTTTATTTCAAACTCAGGGTTCATATTAAATGCAGAACTAAAAGGAGTAGAAAATAAATAAATAAATAAATAAAAGTATATACAGATCAGCAGACAGTCGGCGGTCTTATAACAACAATAACATACAATATTGGACTCAGTATAAAATGGAACGCCACCACTTCCAAATGCTGGAGTGAAGTGTGAGTGACGAGTTGACAATTGCTGATATAAGATGATTGTTACATGGCAGCAACCTTCTCATCAAACTGTAAACATTGTTACGTATCAACTCGCCAAAAGACGGAATGTTCACAGACACAAACATCTTGCTTGCACTCGACCTTCGTGGTACATCTAATCTTTATCTTTATTGGGGTTGCGCTCCGCGGCCAAAGATGATTTGGAAACTTCCCCGGCAGAGAGCTTCTTTTTGCGGCGCTACTATGGCTGACCGGGGAATTTCTGCCAAATAATCCAGCGGCGGACAGCTGGCCGTCTGAGCTTTTGCAGCGTTGCGCAAACACAGGCACACAGCACGCTGCCGAGCAGCTCGTTTTTGCGCAGCGCCTATGGCTGACCGGGGAATTTCTGCCAAATAATCCGGCGGCGGACAGCTGCCTGTCTCAGCTTTTGCAGCGTCGCGCAAACACAGGCACGGTGGTGGGCCCAGCCCACCAGTGTTTTCCGCGTGCTTTTGTGCCTAAAACGTTGAAGAACGCGGAGTTTATGTTGGTCAGACACGATGACCAGCGCCCTCCATTGCGCCTGCGCACATGTTGAAAATAGCCGTATGTCACAGTGTTAAAGAATGCTTTAAAAAATTCCTGTATCCAGACGGTGATCCGGATCATCCCCAAAATTTAATCAGTTCTTCCTTGTACCATTTCCAACAACGCCTGAAAGTTTCATGGAAATCCGTCCAAGACTTTTTGAGTTATCTTGCTAACCAACAGACAAACAGACAGACAGACAGACAGACAGACAAACACACAGACAAACCCTGGCAAAAACATTACCTCCTCCTGGCCTTTTCGGCCTGGCGGAGGTAATAAAAGCCCGATAAAACATTGTCATTATGGTTCGGTCAATTTGGAAGCGTGCAAGTTTTCTCAAGCAATGCAAATGTTGCTGACCCTTTTTGCACACCCTTTTACAGTTCTCTTCAAAGTTTAAATTACTATCAATAATCGTTCCAAGATATTTGTAGGATTGTACACATTCGGTGGTCTTGTGGGGATCACGAAATGATGAGACTGGATTATTTCTCAGTATTGGTTTATTGCATTTCACGTCCCCAGCTCTCTCTCTCAGTCAGGAAAAAAGAGGGAGACCTGCGGTAAACCCCCACACATTTATACCCACACATCAAAAACAGAATCACACACTCAAGTCAAATCCTTCTATTTACAATTAATCACTTCAGAGTCCTCTTTGCTCTTCAGTCTGACCCCAGAGGGTCAGACAACCCTTTCAGGATCTCGCCCCCAATCCTCTGTCTTCCTTCCGAGTCCGCAGGTGGTCCAGACCCATTGTCCATCTGAGGCATGATGTCAATACACACTGCAAGCTTAAAGTCTTTCTGTGTTTGAGCCTATGCAGTCAAATATGTGAGCTACATAAGGTTACAATTATGGGCGCTACATCACCCCCCCCCAAACGCCAAAGAATGGACATGCAATAACAGTATCCTAATGGCAATACAGCATATGTCACCCCCCACCTGCAGAATCTACAGCACAACCTACACAGTTTGATCAAAACACACATCACTCTGCACGTAGTCTAGGCTTCAACCTCCTCCCGAACCTGCTGTATGCAGGTTTCACAGTCTGTGTTGTGCCGTCCTGCAGCGAATCTGTGGAATGAGGGGGAGAAAGGTTATTTGTCCCCTGTGGGGGCTCCAGGGGCCGTTCCCTGGGGGGTCTGCCGCGTCGAGGCGCCCTCGCCGGTCGTACAGATTCGTCATGCAACACAAAGGCAGGCTTTAATCTATCAATACTGATTGTTTCTTTCCTGCCCCCCAAACCTAGCACAAAATATTTATCCCCGGTTTCCAGCACTCGAAATGGACCGTCATATGGTGAGCGGAGACTGTGTCGCTGAGCGTCGTGCCTGACAAAAACAAATTCAGCGTTTTGTAAAGCTTTGGGAACAAAAACAAGTGGAAAAGTGTGATGAGCGGTGTGATATCCTACCGTGTAGCAATGATCACACCCGAGTCACCTCCCTGGCTAACTCCGCCGTTTATTCTGCAACACACATAATAAGACTGAACATGGATTCTGCGCGGGGTTTTCACACTCTTGTTCTAATGTGTCCCCTTAATAGTAGTGCTGAACAATACAGGTAGTTCCCCCTAGAGGCATGTGCCAGTAATGTTTTAAATTAGACTTGCAGTCTACCACATCCCTCCCCTCTAGATTAAACTACTTTTAATTACACTAGCCAATTATGCTAGACATCCTGGAACTCCCATTTAACCCTAAACAATCACAGTTACTTTTAACTTCTTAAACACATGTGCCATACACATAATTTCTTTCTCTTTTTTTTTTTTTTTTTTACATGTATAACACACATAACAGTCTAACTGGGGAATTGGTTTGACTACCGCATCCCAGTGAGGTTCCAGGACGCATTCTTGTCCTGTGGCTGGGGAACTCACTACTGACTAAGTATAGTCCTTCAAGTAGTCTGGAGCTTTCCTAGCTCGCTGAGATCTTCTCACGGCGGGTGAGCCAACTGCAGGTGAAGACTCAGACTGCTCCACTGTTTCGGCTGCTGCAGTGCTGCCCGTAGAATCTGCAGAGACAGTTACCTCAGGTTTCACCTGAAGTGGTGGTTCGTTGATGCTCTCCTCAGGATGGGTGTCAGACAACACCTCTGGTGCCATCGGCAGGGGAATGGAGCTCCTACCATGAACTTGGTCGATGTGTCGCCTCACCACTTGTCCATGGCCTAATGTCACCTTGAATGACACAGGGCCTGTCTTTTCTGTTATTTCTCCTGGTACCCAGGCTGGTCCTGAGCCAAAGTTGCGGGTGTAGACCACGTCTCCTTCTCTCAGTATTCTCTCTCTAGCATGCATGTCATGATAACCTTTTTGTTTCTCTTGTTTGTCATGCACTTTGTTTCTGAAGTCTGGATGTATTAAGTCAAATGTTGACCTCAACTTTCTTCCCATCCACGGACCTGCGTAGTCAATGTGAATTCTTCTCCATGGTTTATCTGGAACTTCCCAGGGATGTAGTGGGGCTGCTGGAGGACTGTTCCTGTTCTCCTGGCATGCCGCACATGACTTCACAAGCGCCTCCACCTCTGCATCCATGTTGGGCCACCACATGTAACTCCTCGCCAACGCTTTCATGCGAGTGATGCCAGGGTGTGCTTGGTGTAGTTGTTGCAGTAAGGCATTCCTACCAGGTGGTGGAACAACCACGCGTCCTCCCCACAGGATACAACCTTCCTGGGTGCTGAGCTCATCCTGTCGTCGGGCATAGGGAATGAACTCAGGACTGTTCATCTTCGGCCATCCTCGCAAGATGTATTCTCGCACTCTTGCTAGAACAGGGTCTTTGTCTGTCCACTTCTTTATTTGTTGTGCGTTCACCAGGGGCACGCCGATATCTTCAAACAATAGCACTCTCTCCTCCTCCTCAGGCGTGCTGTCTCTTCCTCCATCCAAGGGTAGCCTACTCATCGCGTCAGCATTCGTATGGTCCCGTCCGGCTTTGTAAACGATGGTGTACTCATACGCTGCTAATGTAACGGCCCATCTCTGAATTCTCTGAGATGTCATCTGGGGTATGGCTCTCATTTCACTGAACAGTGAAATTAGTGGCTTGTGGTCAGTCACTATAGCGAACTGTCTCCCATACAGGTATTTGTGGAACTTTTTTACACCAAATACTACTGCAAGGCCCTCCTTGTCTAGCTGGGAGTAGTTTTTCTCAGCTGCACTAAGAGTTCTTGAGACGAACCCTATGGGTCTCTCTGAGCCATCCTCCATACGATGAGAGAGTACAGCACCCACACCGTAGGGTGATGCGTCACACGCCAGGATGAGTGGTTTGTTTGAATCATAGTGCACTAACACACTACAGGACTGAAGTAGCGCTTTGGACTCTTCAAACGCCTTCTGCTGCTTGACCCCCCATGACCATTTTTCTTCCTTCTTAAGTAAGGTATGTAGTGGTGCCAGCAGCGTGGAGAGCTTTGGGAGGAACCTATGGTAATAGTTCAACAAGCCCAGGTAGGCTTTTAACTCAGTAACATTTTGTGGCTCAGGCGCCTCCGCAATGGCTTCCACTTTGTCTGTTAGAGGGTGTAGACCACTGGCGTTGATCTTGTGGCCTAGGAACACCACCTCTTTTCCCATGAACTCACACTTGCTTCTTTTCAACCTCAGACCGCTTTTCTCCAACCGTTGAAGCACTTCCTCCAGCGTTTTCAGATGTTCTTGTTCATTTGGTCCTGTACAAAGGATGTCATCCAAATAAATGGCAACATTCGGAATTCCACCTAGGATGCCCTCCATAGTTCTCTGGAATATAGCAGGACTGGAAGCTACTCCAAATGGTAAGCGTGTGTAGGTATATAAGCCTTTGTGTGTATTGATGGTTACATACTTTCTTGATTCTTCTTCCAAGACTACTTGTTGGTAGGCGTGACTCATGTCTAATTTCGTGAAGTGTCGGCCGCCATTCAGCTGTGCGAAGAGGTCCTCCACTTTAGGAATTGGATACTGATCCACCCGTGATGCTCGATTGACAGTGAGTTTGTAATCTCCACATATTCTAATGGAGCCATCCGGCTTTCTCACTGGGACTATGGGCGCCGCCCATTCTGCAACCTGCACTGGCTCAATGATCTTGTCATCCAGCAGCCTCTGTAGCTCGCTTTCGACCAGTGGCTTGACTGCATAGGGTACCGGTCGGGGTTTGCAGAATCGTGGTTGGGCCTCCTTGTCCACATTAATCTTTGCAGTGACACCTTTTAGCTGTCCTAAGCCTTCTTTGAACACCTCAGCGTGTCTTTCGAGGATCTCCTCCAGCTGCAATTTGGGCTGAGATTCCACTTTATTCACCAACTGATCAATCATGGCCAGTTCTTGTAGCCAACTTCGCCCTAGTAGATTTGGTCCTTCGCTCCCAACTACTACTACAGGTAAGTCCTTTTCTTTGTTTTCGTGCTGCACCTTCACTTGTGCCATGCCTAGCACGTCTAGCTTCTCTCCTGTGTATGTTTTTAATTTTAATGAACAGGGATTTAATTCTGCTGTGTCTGTTTTCTTCCACAGTTGTGTATATTGCTGTTTACTTAATATGGTTACTCCACAGCCTGTATCAACTTCAAATGTTACTTTCATTCCATTAACATTCATGGTACGCGTGATGGGCGCTACCTTGGTCAGCTCCTCTGACGTGTTGTAAATTGTGTGAAAACCCATGTCTTCTGTATCACTTTCTCCCTCCCCTCTCAGTTGATTCGCTCGCTGTTCCTTTCCTGGGCCCTTGTTTTCATACTTTTGCCCATTAACTGTCGCTTTCAGCACCTGTGCGCTGTCCACCTTTATTCTACATGCTTTCTTAATGTGCCCTCGCTTGCCACAATTATGACACAGCTCAGTGGCAAATTTGCACTCGGCGGCATTGTGCTGGCCTTTGCAGCGATAACAACTGGGGAATTTGTGCTGAGTTTTGTCAGTCAACACTTTGTGGACACCTACTTGGGTCTTAGGCACACGAACATGCGTTGCTGTGTCCTCTGTTAGCTTCCCTTGCATCTCTCTCACATCTTTAGCTGCTGTTTCCATCGCTTGGCATAATTCCAAAGCCTTTGCAAAAGTGAGTTTTGTTTCAGATAAAAGTCGCCGTTGCATTCGGTCATCATTCACTCCACACACAAGTCTGTCTCTTAACATTTCTTCCAATGAGTCTTTGTAATCACAGTGCCGTGCTAATTTCCTCAATTCTGCCACATACTCTGCTATGGACTCAGTGTTCCTCCTTATGCGTGAATTAAATTTGAATCGTTGCACGATTTCACTCGGTTTGGGACTGAAGTGCTTCTGAAGCTCAGCAGTAAGCTGGTCGTACGTTTTATCTTTCGGTAATGCAGGGCTTATTAAATTTCTCAACAAGCTGTAAGTAGTTGCACCAACTCCACTCAACAGTACAGCCTTCCTTTTGTCTGGCTCCTCAATCTCATTAGCTTGGAAGAAAAAGTCCAACATTTCACTATATTCTTCCCATGACTGAGTCGAGTTATCAAAAGGGGTTACCGTTCCGATTACAGCCGCCATTGCTCGTCGTGGTGGGGAAACCTCGTTTTTCCTCCTCTGAACTTGCACTCGAACTACTGGAGTCACTTGAGTTCGCCACACTCGCAATGTTCTCTGTTTCTCGCCGCTGATTTTTTTCTTTTAATCCTCGTCGCCAATTGTGTGATATCCTACCGTGTAGCAATGATCACACCCGAGTCACCTCCCTGGCTAACTCCGCCGTTTATTCTGCAACACACATAATAAGACTGAACATGGATTCTGCGCGGGGTTTTCACACTCTTGTTCTAATGTGTCCCCTTAATAGTAGTGCTGAACAATACAGGTAGTTCCCCCTAGAGGCATGTGCCAGTAATGTTTTAAATTAGACTTGCAGTCTACCACAAGCGGGGTCCGGGAGCATTTCTGCTCCCGTGCCAATCAGAGGTGTCCGCGCTGGGGGGCGCCCTGGTGCCGCATGGGCTGGTAGGAACTCGCCGGGCAGTCTGAGAGGTTGTGCAAAAACTAATTCCGCGGGTGAGGCATCTAAGTCCTCTTTGGGCGCCGAACGCAACCCCAATAAAACCCATGATAGTTTGTTTACCCAATCTGCATCCGTGAGCGACGCTCTGAGGGCTGCCTTCAAAGACCTGTGAAAACGCTCGCATAAACCGTTGGCCTGGGGGTGATAAGCGGTAGTGCGGTGGACTGCCGCTCCTAAGCTGCTGGCCATTGCTGACCACAGTTCCGACACAATTTGAGGTCCCCTATCGGACGTAATATCCGACGGAACCCCGAACCGCGCTACCCAGGCAGTTAAAAGAGCGCGAGCCACCTCTGCCGCTGTGGTCGATGTTAACGGGACCACTTCCGGCCAACGTGTGGTTCGGTCCACCATTGTCAAGAGATGTGTGAACCCTTGTGACGGCAGGGCCGTCACTAGGGGGCCGTCACTAGGGGGCCCACTAGGTCTACGTGCACATGATCAAACCTCTTAGCCGGAATGTGGAACGGTTCTAAAGGGGCCTTCGTGTGCCTGTGGACTTTGGCCCGCTGGCAAGCCATGCAGGCTTTCGCCCACTCTTTCACGTGCTTGCGCAGGCTCAGCCAAACAAACTTCTCCGCTACCATTTTCACAGAAGCGCGTACTCCCGGGTGCACCAGGGAGTGCACCGTGTCAAAACGTGACGGCGCCACGCGGCCGGTACCACCGGGCGCAGCTGCCCGGTGGATACGTCGCAGATTGGGGGGGGGCGAGCCGGTTTGTAAACTCCTGCTCTCCAGCCTTAACCCTGTTGGTCCAGACAGGAGCGCGCACACGTCTGCGTCTCCGCTCTGCTCCGCCGCCATGGCTGCATAATCTATCCCCACGTGAACAGGGGCCGCGTGCGCGTCTGCGCTGTTACCCTGCCCCGCGGCTGCGGTAGTACAATCTGCATCCGTGCGGACAGGCGCTGTTACCGCGCGTGAGAGACAGTCCGCTACTACATTGAGCTTACCGGCTACATGCTGAATATCAGTGGTAAATTCCGAAATTGCGGCCAGCTGTCTCTGCTGCCGTCCTGACCACGGTTCTGAAATTTTGGACATTGCAAAAGTGAGCGGTTTGTGGTCGACAAACGCGGTGAAACGCCGCCCTTCCAGCCAGAACTGGAAATGGCGAATGGCCAGGTGGAGCGCTAGCAGCTCCCTGTCAAACGTGCTGTATTTCCGCTCAGCGTCGCGCAAGGATCTGCTGAAAAAAGCGAGCGGCTGCCAAACCCCGGCGACCTGCTGCTCTACAACGGCCCCTATGGCCACATCTGACGCGTCGGTGGTTAGCGCTATGCGGGCTGACGGGTCTGGGTGAGCCAGCAGTGCTGCGTCTGCAAGTGCTTTTTTAACCTCCATGAACGCGTGCTCCCGCTCCGGGGACCACTCGATCACATTGGAGGGCTTCTGCTTTTTAAGCGCAGCGTATAACGGTTGCATAAGCTGCGCTGCGTGGGGTATGAAACGGTTATAAAAATTTACCATTCCTAAAAATTCTTGCAACGCTTTGACCGTTTGTGGCTGGGGAAACTCTGCCACTGTGTGTACTTTGGCCGGTAGAGGGACTGCTCCCTCTGGGGAGACGCGGTGTCCTAAAAAATCGATTTGCGCTACGCCAAAATGGCACTTGGCCGGGTTAATTATCAACCCGTGCGCTCCCAACCTCTGAAAAACCATCGTGAGGTGTTTTTCGTGTTCCTCCTTGGAGGCACTGGCGACTAAAATGTCGTCCAAGTAGACAAAAACAAAAGGGAGGTCGCACAACACGGCATCCATCATTCGTTGGAAGGTTTGCGCGGCGCCTTTAAGGCCAAAAGGCATGCGTAAAAATTCAAAAAGTCCGAACGGGGTTATTACCGCTGTTTTGGGAATGTCCTCTGGTCGGACCAGGACCTGATGATAACCGCGGACCAGGTCTATTTTAGAAAAAATACGCGCCTTCGCTAAGTGCACTGAAAAATCCTGGATATGCGGAATTGGGTAGCGGTCCTGCGCTGTGGCATTGTTTAACCTGCGGTAATCACCACAAGGTCTCCACGAGCCGTCAGCCTTAGGAACCATATACAGCGGGGAGGCCCAAGAGCTCTTCGAGCGGTGAATTATTCAGGTTCAGGTTCAGGTTCAGGTTACTTTATTTGTACCCGTAGGTAGATTTGTTTTGCAGTTGGTGACATCCATATTTACAAGCCACTAATTACATTCAACATAGACACAAACACAGGCACACATCTTACAAAATAGGTAAATATAGAATATGTACAATATAATTTTATAGCTTGTTCAACTCTTTGACAGCAGCAGGGACAAAGCTGTTTTTGTTACGCTGGGTTCTACTTTTTGGGACAGCAAACCTCCGTCTGGAGGGAAGAAGCTGAAAGTTGCAGTGCAAAGGGTGGGAGTCATCATTTAAAATCGAGTCGGCCATCCTCTGTACTTGTTTGGCGTACAGGGATGCCAGGCTCAGCTGTGACTCACCAAGCAAACGACTGGACCATCTGACTACCTGATCCAAGGATTTCCTCTGTTTCAGTTTTATCTGACCAAACCATGACATTAAAGAAAAGGATAAAACAGATTCAATAAAAGCCCGATAAAACATAGTCATTATGGGTCGGTCAATTTGGAAGCATGCAAGTTTCCTCAAACAATGCAAATTTTGCTGACCCTTTTTGCACACCCTTTCACAGTTCACCTCAAAGTTCAATCCACTATCAATAATCATCCCAAGATATTTGTACGATTGTACACATTCGGTGGTCTGGCCTTTTAGTATGGTGACTTTGTGCCTGGGAGTTTTCCTCCTAAAGTCAATAATCATATCTTTCGTTTTTGTTGTATTCAGCTGCAGGTAGGAATCCTCACACCAGTGAACAAAGTCATCAACTACTGGGCCGTGGCCACTCTCACCATCCTGGAGGAGACTGACAATGACTGAGTCATCATTATGCCCTATGGGCATGAATTATGCCCAACCTTTCCAGGTTGGCGAACTCCTCGCGCGCAATGGAGAGCTTAGTTGCATCCAAGCACCGAGCTTTCGCAAAAACTGGTGGGCCAACCGTGGTGATAAAGTGCTCCACCTCGTGCTTCGCAACCTTAGCTGAAAACGTAGGAACTGTGAGTGCTGGGAACTGGGTTAGAAGAGTGTGAAACTTACCGCCTGCTGTGGCGACGTTGGTCTGTACTGGCGGCGGGGACACTCGAGCTGCACAAGGGATAGAATAAAAAGAGAGTGCATTTACTAGGCGTCTATTAACCAGATCCACTAACAAGCCATGTGAGCACAAAAAGTGAGCACCTAATATGTTGAAACTCACCACCGCTACTATGAAAGTCCAATCATAGGTGCGGCCGTGCAAGGACAGGCGCAGAGTCCTTTCCCCGAAAGTTTTGATAGACGAGCCGTTCGCCGCCGCTGCTCCGTCTCCGCGGGGCCCAGCCACACGGTCCGCATAGGTCGCGGTGATGAAACTCCTCTGGGCTCCGGTGTCCACGAGGAATTGCCGCCCGGAGCCCGCATCTGTCAGATAAAGCAGCTTGTTCTGTTCACCGAGAGTCGAAGCTGCTAATGACCCCCGGCTCGGGCGTTTCCCTGTTTCTTGAAACTGCACGGCGGGATGCATCTGTACGCCTTCTCAGCGAAGCGTCGATGGTAAAAACAGAGGCCGTCCCCTCCTCTGCTTCGGGACCGCGCTGCTGCCGTTGTCGCTGGAGTTGCTTCTGCTGCCTCCGGCTCCTCACTGCCCCCGGCCGCCGCGCCGAGGTCTGCTGCTGCCACGGAAGTCTCCTGCTCGTCGCAGGCGTCGAGGAGCCGCTGCGCTTCCTTGGCCAGCGCGCGGAAGTCTTGCTGGTTCACACACCTCATGCCGGACAGGGTACCCCTCATGTGTGCTGGGAGGGTCCTCAAGAAGATGTGCTTGAACAGAAACGCATCATTGTCTGTCCCGATCAGCTGCAGCATGTCCTCCATGAGGTCGGTCGGCCTGCGTCCTCCTCTGTCGCGCAGGTCCAGAAGCAGCCTGGCCCTCACCTCGGCTGATGGCACAAAACTCTCGATGAGGGCGGCGTTCAGCGCGTCATACTTGCCAGCAGCGGGCGGCTGCTGCACCAGGCTCCGCACACATCGAGCTGTGCGGCTGTCGAGTCTTGCGATGACATTATGAAACTTGGTGTCATCTGCTGATATTCCCCCAAGCACGAACCGCGATTCTGCGTGTTGGAACCATGAGTGCGGGTTGTCTTGCCAGAACTCGGGGAGCTTAATCGAGCCTGCACTCGTGCGGGCGGTCTCCGGTGAATCAGGGTCAGGGTAACGTTCCCCCGGCATCTTACGTCTTGGTCACCAATGTGGGGATCACGAAATGATGAGACTGGATTATTTCTCAGTATTGGTTTATTGCATTTCACGTCCCCAGCTCTCTCTCTCAGTCAGGAAAAAAGAGGGAGACCTGCGGTAAACCCCCACACATTTATACCCACACATCAAAAACAGAATCACACACTCAAGTCAAATCCTTCTATTTACAATTAATCACTTCAGAGTCCTCTTTGCTCTTCAGTCTGACCCCAGGGGGTCAGACAACCCTTTCAGGATCTCGCCCCCGATCCTCTGTCTTCCTTCCGAGTCCGCAGGTGGTCCAGACCCATTGTCCATCTGAGGCGTGATGTCAATACACACTGCAAGCTTAAAGTCTTTCTGTGTTTGAGCCTATGCAGTCAAATATGTGAGCTACATAAGGTTACAATTATGGGCGTTACAGTCTGGCCTTTTAGTACGGTGACTTTGTGCCTGGGAGTTTTCCTCCTAAAGTCAATAATCATGTCTTTAGTTTTTGTCGTATTCAGCTGCAGGTAGGAATCCTCACACCAGTGAACAAAATCATCAACTACTGGGCCGTGGCCACTCTCACCATCCTGGAGGAGACTGACAATAACTGAATCATCAGCATACTTTATAATGTGTCATTGAAATTGTTAAATTGTTTAAAAGTAGAACATCTACGGACTGTGATGGTATTGACATGCTCTTAGTCAAAACTATTACTGAATGCTTAGTGAAACCACTGGCGTGTATTTGTAACCTGTCTCTCCAAACAGGTATATTTCCCAATGCAATGAAAATAGCTAAAGTAATTCCGATATACAAGACGGGTGACAGAGGGGAACTTTCAAACTATAGACCAATTTCACTATTGTCGCAGTTTTCCAAGACACTTGAAAAAATATTTTGTGAGAGAATTGACAACTTCATAATGAAGAATAATTTATTGTGTGAGCAGCAATATGGGTTCAGAAACAAGAGGACAACTGCATTTGCTCTAATGGAATTTATAGAAAAAATATCAACTGCCGTTGAAAATAAAGAGTACTCAGTCGGGGTATTCCTGGATCTTAAAAAAGCATTTGATACAGTGGATCATAATTTATTATTAAAGAAACTACAAAATTGTGGTATTAGGGGGGTAGCGCTGTCCTGGTTATGTAGTTACTTAAAGAATAGATATCAGTATGTCTGTGTTGGTAACAAAAACTCACAGTTACTGAAGGTTACTTGTGGAGTCCCACAGGGTTCAGTTTTGGGGCCATTGTTATTCAATATGTCTATAAATGATATATGTAAAGTTTTGGAAAAAATGGATTTAATATTGTTTGCCGATGACACTAATCTATTATGCAGTGGAAGCAATTTGGAACAACTTTTGGATACACTCGGAAAGGGATTAGGAAAGCTTAAACTGTGGTTTGATTCAAACAAATTAACGCTCAATTTAAGTAAGACAAAATTTATAGTTTTTAACAACCATCAAAACAACTTAGTATCTAAACTCAGTGTAAATGGTGTAGAAATTGAAAGGGTATCTAAAACTAAATTTCTTGGAGTAATAATTGATAATAAACTGTGTTGGAAGTCACATATTATATTAAAGGTAAAATATCCAAATCAATCGCAATATTACACAAAGTGAAATATTTGCTGAATCAACCCACACTATATACATTGTATCATTCATTAATACTCCCATACATGACATATTGTACTGAAGTATGGGGAAACACATATAAAACAAACATATATCCAGGCTTTATGCTTCAGAAGAGAGCTATTAGAATAATAAACAAAGCTGCTTACAGGGAACCAACAAACCCACTTTTTCTTAAATTAAAAGCTCTCAAGTTGAAAGATCTGGTTGACTTTAAAACTGCAGTAATAATGTTTAAAGTGAAGAATCTATCACTGCCCGCAAATATCCAAAAGTTGCTCCAAATAAGGGAGAAACGATATCATTTCAGAGGAACATGTATATTACAAAAACCTTCAGTGAGAACTACCACCAAGCAACACTGTGTTTCAGTGCAAGGAGTCAGATTATGGAACGCTTTTGGACCTGAATTAAAATCATGTACAATGCTTGGACAATTTAAACAAAAACTAAAGGAAGAAATACTCCAAACATATATACAAGATGACATGTAAAATCACATAAGGATTGTCATATCCAGTCTGTGTTGTGTTGCTGCATAGTTTTTTTTTGTCACATTTTGTCTTAGCTTTGTTCCGAATTGTAATCGCTCTTGTTTTGTTTTTCTTTTGAATTCTTGGATGGAATATGGGTGGGCAATATAAGCTGTGGCTTCAGCCATCACCCATTTCGGATAACTTACGTTGAACTGTATAATCAGAGGAGTTATTGTTTAATTTGACCTTGTTGGATTTTTTTTTCTTTTTCCCCCTTTGTTATATTATTCTGTTTCTTTTTAATCAAGCAATATGCACATCACAAAAAGAGCTATAAGGATAATTAACAATGCAGGATATAGAGACCATACCAATTCGTTGTTCTTGAAGTCACATGTCATAAAGTTCATCGATTTAGTTAAATTTAAGACAGCACAAGTAATGTACAGGGCGATTAACAATCAACTCCCAACTAATATACAAAAAATATTTAAAAAAAGAGACAACGATCATAATTTGAGAGGAGACTTAAACTTTACAAAACCCAAGATACGTACAACCAAGAAAAGTATGTGCATATCTGTCTGTGGGGTGGATTTGTGGAACAGTCTGGAGCCGGAACTGAAACTATGTACAAACAGAAATCAATTTAAAAAGAGGTATAAGCACCATTTGTTGAAAGGATATATGTTAGAAGGGTAGAATTTATATGTATGATTCATTATGTTCACTCTGGGACATTATGGGACACTATGGAATGGTGGGTGGGACAGCACTGTGTGTATCTGTGTCGTTTGAGACTGGTTTTGATATATGGACTTCATTGTATGTTAGAATGGACGGGTGTTAATGTTGATCTGTAAAAAATACAGTAAATTGTTTACTTGGGGTCTTAAAGGTGGTAATTTGTATAAAATTCACATGGGTGTATCGATGGAAAAGAGGAGTTGGAATTAATAAGTGTTCACCTCTTCCTTCTCCCTTTCAAACAGTGTATACTGTAACTTTATTGCATTTGCTATTTGCTTGTTTTTTGTTATATTTTTTGTGTTCGAAATAAACTATCTATCTATCTAATCTTTACTTTTAATCTATCCGAAATAAAGATTCATTTGTAGAGGATGCCTTTCACAGACGAGACTGGGTTTATTTCTCAGGATTGGTTTATTGAATGGCTACATCCTCTATCAATCTCAGAATCTCGAAAAGAGAGAACCATCGTCTTTCACAGTACTTATACTCTCCCCAAGTCACACCCCCCCAACCCCACAGTCCTTCAGCAAACATACAGCCCCGGAGACTCCTTGGCGTCCCCATTGTCTCTTATCCTTCTAGCCTCCGGGGCTCCTGCTGGGACATTCTCTCCAACTTCACGCCTCCTGCAAGACCAACTTCACACCTCCCGTAGATCACTGCAGGGTCAGGTCCTCTTTGTCCATTAAGACGTGAAGCCTCCAAAATATGCACCGTCATGCTTATTAGGTATATGTGGGAAATATGGATACAATATATGCGCCCTAAATATGCGCCATACATTCATTCATTCAACACCTTCGTTTAAAAACTGCATTTTGTGTTTACTTGTGTTATCTTTGTCTAATATTTAATTTTGTTTGATGATTTGAAACATTTAAGTGTGACAAACATACAAAAAATGAGAAATCAGGAAGGGGGCAAACACTTTTTCACACCACTGTATTTTTTTTAATCAAAATATAGTTAGGGAATCTAAACAGGAACATTTTTCAGAAATTATCCAACAGTCACAACCCATGGGTGCTTTTTAAAACTATTGGCTCTCTTCTTAATGCCCCACAGACTGCCTGTTTGGAGCCCTCTGTTCAACTGTGTAATGACTTTCTGCAGTTCTTTATTGACAAGGTCTCCACTGTAAGGACTCTCAGCTCAGCCCCTGATTCTGATCCTTCTGCTGTGGTCACTAGTTCACTTGTTTTTAACCAGTTTGAACCTGTAGCTACAGTTATGTGAAAAAATTAGGACACCTTGTATAAGCCTGTGCGTTTTTTAACATATTTGGACATATGGATATTTAAATATCAATGTTAAAAATACTGTGAGATTCATGGAATACAACTAAACAATTAAAAATGAATTAAAGACTTTTTTCAAATTTTCTGTAAAATGTAATTCTAAACAGCTAGTGAGGAATAAATTAGGACCCCCCTCCATCTTTTTTTGGACACCCCCACAGTCATTCCCACATACAATGGCTAAAATAAATGTTAAAAAATACAAATAAAACAAAAACAAGGTTAGACATAGATATATTAACATTTCTTAATAAAGAACAGAATATTTAATTGGGTAGCCTAATTTTTTCACATGACTGTATGTCGCTTCTAAAAGATGTGGTGGACCATATTAAACTCTCAGGTTTCTCTCATGATGCTGTTCCTCCTCGATTTCTAAAAGACGTTTTCCCAGTATAGGGCACTTGGTTCTCGCCAATATTAACCGCAGTCTTTCTTCCTGGTGTGGTCCCTGGTGATTTTAAACATGTAAAAGGGCAACCATTTTTAAAGAAATCTGGACTGGATCACAATGTATTGGCTAATTTTAGGCCCGTCTCCAAACTGCCATTTCTCTCAAAAATTGTAGAGAAAATTGTGTACGCTCAGCTTAAACTTTTCCTAGACCGGCACGACATTCCAGAAGTTTTTCAGTTTGGATTTAAATCCCTTCACAGCACTGAGTCAACACTACTAAGGGTCTTTAATGACATTTAATGACATCTTTAATGATCAGCTGAGTTGACAGATGCTGCTCTGACGCTAACAGCTGCGTCTGACACTCTTCTCGTCAGAGTACTTTTTTTCTCCGTTTTTGTTTGTTTTTATTGATTGTTTTTATCGATTTCATTTTTTTTATCCCTGTTTGTTGTTATTAGTTTTTATTTACTGTTACCTCTGTTTTGGCCTTGCCTAAAAGTCCGTCTGGACGCACGAGTAGCTGTTTTTGGCTAGCTGCGGGCTACCCATCTCAGCGCCTGGAACGCCATGGCTCCTTCTCCGTCATGTACCCGCTGTTTATCGCTCCTCAATAAGGTCTCTGAGCTGGAATTGAGGCTCTCCAATCTTTACAAAATTCGGGAAGCCGAAGACCACATCGACACCATCACTCTCGGGCGATCATCAGCTCCGGCCACTGCCTCGCAGCTGGCAGAAACTGCTACTTATTTGGGTGAGCTCAGCACGTCTCCACCTACCTCCACACCTGCTCCAGCACCTGTTCCAGCCTGCGCAGCCGTCCATGACCTCAGCAACGGACACTGGTTTCGTCTTGGGGCTAAACCAAAAGCTTCGCTTGGCCCCTCTCATCCTCCATCTGCGCCCTGGACCTTGGTTTGACCAGCTAATGGCCATCATCGATCGACCGGAATGGGCCGCGCCTCTTCTCTTCCGATGTCCTTGGATAACAGATTTGATATCCTTTCCCTGGAGGGTTTTCCCCACCTGGACGCTGGCCATCCGCCCGTGGACACCCCTCATCCTCCCTCCTCTCCTTCAGCGGCGGCTCACGTCCGCAAACCCTGGAGGAAGACCACCCAGGGTGTGTCAAATTACACACCTGCTCCAGATAGAAGAAAATAGCGCATCTCCCCACCTTCGCAACAACAACATCATCCTCTTCACAATTCCTCTCCACATCAGAATCCACCGACAAAACCCCTCCAGACGACACTGGTAACTGGTGACTCAATCGTGAGGAACGTCAGAAGCAGGTACTGTGTGACTCGATTTTTTCCCGGGGCTAGAGTCTTTGATATTGAGGCTCTTATCCCTGACCTGCTGAATGAATTCCCTCACGCTCATACTGTCGTTGTGCATGTGGGATGCAATAACATCCCAGATGAAGCATCTGAGATTTTAAAAAGTGACTTCAGGAGCCTTCTGTCCACTCTCATGAACTGTGGCAGACGTGCGCTCATCTCTGGGCCTTTGGCACCTCTCAGGCGAGGCTGTAATCGTTTTAGCAGAACTCTCAGTCTGAATTCTTGGCTGTGTTTTACTTGTCCTATTTTTAACATTGGTTTTGTTGATAATTTTAACTTATTTTGGAATCGCCCATCATCATCCCTCATCCCTCATCCCTTATGAGGCCTGATGGCATCCACCCAAATAAACTTGGTGCACGTGTTTTAACAGACAATCTTCTTTATTTTATTCGGTCTTTTCTGGTACAGTGACTGAAATTTGGTGTGTTTACTCACTCTGAAGCTTCTGGGTTTGCCAATCTGCCCTTTTTTGGTCCTGTTCCCACGTATTGTATCGATCCCATTAACTCGGGTGGTCTTTACCGTTTGGATCAGCCTTTGATTTATAATCCTTCAGAGACTGAGTCTGTCTCCCGTTGCCCTATATATTGTAACCCAGGACAAATACAACACAACCTGAAAAACACTCGCACTTCTGCAGCTCCTCCTCATCCACCACCATTCAACTTTGCCCCGTCTCCTCCCTTAGAGAACCTTTTTCTGCTCCCTCTAAAGTTAATAAAAAAGTAAAAAAAAAAAATAGAATGCATAAATTTCCCAGATTGATTAAACAAAATGTTGGTAAAATTCTAATCCAGCCTCAAGTCTCTAAAATTAATAAAATTAATAATTTGGCCTCTGTTCCCCCCCAAAGTTTAAAAATTAAATGTGGCTTATTAAACATTAGGTCTCTATCTTCTAAGTCTCTTCTGGTCCACGATCTATTAATCGATCACCAAATCGATCTACTATCCCTCACAGAGACCTGGCTTGGGCTTGATGATTATGTTGGCCTAAATGAATCAACTCCCTCTGGGTATTTAAACTGTCATAACCCCAGAGGTTCTGGTCGTGGTGGTGGAGTGGCAGCAATTTTCCATTCTAAATTACTAGTTAATGTTAAGCAGAAATTATGTTTTAATTCTTTTGAAGGTTTGGTCCTCAGTGTGGGGCCTGTTGGCAATCTTGGCTTGAACCCAATTCTCTTTGCCATAGTTTATTGTCCTCCCACAGCCTATTCAGAGT
Organism: Pholidichthys leucotaenia; assembly: GCA_020510985.1. Taxonomy (NCBI): domain Eukaryota; kingdom Metazoa; phylum Chordata; class Actinopteri; order Cichliformes; family Pholidichthyidae; genus Pholidichthys; species Pholidichthys leucotaenia. The sequence continues at coordinate 196,354,577 of CM035844.1, read as the reverse complement.
TTCTATCGGAATTTGCCGAATTTTTAGCTGATTTAGTGCTGAAAACCGATAGAATAATTATTGTAGGGGACTTTAATATACATGTTGATGTTGAGAGTGACTGTCTTAATACGGCTTTCAATTCAATTTTAGACTCAATGGGGTTCTCAATGGTTTTCCCAAAAAGTAAAAAATTCTACCCATTATTTCCACCATACATTGGACCTTGTTTTGACAAATGGTATAGATATCGAAAATCTGGTTGTGTCTCCTCATAATCCTGTACTGTCTGACCATTGTCTGTTAATTTTTGATTTCATTATTTCTGATCACTTATTTCCTAAAGAAAAATACTACTACAGCAGATGTCTTTCTGATGACGTTGTTGCTAAATTTTTGCAGATTGTCTCCTCTAGGCCATGGGTCAACACAACAGAAAAACCTGAAATAAGTGATGGAGAGTCTGCTCCATTCGTGATTGATAGCATGGTTGATGGTGTTACTGCCTCTCTACATAGGACTCTAGATTTGGTAGCCCCTTTAAAAAAAGAAAAAGTCTAACCAGAGATTTCTTACCCCTTGGTTTAACTCAGAAACTCATGGCTTAAAACAGAAAACTCGTCAATTGGAAAGAAAATGGCATTCAGCTAATTCAGATGAATCCTACTTGGCGTGGAGAAATCATCTCTTAATCTATAAAAAATCTCTTAGAAAAGCTAGATCAAGCTATTATTCTGCATTAATAGAAGCAAACAAGAATAACCCTAGGTTTCTCTTCAACACTATAGCCAGGCTTACAAAGAGCCATGATTCGGTCAATCCTCGCATCCCCCCTGAGCTTTCTAGTCAGGATTTTCTGAACTATTTCAATCTTAAAATTTTATCTATTAGAGATGAAATCAGTCAGATTCTTCCTACCATTAACTCTAGTACATTAACTACTGCAACTCCCTCAATTGATATCTGCTTAGATAAGTTTACTCCAATCGACCTCTTAGAGTTGGATAAAATAATTTCCTCTTCTAAGCCTTCATCTTGCCTTCTGGACCCTTTTCCTTCCAGGTTATTTAAAATTATTTTCCAAATTATTGGTAGCCGTATTCTTCTTATCATTAATTCTTCTTTAACTCTGGGTTATGCTCCACTGACTTTTAAAACTGCTGTAATTAAACCTTTACTTAAAAAACCGACGTTCGATCCTGGAGTTTTGGCCAATTATCGACCAATCTCTAATTTGCCTTTCATTTCAAAAATCTTGGAAGGAGTTGCTGCTGTGCAATTATCTGACCATTTGCAGGGAGTTGGTTTGTTTGAGGTGTTTCAATCTGGGTGCAGAGCTGTCATCACAGCACTGAAACTGCCTTAGTGAAGATCTCTAATGACCTCCTGACTGCATCTGATAATGGACTTGTCTCTGTTCTTGTTCTTTTAGATCTCAGTGCAGCCTTTGACACTATCGATCATGCCATTCTACTTGATAGATTGGAACAGTTTTTTGGACTCAGTGGAACTCCGTTGCAGTGGTTTAGATCTTATTTGTCTGATAGATTTCAGTTTGTCCATGTCAATGATGGATTTTCTTCCAGCTCTAAGCTCAGTCACGGAGTTCTACAGGGATCTGTGTTGGGCCCTACTCTTTTTAGTCTATATATGCTCCTGTTGGGCAATATCATCAGAAAGCACTGTATACATTTTCACTGTTAAGCAGATGACACACAACTATACCTGTCAATGAAGTCCGATGATTGTGATCAGTTGGCCAAGTTAGATGCCTGTCTTAAGGACATCAAAGCTTAGATGACTTATAATTTTTTACTATTGAACTCTGATAAGACTGAAGTCATTGTTGTTGGCCCAAAACATCTTAGAAATTCCTTTTCAGATTATGCCCTTAATTTAGATGCGGCCACTCTCACTCTGAACAGTTGTGTGAAGAACCTTGGAGTGATTTTTGACCAGGATTTGTCCTTTAATTCACATATTAAAACTGTTTCTAGGACCGCCTTATATCATCTGCGCAATATTGCCAAGATCAGGAGCATCTTGTCTCTGGGTGATGCTGAGAAACTGATTCACGCCTTTGTCAGTTCACGATTAGATTATTGTAATTCGCTATTGTCTGGTTGTCCTAAAGTATCTTTGAAAAATCTTCAGTTGATTCAAAATGCTGCTGCTAGAGTTTTAACTGGTTCTAGAAAAAGAGCTCATATTTCTCCGGTTCTGTCCTCCCTCCACTGGCTTCCCATTGAATTCAGAATCAAGTTTAAAATCCTTCTTACTTTCAAAGCTCTTAACAATCTGGCCCCCCAATATATAAAAGATCTGATATTACCTTACCATCCTAATAGAGCATTATGCTCCCAAAATGCTGGCTTACTTGTGGTGCCCAGAATCTCCAAAAGTACGGTGGGAGGCAGAGCCTTCTGCTACCAAGCTCCTTCTCTCTGGAACCAATTGCCACTCTGGGTCCAGGAGTCAGACTCGGTCTCTGTTTTTAAGAACAGGGTAAAATCCTTCCTTTTTAATATAGCTTTCGTTTAAAGAGGGGTTTTGTGTCTTTTAACCCCACTCTTGTTCTATTGTTATCTGATCCATACTGCTGGTTGACTTTCAATATTGTACTTGGCATCTTACTGCTATGTTCTTTGTGTCTGTCCTTTCCATCCTCCCTGTCCCTTCATCCCCAGCCAGTCGCAGCAGATGACTGCCCCTCCCTGAGCCTGGTTCTGCTAGAGGTTTCTTCCTTCCGAATGGGAGTTTTTCCTCTCCACTGTCGCTTAGTGCTTGCTCATAGGGGATCGTCTGATTGCTGGGTCTTTCTGTGACTGTGTGTTTTTTTTCTGCACTGTGGTGCCACGAGACGGCTTTTGTTGTGATGTGGCGCATTATAAATAAAGCTGAATTGAATTTTTTTGGCTTGTGATACTAGTGATAACGTGATTCTGGTACTGCTTAAATTAACAGCCGCTTTTAACACTGTGGACTGTGCCATTTTGATTTCACGTTTCAAAAACTCAGTCAACATTTCGAGAACTCCTCGCGTGGTTTAAATCCTATTTGTCAGGTAGAAGTTTTAGGGGCAGACTACTCATGAATAAACTGATTATTTAACCAACGTGATTATTTTATTAACACTAGAACTGTCAATATGGTCAGATGGAGACTCTAGGGTTTTATTATGTGAATAGCTTGACAATGTGGAAGATTTTGCTTCAAGAGCAAGATGGAGCTGATAGGAGCTGTCCGTGTGGCTGCTCTGGTGGATCGTTTCCCTGGGGAGCTCTCCGTGGGGGTCTTCCACGCCGAGGGGCCCTAGCCAACAGCACCTGCTCGTCCGTCGCTACAAAGGCGGGTTTGAGTCTGTCTATGCCAATTTTCTCCCGTCTACCCCCAAGTCTAGCAAAAAATGCTTATCCCCTGTTTCCAACACTCTGAACGGTCCATCATAGGGTGGGGCGCAATGGAGGGCGGTGGGCATCGTGTCTGATGAACACGAACTCTGTGTTCTTCAAAGTTTTAGGCACGAAAGCACGCGGAAAACAGTGGTGGGCCGGGCCTGGCAGTGTGCCTGTGTTTGCGCTACGCTGCAAAAGCTGAGACAGGGAGCTGTCTGGCGCGGGATTATCTGGCAGAAATTTCACGGGCAGCCGTAAGGGCTCAGCTTTCAAATCCTCTTTTGGCGCGGAGCACAACCCCAATAAAACCCACGGCAACCTATTCACCCAATTTGCATCCGTCAGTGAAGCCCTGAGTGCTGCTTTCAGTGATCTATGAAAACGCTTGCATAACCCATTGGCCTATGGGTTGTACGCGGTTGTGCGATGAATTGTAACACCCAGGCTGCGGGCCATCGCGGACCAGAGTTCGGAAACAAATTGAGGGCCTCTGTCGGACGTAATGTCCGACGGGACTCCAAAACACGCCACCCATGCTGTTAAAAAAGCGTGTGCTACGTCTGCGGATGTGGTTGCCGCCAGCGGGATTGCTTCTGGCCAGCGCTTGGTGCGGTCCACCACTGTCAGGAGGTGCGTGCACCCCTGTGATGGCGGGAGGGGTCCCACGAGGTCCACGTGAACATGGTTGAACCTTTTAGCCGGTACCCAAAACGGCTCCAAGGGAGCCTTCGTGTGTCTGTGTACCTTGGCTTGTTGGCACGCCACGCAGGCTGCAGCCCACTCTTTTACTTGTTTGTGTAGGCTCGGTCACGCGGCGGTGCCACGCGACTGGGACCACCGGATGTAGGCGTCCCGTGGAGACATTGCAGATTAGGGGGGGCATGCCGTCTTGCAGCATCCTGCTCTCCGGCCTTAACCCTGTTGGTCCAGACTGGAGCACGCGCACGTCAGCATCACTAATCTGCTCCGTGGCCATGGCTGCGTAATCTATCCCCACGTAGACCGGGGCCACCACGGTACGCGAGAGGCAGTCCGCCACCACTTTCAGTTTACCCGACACATGCTGAATATCGGTAGTAAACTCTGAGATCGCGGCCAGCTGTCTCTGCTGTCACGCAAAGTTCTGCTGAAAAAAGCGAGTGGCTGCCAAGCCCCGACGACGCGCTGCTCTACAACAGCCCCTACGGCCACGTCTGAAGCGTCGGTGGTGAGCGCTATCCGGGCTATCGGGTCCGGATGCACAAGCAGTGCGGTGTTTGCCAGGGCTGCTTTAACCTCCGAGAACGCCCGCTCCGGCTCCGGGGTTCATTCGACCCCATCAGTGGGTTTCTGTCTCTTGAGCGCGGCGTACAATGGTTGCATGAGCTGCGCTGCGCGGGGAAGGAAACGGTTATAAAAGTTCACCATCCCCAAAAATTCCTGCAGCGCCCTGACCGTCTGAGGCCGGGGAAAATCCACCACGGCGCGCACTTTGTCGGGTAACGGGATCGCTCCTTCCGGAGAGACGCGGTGCCCCAAAAAATCAATCTCCCTCACGCCGAACTGGCATTTCGCCGAGTTGATTATTAACCTGTGCTCCTCCAACCTCCGGAAAACCGTCCTGAGGTGGGTTTCGTGTTCATCTTTGGACGCACTGGCTATCAGGATATCGTCCAGGTAGACAAACACGAACGGGAGATCGCGCAGCACTGCATACATCATGCGCTGGAACGTCTGTGCCGCGCCTTTTAACCCGAATGGCACGCGCAGGAACTCGAATAAACCGAACGGAGTTATTACCGCTGTTTTGGGTACGTCCTCCGCGCGCACTGGGACTTGGTGGTAACCGCGGACCAGGTCTATTTTGGAAAAAATGCGTGCGTGAGGTGGACGGAAAAATCCTGTATGTGGGGAATCGGGTAGTGGTCGTGTGCTGTGGCGTTGTTCAACCTGCGGAAGTCACCGCACGGTCGCCACGATCCCTCAGCCTTAGGGACCATGTGTAGCAAGGATGCCCATGGGCTGTTCGAACGCCTGATGATGCCCAACCTTTCCAAGTTGGCGAACTCCTCGCGCGCTATGGCCAGTTTAGCTGCGTCCAAGCGCCAATGTCTTGCAAAAATGGGCGGCCCGGTGGTGGTGATAAAGTGCTCCACCCCGTGTTTAGCGATGGCCACCGAAAACGTCGGGACCGTGAGTGCTGGGAACTGAGTGAGCAGTGTGTGGAACTTACCGCCTGGAGCTGTGACGTTGGCTTGTGCTGTTGGCCGGGTCACTCGAACTATACAGGGGAGAGAGTCAAAGGACAGTGCATTAACCAAGCGCCTGTTAGCAACATCAACCAGTAAACCATGTGCGCACAGAAAATCAGCCCCCAGGATATGGTAATTCATTGTTGCTACAACAAAAGTCCACTCATATATACGGCCGTGTAGAGATAAGATCAGTGTTCTCTCACCAAAGGTCTTAATTTCCGAGCCGTTTGCTGCCAACATCCCAGGGCCGTTAGGTCCTGCCAGCCGGTCGGCGTAGGTCGGCAGGATGATGCTCTTCTGGGCTCCGGTGTCCACGAGGAAACGCCTCCCTGAGCGCGCGTCTGTCATGTAGAGCAGCTTGTTCTCTTCACCAATGGTCGCAGCTGCTACCGACCGCCAGCCTTGGCGTTTCCTGAGCGCTTGAACTGGCACGGTGGCACACATCTGCGTGCATTCTCTCTGAAGTGGCGGTGGTAGAAACAGAGCGCGTCTCTCTGGTGCTCCTTGGCCCCCGCTGCTGCTACTGTCGGTGGCTCCTTGCCTCCTCTGGTCATCTCACTGGGCTCCGCCGCTGCTGCGTTGACTGTGATCGCCCTGGTGGTGAGGATGATCCTGTCCACCTCCTGGGCTAGCGCACGGTAGTCACGCGCGGCCAGCAGTGGCGAATTGGCCAGAACCGCTCTCGCCTCTGTCAGAAGGTTCCGGCGGAAAAGGAGGGCAAACAGAAAGTGCCCGTCGTCCGTGCCCATTAACGCCAGCATCTTCTCCATCAGGTCGACGGCCGAACCATCTCCTAGCTCGGTCCATCCCAGGAGCCTCTTCGCTCTCTCACATTCCGAGAGCGTGTAGCGCCGGGTGAGCGCAGCCTTGAGCACCTCGTATTTGTTGCTGGCTGGAGGCTGATCGAGCAGGCTCGCTACCTGCTGAGCTGTGCGAGCGTCCAGCGCTGTGACCACATGGGAGAATCTGGTGTCGTCTGCAGTTACTCCCCAGAGGGCGAACTGGGCCTCGGTGTGGTGGAACCAGGAGCGCGGGTTGTGCTGCCAGAAATCCGGTAGCTTGACTGAAACCGCACACGCGTTGCTGGGGGCTCCTGTCCAGGCTGTCTGTGGGATGGCTGCTGCGTCGCTGGGGCTTCCCGACTGGGCCGGCTCCGGGGTTCTCGCCTCGTGTTCCATAATACGTCTTGGGTCACCAGTGTGGAGTGTGTAAATAAAGAGACGGATCCATGGACAGACAATTTATTATACACTCACATCTCACAGGCACAGAAAAGACTCAATCATTACAGCAAGCTCTCTCCTCTTTTACCCAAGTCACTCTTCACACATTTACATGGAAGTTTCTCATCACACAGCATGACATTTACATTACACTGCCTTCAACCCCCTATGTCTCTGACTCCTTGTGGCTATATGCCCAGGAACTCCCTGGGCATTGTTCTCCCATGCTTATTCACTGTCTCTGTCTGAGGTGCTAAATAATCTGACTTCCCCAAGGTCCTACAACAACATAAATATACAAAGCTATCCATGCACACAACACAGGCCCTGCAGATTATTCCACCATTTCGATCATTACAGTCTTTAAACATAAAAAGGCCACATAGAAAAATTAATCCTGAAATAATTATATACATTTCCTAAAACACATCAAACAATAAACACTTACAAATAATATGTACATTAACCTAATGGCGGTCCCAAATCCCCCATCCCAGCACTCCCACCCCACAACACGGGCAACTTAAATACACACAGTGCTGAGGAAAATTTACATCTCACACATTACTGTCATGTATCTGAGCTCAGGTTTTCTCTGAGCTCAGATCCTCACTTTATTTCTAAGTTTTATTGTCTGTTGTCATTATTTTGTGGTTAGTTTTTGTATATTTGTTTGGGTTGTGACAGAGTCCTTCCCCTCTCTCACCAGACTCTCCCCTTCAGCTGCCACTGCCTGCTTCTCTACCAGCTCAGCTGTGGCAGCTTGATAATTAGGTTACGGCTTGCCTGTGATGCGTGCCTGCAGCTCATTTACTGTCATGTAGTGATGGGTCCATGAGGCGTCATGATACGTTTCGACACATTGCAAAACTGTATTGATACTGTGTTGAAACTGTGTTGCTGAATACTGACACCTGCTGGACCTTAAAAATCCCTACAGGCAACCTAGTTGACAGACTCAACTGACACTGATTTGATGACCTAGTATATACAATAATATACTGCTAAAAAAAAAATAAAACTGTCCACTTAGGAAGCAACACTGACAATCAATTTCACCTGCTGTTGTGTGATTTTGTTGTCAGCACATTCAACTATGTAAAGAACAAAGTATTTTAATATTTCATTCAAATCTAGGATGTGTTATTTAGTGTTCCCTTTATTTTTTGAACCAGTATATAATTTAAGTCATTGTATTTTATATTGTATTATTTCATATCTTCATTTTAATTTCAAATATTGATATTTTTAGATACAGTCAATAAATTTGTATCACCGTTACAGGCCTGGTACCGTGGCTCTGAGAGATCCATCGCTACCAGAAATCCACGGAGCTGCTCATCCGTAGGCTGCCCTTCCAGCGCCTGGTGAGGGAGATCGCTCAGGACTTCAAGACCGACCTGCGCTTCCAGAGCTCTGCCATCATGGCTCTGCAGGAGGCCAGCGAGGCCTACCTGGTGAGTCTCTTCAAGGACACCAACCTGTGCGCCATCCATGCCAAGAGGGTCACCATCATGCCCAAAGACATCCAGCTGGCTCGCCGCATCCGCGGAGAGAGAGCTTAGACTTTCTGCTGCACATTCACAATGCTCTGCACTGTGTGTCTATATATATTTATATTAATATGTACACTAGCTGTTCTTGTTTTTTCTTGCCTTCTGACTGTTGCTCTGAGTGTTGCTATCCCTGTGCTGTTGCAATCCTGGAATTTCCCCATTGTGGGACTAATAAAGGCTTATCTTAAATAATGTGAACATGCATCATAATGTGAAAATCTAAGTGAACGTGTTGGGAATGAGGATGCTTGTGGACTGTGATTTTTTTATTGATTTATTTTTTTTTTAAACAAAAAGTTCTTTTTACAAATTTTTATTCAAAAAAATAAGTTTTTCCAAAGTTTTAAAATTCAGGCGGTTGCGCTTTTTGGACACAACTTCTCCAGCTGTTGAAAATATGCGCTCACATGGCACAGATGAGGCTGGAGTGCAGAGAAATCCTAACGTCAGCTGGAAGAGGTTGGGACAGCTGGCCTTTTGATTGTCCCAGTATCTCAGAGGATCCTGGGACCTGGCAATATTGCCCTCTGCCAGGTACCTCTGCACCTCCTGGATGGCATCAGCTGTGGCGTTTTTGGTCTGCCTGCCCACTTCGATGTCCAAAGGTTATCTAAAAAAAAAAACAAAAAAAAAACAACATATACACACACACAACAAATTGGCATTTTAGTGCATGATTTCCAAACAATAAATAATGCTGAATAACATGCCTGAAGTGGGTGCAGACAGCTGTTGTGAAGACGGTCCCGGCTGGGGCTCATTTGTGCGTCTGATTACAGACGCACATTCTGCCCGCAGTCTACTGATGGCGTCATTGCACTTGGAGGAACTGCGGAACCCGAGTGATTTAAATCTGGGGTCTAGAAGTGTGGCTAGGGTCAACACACTTAATGACTCCAGGTTGGAAGCAGTGTCTGACTCGACGCTTCAGGTGTTCTTGTAGGTATATGGCTGCCTGTGTGTGCAAGGTTGAAGCATTACGCTCTAGTGTAAGAGAGCATTTTCATCATCGGGATGACCTTTGACCCTGACACTCGCCTCTCTTCAGACAACTCCACTGTAGCTTGATGGAAAGGAGCAAGCACAAGAAGCGTTTCTCCTATGATGGTATACTCATCAGCTGTAAGTGGAGTCAAATCGCTTTTTAGAGAGGCCAGAGATACCCACACTGGTTCCCTCTCATCAGGTAGCCTTGACAACATACCATATGTGCTGTTCCAGCGTGTTGGCACCTCATTGATAAGTTTCAGGCATGGTCGTCCCATCTGTTGCTGCACTTGAGCGAGCTTCTCCTTGGCTGTAGTGCTTGATCTGAAGTATGTGACAGTGTGCCTAGCTTTGTGTCTGATGGATGTAAGTGTGGGGATCTGATCACATGACTTACTAACTAATAAATTTAGACTATGTGCAATGCAAATTGAGTGCCGAATTTGGAGCTGTCTAGTGGATGCAATCATGTTTGGTGCTGCGTCGGTCACAAAACACTTTACTTTATTGGTTATGGCCCAGTCCTCCATCATGCCCCTTTTGACTTGAGCCAAATTGTCAGCAGTGTGACTTTGTGGAAAGTATTGCACTCCCAACACAGACGTACACAACTGCAAATTCTCATTAATGTAGTGACAGGTAAGAGCCAAGTAAGCCTCCATGTTCACAGATGTCCACATGTCAGCTGTTCTACTCACTGCCACAGCTTGCTGTACTTCCTTTTTCACTCGTTCCCGTTCCTCCTCGTACTTTTTCGCCACCATTTGTTTGATGGTCTGAAAATTACACCAAGTCAAACCAAAAGCAAATCCATATATTTTAAATTAAAGATTAAATAAATTGGATATATCAACTACTACTTTAGATAATTTCCACAAACCTTTCTGGTTGGCAAAATATATGAGGGCTGAAGGGCCTGAATCAGTTCCCTGACCGGTAGCTTTCCTTTCCATCAAGATACCGGTTTAACAGAGAGTTGAAGAGGGCTAAATCTGTGTATTCAGAGAGACTCCAGCAGCAGTTCACTGCTAATGATTCGGCTTCCGTGTGGAGAGGACTGAGGCAAATCACCAACTATCGGCCTCAGGCTCCTAAAGGTCAGGATGACAAAGCCCTTTGTCAAAGACTGTCCCAACACTATGCCCGTTTTGACACCTCGTCATCTGTGTCCAACTCCCCCCCTCCCTCCAGCTCCACAGCCTCCACATTCCCTACTTCATTAAAGGCACCCCCCCCTCCTCCCCCCCTCCCCTTATCATCAGTGAGCAGGATGTGCTCAAACAGTTCTCCAGACTGAACCCGCGCAAGGCCCCCGGCCCAGACGGCGTGTCTCCCTCCACCCTGAGACACTGTGCGAAACAGCTGGCTCCTGTCTTCACAGACATTTTTAACACCTCCCTTAAGTTATGCCACGTGCCGTCCTGCCTCAAATCCTCCACCATCATCCCTGTCCCCAAGAAGCCACGGATCACTGGACTTAATGACTACAGACCTGTAGCGCTCACCTCTGTAGTCATGAAGTCCTTTGAGCGCCTGGTCCTGTCCCACCTCAAGTCCATCACCACCCCTCTCCTGGACCCGCTGCAGTTTGCCTACCGAGCCAACAGGTCTGTAGACGACGCAGTCAACCTGGCCCTCCACTCCATCCTGCAGCACCTGGACTCCCCGGGAACCTACGCCAGGATCCTGTTTGTGGACTTCAGCTCCGCATTCAACACCATCCGCCCCGCTCTGCTCCGGGACAAGCTGTCTCTGCTCAACGTGCCTGACTCCCTCTGCAGGTGGATCACCGACTTCCTGACGGACCGGAGGCAGCATGTGCGGCTGGGAAAGACTGTCTCAGACTATACTAGCATCAGCACCGGATCACCCCAGGGCTGTGTATTTTCCCCCCTACTCTTCTCCCTTTACACCAACTCCTGCACCTCCAGCCACCAGTCTGTCAAGTTGATCAAGTTTGCGGACGACACCACCCTCATCGGGCTCATCTCCAACGGCGACGAGTCCGCCTACAGGAGAGAGGTGGCCCAGCTGGCGTCCTGGTGCAACAATAACAACCTGCAGCTGAACGCTCTGAAGACAGTGGAGATGATTGTAGACTTCAGGAAAGTCACTACCCCTCTGCCCCCCCTCACCCTCTCAGGCTCTCCCATCACCACTGCTGATTCCTTCCACTTCCTAGGCACTACCATCACCAGGGACCTCAAATGGGAGCCGACCATCAGCTCACTCATCAAAAAAGCCCAGCAGAGGATGTTCTTCCTGCGGCAGCTGAGGAAGCTCAAGCTACCCACCAAGATGTTAGTGCAGTTCTACACAGCCATCATTGAGTCCATCCTCACCACCTCCATAACCGTGTGGTACGCAGGAGCCACTGCCAGGGACAGACTAAGGCTGCAGCGCGTCGTGCGCACTGCTGAGAAGGTGATCGGCTGCAAGCTCCCATCTCTCCTGGATCTGTACATCTCCAGGACCCGGAGGCGTGCTGGCCGGATCATAGCCGATCCCTCACACCCTGGTCACGTACTGTTTGCCCCCCTCCCCTCTGGTAGAAGACTTCGGTCCATCCAGACTAAAACCTCCCGTCACATGAACAGCTTCTTCCCCTCTGCCATCAGACTGCTGAACACTAAGTGACTTATTGACTCTTGTGCACCATGTACAGCAGCTCAACCAGACTCATGTCAATCATCACTGTTTTCTTCCTGCATTACCGACTGCACTATATAGTTCTCCACAGTATCTGCTGCTCGCTAATATATTTTAACTGTTGACCAGTATCACTTAATCTTATTCTACACTTTATTACATGTATAGTTTATTTCTTTTATCTTATCATGTTTAATGTTGCAGCATTGTACCGAGACAAATTCCTAGTTTGTGTACTACATGAACAATGGCAATAAACCTGATTCTGATTCTGATTCTGATTCTGAACCCTTCACTCTCCACAGTGCTGAGGGGCTGGCAGTCCTTCACGATGAAACTGAGCACAGCTTCATCCAGCATCTGCTTCCTGGAAGCTTGATGGTTAAAAATGAAGTCAAAAATAAATTAATAGGAATTAATTATCAATAAAGCAACTGTGAGTTAAGTAGTAGTAGGGCTGTATACCTGCGTCTATCCTGGGTGTATCCGGGACTTCATGTTCATGCCTGCTGGCCCTATAATGTCTCAGCATTGAGGAGGTGCTCTTGTTGAAATATGACAACTCTGTCAAACAAATGCGACATTTAGCCTGCAGAAAATGAAGAGTAAACTAAGAGTCACTTTCAAATGAATTTGAATTCAGATAAATCAAGTGGAAACTCTGAGAGGAACAGGATGAAACAACAAGGAAATTAAAACAAAGAAAATAATATTTTATCCATCCATCCATCCATCTTCTACCGCTTTTCCGGAGGTCCGGGTCGCGGAGGCAGCAGTTCAAGCAGAGAAGCCCAGACTTCCCTCTCCCCAGCCACCTGCTCCAGCTCTTCAGAGGGGATACCAAGGCGTTCCCAGACTAGCTGGGAGACATAGTCTCTCCACCGAGTCCTGGGTCTGCCCCGGGGTCTCCTCCCAGTGGGACGTGCCTGAAACACCTCAAGTGGGAGACGTCCAGGAGGCATCCTAATCAGATGCCCATACCACCTCAACTGACTCCTTTCAATGTGGAGGAGCAGCGGTTCTACTCTGAGCCTCTCCCGGATGACTGAGCTCCTCACCCTATCTCTGAGGGTGAGTCCAGCAATCCTACGGAGAAAGCTCATTTCAGCCGCTTGTATCCGCGATCTCGTTCTTTCGGTCATTACCCAAAGCTCGTGACCATAGGTGAGAGTAGGAACGTAGATTGACTGGTAAATCGACAGCTTTGCCTTAGAACTAAGCTCCCTCTTCACCACAACAGACCGGTACAACGTCCGCATCACTGCAGATGCTGCTCCAATCCGTCTGTCGATCTCTCGCTCCATTTTCCCCTCACTCGTGAACAAGACCCCAAGATACTTAAACTCCTCCACTTGGGGCAGGAGCCTGTCCCCAACCCGGAGAGGACAATCCACCTTTTTCCGGCTGAGGACCATGGACTCGGACTTGGAGGTGCTGATTCTCATCCCAGCCGCTTCACACTCAGCGGCAAACCGTCCCAGCAAGAGCTGTAGGTCATTGCTGGATGAAGCCAACAGGACAACATCATCTGCAAACAACAGAGATGAGATCCTGTGGTCACCAAGTATGACACCCTCCATTCCCTGGCTGCGCCTAGAAATCCTGTCCATAAAAATTATGAACAGGACCGGTGACAAAGGGCAGCCCTGGCGGAGTCCAACTCTCACTGGGAATGACTCCGACCGAGTGTTGGCAATACGAACTAAACTCTCACAACGGTCGTACAGAGACCGAATAGCTCGTAACAACAAGCCCGATACCCCATACTCCCGAAGCACCCCCCACAAAAATCCACGAGGGACGCGGTCAAATGCCTTCTCCAAGTCCACAAAACACATGTAAACTGGTTGGGCAAACTCCCACGAACCCTCAAGAATTCTCGAGAGGGTAAAGAGCTGGTCCGATGTGCCACGGCCAGGACGAAAACCACACTGCTCCTCCTGAATCCGAGGTTCGACCAACGGCAGGACTCTCCTCTCCAGTACCTTGGCATAATAATATTTTAAAAATACTATATTTTTTGGAAATACCTTATTTTCCGATATCAGATCAAAATGGTCCCACACGGTGGAAACCTTCTTTTTTCCTTGACGCTGCTGCTCGTGCTCCATAATTCGTGATAAATTTGCACAAGGACCGTCCGCAACACATACGAATCTTTGGGCAAATGCATCCCGTTGACAGATGCGCTTCCTTATAAACGCGGGCGCGTCAGTGTTTCGACGCCCTAGCGTCACGTGACCGATACAGTCCCTGTATCGGTCACGTGACTTTCTTAATGCGAGACGCACCGACACGCACCGAAACTGGGTTTCGCTCTATGAGCCCGACGCATGCGCCGACGCATCGGTGTTGCCGGACCCATCACTACTGTCATGTATTTAAGTGCTGGCGTTCCTCTGTTATCAGTGCGGTTAAATTGATGTTCAAGTTTGGTTCTCCTGGTATTTTTCCCCTCCTGGTCATCACGCTGATCAGCTCTCTGTTTCCTCCTGAGACAAGCTGGCTCAGGAGAGCCTCTGTCCGTAAGTGTTTCTATTTTTGCATTTTTGTGTGTACAGCACTGCTTTGGATCCTTTATGTTCTTTATGTTAATTAAACTGCACGAAACACCATTCAGCCCCTGGGTTTGTCCTTCTGCTGAGTAGGGGCATTCATGACCCATTACTCTTTGTTTTAACAATTCACACATCTCTGTTCTTCTTTTCACCACACACGCACACACAGGGGAAATCAGACAAAGGTTACGTGGTTTCAAAATTAAGAGAACAGCAACAACATCAACATAACATAGCATAACACAACATACCGCCAACCCCCCCTTAAATATCCTATTAGGGACCCCCTGGAGGCCCACCTCTGGAATGTCCGTCTAGCGGCTCTCTCCCAGAGCGTCTCCGCCGTTTCCCTTCTGGAGACGGACTGCACTGGCGTGTCTTCCCCCCGTATGCCGCAGCTTGTTTGGGTGCCTCCTGGATCCATCAGACAGTTCTAAATAACCATCCTCGCGGGCCATCACCACCCGCAACCGTCCCTGGTCATCCTTTCGATCCCGTGTTCTGTGGACTCCTCTAAGCCGAGATTAAACCCCAGGGCGGACCTCGTCGGCGATATTTAGGGGAGTTCTTGCTGGCTTTCTAGGTCCACCACATCATGATCGGGCTTTTCTTCAGTGACGGAGAGTCCTGCCGACCTGGTCCGAGCTCTGCCTTGGATCCTGCTCACAGGTGCGTCTGAGAATCGCACCACTCGGTCTTGCCCCGCTGTCTTTCATTTTTAGTGCCGAATCAGCCACAGCAGTGCCTGGTTCTATGGTAGTACTCAGCCGGATTCTGGAACTACAAGGTGCCTGCACGCTGGCTCCACTCGCCACCGCAGGTGTCTGTCCATGCCGTTTGAGTCCCTTGTCCAGGGTACCACGAACTCTGGCACCGGAAACCCTGCAATGGCACTCCATAGTGCTGGTCCAGCCCGTCTTCACTTGTCCCGGGCAAATCACAGTCCCAAACTTTGTTATCATCTCCCACAAAGAAGGGTCGGTCCCATAGCCCACAGCCAGACCACTCCTCCTCGACGCCGCAGGCTATCGAGAACCCGAGCCCATAAAACAGGTCACAGCCCATGAGATTCGACCCTTTGGTGGACACCATGAACTCAACTCCACACATCGCTGCTGACCTGTATCTCGCCGACAGCATCAGTGAGTCCACGATGTCGAAAGGGTTGTTTCTGTAGCCGTAGCAGGTCATGTCCGACTTGCTCACCCTGTAATGTAGGAAAAAGTTCTTCACCGTGGACCAGTTCAGGATGGAGACCGCCAATCCCGTATCCAGCATCAGCAATACCTCGACCCCTTCCAATTCAATGTTACAATAAATTCATCCATCTGTGCTCGGTGAGACCATGTGGACCACTGTAAGTTCCCTTGTGGAAGAGCCCTCTCCTGGTCTCCGGTCCCCTTTCTCAAAGTTTTTTCAGGCCCAAGGAAAGTGGTGGGACAGACCACACTTTTCACAGCGCTTCCCTCTTGCTGGACAATCTCTTGCCTTGTAGTGGTGCCTGGCGGACCCACAGCCATTGTTATGTTTGCCCCTTGCAGGGCGAAGATGAGGTGCCAGAAGCCAGCAGTGAGCCTGTTGTTTTATTACAAAAAGTACAAAATAAAGTGCCACAAGGGGCAGAACATAAATACACTAAACACAAGTGACCCCGGAGGGTGAAATAACTGAGCACATAAAGGATCAAGAAGTCACTTACATATAACACAGCCAGGACGAAACCTTACAATGTAAATGAAGAACTGGAGCCGGGCGTAGGGACTCCAGTCTGGATCGAGCGAGGTCACAGTGAGGAATAAACCCTGCTGGTGACCTTAAATAGTTAAACAGAAAACACAACTGCAAACAGGTGTGGAGAGATAATGATAAATAAGTGCCCGCAGTTGTGACAGCCCGTGAGCAGAATGACAGGCAGAAGTGCTGTCGCAGCGCTGTCAAAATAAAAGCACCAAATAATCCCCATAAAGAATGAGACTAAATAAACAGGGAGAAAAAGAAGAAAATCATAAGTGACTCGAGCACAGAAATGACCCACGCTCGGGATCACTACAGCCATAACACCTTGGCGTCCCTGGGGCAGACCCAGTTTTTACAGCGGCGGCATATTCCTCATTACTTTTGCCATCTTCACCATCCAGATCCGCGGCCAGCGCCTTCCACTGTTTCTTGTCCCGCTGCAGCTTCTCATCTTCGCAGAGATTTTGGGCCAGCTTATCCGCTGCCTCGTACTGCTGCACTAATTCCTTGGCGCCAATCAGCGGCAATTCCCCGGTGTATGTAAGGAGACGTGTCCTCGCGGAGGAACTCAGGGCATGCTCCACCAGCTGGTCGCGGACTATTTCTTTCTCTTAAATGCCAAATTGACACTCTCCTGCTAGCTGCCATAAGTCCGCAACAAACTATTGCACTGACTCACCAGGCCACTGGCGTTGCTGTCGGAACTGGATTCTCTTCATGATGGTGTTTTCCGGGGTGCGAAAATAGCCCGCCATTAGCTTCACCACATCGTCGAAAGTGTCACCACCTCCTAGCATACTCAGGATCCTCTGGCCCTTCATTCCAAGGTTATGGACCAAAATTGCCTTTGCACGCAGCTTTTTGAGCTCACCGAGGTCCAGAGTGATGAGATAGTTTTCAAAGGCCGCATACCACCTGGCCCAGGGAACGGGTGGCTCTCCTGGAGCCTCCAGAAACATCCGAAAGGCGGTAGCAGCTCGCTCCATACCTTTTGTCCTCGTCGCCAAATGTTGTGTCCGTAAAAAGGGAGGAGGTGAGGTGACAGTTTACACTCTTTATTAAAACCAACAGGAACCCAAACAGGAGTCGCTCCGCACAGGTCAAGGGTCCACAGCAAAAGAGACGGAGCCAATTCTGCCATGATCTCTTATACTCCCTGTGACGCCACCACCGGAAAGGTGGAGCGTCACCTCCCACTACACCCAGGGCACCGCCATATTGGTACACCCAACTATATACATAATATTAATATCCAACATGTATGTCAAGCCAACTGTTAAAAATTTGGGTTTTAAGATGGACAGAAATTTTAAATTAGACAGTCAGACTAGTGCTGTAATTAAGTCCAGCTTTTTCCATCGAGGCAGCAACTATGATGAGATGCCTTCATCTCATCATAACTGGATTGCTGTAAATCCCTTTACGTTGGAGTAAGCCAGTCTTCTCTTGCACATCTACAGCTGGTGCAGAATGCAGCTGCTAGACTTTTAACAGGTACAAAGAAAAAAGATCACACAACCCCTGTTCTGGCCTCACCCCACTGGCTGTCTGTCTACTTCTGAGCTCATTTTAAAATTCTTTTGTTTGTTTTCAAAGTTTTAAAGGTGCACTCCGGAGGCTCTAAAACCACCTCAAAAACAAATATGTATTACCCAAAATAGCATATTGTGGCTTTTTAAGATAAGATAAGATAAGATAAGCCTTTATTAGTCCCACAATGGGGAAATTCCAGGACTGCAACAGCACAGGGATAGCAACACTCAGAGCAACAATCAGAAGGCAAGAGAAAAAAAAATAAACAAGAGCAGCAAGTATACATATGTACATATAAATATAAATATATATATACTGTATATACTGTATATACTGTATATGATATGATATATATGATCCAAGATGGCGCCCACAGTGGTCGCCATGGTGCTTCGCTGCGCCCTTTGTTTGTTTTTGTTTGTCAATTGTGTGTCTGCTTGCTCTTATACCCGTGAAGAACTTCTAAATATCAGGACTTTCACTCCCACGGACCTACTCCCAGTTTTTTTAGCTCCTGCCGCCGATCTGGTTCATTGCTTGGCTCGAAAAGTGAGACGGCGAAAGAGAGGAAGACGAGCGGGCGCTCTCGTCCGGCTTCGCAGGAGAGGCACGCGCACGGCGTTGCCTGGCATATTTCTGTCCAATACCAACTCTCTCTCTAACAAGGTAGATGAACTGAGACTGCTGATGCGTTTTAAGGACACACTATCCTTCCACTATTCTTTACACTATCAGTGTAGTCAGGAGTTTACTTGGAGCTGGTGTACTTGGTAACAGCCTTGGTTCCCTCAGACACGGCGTGCTTGGCCAGCTCACCGGGCAGCAGGAGGCGCACTGCGGTCTGGATCTCCCTGGAGGTGATGGTGGAGCGCTTGTTGTAGTGGGCCAGACGAGAGGCCTCAGAGGCGATGCGCTCAAAGATGTCGTTGACAAAGGAGTTCATGATGCTCATGGCCTTGGAGGAGATACCGGTGTCAGGGTGGACCTGCTTCAGTACCTTGTAAACGTAGATGGCGTAGCTCTCCCTCCTGGTCTTCCTCTTCTTCTTGCCTCCTTTACCGGTGGTCTTGGTCACGGCTTTCTTGGAGCCCTTCTTGGGCGCAGACTTGGCGGGTTCAGGCATCCTGATTTCTCCCTACTTTGCAGCAATGCTGATCGTGACACAGAGCTCTCCGGCAAGACCACAGGAGGCGGAGTCTGCTTTTACATCAACAGCAGCTGGTGCTCTGATGTAACGGTAATTTCCAAACACTGTTCTCCCGCCCTGGAATTTCTTTTTATTAACTGCAAGCCATTTTATTCCCCGCGGGAGTTCGCCTCATTCATCCTCGCTGCTGTGTACGTCCCTCCCGACGCGGACACGCGCGAAGCTCAGCGCGTGCTCGGGGATCATATCCAACACACGGAGCGGATTTTTCCAGACTCTCTGGTTATTGTGGTTGGCGACTTTAACCAGAGCAATCTGAGCCACGATCTCCCCCGCTACAAACAGTTTATTAAATGCCCCACCAGAGGAATAAACACGCTGGATCACTGTTACACCACAGTGAAAGACGCATATCGCGCTGTTCCCCGCGCTGCGCTGGGATTATCTGATCACGTGATGGTCCACCTCATTCCCACATACAGACAGAGATTGAAGCTCACTAAACCTGTTGTGAGCACTACGAAGAAATGGACCAGTGAAGCTGAGGAGAAGCTGGAAACGTGCATGGAAATAACTGACTGGGGCATGTTTAAAGGAGCCACGCATGATCTGGATGAATACACGGATACTGTGAACTCTTATATCCACTTTTGTGAGGAGGACATTCTTCCATCGCGCACCAGGGTGAGGTACTCTAATGACAAGCCCTGGTTCACAGCTAAGCTCAGACAGATCAGGAAGGAGAAGGAAGCAGCGTTGAAAAGTGGAGACAGGGACTGCTACAGGGAGGTTAAATATCGGTTTAACAGAGAGCTGAAGAGAGCTAAATCTGTGTATTCTGAGAGACTCCAGCAGCAGTTCACTGCTAATGACTCAGCTTCTGTGTGGAGAGGACTGAGGCAAATCACCAATTATCGGCCTCAGGCTCCTAAAGGTCAGGATGACAAAGCCCTTTGTCAAAGACTGTCCCAACACTATGCCCGTTTTGACACCTCGTCATCTGTGTCCAACTCCCCCCCTCTCTCCAGCTCCACAGCCTCCACGATCCCTACTTCATCAAAAGCGCCCCCCCCTCCTCCCCCCCTGCCCTTGTCATCAGTGAGCAGGACGTGCTCAAACAGTTCTCCAGACTGAACCCGCGCAAGGTCCCCGGTCTGGACGGCGTGTCTCCCTCCACCCTGAGACACTGTGCGAAACAGCTGGCTCCTGTCTTCACAGACATTTTTAACACCTCCCTTAAGCTATGCCACGTGCCGCTCTGCCTCAAATCCTCCACCATCATCCCTGTCCCCAAGAAGCCACGGATCACTGGACTTAATGACTACAGACCTGTAGCGCTCACCTCTGTAGTCATGAAGTCCTTTGAGCGCCTGGTCCTGCCCCACCTCAAGTCCATCACCACCCCTCTCCTGGACCCACTGCAGTTTGCCTACCGAGCCAACAGGTCTGTAGACAACGCAGTCAACCTGGCCCTCCACTCCATCCTGCAGCACCTGGACTCCCCGGGAACCTACGCCAGGATCCTGTTTGTGGACTTCAGCTCCGCATTCAACACCATCCGCCCCGCTCTGCTCCGGGACAAGCTGTCCCTGCTCAACGTGCCTGACTCCCTCTGCAGGTGGATCACCGACTTCCTGACGGACCGGAGGCAGCATGTGCGGCTGGGAAAGACTGTCTCAGACTCTGCTAGCATCAGCACCGGATCACCCCAGGGCTGTGTACTTTCCCCCCTACTATTCTCCCTTTATACCAACTCCTGCACCTCCAGCCACCAGTCTGTGAAGTTGATCAAGTTTGCGGACGACACCACCCTCATCGGGCTCATCTCCAACGGCGACGAGTCCGCCTACAGGAGAGAGGTGGCCCAGCTGGCGTCCTGGTGCAACAACAACAACCTGCAGCTGAACGCTCTGAAGACAGTGGAGATGATTGTGGACTTCAGGAAAGTCACAACCCCTCTGCCCCCCCTCACCCTCACAGGCTCTCCCATCACCACTGCAGATTCTTTCCGCTTCCTAGGCACCACCATCACCAGGGACCTCAAGTGGGAGCCGACCATCAGCTCCCTCATCAAAAAGGCCCAGCAGAGGATGTTCTTCCTGCGGCAGCTGAGGAAGCTCAAGCTACCCACCAAGATGTTAGTGCAGTTCTACACAGCCATCATCGAGTCCATCCTCACCACCTCCATAACCGTGTGGTACGCAGGAGCCACTGCCAGGGACAGACTAAGGCTGCAGCGCGTCGTGCGCACTGCTGAGAAGGTGATCGGCTGCAAGCTCCCATCTCTCCAGGATCTGTACATCTCCAGGACCCGGAGGCGTGCTGGCCGGATCATAGCCGATCCGTCACACCCTGGTCACGTACTGTTTGCCC
This sequence comes from Pholidichthys leucotaenia, assembly GCA_020510985.1. Lineage (NCBI taxonomy): Eukaryota > Metazoa > Chordata > Actinopteri > Cichliformes > Pholidichthyidae > Pholidichthys > Pholidichthys leucotaenia. The sequence continues at coordinate 196,333,206 of CM035844.1, read as the reverse complement.
CCCTCCCCTCAGGTAGAAGACTTCGGTCCATCCAGACTAAAACCTCCCGTCACATGAACAGCTTCTTCCCCTCTGCCATCAGACTGCTGAACACTAAGTGACTTATTGACTCTCGTGCACTATGTACAGCAGCTCAACCAGACTCATGTCAATCATCACTGTTTTCTTCCTGCATTACCGACTGCACTATATGGTTCTCCACATTATCTGCTGCTCACTAATATATTTTAACTGCTGACCAGTATTACTCACTCTTATTCTACACTTTTTTTTTTTTTTTAATTTAAGTTTTTGTAAAGGGTATACAGGTCGTTACAGCAATGCAGTGTTTACATTTTCATCACATGTTCCCTTATTTTCTGATATCTGACAACATTGGAAGATTAATTCTTACAACACCCCTTATTTTTTTTTTTTTTTTTTAAAGTGAAAGAAAAAGTGAAATTAAAGAGAAAAAAAAAAACAAAACAAAAAACAAAAAAAAACCCAAACAAACCAGTAAAAAACAAACAAAAAGAAAAAGTAAGTAAATAAAGATAAAAGAGCATCTGAGTAGCATTGGAACAAAGAGCAGAACCATTATTGAAATGGTATTTGTCAAAGATTAGATCTAATGGAAGACACATATGCGGTCCAGGGTTGCCAAAAGTTCATGAACCCATCCATGTCCTGTCTCAGTGCGAATGTCAACTTTTCCATCGAGTAAATGTCTTGGATCACGTTAGTCCAATCTTCAGGTGTAGGACAGTCCTTCAACATCCATTTTTTAGTTAGAGCTTTTTTGCTTGCCAATATTAAAACATTGAATAAGTATTTTTCTCCTCGTCTTTCCAGTGAGTCCGGTAGTAAACCCAAATACAAAGTTACAAAAGAAAAGGGAACTGTAATTTTGAATATTTTCCCCAATATTGTCTGTACATTGGTCCAATATTGGTGGATAACTGGGCATGACCAAAACACATGAAAATGATTTGCAGTCTTTTCACCACACAAGCGCCAACAGTTCAATCCCTTATGGGTAAATTTGATTTGTGCAGGTGTTCTGAAAAATCTTGCCAAGTTTTTCCATCCAAATTCTCTCCACTGCAGGGATGAGGTACTTTTCCATTGCTGTTTATTTAGCTTTTCCCATATTTCCAGATGTAAAGTGAAATTCCCCTCTTTTTCCCATCTCTCTTTTATATAAGATGTGTTGTCTCCTTTTAAGTCTTGAAGACCTTGGTATATTTTAGAAATGTATCTGATCCCTGGGATCCCTTTATATGCCATTAAGAAGACCTTCAGAACACCTGACTGGGCCCTTTCCAAAACCTCCTTTTTAAGTATATTGTTTATGTGGTGTCTAAGCTGGAAGAACCTGTAAAGGTCTTGATTTATTAGGCCTTGTTTTTTCAAATCTTCAAAACTTCTTAAGATTTGCCCTTTAAAAAAATCGTAATATTTTATCAGCCCCTTCTCCTTCCACTTTTTAAATCTGGTGTCTGTTTTATTAGGAGTAAAGTCCTGATCATAGGCGATCCATTGCAGAAGTCGATAGGGCTCTTTAGTTTGATTCTCTCTGACTATCTTAAACCAAATTTTTAGCGGGGTCTCTATCCACGGGTTAGTGTTATTCAAAAGCTTAGGTAAGACATTGTTCCCTATTATCGCCTGTAGGGGGATGTCACTTGTTATTTGGCATTCGATCTCCTTCCATTGTGCAGAGTAGACTGGGTTACATATCTCTACTAAAGTTTTAATTTGTGCGGCTTTAAAGTAGTCCCTGATATTTGGCAGCGCGAGCCCACCTTTGTCTTTGTTTAGCTGTAGGGTTCTATATCTGATTCTAGGTCTCTTGCCCTGCCATATGAATCTTGAGATCCTTCTGTCCAGCTCCTGCCATGTTTTTTTGGGAGGTTCTACCGGTATTGTTTGGAAAAGGTATAGAAGACGTGGAAGTATATTCATTTTGACTGCTTCAATTCTTTGTGCAATACCCAAGAATGGTATCATATTCCATCTTGCTAGGTCAGATTTTATTTTTGTCACCAGTGGATCATAGTTTAGTGATATAATTTTGTTGAGTTGTTTCGGGATATTGACCCCCAGATATTTCATAGATTCCGACTCCCAGTTAGTTTTGAGTTTGCTTAGTGAATAATGATTTGGGTCATAGTTGAATGTTAAAACTTGGGTTTTATGCATATTTAATTTGTACCCCGATAAATCTCCATACTCTGAAAAAACTGAGGTTAGTTCTGGTAAAGAAGTGTCCGGCTGCCCTAGGTATATTAAAATGTCATCAGCAAAGAGTGCTATTTTATGTTCCTTCTGACCAAGTGTAATACCTTGAATTTTTTGGTTTTGTCTTATCCATTGGCTCAGAGGTTCTATGAAGATTGCAAAGAGCAGTGGAGACAGGGGGCAGCCCTGACGACATCCTCTTTCCAGTTCAAAAGATGATGATAAATTACCGTTAATCCTTATTTTAGCTGTTGGTTTTTTATATAATGCCTGTATAGTTCTAATGAAGTTGTTATGAAAATTGAAACTGGATAAGATTCTGTATAGAAAAGACCAGTCAACCGAATCGAATGCTTTTTCAGCATCTAATCCTAATATGACTGCATTTAAGTTATATTTTTTTATATGATGAATTATGTGTAAAGTGCGTCGAATGTTGTCTTGTGTCTGTCTTTGTCTTATAAAACCTGTTTGGTCTAAATGAATTAGGTCTGTCAGTATATTCTCTAACCTTTTGGCAAGGATAATGGTAAAAAGCTTATAGTCCTGATTTAGTACACTGATTGGTCTGTAGTTGGAGCACTCTAGTTTATCCTTTTCAGGTTTAGGTATAACTGCAATGACCCCTTCTCTCCAGGAGGGGGGGATTTCCCCTGTGTGGAGGACATAATTAAATGTTTTCAGGAGGAGAGGAGATAGTTGCTGTTTAAAGGTTTTGTACCACTCTGCTGTATAGCCATCAGCTCCTGGGGATTTGTTAGCTTTAAGTTTCATAATTGCTTTTTCCAATTCTTTAGAATGTATTTCTGACAGTAGTGTTTTATTTTGTGACTCCGTAAGTTGGGGAAGGTTTAATGTGTTTAGGAATGCCTCGGATGCGTTTTTATGTTTTTTGTGGGAGTATAAGTTCTTGTAGTAATTCTCGAAGTTTTTAAGAATATCCTGAATTCTGAATTTTATTTCCTTTGATACTGGGTCTCTGATTTTGTAGATTGCTCTTTCTGTTTGATGTTTCCTCAATTTATAGGCTAGCAATTTTGCCGATTTACTGCCTGCTTCATAGTATTTTTGTTTCAGAAATGTAAGTTTCTTCTGGATTTCTATTGTGTAGATCTCATTTATTTGGTTTTTAATTTCCTTAATCTTGAGCGAGTCAGTAGAATGAGTGTTGCCTTTGTGTTCTTTTTCTAGGTTCCTAAGTTCTGACTCTAATGTGGATAGTTTTTCTTGTCTTAGTTTCTTTTGGGTTGCCAGTTTTGCAATAATCTTTCCTCTTATTACAGCTTTACATGCATCCCACAGTATTAAAGGGGATACTTCTCCATTATCGTTATCTTCCAAATATCTGAGAATATCTGACTCCAATTCATCTTTCAATGGTCCTTTCAGGACATTTGAATTTAACCTCCAAGAAAATGTATTATTTGTGTATTTTTGGATATTTAAGTCCATGTAGATCGGACTGTGGTCGGAGAGATCCATCAGTCCTATTTTACACGTTTTTACTCTACCAATGTCTCTATTAAACATAAAAAAATAGTCAATCCTTGAGTAAGATGAATGTGGAGTTGAGTAAAATGTATAGTCTTTTACACTGGGGTTGAGTTCCCTCCACACATCACAGATTCCCATTTCTTTTAGTAGCATCCGAGTCTTCCTGTTTTGGGTGTTATTTTGATGTGGGGAATTACCAGAAGCATCCCAGTATGGATTCAGTCTAAGATTGAAGTCCCCACCACATATCACTAAACCTTGAGCTTTAGTTATCATTAGGTCGAATACATTTTTATAAAATTTCCAGTTAGCCCCTGGGGGAGCATACACATTCAGCAGGGTGATATCTTCTCCCTCTAGCCGCCCAGTTACCAAACTGTATCTCCCTTCTTTATCTTTGTGTTCTGATTTTTTTTCAAATGTAATTTTGGTTGATATCAATGTCGCTACTCCCCTCCTCCTCCCTGATTTATATGAAGATGAAGAGATCATTTTAAACCCTTGTCTACTGAGTTTATTGTGTTCCACGTCTGTTAGGTGGGTTTCTTGTAAAAGTATTATTCCTGCTTTGTCTTTTTTCATTTTGCCTAGAATCTTGGATCTTTTAACTGGATTCAGGATCCCTTTTACATTATATGAAATTATTTTGGTTACACCCTGTTTCTCCATTGTGTTGTTTTGTTTAGTATAACTGTGTGGTGGCCCTCTTTTGTGCTACTCAGAAACTGAAAGAACATTAAAAACAAGAAAAACATTAAGAACATAGTGTAAAAAACTTTAAAACAAAAAACTGTCAAAAGAACTTCCTGAGCTGAGGTCTTTTTAAAGACCCTGTAAGAGCCTTGATGGAGTGAAGGCCCTGAGGGAAATTCCTCAAACTCTGTTACGTGTTGAGGGCCCTCTCGTACCACTGAAAGTAGTCCCATGCTTTTAACGTGAGTTTCAGAACCCAATCCAAACTTGTAATGATTTTTTTTTTTTTTTTTCCTTTTATGCCTAAACCCTGTGAAATTGTGTGCACCCTCCCACCCCCATCACATCAAACATTCACGCAAAAACAGTATTTGTTAGTATGAGCAGAACATGTGGATTATTGTCACATTTCTATTTTAACAAGGTTTTTTTTTTTTTTTATTACAAAGACTTATTTGTTTCAAATAATATGATTGTTCCATGAAATGTTTTACCACATGCTGAATATGCATCTCCTTTAATGTTTGTTACCTTGTATGAGGGGGGTTGGATGTGCGGATTGATTCAAGAGGAAGGGAAAAAAAAAAAAAAAAAAGGTCGCTATTCCAACCTGAAAACGGATAGTTTATCCGCGACGCTCTGGTGCTGGGTTTCCCGCTGCTGGTCCGTGGATTTTGAGGGTCTTTGTGTTGTCCATGTTTGCGCTTTGATCTTCTCACTCGGGTCTGCTGCGGGTTTAAACACCGTTACCGGGAGCCCTCTTCTCGCCATGTCAGCTGTTGCTTCTTCCGCCGAATTATAGAGACACGTTTCATCGCCGTAGAAGACCCTTAACTTCGCAGGAAATGGTGTCTGAAAGCGCAATTTCTTCTCTCTTAACACCTTTTTCGCGTCATTGTATTCCCTGCGCTTTTTAAGGACCTCCGGGGCGTAATCGTGTTCCACGTAGACTTTTCTCTCCTGGTGCATAAATCCTTTTTTCTGCCAGGCCAGTCTTACAACCTCTTGTTTTATTTTGAAATTGGAAAATCTTACCAACACCGAACGTGGGGGCGCTTCCGCCGCCGGCCTAGCGGCTAATGAACGATGTGCCTTTTCTATCTTCAAGTCGGTGGTTTGTGGAATATCCAATTTCTCTCTTAGTAAGGATTCCACGCATTCTGCCATTGAGTTAAAACCATTTTCGGTTCCTTCTATCAGACCATGAATTCTTATGTTGTCTCTTCTTTGTTTTCCTTCTTGGTCGGTTAGCTTAGCCTCTATAGCTGCTTGTCTTTTGCGTAGGTCCAGCACAGAATCTTCGAGCACTTTTATTCGATCCTCTGTTTCCAAGATTCGGTTCTCGGCCTGGTCCACTCTGCTGTTTGTCCTTTTCAATTCTTCTCTGAATTCCCGAAATTCGGCCGTAACATCTCGGCGAAATCGTCGTAGTTCCTCAAATAGTGATTTCAGGCTAACCCTTTTGTTAGCTATCACCAGCTCCTCGTCTTCTGAACGGGGATCTTCCAGTTCAGATTCTCCGGCCGATACGTGTCCTAGCCTGGAGAATTTCAGTTTCTTCTGTTTTCCTTTAGACATGATGATTTTGTCTTTTGATTTTCACTCCTCCAAAAATCCGTTAAGTTTGATTTTCAAGGTGTTATCCTGGATTGAGTCTGAGAGCTTCAGTGTTAAGCTGCAGTCGCCATGGCGTCCAGCTTATTCTACACTTTATTGCATGTATAGTTTATTTCTTTTATTTTATCATGTTTAATGTTGCAGCATTGCACCGAGACAAATTCCTAGTTTGTGTACTACATGTACAATGGCAATAAATCTGATTCTGATTCTGAACTAAAGGCTTGTATCATTGTATCGCCATATTTTCTTGACTTTTAACTTGTTAGAATTCTGAGATAAGGCTTTGTTTTTGAAATAAACACAAACTTGACTCACTTTTAACATCAATGACGCTGGGGGAAAAAGTATTGTAGTAACTATGCCGGGCCACTAGAGGTGACAGTGTTACTTTTTTACAGCACAACACGGCACATTTTTTTACAGCACATGGAGCTGAACTATTATAAAATAGCAGTTACTGAAAAAAAATGTATTCAGTAGCTACACCATTTATTCATCACAGCGATTGTTTTCACACTGATTTTGCTGTTTAGTTTTGCAGAGGAAGAATGAGGTAAAACTCGCTAAAAACTTGCTAAAAAGTCCAAGTCCCGACAGTCCTCACCCACAAATTGTTGCAGTGAAAATCCCACCACAGGGAAGTGTTTTCTTCCTCTGCCACTAAAGAGCAAAAGCTCCTGTTCGTCTTGATTGTCTTGTATTCAAGCACCTCTGTTGCTTCCGCCATTTAGTGCTCTTCTCTTGTGTATTGCAGTATTGTATTGTATTTGTGGATTGCAGCTGTTCAAATCAGTTTGATAGCTCTTGGCTGCCGCCGACAGTACGGGCATGTGAACTGCAGATTATTTTCATTGCACATACATGTACTCCAAAACTACTGGATGGATTTGGATAAAATTTTTTACAAGAGGTCATCCTTGGGTTAGAGAGGAACCATACTATTTTGGTGATGATCCCAGAACGCATACCTCCGCTAAAGCTCTTATCTTCTCACAGGGTGTTAGCAAGAATACTCCAAAACTACTGGATGGATTTAGATGAAATTTTTACCAGAGGTGGTCCTTGGGCTAGAGAGGGACCCATAACATTTTGGTGATGATCAGAGAATGCATACCTCCACCAAGGCTCTGGCACTGAGGCATCAGCACCTTTGTGCTTTCATTAGCGGCCTGCAGGGCTTGCACATGATTGGTTGTCATACTCCCGAATTGCAGGCAAAGTCACTGCCCGGCCCCACTTGGAGGCTGGAATGTGAGCCATCCAGTGGGGCACTTTTGGTAAGCAGAACCTGCGCTGGCTTGCTGCAGTTGCAGGTGGACGGGGCGCCGTGCTTGGTGAGACAGCATGGCACTCTGTCTGCTGTTGAAATGAGCTGAGAGCAGCTCGATTTGAACGTGGCTGTGCGAGGCCCCCTCTCTCCGCTCTCTCTCTCTCTGCTGCGACCCCTGCATGTGATTGGTCTCCTCCTCCACTGCTTTGCTATGTAAAACGAATGCCTTCAACCCCCCTGCCTCAATCCTGCTGCTCCTCGGCAGCCCCCGAGGTAGCCAAGAGTATCTGTTTGATTGGTTAATGTTATAACCAATCAGGCTAAGCAGGAATATTTATGTAGCTACAAATGCTACAAATGCTACAAATGTAGCTACAAATGCTCTGTCCAAATTTGCCTTTTTTGGGGGGTGGAGCTTAAGCAGACATTTACAGCAGAAAAACACATACTTGGGAGTTTGGAATGATTTTGCTGGAGTGTCACTTTAAATGGTCTTGCTCCACCGAGCTGTTACAGTGCCGCAATCCTGCTCGGGTTCTCAGGCCAGCTGATCAGCTGCTCCTGGACATTATTAAGTCCAAGCAAAAACTTTGAGGGGACAGGGCTTTTTCTGTCGTTGCTCTGAGGTTGTAGAATGATTTGCCTTTGCACATTAGACAGGCATCTTCTCTGTCCATTTTTAAAACCTATCTTAAAACCCACTTTTATTCCCTGGCCTTTAAACCCACATGAGACATTGATTTTATTTAAAGTCATTGTTTTTAGCGGTTTGTAAACTTGATTTTAGTTATTTTTATATTTTTGTGTGTGGTGATTTTATTTTGTGTTTAAATTTAGTGTTTTATTACCTTGATATACAGCACTTTGTTCTCGGCTTTTGCTGTTTTAAGGTACTTTATAAAAAAAAGTTGATTAATTGGTTGATTTTCAAAATAATTACTGTGGCAGAACCAAATTATGATAAGCCCATCACCCATGAATATACAACAAAGTATACAACCCATAGTTGCAGGTCAGGATGCCAATAGCAAGTCTGGTGACCCTTGAGAATTTTATGCATTCTATAGTAAGAGATCATAGGGCATGCCAACCTTGACCTTTGACCTTTTGATGCCAAACCTGTAGTCAGAGGTTAGGGTCTCAGAGTGAAGCTGTGTGCCAGGTTTCTTTGTTGTTGAGATATGTCATGACTCGCCGCTCATCAGCGGCGCCAGCTGCGCGCACACCTGCTCCTCGTCAGCGGCGAGGTACTTAATCCACTCTGCCCTGGGCTTCGGCCTGAAGCCGTCTCTCTACTTCGGCATTGCTTGCTACAACAGTACTTAAACCTTCAGGCAAGATTATCTGGGTAAGCTCCCCTTACCTCTTTTCCTCCAGCCCTTTCCCCTGTGCACAGGTGGACTTCCCCGGCGGCGGACTTCCTCATCTCGCCGCTGTCTCTACGCTGCTGCTACAGGCACTGCAGGTCGCTGTCTCCCGGGCTCCGCCCTTGTCAACGCCAGCCACCTGTCTTAACCAAGTAAGCCAGCAAGACTATTATTATCCTCTGTGTTGGTGTGGTGCCCGTTACCCTTCTCCCTCTGCTTCCTCCCATAGGGTTGTCCGGCTGAACGGCCTCCTGCCCCCGTGCCTAACGCAGACGCCACCACCAACACATTCTTATTCCACAGACAGGCAGCCACACATCCCTGTTGTCAATAAAGCTGTTAAATCTACCCTGAGCCTGCGTGTGTGTCTCCTGAGCCGTGCATTATGTCAGTACGGCTTCAGCAGAGCGGCTCGGCAGACAACGGGCTCGCACGCCGTCTTTCCACCCTCGAGGCTCGGGTGGATTTAATAGCCCACCAACAACAGGTGATATTAAACCAACTGACAGTCATTACTAACCGATTAGACCGCTTGGACCCCCAGCAGCCGTTCCCCTCGGTTCGTCTGGGTGGCGCAGCTCCCGCTGCTCCGGCGGCTGTCCAGCCTGCTCCGGGTGCGCCGGCATGGCTCACACCAATCCCCACTCCTGCTCGCTTTAGCGGCAAGCTTGGTGGAGCTCGGGGTTTTATCATGCAGTGTGAGTCCGTGTTCCTTCGCGTTCCCGGAGACTTCCCCTCAGACCACAGCAGGATTGGCTATATTGGTAACCTCCTGGAGGGTCGTGCGCTTACCCGGGCTTACGCCATCATGGCGAAGGCCAGCTATGCCACCCTCACCTATGGCCAGTTTGTGCGACAATTTCTGGAAGTGTTCGATCATTCGCGTTTGGACAGCGTCCAGGTCGACCGCTTTCTCGGCCTCCAACAGGGGAGCTGATCGGCGGCCGAATACGCGATCGACTTCCGGGTTACCGCGGAGGAAGTTGGCTGGGAAGAGCGTGCGCTCTGCGGCATCTTCCTCCGCAGTCTTAACTCTGGTCTGAGAGATGAGCTGGCCGGCCGGGATATCCCGGAGACTCTAGCGGAGCTGATCTCCCTTGCCATCAGCTTGGATAACAGGCTGCGTGAGCGCGCCTCAGAGCGGAAGCACCCTTCTCGCTCGCGGGGTGCCTCTGCCCGCTTGCCCCAAGCTCGCCACCTGGCGATGCCGCCGCCGGAGGTCTCCGAGGAGTCGGAGCCGATGGTGACGGGCCGGACAAAGCTCCCCCTGGCGGAGAAACAACGCCGCCGTGATCTGGGCCTTTGCATGTATTGCGGGGGCAGCCAGCACACGGTGGAGCATTGTCCGGAGAAGCCAAACGAGGAGGTCCGCGAGTCACTGTAGGGGGCCTCGCGGACGCTAATCGGTTAAATCCCCTCACACATTTGACGCTGCCCATCCGCTTCTGTCACAACCTCACAGGGCACCTCACACATGCACTGGTGGATTCAGGCGCGGAGGGTAGCTTTATTTCACAGAGCCTGGCAACCCGTTTGGGCATCCGTTGTCACCCCCTCGACCCTCCTCTCGCCCTGGTAAATCTCTCCCGTGTCTCTTTGGGAAAGGTGACCCACCGGACATCTCCTATTCCGGTGATCATCTCAGGGAACCACCGGGAGGATATCTCCTTCTACGTCCTGCCCACCTCGGTCACTCCTGTCATTCTCGGACCCCCTTGGCTCCGCCTCCACAACCCCGTCTTGGACTGGAAGACCGGAAAAGTGTCAGCTTGGAGCACCTTCTGTATGGGCACCTGTCTCCAATCCGCTGCCTGCGCCCCGTCCTCGCCTCCCACAGCCAAGGACACCGCGCCCCCGGATCTCACCCTTGTGCCCTCAGAGTTCCACGACCTGGGTGTGGTCTTCAGCAAGTCCAAGGCGATGTCTCTTCCTCCTCACCGGCCCTACGACTGTGCCATCAACATCCACCAGGGGGCGTCCCTACCCTCAGGACGCCTCTACAGCCTGTCAGCGCCAGAGAAGGAGGCCATGAACACCTACTTGAAGGAGTCGCTCAGCACTGGGATTATCCGACCATCTTCCTCACCAGTAGGCGCAGGGTTCTTCTTCGTGGGAAAGAAGGACGGCTCCCTTCGTCCTTGCATAGATTACCGAGCTCTCAATGACATCACGGAGAAGGACCGGTACACCCTGCCCCTCATGGACACCGCCTTCCATTCCCTCTAGGGGGCAACCTGGTTTACCAAGCTGGATCTCCGCAGCGCTTACCACCTCATCCGGATCCGGGAGGGAGATGAGTGGAAGACAGCCTTCCGCACCCCTAACGGTCATTTTGAATATCTAGTGATGCCATTTGGGTTGACCAACGCTCCAGCCGTCTTCCAGCGCCTCATTAATGACGTCCTCCGGGATTTCATCGGCCTGTTCGTATTCGTCTACCTGGACGATATCCTCATCTTCTCCAGGTCCAGGGATGAGCACCGGGTCCACGTGAGGCGGGTCCTGCAGAGACTGTTGGAGAATCGTTTATATGTCAAGGCGGAGAAGTGTGAGTTCTACGCCAAGACAACTTCCTTCCTGGGGTTTGTCATCTCCCATGACCAGGTGCTTCCGGACCCAGCGAAGATTAAAGCGGTGGTGGATTGGCCCACACCTACCTCTAGGAAACAGGTCCAGCAGTTCGTCGGGTTCGCCAATTTCTACCGCCGCTTCGTCCCAAACTTTGGAGCCATCGTCGGGCCTCTGACCCGCCTCACCTCCCCTAAGACCCCGTTCCGGTGGACTGAAGAGGCCGCAACGGCCTTCCAGGCGCTGAAGACGGAGTTTTCCTCCTCCCGGGTCCTCAGCCAGGTCGATCCCGCGCTGCAGTGCATAGTGGAGGTGGACGCTTCAGACACGGGGGTGGGGGCGGTTCTGTCCCAGCCGTCTCCAGCCAACGGAGTCAAGCGACCCTGCGCCTTCTTCTCTCGGCTCCTGTCCCCGGCGGAGCGTAATTATGACATGGGGGACAGAGAGCTTCTGGCCATCAAGCTTGCGCTTCAGGAGTGGCGTCACTGGCTGGAGGGGGCCGCCTTGCCTTTCGTGGTCCTAACTGACCACAAGAACTTGGAATACCTAAGATCTGCCAAGCGTCTGAACGCCCGCCAGGCGCGCTGGTCCCTGTTCTTCGCAAGGTTTAAATTTAACATCACCTACAGGCCGGGCTCCAAGAACGGCCTGCCCGACGCCCTCTCCAGGCAATTTGCCCCTGAGGCCACGGAAGACGCTGTTCACACCATCCTGCCCAGGTCGTGCGTCGTGGGGGCTGTTTCCTGGGACATAGAGGATAAAATCCGGAGGGCGCAGGAGTCGGAACCGGACCCTGGCGGCGGACCGGAGGGGAGGCTCTTCGTGCCGTCGGCCGTCCGGGGGGACGTTATTCACTGGCTCCACACCTCTAAGCTCACCTGCCATCCTGGAGCTTCACGGATGATCGACCTCCTCCAGCGATCCTTTTGGTGGCCAGGTCTGTGGAAGGATGCCGCCCGCTACGCCCGGGACTGTCCCGTCTGCGCCACCAGTAAGTCAGGTAATGCTCCCCCTGCGACCCTGCTCCAGCCCCTGCCCGTCCCTAGCAGGCCCTGGTCGCACATCGCCCTAGACTTCGTCACCGGGCTTCCTGTCTCCAACAACTTTGACACAGTTCTGACCATCGTTGACCGTTTTTCCAAGGCCGCCCATTTTGTGCCCCTACGTGGACTTCCCTCAGCCTTGGAGACGGCGGACCTCCTTATCCAACACACGGTCAGACTGCACGGAATACCGGTCGACGTGGTCTCCGATCATGGCCCCCAGTTCTCTTCGGACGTCTGGAGGTCTTTTTGCAACGCCCTGGGAGCTAAAGTAAGCCTCACCTCCGGCCATCACCCCCAGTCCAACGGGCAGTGTGAACGGACCAATCAGGAGCTGGAGGCTGCGCTCCGCTGCGTTACCACATCCAAGCCCACGTCCTGGAGCTCGCACCTCACCTGGGTGGAGTACGCCCACAACACCTCTCGCTCGTCTGCCATCAGGATGTCTCCCTTCAAGGCATCCCTGGGTTATGATCCACCTCTATTCCCCGCGCAGGAGGGCGAATTGGCTGTCCCCTCTGCCCAGGCGCACTTCAGGCGGTGCCGCTCCCTTTGGACTACGGTGCGCAATGCGCTTTTACGCACGGCGGAGCGCAATAAATCCACGGCGGACCGGCACAGGAGACCTGCCCCTGCCTACCAGGTGGGACAACAAGTCTGGGTATCCACACAGGACGTCAACCTAAAGGGTGAGAGGAGGAAGCTGGCCCAACGATTCATCGGCCCGTCTCCCATAACTAGGATTATCAACCCGGTGGCTGTGCGTGTGGCTATTCCCTCCTCCCTCCGCATTCATCCCACCTTCCACGTCTCCAAAGTCAAACCGGTGGTCTCTGACCCCCTCTGCCCTCCACCTGCAGCGCACCCCGCTTCCCGGATGATTGGTGGCCATCCGGCCTGGACTGTTTCTGAGATCTTGGACGCCCGGCGCTGGGGTCGCGGGTTGCAGTATTTGGTGGACTGGGAGGGCTATGGGCCCGAATGGAGACAATGGGTGCCTTCCTCGCTGGTGTTGGACCGGTCCCTCATCACTGAGTTCCATCGAGCGCACCCAGAGAAACCATCGCCAGGAGGCGCTGCTAGAGGGGGGAGTATTGTCATGACTCGCCGCTCATCAGCGGCGCCAGCTGCGCACACACCTGCTCCTCGTCAGCGGCGAGGTACTTAATCCACTCTGCCCTGGGCTTCGGCCTGAAGCTGTCTCTCTACTTTGGCATTGCTTGCTACAACGGTACTCAAACCTTCAGGCAAGATTATCTGGGTAAGCTCCCCTTACCTCTTTTCCTCCAGCCCTTTCCCCTGTGCACAGGTGGATTTCCCCGGCGGCGGACTTCCTCATCTCACCGCTGTCTCTACGCTGCTGCTACAGGCACTGCAGGTCGCTGTCTCCCGGGCTCCGCCCTTGTCAACGCCAGCCACCTGTCTTAACCAAGTAAGCCAGCAAGACTATTATTATCCTCTGTGTTGGTGTGGTGCCCGTTACCCTTCTCCCTCTGCTTCCTCCCATAGGGTTTTCCGGCTGAACGGCCTCCTGCCCCCGTGCCTGACGCAGACGCCACCACCAACACATTCTTATTCCACAGACACGCAGCCACACGTCCCTGTTGTCAATAAAGCTGTTAAATCTACCCTGAGCCTGCGTGTGTGTCTCCTGAGCCGTGCATTATGTCAAGATATAGTTTATAAAGCGTTTTGATGTTGACCTTTGACCTTGCGATCCCAAAACCACAGTCACAATTGAGGGTCACATGGTGAACCTGTGTACCAAGGTTGGTAAGATAAGATAAGATAAGCCTTTATTAGTCCCACAATGTGGAAATTCCAGGATTACAGCAGCAAAGGCATGGCAGCACTCAGAGCAATAGTAAATAAGAAAATAAGAATTGGTTAGCCAAAGCACTTGAAATCACATGAATGAATATACATATGTACACAGATACCGTGGTGTGAAAAAGTGTTTGCCCCCTTCCTGATTTCAAATTTTTTTGTATTTTTGTCACACTTAAATGTTTCAGATCATCAAGCAAATTTAGATACTAGACAAAGATAACACAAGTAAGCACAAAAAGCAGTTTTTAAATGAAGGTGTTTATTATTAAGGGTAAAAAAATCCAAACCTACATGGCCCTGTGTGAAAAAGTGATTGCCCCCTAAACCTAATAACTGGTTGGACCACCCTTGGCAGCAACAACTGCAATCAAGTGTTTGCGATAACTGCGATAACTGAGTCTTTTACAACATTGTGGAAGAATTTTGGCCCACTGATCTTTGCAGAATTGTTGTAATTCAGCCACATTGGAGGGTTTTCGAGCATGAACCTCCTTTTTAAGGTCATGCCACAGCATCTCAATCGGATTCAGGTCAGGACTTTGACTAGGCCACTCCAAAGTCTTGATTTTGTTTTTCTTAAGCCATTCAGAGGTGGACCTGCTGGTGTGTCGTGGATCACTGTCCTGTTGCAGAACCCAAATGTGCTTCAGCTTGAGGTCATGAACAGATGGCTGGACAGTCTCCTTCAGGATTTTTTGGTAGACAGCAGAATTCATGGTTCCATTTACCACAGCAAGTCTTCCAGGTCCTGAAGCAGCAAAACAGCCCCAGACCATCACACTACCACCACCATGTTTTATTGGTAGTATGATGTTCCTTTTCTGAAATGCTGTGTTACTTTTACACCAGATGTAATGGGACACACACCTTCCAAAAAGTTCTTTTGTCTCGTCAGTCCACAGAGTATTTTCTCAAAAGTCTTGGGGATCTTCAAGATGTTTTCTGGCAAAATTGAGACAAGCCTTTATGTTCTTTTTGCTCAGCAGTGGTTTTCGTCTTGGAACTCTGCCATGCAGGCCCTTTTTGCCCAGTCTCTTTCTTATGGTGGAGTCAAGAACACTGACCTTAACTGAGGCAAGTGAGGCCTGCAGTTCTTTGGATGTTGTTGTGGGGTCTTTTGTGACATCTTGGATGGGCCGTTGGCAACTCAACCGGCAATCCTGCCCTTACAAGGGTGTGGAGGGTGAAACTGGGCATCCTGGCAGAACTAAAAACAATATCTGTCACAAGTCTGTGGTGGACCACTCCTAGTTACATGGGGTGAGACTGGACATCCAGGCAGATGAGCACATCTGTCACAGGGTCTGTGGTGGACTTTTGCCAGTCGGTGCATTGTGACATGCACTACACAAAGAGCAGAGATAAACAAACCTATCATCTGGTCAGTCACTGCAACAGTCCGTTTGTCTTGGCCTGTCCTTGCCACTGATAATACCTCTATCTGCCAAGAATGTGCCGCTAGTCCAGCAAAAGCTAGCAGTACTCAAATACTTTGCAAGCAGTTTCATGAAACGGTCAGTCAGAAAGCATATCATACTGGCTCGGATGTCACCCGGGTTAACAAGGTCAGGAGTTCCTGGCAGCAGAAGGCGAAGGACAGAGCTGCATGGAGGAATCTGATCAGACCTAAATGAAACAGTCATTGTCGCCCCCGACAGACTGCTATGATGATGATGATGATGATGATGATGGATGAGTCGTCGCTGCGCTCTTGGGGTAATTTTGGTCGGCTGGCCACTCCTGGGAAGGTTTCTCACTGTTCCATGTTTTCGCCATTTGTGGATAATGGTTCTCACTGTGGTTTGCTGGAGTCCCAAAGCTTTAGAAATGGTTTTATAACCTTTTCCAGATTGATAGATTTCAATTACTTTGTTTCTCATCCTTGAATTTCTTTGGATCACAGCATGATGTCTAGCTGTTGAGGATCTTTTGGTCTATTTCACTTTGTCCGACAGGTCCTATTTAAGTGATTTCTTGATTGTGTGGCAGTAATCAGGCCTGGGTGTGGCTCGAGAAATTGAACTTGTGGAAATTGTCACGCCGCGCCATTCATCAGCGGCGCCACCTGCTCACGCACCTGACAATCATCAGCGGCGAGGGATAAAGGCCGTCTCGCCCGGAGGCTCGGCCTGAAGCCGTCAGACTTCGTCCCTCACCGTTGTGAGCATACTTCTCTTCAGCATCACCTTTTTGGTAAGAAGATCGCTTACCTCTCTTCTTCAGTCTTCTCCCCTGTGCACAGGTGGATTCCCCAGCGGCGGACATCTCCACTCCATCGCCCAATCCTCGCTGCTGTACGGAGCTCTCCAGGTGGCTGTCTTCCGGGCTTCGCCCCCTTGTTGTGCCAGCTGTCCTGACCCACCAAGTAAGTCCTTCTCTCGCCATAAATCCCTCCTGTGTTGGTGTATGCCCGTCACCCTCTCCCTGTGCTCTCTCCATAGGGTTGCTCGGCTGTACGGTCACCTGCCTCTGTGCCTGGAGCAGACACCATCACCAACACATTTACATCCCGCAGACACGCACTCATTCACTCCTGCTGTTAATAAACTCTTTGAACTACTCTAAGCCTGTGTGTGTGCGTCTCCTGAGCCGTGCGTTATGTCAGTACGGCTTCAGCAGAGCGGCTCGGCGGACGGCGGGCTCGCACACCGGTTTACCACTCTCGAGGCTAGAGTGGATCAGATTGCTTATCAACAGCAGGTTATCCTAAATCAATTATTAAACTTAACTAACCGGTTGGGCCGCTTAGATCCTCAACAGCCGTTCCCCCCGGCTCGTCAGGGTGGCGCGGCTCCTGCCGTTCCAGTGGCCGTCCAGCCGGCTCCAGTGGCACCGGTTCGGCTCACACCGATTCCGACCCCCGCCCGCTTTAGCGGTAAGCTCGGCGGAGCGCGGGGGTTCATTATGCAGTGTGAGTCCGTGTTCCACCGTGTGCCCGGAGATTTTCCCTCGGATCACAGTCGGATTGGTTACATAGGGAATCTTCTGGAGGGGCGTGCGTTAACTTGGACCTACGCCGTAATGGCGAGGCCCAGTTATGCCACCCTCACCTATGACCAGTTCGTGAGGCGCTTTCTGGAGGTCTTTGACCATTCTCAAACCGAGACGGTCCAGGTCGATCGGCTTCTCGCTCTCCAGCAGGGAGGCCGGTCGGCAGCGGACTACTCGGTCGACTTCCGGGTAGCGGCGGAGGAATTGGGCTGGGAGGAACGCTCCCTCTGTGGCCTGTTCCTCCGCAGCCTCAATAATGATCTGAGGGATGAACTGGCTGGACGGGATATCCCTGGGACGCTAGCGGAGCTGACATCCTTAGCGATAAGTTTGGATAACAGGCTGCGCGAGCGCTCCTCGGGGCGGAAGTCTTCTTCTTCTCGCCCTCGTGGCGTCTCGCCGCACCTGTTCCAAGCTCGCCCCCTGGCGGCGCCGCCAGCATCGTGCCCCGAGGAGTCGGAGCCGATGGTGACGGGCTGGACCAAGCTTTCCCCTGCGGAGAAACAACGCCGCCGTGAGTTGGGCCTCTGCATGTATTGCGGAGGTGACCAACACACTGTGGAGCGTTGCCCGCGGAAAGCCAGTCGGCGGGGTCCGCGAATCGCTGTAGGGAGCCTCGCGGATCCCAACCGGTTAGACACTCTCACTCAATTAAAGCTGCCCATCCGTTTTTGCCACAATCCCACTGGGCACCTCACCCACGCACTGGTGGATTCGGGCGCAGAGGGCAGCTTCATTTCACAAGGCCTGGCAACCCGATTGGGCATCCGCTGTCAGGCATTAAAACACCCCATCTCCCTGGTCCATCTCTCCCGTGCCTCCCTTGGGAGAGTTTCTCACCAAACCATGCCTGTCCCAGTCATCATCTCAGGGAACCACCGGGAGGAGATGGTATTTTACGTCCTGCCCAACTCTGTGTCGCCCGTCATCCTGGGGTATCCCTGGCTACGCCTCCACAACCCTGTCCTGGACTGGAGGTCCGCTGGGGTATCGGCATGGAGTACCTTCTGTATGGGCACCTGCCTTCAGTCCGCTGCCTGCTCCCCGTCCGCGGCTCCCCCTGTGGCGGATACAGCACCTCCGGACCTGTCACTGGTGCCTCCAGAATTTCACGACCTGGGTATGGCATTTAGTAAATCGAAAGCTATGTCTCTTCCCCCGCATCGACCATATGACTGTGCCATCAATCTCCGCCAGGGGGCTCCCCTGCCATCTGGTCGGCTCTACAGCCTGTCGGCGCCGGAGAAGGAGACCATGAATACATACCTGAAGGAATCACTGAGCGCTGGGATTATTCGCCCATCGTCGTCACCCGTGGGGGCAGGGTTTTTCTTTGTCGGGAAAAAGGACGGATCCCTCCGCCCCTGCATAGACTACCGAGCGCTAAATGACATCACTGAGAGGGACCGTTACACCCTGCCCCTCATGGACACTGCCTTTCACTCCCTCCAGGGGGCGACCTGGTTTACCAAGCTGGATTTACGCAGCGCTTACCACCTCGTCCGGATCCGGGAGGGAGATGAATGGAAGACAGCCTTCCGTACCCCGAACGGCCACTTTGAGTATCTCGTCATGCCGTTCGGGCTGACCAACGCTCCTGCCGTCTTTCAGCGCCTCATTAATGACGTCCTCCGGGATTTCATCGGCCTTTTTGTGTTCGTCTACCTGGATGACATTCTTATCTTCTCCAGGTCCAGGGACGAGCACCAGGTCCATGTGAGGCGGGTCCTCCAAAGACTGCTGGAGAATCGTCTGTACGTGAAGGCTGAGAAATGCGAATTCTACGCTAGGACCACATCCTTCCTGGGATTCATCATCGCTCAAGACCAGGTGCTCCCAGACCCAGAGAAGGTGAAGGCGGTGGTGGAGTGGCCTACTCCCGCATCCCGGAAGCAGGTGCAACAGTTTGTTGGCTTCGCCAATTTTTACTGCCGCTTTGTCCCAAATTTCAGCTCGATCGTCGGACCGCTGACCTGCCTCACGTCCCCGAAGGTCCCGTTCCGGTGGACTGAAGAGGTCGCTGCTGCCTTTAGGGCGCTGAAGGCGGAGTTCTCCTCCTCCCGGGTCCTTCGCCAGGTCGACCCCGCGCTGCAGTGCATTGTGGAGGTGGATGCATCGGACACGGGAGTGGGAGCAGTGTTATCCCAGCGGTCACCTGACGATGGTGCCAAACGGCCGTGCGCCTTCTTCTCCCGGCGCCTGTCCCCGGGGGAGAGAAACTACGATGTGGGGGACAGAGAGCTCCTGGCCATTAAACTCGCCTTACAGGAGTGGCGCCACTGGCTAGAGGGGGCGGACCTGCCGTTTGTGGTCCTGACGGACCACAAGAACTTGAGTACTTACGATCTGCCAAGCGCCTGAATGCCCGCCAGGCGCGCTGGTCTTTGTTCTTCGCCAGGTTCCGCTTCTCAATCACCTTCAGGCCGGGCTCCAAAAACGGCCTGCCTGACGCCCTCTCTAGGCAGTTCACCCCCGTGGAGGCTGAGGAGACGCCCCACACTATCCTGCCCAGGTCGTGCGTCCTCGGTGCCATCTCTTGGGACATTGAAGACAAGATCCGGAAGGCGCAGGAGGTGGAACCTGATCCTGGCGGCGGACCGGAGGGAAGACTGTTCGTCCCATCTGCGGTCCGAGGAGAGGTCATCCACTGGCTCCACACCTCCCGGCTCACCTGTCATCCCGGCACCTCTCGGATGATCAGCCTCCTCCAACGGTCCTTTTGGTGGCCAGGCCTGCGGAGGGATGCAGCCCGCTACGCCCGGGCTTGCCCAATCTGTGCCACCAGCAAGTCGGGAAATGCCCCCCCAGCGGGTCTGCTCCAGCCTCTGCCCGTCCCCGGCAGGCCCTGGTCGCACATCGCACTGGATTTCGTCACCGGACTCCCCGTTTCCAACTCCTTTGACACCGTCCTGACCATCGTGGACCGTTTCTCCAAGGCGGCGCACTTCATCCCCCTGCGAGGTCTCCCTACTGCCCTGGAGACGGCGGGCCTCCTCGTCCAACACGTGGTCAGGCTGCACGGGATTCCGGTGGACGTGGTCTCGGACCGGGGCCCCCAATTTTCATCCGAGGTTTGGAGATCTTTTTGTAACGCCATCGGAGCCAAGGTGAGCCTCTCCTCCGGCCATCACCCCCAGTCTAACGGGCAGTGTGAAAGGACCAATCAGGAGCTGGAGGCTGCGCTCCGCTGTGTTACTAGATCCAAGCCGACGTCCTGGAGCAACCATCTCGCCTGGGTGGAGTATGCCCACAACACCGCCCGCTCTTCTGCAACGGGGATGTCCCCCTTCAAGGCGTCCCTGGGTTATGACCCCCCGCTGTTTCCAGCGCAGGAGAACGAGGTAACTGTCCCCTCTGTTAGGGCGCATCTTAGGCAGTTCCGCTCCACCTGGGCTGCCGCGCGTCATGCGCTTTTACGCACAGCGGAGCGCAACAGGACCGTGGCGGACCGGCACAGAAGACCTGCCCCGGCGTACAGAGTTGGGCAACTCGTGTATGTGTCTACCCAGGACGTCACATTAAAAGGCGAGAGGAGGAAGCTGGCACAGCGATTCATGGGTCCCTTTCCCATCACCCGGATCATCAACCCGGTGGCTGTGCGCGTGGCTATTCCCCCCTCCCTCCGCATCCATCCCACTTTCCATGTGTCGAAGGTGAAACTGGCAGTCACTGACCCCCTTTGCCCTCCTCCTGCAGCGCAACCCGCGCCCCGGATGATTGGTGGCCATCCGGCCTGGTCCGTCTCCTCCATCCTGGACTCCCGGCGCCGAGGTCGTGGGTTGCAATACTTGGTGGACTGGGAGGGCTATGGGCCCGAGCATCGACAATGGGTGCCCCCGTCGTTTGTGTTGGACCCATCGCTCATTGCGGACTTCCACCGAGCGCACCCGGATAAGCCATCGCCAGGAGGCGCTGCTAGAGGGGGGAGTACTGTCACGCCGCGCCATTCATCAGCGGCGCCACCTGCTCACGCACCTGACAATCATCAGCGGCGAGGGATAAAGGCCGTCTCGCCCGGAGGCTCGGCCTGAAGCCGTCAGACTTCGTCCCTCACCGTTGTGAGCATACTTCTCTTCAGCATCACCTTTTTGGTAAGAAGATCGCTTACCTCTCTTCTTCAGTCTTCTCCCCTGTGCACAGGTGGATTCCCCAGCGGCGGACATCTCCACTCCATCGCCCAATCCTCGCTGCTGTACGGAGCTCTCCAGGTGGCTGTCTTCCGGGCTTCGCCCCCTTGTTGTGCCAGCTGTCCTGACCCACCAAGTAAGTCCTTCTCTCGCCATAAATCCCTCCTGTGTTGGTGTATGCCCGTCACCCTCTCCCTGTGCTCTCTCCATAGGGTTGCTCGGCTGTACGGTCACCTGCCTCTGTGCCTGGAGCAGACACCATCACCAACACATTTACATCCCGCAGACACGCACTCATTCACTCCTGCTGTTAATAAACTCTTTGAACTACTCTAAGCCTGTGTGTGTGCGTCTCCTGAGCCGTGCGTTATGTCAGAAATGTGAAAATGACGAGGCAGAGTTTATCTCTCGAGTCAGTTTTATTCACATCTTCCAACATCACGAAGCAGAATAAAAGAGAACGACAAAGGGAACTCTCGTCCTTAAATACCAGGACTCTTACAGTTAACAGGTCACATGTCTCACAAAACCATTGCATTATAAAGACAGCAACAATGCATCCTCTCTGCATGATATCACACCACTATCTACAATGCCTCCCCTCATTAATCCCTTAATTATATCTCACAGTCTCAAGCTTTGCATACCAAAGCTAACTCTCCTGCAGCTTCCTGTAATAACCACAGAAGCTCTGCCCTTGCTCTGGTCTAAAATGTGAGTCCAAAAGCAGGTCATGAATGTGTGTCCCCACAAACTCAGCTTTCCAAAAATGTGATAAACCACAGTTAATTTATGTTTTAACAGTAAGGGGAGGGGGCAATCACTTTTTCACACAGGGCCATGTAGGTTTGGATTTTTTTTTTACCCTTAATAATAAACATCTTCATTTAAAATCTGCATTTTGTGTTTACCTCTGTGTTCTTTGTCTAATATTTAAATTTGTTTGATGATATGAAACATTTAAGTGTGACAAACATACAAAAAAATTTGAAATCAGGAAGGGGGCAAACACTTTTTCACACCACTGTATATTCACAGTGCAGGAGCATTGCAGCAAGATGGAATAAACAGCATTATGGTTTGTTAAATTACCCTGCAGAATATGAATATGTACCAGTATATTTCGCATTTGAATCATCAGTGTTGTTGCCACCCTCAGAAATGATTGTTATTGTCCTAGTTGTGTATTGGAGGGGATGATTGCTATTGTGCAAAGTTGTTACATTGAGTACATTTAATACGACCTCTACTAGCAGCCCTGGTTAGGTTATAAAGTCTGACAGCTGTAGGCAGGAAGGACCTGCAGAACATCTCCATCGTGCACCTAGGATGGCACAGCCTACCGCTAAATGAGCTCCCAGTGCATTCAGCGTGTCCTGCATAGGGTGGGACTCGGACTCCAGCAGAGATGACACCTTAGCCACCATCCTCCTCTTTCCTATCTCCTCCACTGGGTCGAAGCATCACCCCAGAACAGAGCTAGCTTTTTTTAGCCTGTTCAGTCTCTTCTTGTTGGCTGCCATGATGCCATTGCAACAGCAGACCACTCCAAATGTGATGGCTGATGTCACCACCGAATTGTAGAAGGTCTTCAGGAGTGCCCCTTGCACTCCAAAAGACCTGAGTCTTCAGGAGGAACAGCTTGCGCTGGCCCTTCTTGTAGAACATGTTGGTGTTGTGTGACCCGAGCGCTGGTTCTGATCGCGCTTGGGCTAAGTTATGTTTCGCTGCCGGCCTTGACAGTTGCGGGCTGTATTCTGGCCTCACCGGGCTCTTATTGTGAAAGTGCTCGGTGGGGCTCCCGCCTGTCAACGGTCGGTCAGCTGTCTGTAATTACCGTCGTTAGTGCTTCGCCTTCTTAAGCCCGGCACTGGCGGCGATAAGACGCAGCAGTGTCAGTCGTCCTACGTCTGAGCTACGGAAGCTTTGGACTGTTACCTACCTCGTCTGCCTGTGGTTGACCGTCGCTTCCCCTGGACCAGTAAGTGAGCTGTTAGCCTTACCCCTCCCGGTGAGAGTAGACCTCTGTGTGTCTCTGCCTCAGCAGCCTGTGTAGTCATTACTCCATCAACCTTGCCTGTGTATGACCGTCTCCTCCTATGGACTTGTAAGAGAGCTGTTTAGCCTTACGCCTCCGGATGTGTGTAGACTTATGTGTCATTGCCCCTGCATCTTGTGTTGTTACTTTTCACCGTAATAAAACTCACTGAAACTCACTGGTGACTGTGTGGCGTCTTATGGTGGCTCGCGAGGGCCACCACATGACAGTACACTGCTGCCTCTGTGTCTCCTCCTGCTGAGCAGTCCTCGGCGTTAGTCCCACGCCGTCGAACGAGGGGGAGGCCTGCGGCTCTGGGAAATATCCCGGCCCTGCAGCCTTGTTTCGGACAGAGGAGGAGAACGGACTGCGATGAGGAGCCAGTGCCGATGAGAGAGCGTCCCCAGGGGTCCTCAGGGATGCAGCCCAAGTCAGCAGGTTGAGGGTCCTCTGCCCCCATGCCATACGGGTTATTGGCGTGGACGCCAGCGCGTGAGGATCCAGCTGCAGAGACCATCAGGCCGGCTGTGGAACCCGACGCAGCCGAGTGGGAGCCCGACGACGAGCGTCTTCTTGAACCTGGATCGGCGAAGTCCTGGACGGCTCCAGAGCCCGAGTGCAGGCAAGTGCTCTTCCTTGTTTTCCTGTATGGTGTGTTAGAGCATTTTTGCCTGCCTCATGGGGAGGCGAGTGAGGGGCAGCCGTCTGCTGCACCCGAGCTTGTCTCGCTGGGCTCTGGCGCTGCCGGTGGAACTGATCCCGGTCCTCTCCTGTTTTCTGAGCCTCTCCACAGCGTTACCGGTCCGGAGCCAGTCAAGGTCACGGGACTGGGGGTCCCAGGTTCGGAGATGGAGGTCGTCGCCGGTGCCGAGGTGACCCAGTCGGGGTCCGACGCGTGGACTGAGGTGACCCAGTCGGGGTCCGACGCGTGGGCCGAGGTGACCCAGTCGGGGTCCGACGTGGGTGCAGCGATGACCCAATCAGGGTCCGACGAGGTCCGGTGTGGGTCCAGTGCAGGTGCGGCTGCGACCCAATCAGGATTCAAGGGGGTCCAAGTCTTTGGTTGTTCCCCTCTCAGGAGCCACCAGCTGGGGGCCGTTAGAGGTTTGTGTTTGGCAGACTGGCGCTCTCCTGTCTTGTCGTCTTCAGGCGGGCGGCTGCATGCATTTCCTCCACGGTCCTGGTGGTTGTGGGATGCGGGTCGGCCACCCGAGGAACTGCTTTGTGCATTCGGCGTCTTGGGTTGGCCACCCAATAAACTGTGTTTGCTACGGGGTGACCTGGTTCGGCCACCAGAGGACTTGTTTCTGGGGGCCTGGGACTGGGGTAGGCCACCTCAAATCAAATCAAATCAAATCAAACTTTATTGTCATATTGCTGTACATACAACTGTAGTGCAGGCAAGATGAAATTGCGTTTCTCTCGGCATCCATATAAGAAGCAGCATGATTAAGACACACTCCCATATAGCTCCCACCCCCCCATCCATTCACACATCCCTGAGACATACTTGGGGAAAAAGAATAACTAACTATAATATACAAAATGTCCATAGGTGCAGTAGTGTGTATGTGAGATTCCGGGTCAGCTGTTCAGCATCCTGACAGCTTGTGGGAGGAAGCTGTTGATCAGTCTGGTGGTTCTGCCTCTGATGCTCCGGAATCGTTTACCAGATGGAAGAAGTTCAAAGTGTTTATGCAGAGGGTGAGAACGGTCCTTGACAATATTCAGTGCCCTGCTCCTACAACGGTTCTGAAAAAGTTCTTGGACAGAGGGGAGGGAGACTCCAATTACCCTCTCCGCCCCCTTGACTATCCTCTGCAGGGTTTTTTTGTCTGACATACTGCAGCTGGAGTACCATGTAGCAATGCAGTACGTCAGAACACTCTCCACCACACCTCCACCTGATCATGTACTGTGTTGTGGGACTATCTGTGGGCCCATATGGTGCCTAGTCATGTCAAGTACGTTTAGCAATTTTTTTTTTTGTTGTTTCACGTAGTCATAGTCAAGTCAAGTCAAAGCAATTTTAGATTGCCTCATGTTTCTTCTTTTTGAAGGCCACAGTCTAGTCATAGTCAAGTCAAAGCAATTTTAGATTGCCTCATGTTTTTTTTTTGAAGGCCACAGTCTGGTCAAAGTTAAGTCAAAGCAATTTTAGATTGCCCCATGTTTCCTTTTTTTTTTTTGGAAAGCCACAGTTTAGTCATAGTCAAGTTAAGTCAAGCAATTTTAGATTGCTCCATGTTTCTTTTTTTTTTGTAAGCCATAGTCTATCTATAGCTAAGTATGTCAGAGCAGTTTTAGGTTGCCTCATGTTTTTTTTTGAAAGCCACGGTCTAGTCATAGCCAAGTTATGTCAAGCAATAAAGGCTACCATCAGTAACACACTACGCCGCCAGGGACTCAAATCCTGCAGTGCCAGACATGTCCCCCTACTTAAGCCAGTACATGTCCAGGCCCATGTGAAGTTTGCTAGAGAGCATTTGGATGATCCAGAAGAGGATTGAGAGAATGTCATATGGTCAGATGAAACCAAAATAGAACTTTATTGTAAAAACTCAACTTGTCATGTTTGGAGGAGAAAGAACACCATACCTACTGTGAAATATGGGGGTGGAAACATCATGCTTTGGGGCTGTTTTTCTGCAAAGGGACCAGGACGACTGATCCGTGTAAAGGAAAGAATGAATGGGGCCATGTATTGTGAGATTTTGAGTGAAAACCTCCTTCCATCAGCAAGGGCATTGAAGATGAAACGTGGCTGGGTCTTTCAGCATGACAATGATCCCAAACACACTGCCCGGGCAACGAAGGAGTGGCTTCGTAAGAAGCATTTCAAGGTCCTGGAGTGGCTTAGCCAGTCTCCAGATCTCAACCCCACAGAAAATCTTTGGAGGAAGTTGAAAGTCCTTGTTGCCCAGCGACAGCCCCAAAACGTCACTGCTCTAGAGGAGATCTGCATGGAGGAATGGGCCAAAATACCAGCAACAATGTGTGAAAACCTTGTGAAGACTTACAGAAAACGTTTGACCTCTGTCATTGCCAACAAAGGGTATATAACAAAGTATTGAGATGAACTTTTGTTATTGACCAAATACTTATTTTTCACCATAATTTGCAAATAAATTCTTTAAAAATCAGACAATGTGATTTTCTGGATTTTTTTTTCCTCATTTTGTCTCTCCTAGTTGAGGTATACCTATGATGAAAATTGGAGACCTCTCTCATCTTTTAAGTGGGAGAACTGGCACAATTGGTGGCTGACTAAATACTTTTTTGCCCCACTGTATGGGTGAATATTTCATTTTACTGTTGGGGGGGAACGAAGCAAAACATTTTATCAGGGGGACACAGTGAGTATTATTTGTGCTTTTGAAAAATGGCACCAATACATGGGATACAAGTTGCAAAATTAAAAGTTGCAAATTTACAAGAAAAAAAGTTGCCAATTTATTCATCTTCAATCGCTTAATCCTTTTCAGGTTGCGGGGGGCTGGGGCCTGTCCCAGTATCTTCGTGTGAGAGGTGGGGTACACCCTGAACAGATCGCCAGTGCATCACAGGGCCAACACAGAGAGACAGACAGCCATTCACTCTCACATTCAAACCTAAGGACAATTTAGAATCCCCAATTGATGCCAATTAATGGGGGGCTCAGTGGAACAGTGGTTAGCACTGTGGCAGCACAGCAAGGTCGTGGGTTTGATCCCACCCCCTGGCCACTGGTGACCCCTTCTGTGTGGCCTTAGCATGTTCTCCCCTTGTCTGCATGGGTTTTTTCTCCAGGTACTCCAGTTTCCTCCCACAGGCCAAAAACGTTCACATTAGGTTAAAAAAGTTGCAATTTTTTTTTTTAAAAAGATGCAAATTTATGATAAGTGTTCCAAATTTAAAAGCATGTTTCTTCCTTTAGTATCAGTGCTTCAAATGTATTTTATTCTGTTATATATATTGATAGAGAGTTTTAGGATGATACTGTGGAGAGAGGGATAATTCTGTTTTTCCCAGCTGGGGGGGAAGGCATGTCCTCCCCATCACCCCTTGATTCATACCTATGCTTATACCACCTAAAAAACTGGACAGATGAGACATTATGAGCATAATGCAGTGGACACAGTCTTATAATCTTCCACACACCCACCTCAGGACTTTCTTGGACGGTTTATTCGGGTCCTTGTGATACGGCACTATGCGTGGTTCAAAGTCTTCCTCTCCTGCTCCATCTCTTGAGTGTCTCTGGGCCTCTCCTCTCCCCGAGAAGAGCCTGCCATTACTCAGTTCATCTCTGCAGGAGTCATCCGTCTCCCCCTGAGTCCAGGCCACCATCAGGAGGCTCAGACTACATCCCAGCGAAAGCCCCAGGATCAGCGGTAAAGCAGGCCTGAACAGGGCCAAAAACGAGGAAAGACGCATATCTGGCAGCTAGGATGTGCGCGTCACGAGACTGTCGTGGGACACAAAAACACTGGAGTTGTTCCACAGTCCAACACTCCCAACATATTTAAAGCATTTTAGCCAATATGTGAGAAGATAATGTGTAGAAGGAATGAGATTGTAAACTTTCAACCTGTGAAACTGTCACATGTTAATACCAGTTGTTTCCTTCAGTTTATAAAGAAAAAGCCTCAAATTACAAGGTGTCACGCCGCGCCATTCATCAGCGGCGCCACCTGCTCACGCACCTGCTACTCGTCAGCGGCGAGGGATAAAAGCCGCCTCGCCCTGAGCTTCGGCCTGAAGCCGTTAGACTTCATCGCCTTCAATGCGAAGCGTCAACCCTCTCTTCAGCATCAAGCTATTGGTAAGAAGATTCCTTGCCTTACCTCTCCCAGTCTGCTCCCCTGTGCACAGGTGGATTCCTCGGCGGCGGACAACTCCGTCCCTCGTCCTTCCTCGCTGCTGCACCGAGTCCTGCAGGTGACTGTCTCCCGGGGTTCCGTCCTTGTAGTGCCTGCCATCTGTCAAACTCAAGTAAGCTTCTCTCCCTCGCCTATTCTCCTCCTGTATTGGTGTGTGCCTGTCACCCTGTGTCTGTTCTCTCCCATAGGGTTGCCGGCTGAACGGTCTCCTGCCTCTGTGTCCGAAGCAGACGCCACCACCAATACATTAACATTCCACTGACACACACCCATACACCCCTGCTGTTAATAAACAGTTTGAACTACTCTGAACCTGTGTGTGTGCGTCTCCTGAGCCGAACGTTATGTCAGTACGGCTTCAGCAGAGCGGCTCGGCAGACGGCGGGCTCGCGCACCGGCTTACCACTCTCGAGGTTCGGGTAGATCAAATTGCTTATCAGCAGCAGGTGATCTTAAATCAACTTATTACCATCACTAACCGATTGGACCGCCTGGACCCCCAACAGCCGTTCCCCCCGGCTCACCAGGGTGGCGCAACTCCTGCTGTCCCAGCGGCCGTCCAGCCGGCTCCTGCGGCACCGGTTCGGCTCACGCCGATTCCAACCCCCGCCCGCTTTAGCGGAAAGCTCGGCGGAGCGCGGGGGTTCACTATGCAGTGTGAGTCCGTATTCCACCGTGTGCCCGGAGACTTCCCCTCGGATCACAGCCGAATTGGCTACATAGGGAATCTCCTGGAGGGGCGCGCGTTAACTTGGACCTACGCCATTATGGCGAAGCCCAGTTACGCCACCCTCACCTATGACCAGTTCGTGGCACGCTTCCTGGAGGTCTTTGACCATTCCCGAACCGAGACGGTCCAAGTCGATCGGCTTCTCGCTCTCCAGCAGGGAAGCCGGTCAGCAGCGGACTATGCGGTTGACTACCGGGTAGCGGCGGAGGAACTGGGCTGGGACGAACGCTCCCTCTGTGGCCTGTTCCTCCGCAGCCTGAATGATGATCTGAGGGATGAACTGGCTGGTCGGGATATCCCTGGGACGCTAGCTGAGCTAACTTCTCTCACACAATCTCACAATCTCAAGATGGCGACCGGGATGGTCACACTTTTTCAGTGCTGAGACAAAGTCACTGATTTTGCCATTAAAAGTGGCTGGCCTGCAGCGATCGGCGCTCGTGGCGAACACGCACGGGCTGAATTGCCACCTCCGTTGGATTGCCCTTTAATCGCCTTTCTCCAGCGACTTCCTGCGCCTTCCTGAAGCGATTGCTAAGCTAACACTAGTTAGCTTAATGCTACCTGAAGCGATTGCTAAGCTAACGCTAGTTAGCTTAATGCTGGCGCCAGTCTCTAAAAATCTAACCTACAGCGATCGGATATACCTCCGGTGGATTACCCCTTTGATCGCTTTTATCCGGCCACTGTGAGTAAACTGACCAGCGATTCCAGCGCTTCCTTGTGATTCACTGATGTGCCCTACCTGAAGCGATTGCTAAGCTAACGCTAGTTAGCTTAATGCTGGCGCCAGCCATTCCACCTAACACCAGCCTGAATCAAAGCCCAGCTGCGAGGCCCAGCGGAGATACTACCAGGCAGGCGGCTATTTGTTTGACGGGGCTCAGCAGAGATTTCACCCAGGCAGACGGCGGTAGGCGGCGGTGCCCAGCGGAGGACTTACCGTGACTGCAGCGGCGGTGTGCGACGAGACTACCCGAAGCGATTGCTAAGCTAACGCTAGTTAGCTTAATGCTGGCGCCAGTCATTCCACCTTACACCAGCCTGAATCGAAGCCCAGCTGCGAGGCCCAGCGGAGATACTACCAGGCAAGCGGCTATTTGTTGACGGGGCTCAGCAGAGATTTCACCCAGGCAGACAACGGTAGGTGGCGGTGCCTAGCGGAGGACTTACCGTGACCTCAGCGGAGCTCGGTGGCAGCGGCGGTGTGTGACGAGACTCGGTTGGAGGAGCGGGACGGGAGACCAGTTACGGCGACTATGAGCAACGAGACCAGCAACGGAAGGGGCTAGTTGGCTAGCTGAGGCCCAGCTGGATTCGAGGACGATCGGATCAGATTCTGGCGATATAAGCAGAATTTATTTTACTATCCACAGATTTTCTTTTTCCTTCTTTCCAAGAAAGACTGAAGATGGCGGCCACCGGATTAAAAAGTGGGCTGATGGGCACCACTAATAAGCCTTCTCTACTTCTCTACTTCCTCTTCGTTTTGTCTTTGTGTGTCTGGACCTGCAACAAGAAGGATTTTCCGACAAACTCAACCAAAGGTGAAGTTAAAAAGTTTTATCTGTATGGATTTGGGCTTGGACATCTCACCCTACACTCTATGTGGTCTTTAAAAGCCCTGAGCAAAAACTTCCAAATTAAGGCAAACATGGCTGTTAAGCAAAAATCACAATATGGCAGAGGATATACAGTTAAAGTTCTGTTAGTTCTGCTACTTCTGGCAGGAGATATTCACCTTAACCCTGGACCTGCCACTATTAAACAGCAGACCACTGGGTTAGCACAAAACCGAGCTGTACAAAAGCAAAAACAACATTTATTTTTCCAAACTGTTAATCATGCACGAGTTCTTTGGGACACCAAGGCTAAACCAAAGGGGATCCTCGGCGGACATTTAAACATACGGAGCATAATCCCCAAAAGAGATGAGATTTCGGTGTTGCTGTTGGACTCAAATCTGGACTACCTTTGTCTCTCAGAAAGCTGGCTATACAGTAACATAGACACTAATATGATCGATATTGTGGGCTACCAGTGTTTTAGAAAAGACAGGAAGGTAGGGAGGGGAGGAGGTGTTTTAATTTACATCAAAGAGAAATATAAATGTCAACTGGTTGATTTGAATACTTCACTTGAATGTTTAGCTGTTAATGTATGTCTCTCTCCGGTAATGAATTTCAACATTGCAGTAGTGTACAACCCACCGTCACACAACTCTTCCTTTTATAATGAATTAAGTGATCTGGTTAAACAACTTGAGAAGAACGGAGAAACAATAATTCATGGTGACTTTAATATCAACTGGTCTGATAAAAAAGACAAACAAAAACTGAAAAGCCTCATGACTAAATTTAATTACCAGCAAATCATCAAAGGACCCACCAGGATAACCAAACAATCCAGAACACTTATTGACATGGTATTTACTAATAAACCAGAACGAATAACCAGAACCTATAATCTTGTAACTGGTCTCTCAGATCATAACATGGTTCTTGCTGTCAGGAAACTTACTAAAAAGCGACTACAGTATTTTGGGGGAGTCGATATTGACAAATCAAATTTTATTATCCCCAAATCAAAAAATGAGGAGTTTGAACATTACTTAGAGAATCAAAATTGGGAGCAGCTCATGTCAACATGTGAAGTAGATGATTGTTGTAATTTTATAACTGCAACAATCACAAAGTCTATAGAAAAATTTTCAAAGCAAATTAAAAGTAGACAACAGAAGATTAGCCTACCATGGTTAAATAATGAAATAAGAAAACTTATGAAGAGGCGAGACTATGCACTGAAAACATCACTAACCTCCAAACTACAAAATGATCACCTTGTGTACAAAAGTTTAAGAAATAAAGTGGTACATGAGCTGCGAAAATCAAAAATATCTTATTACAATAAACTGATAGATCATGCAAAGGGTAACAACAGTTCCCTATGGAGGCATTTAAATAACTTAACTAATAAAAAAAACGATCAGAAGGGGGTAAAGGAACTTAGAATCAATGGCAAGACCGTCAGTGACAAGGCTACTTTGGCAAATGAATTTAATTCACACTTTGTGGGCTCTGTGGAAGACTTAACAAAAATTTTTGTGCTGCCAAATGTGCTCAACAACACAAATTCCATACTTCCAACAGATACTTTTCACATCGATGAGGTAAATGAGAAGTTAATTGCTGGTATTGTTAAAACACTGTCAAACTCAAAAACTAATGATATCTACAATATGAGCACCTCCTTTCTCAAAATGCACAGCAAAATATTAATCAAACCACTGACTCATCTCATTAATCTCTCCATTAGGTCTAGTACATTTCCATCTGGCTGGAAAAAAGCTGTCGTCATACCAGTTCATAAATCAGGCAGTAAAGACGATATATGCAATTACCGCCCAATCTCTATCTTACCAGTCCTATCTAAGGTTCTTGAAAAAGTTGTAGCTACACAGCTGATAGACTACTTACAAGACAATCAACTTCTTCATCCACATCAATTTGGTTTTAGACCAGGATACTCAACAGAAACAGCAAATTGTTGCCTTATTGAAAACGTCAAACAGTCCTTGGACAGGGGTAATGTGGTAGGAGCTGTTTTTCTAGATCTCAAAAAGGCTTTCGATACTGTAAACCACAGTTTGCTTTTATCCAAAATGGTATCTTTTAACTTCTCCCCAAATACATTAGAATGGTTTGCATCTTATCTCCAGAATAGAGAACAGTGTGTAAAAGTTCACCAGGATAAATCCTCATTTTTAAACAACCGCATGGGTATCCCACAAGGGTCCATTCTTGGTCCTTTACTTTTCAGCATTTTTATTAATGACCTGCCGTTACACTGCTCAGCTGCAACATGCCAACTTTATGCAGATGATGCAGTTATTTACACAGCTGCCAAGACTCCAGCACAGGCTGCAGATGTACTGTCTACAAGTATGGTTGATGTCCAAGAGTGGCTCCTCAAGAACCATCTATTGCTGAACCTTCAGAAAACAGTCTCAATGTGCTTTTCAATCAAAAAATGTAACCTGCAACATTTTAAAGTTAATATACATGATCATGACATCAGTTTAGCTACAGAATTCAAATACCTTGGCATTGTACTAGATCCTCAACTCAAATTTAATCTTCATATAAAGAAAATTTCAAAAACAGTAAAAAAAAATCTGAACTGCTTTAAATTAATTAGATATTACATACCTTACGAAGCAGCTGCACTGTATATGCATTCTATGGTTTTTTCTCATATATCATACTGTTTGACAGTCTGGGCTCAAGCAGCCCCTTCCACAATAAGACATATAGGTTCATTATATAATCAAACCCTAAAAATCTTGGACAAAAGGCCCATTAGGTGGCATCACTGTAATGTTTTAAAAAAATACAACCTATTGAGTTTTGAGAGCTTCATTGACCTCTGTCTTCTGAAATTAACGTTCAAATGTTTCCATAAATCAGCACCCGAGCCACTTGCTGGTTTTGTCCAAAGACAGGACAGCAGCAGAGCCACCAGGAGTTCTGTTAACAATAACTGTAAAATATTCCACCGCAGAACCACATTTGGACAAACAGCTTTCTCTATAAAGGGCAGTCACATCTGGAACACAATGCCAAATGAAATTAAAATAATAACGGACTTTAAAACATTCACTAAAAATGTTAAAAACTGGCTGAAAAATAAACAAGAATGTACTCATGTATGAATTAATTGTCTGCAAAGTGAGAGTGAATGAAGGGAAGGAATAAATGTGTTTGTTTATAGTGAGTGACGGAGGGAGGAAGGCCTGAAATAGGCAAATGTGAGTTATGTTATATGTGTTAAATGTGAGTCAGGCTGTTATATTTGTGTATTTATAATATTTATAATATTTATGTTAAATGTGAGTCAGGCTGTTATATTTGTGTATTTATAATATTTATAATATTTATAATTGTGTATTTATAATTTTTCTGCATTGATGTATGTGGTTATTGTGTATATTTTTTATCTTGATTCTTTTTTCTAAAGCCCATCCAGGGACAAGAGTTGCAAATTAGCTAATAGCTATACACTCTATGTGCAACACATCAGATTGATTGTCTTTGATTAATTGTCTATGTTTATTGCACTGTCCCTGTCAAATAAACTAATCTACTACTACTACCATCAGCTTGGATAACAGGCTGCGCGAGCGCTCCTCTGGGCGGAAGTCGTCTTCTTCTCGCCCTCGGGGAGCCTCGTCGCGCCTGCCCCAAGCTCGCCCCCTGGCGACGCCGCCGCCATCGCACTCCGAGGAGTCGGAGCCGATGGTGACGGGCTGGACAAAGCTCTCCCCGGCAGAGAGACAACGCCGCCGTGAGTTGAATCTCTGCATGTACTGCGGGGATAATCAACACATGGTGGAGCTTTGTCCACATAAGCCAAACGGCGGGGTCCGCGAGTCACTGTAGGGGGCCTCGCGGACGTCAATCGGTTAAGTCCCCTCACCCAATTGAAGCTGCCCATCCGTTTTTGCCACAATCCCACTGGGCATCTCACCCACGCACTGGTGGATTCGGGTGCAGAAGGCAGCTTTATTTCACAAAGCCTGGCAACCCGTTTGGGCATTCGCTGTCAGGCACTGAAGAATCACATCTCCCTTGTTAATCTCTCCCGTGCCTCCCTTGGGAGAGTATCACACCAAACCATCCCCGTTCCGGTCATCATCTCGGGAAATCACCGGGAGGAGATGACCTTCTACGTCCTTCCCAACTCTGTGTCGCCCGTCATCCTGGGGTATCCCTGGCTTCGCCTTCACAACCCGGTCCTGGATTGGAAATCAGCTGGGATATCGGCATGGAGTACGTTCTGTATGGGCACCTGCCTTCAGTCCGCTGCCTGCTCTCCATCCGCTCCTCCCCCTGCGACGGACGCTGCACCCCCGGACCTGTCTCTGGTGCCCCCAGAATTTCACGACCTGGGTATGGTGTTCAGTAAAGCGAAAGCTATGTCTCTTCCCCCTCATCGGCCTTATGACTGCGCCATCAACCTCCGCCAGGGGGCTCCCTTACCTTCTGGTCGCCTTTACAGCCTGTCTGCGCCGGAGAAGGAGACGATGAACGCCTACCTGAAGGAGTCATTGAGTGCTGGGATTATCCGCCCATCATCGTCACCCGTGGGGGCAGGGTTCTTCTTCGTGGGAAAGAAGGATGGGTCCCTCCGCCCGTGTATCGACTACCGGGCCCTCAATAACATCACGGAGAAGGACCGTTACACCCTGCCTCTCATGGACACTGCTTTCCACTCCCTCCAGGGGGCGACCTGGTTCACCAAGCTGGACCTACGCAGCGCTTACCACCTCGTCCGGATCCGGGAGGGAGATGAGTGGAAAACGGCCTTCCGTACCCCGAACGGCCACTTTGAATATCTGGTGATGTCGTTCGGGTTGACCAACGCTCCTGCAGTCTTCCAGCGCCTCATTAATGACGTCCTCCGGGACTTCATTGGCCTTTTTGTGTTCGTCTACCTGGACGATATTCTCATCTTCTCCAAGTCCAGGGATGAGCACCAGGTCCACGTGAGGCGGGTCCTCCAAAGGCTGCTGGAGAATCGTCTGTACGTTAAGGCAGAAAAGTGTGAATTTTACGCCAGGAGTACGTCCTTCCTGGGGTTCATCATCGCCCACGACAAGGTGCTCCCCGACCCAGAGAAGGTAAAGGCGGTGGTGGAATGGCCCACACCTGCATCCCGGAAACAGGTGCAGCAATTTGTTGGCTTCGCCAATTTCTACCGCCGCTTTGTCCCCAACTTCAGTGCTATCGTTGGGCCACTGACCCGCCTCACGTCCCCGAAGGTCCCGTTCCGGTGGACCGAAGAGGTCGCTGCCGCCTTTGAGGCGCTGAAGGCGGAATTCTCCTCCTCCCGGGTCCTTCGCCAGGTCGACCCCGCGCTGCAGCGCATCGTGGAGGTAGACGCTTCGGACACGGGAGTGGGAGCAGTGCTGTCCCAGCGGTCACCTGACAATGGCGCCAAACGACCGTGCGCCTTCTTCTCCCGGCGCTTGTCCCCGGCGGAGAGAAACTACGATGTGGGGGACAGAGAGCTCTTGGCCATTAAGCTCGCCCTGCAGGAGTGGCGCCACTGGTTAGAGGGGGCGAACCTGCCGTTTGTGGTCCTCACGGACCACAAGAACTTGGAATACCTACGATCTGCCAAGCGCCTGAACGCCCGCCAGGCGCGCTGGTCCCTGTTCTTCGCCAGGTTCCAATTTTCCATCACCTTCAGGCCTGGCTCTAGGAACGTCCTGCCTGACGCCCTCTCCAGGCAGTTCGCCCCCGTGGAGTCGGAGGAGGCGCCCCACTCCATCCTGCCCAGGTCGTGCGTCGTGGGAGCCATCTCGTGGGACATCAAGAGCAAGATCCGGAAGG
The DNA here is from genome assembly GCA_020510985.1 of Pholidichthys leucotaenia. Lineage (NCBI taxonomy): Eukaryota > Metazoa > Chordata > Actinopteri > Cichliformes > Pholidichthyidae > Pholidichthys > Pholidichthys leucotaenia. The sequence continues at coordinate 196,296,956 of CM035844.1, read as the reverse complement.
CACAGGAGGTGGAACCTGACCCTGGCGGCGGGCCGGAGGGGAGGCTGTTCGTGCCATCCGCGGTCCGAGGAGAGGTCATCCACTGGCTCCACACCTCCAAGCTCACCTGTCACCCTGGCACCTCCCGGATGATAGATCTCCTCCAACGGTCCTTTTGGTGGCCAGGCCTGCGGAGGGATGCAGCCCGCTACGCCCGGGCTTGCCCAATCTGTGCCACCTGCAAGTCGGGAAATGCCCCTCCAGCGGGTCTGCTCCAGCCCCTGCCCGTCCCTGGCAGGCCCTGGTCGCACATCACGCTGGATTTCGTCACCGGACTCCCTGTCTCCCACTCCTATGACACCATCCTGACCATCGTGGACCGCTTCTCCAAGGCCGTGCACTTCGTCCCCCTGCGAGGCCTCCCTACTGCCCTGGAGACGGCGGACCTCCTCGTCCAACACGTGGTCAGGCTGCATGGGATTCCGGTGGACGTGGTCTCGGACCGGGGCCCCCAGTTTTCATCTGAGGTTTGGAGGTCTTTCTGCAACGCCATCGGAGCCAAGGTGAGCCTCTCCTCCGGCCATCACCCCCAATCCAACGGGCAGTGTGAGAGGACCAACCAGGAGCTGGAGGCTGCGCTCCGCTGTGTGTCCAGATCCAAACCCACGTCCTGGAGCAACCATTTGCCTGGGTTGAATATGCCCACAACACCGCTCGCTCTTCTGCAACAGGGATGTCCCCCTTCAAAGCGTCCCTGGGTTACGACCCCCCGCTGTTTCCGGAGCAGGAGAGTGAAGTAACTGTCCCGTCAGTTAGGGCCCATCTCAGGCAGTTCCGCTCCACCTGGACTGCTGCGCGCCATGCGCTATTACGCACAGCGGAGCGCAACAGGACAGTGGCGGACCGGCGTAGAAGACCTGCCCCGGCGTACAGAGTTGGGCAGCTTGTTTACATTTCCACCCAGGACGTCACTCTAAAAGGCGAGAGGAGAAAGCTGGCACAGCGCTTCATGGGTCCCTACCCCATCACCCGGATCATCAACCCGGTGGCTATGCGCGTGGCTATTCCCCCCTCCCTCCGCATTCATCCTACTTTCCACGTGTCAAAGGTGAAACTGGCAGTTACTGATCCCCTTTGCCCTCCTCCTGCAGCGCAACCCGCGCCCCGGATGATTGGTGGCCATCCAGCCTGGTCCGCCTCCTCCATCCTGGACTCCCGGCGCCGGGGTCGTGGGTTGCAGTACTTGGTGGACTGGGAGGGCTATGGGCCCGAGCATCGACAGTGGGTGCCCCCGTCGTTTGTGTTGGACCCATCGCTCATCGCGGACTTCCACCGAGCGCACCCGGATAAGCCATCGCCAGGAGGCGCTGCTAGAGGGGGGAGTACTGTCACGCCGCGCCATTCATCAGCGGCGCCACCTGCTCACGCACCTGCTACTCGTCAGCGGCGAGGGATAAAAGCCGCCTCGCCCTGAGCTTCGGCCTGAAGCCGTTAGACTTCATCGCCTTCAATGCGAAGCGTCAACCCTCTCTTCAGCATCAAGCTATTGGTAAGAAGATTCCTTGCCCTACCTCTCCCAGTCTGCTCCCCTGTGCACAGGTGGATTCCTCGGCGGCGGACAACTCCGTCCCTTGTCCTTCCTCGCTGCTGCACCGAGTCCTGCAGGTGACTGTCTCCCGGGGTTCCGTCCTTGTAGTGCCTGCCATCTGTCAAACTCAAGTAAGCTTCTCTCCCTCGCCTATTCTCCTCCTGTATTGGTGTGTGCCTGTCACCCTGTGTCTGTTCTCTCCCATAGGGTTGCCGGCTGAACGGTCTCCTGCCTCTGTGTCCGAAGCAGACGCCACCACTAATACATTAACATTCCACTGACACACACCCATACACCCCTGCTGTTAATAAACAGTTTGAACTACTCTGAACCTGTGTGTGTGCGTCTCCTGAGCCGAACGTTATGTCACAAGGCAGCCTTTACCTTGCAGATTCACACATGCATGTTATTTGCTAAGGAAATAAGCTAAACTGGTTATACCCACTTGTCACGCAAATTGTCAAACAGTATAGTTGATATTCAGCTTATTTTTTCAACCTTTCCCAGGACACTGTTTATTTAATCCCCAGTACAGCCTTTTCAACATTTACTACAGATATTAATCACCATGAGCTGTTATAATAGGTGCTAAGTAGGCTTTTAATGCTTAGCGTATTCACGGTCTTCTAGCTGATATTATGGGTTTTGAGCCCGTTTAGAATCACTGTAGTTCATCGATCCGTTAATTAGTTAAAGTGAAGAGGATGATAAAATAAGGGCGACGTTGGATTTTTAAATAGCTTTATTATCACCTGCCTTCATCAGAACTCGGCTGCAGCCCATGGCTTGAGCAGGCTGCAGCTTCATTCCTCCAGCTCTCAAAGAGGAGACACGTGTGTGTGTCTACAGCATTACAGGAATCAGGATCAGGTAGTGAGAGAGAATGAGAGGCAGAATCACAACTTGGCACAGCATTTATACCCAACTCAAACAATAGATCAAAGGACCTTCACAGCAGTCAATCTGGCATTTGCATATCAAAGGAACAGACAGGATGCATGAGCACAATGCATGGATAACACATGGATGATACATTAACTCAAAGCAGTGACATGCATAACCGGCAGACTGTAGCAGAAACAACCAGAATGTGAGGTGATTGACTTTAGCCTGTTGTGGGGGTTAAATCAAACCGCTACACTGCCCCCCCCAGAGGGCACGGTAGGGGACCGTGACCTCGATGTTGCAGTTTGGGCAGCGAGCAGGGAAAAGCTCCGTGCAGGAGGAGGGGGAGGGGGAGTAGCAAATGCTGACCGGGCGCGGGAAAATCGTTCGAGTCGCGCCAAAAGTGTTTGCTGCTCCGCGATGTCCCGCCTGAACATGCGGAGATCAGAAGAAGAAAAAAAAATTAGTCTCTGACTCCTCTCGTGGCCATGAAGAAAAGCAGGAGCGGCGGCAAGAAAAAAATAAAAGCAGAGGGACTGGCGTGTTGACTTTAGGGCAGGCACAACCCTAAAGCCTCGGGAACCGCAGACAGCTGAATTCCCCTTGTGTGCCGTGGCTAAGACCATAAAATCCAGTGAGCAAGCTGCGGGCCTCAGGTGTACAAGCAAGCCTGAAGGGCCAGTGTGCAGCAGAAGGAAGGCGGTCGGAAAAGCCGTATTTGTCCCGTGCATGGTGCGCCGTCCTCGTCACCCCCGGTGCGCGTGCCAGGGCTCCGTGCGTGGGTGGGCCCGCTGGAGAGGAAATCAGGGTCGGAAACTTGGTGGAGATCGGCGCAGTCTGCGCCGAAAAACATCTCTGACGAGCCGTGGCTGCAGATTAATCATGGTGCGTTCAGGTCCACGTGTGCTCCGTCGGCCATGGGAGTCGCCCGCATGTGCTCTGATGTGGAGGAGCTGCGCGGCCGGTCCCGCATGAATGTGCCGATCTCGGCGAGGGCGCGCAATGACGTTCTCTGCCGCTTACCCGGTCTTGGTTGATGTCCTGAGAGCAGCTCGCCCGCCGTGGGCTCTGCGTCAAGGCCTCCCTGAGGCAGCAGGGAGGGCAGACCAGTCAGGCCGCTGTGACGGAGCATTCATGCCCGGGTGCTGCGTTTGCTGGCCGCTCGTTTTCTTCAGTCTCGGGTCGCCAGCGTGGCTGTTCAGATCAGAAGGTTGCGTTTGCACAAAACGTGTGCATCACGTCAGGGTCACCAGTGAAGAGGATGATAAAATAAGGGCGACGTTGGATTTTTAAATAGCTTTATTATCACCCGCCTTCATCAGAACTCGGCTGCAGCCCATAGCTTGAGCAGGCTGCAGCTTCATTCCTCCAGCTCTCAAAGAGGAGACACGTGTGTGTGTCTACAGCATTACAGGAATCAGGATCAGGTAGTGAGAGAGAATGAGAGGCAGAATCACAACTTGGCACAGCATTTATACCCAACTCAAACAATAGATCAAAGGACCTTCACAGCAGTCAATCTGGCATTTGCATATCAAAGGAACAGACAGGATGCATGAGCACAATGCATGGATAACACATGGATGATACATTAACTCAAAGCAGTGACATGCATAACCGGCAGACTGTAGCAGAAACAACCAGAATGTGAGGTGATTGACTTTAGCCTGTTGTGGAGGTTAAATCAAACCGCTACAAAAGTAATTTTTGATGGCGTTAGCTATAAAGCTACTTACAAACTCAGCTAATACAGGTCAAAGTTAACGTTTTATCTGCTCATCAGTTACTTGGTAGTAACAAAACACAAACGAGGGATTTAAAAAAGAAATTTTAACAGACTGTGACGTCCTTTGTTAAACATTAAACTGCAGGCTAACGTGCTAGCATCACGTCCATTGTTGGGCATAAACGATCCCGCTCCACCGTCGCGGACATTAAGGTATAGGTTTCGGTTTTCACCGTTCACACAGGCACAAAATAGCCAGCGAGCAAAGCCGCACATACATAGATATAAAACGCTAGATTGGCAGTAGGTCACTGGAGCGCGAGATTTCCGGCTGCCATATTGGTACAGGAATCACAACAAATCCACAGCTCAGCTTAACGCACAACACTCTGATTAAGTCTTCATTTCTGTCACCATGGGATGAGACGCCGGGTTTTCCGGCGCTCAGACCATGTCCCTTCTCATCCCTGTCTCTCATTGGGCAGCGTCTCTGTGGGCTCCCAGCTGTCAGTGTTACAGGACGGCTGGGGCCCAATTAATCCTCATCAGCTGAGGCGCTGCTAATGAGGATAAAAAGGAGCAGCTTCGATCACTCGGGGCTGCGACTTAAGCACTGTTAGGCTGGAACCCTTACGGTAAGTGTCGAGTATTAATTTAATGGCGTGTTGTCAAAAATAAAGGTTAAAAACTCTGATTTTCATTTGGGAGGTCACTGATTTCTGTACATGCATGACTGCCATGAGTGTAATATAGTGTAACGTTGGGGCCATGTTAAGGGGGGCAGGGAGTTCCCCGCATGCTTTGCCAGTTTGAAACGTTACTGTGTGTGTGTATTAAATGTGTTATTACTGAGTTATTATACTGCTTTGTCATTATAACTGTGTTATAATGACACAGCAGTGTTTAGCAGGATTAGGGCAAGATGTATCATGTGTGTGTAACCATGATTGAACCGGAGGTCTGGGATAATGACCTCCCCTCCTCTCTGTGCTCAGAAGTAGTTGGGGTTGGTGGTGTGTAAATAAAGCCTGTTCGTCACAACCACCTTGCTCCTCTTCTTTGTGTGAATCCTGCAAACGTCACACTGGTGTCAGAAGTGGGATGGAGCAAGATGAGGATCCAGGCGGAGGTCCAGCGGCCGGAGCGGTTCATCGCTCGGCTGGGAACGGAGCGTAGAGCTGAGACGCCGGCCCCCGGAGAGGCTTGCCGCGATGGACGGAGCAGCGGACCCGACGGGACTGCTCTGCCTTTTTCAAGGCAGAGCGGGCTGAACAGAGCAAACCAGCCCCGTTTCCCGGCCTTTTCAGGGCAGGACGGGCTGGCAATTCCAGAGCGATTAGGAGCGGTGATCGACCGGGAGGTGACTGTCCCATCCATCCGGCAGCGGGCCAAGATTCCCCGCTACAACGGCAAGAACCTGTTGGATGACCACCTGGCCCAGGTCGAGTTGGCTGCCGCGCTGAACAACTGGCCATAGGAGGAAACCACCGTGCTGAGAGCGAGTGGGAGGAGGAACTACGGCAGACCACGGCAGCGCGTGCACGGAGGAGGCAGCGGCGGCGATGCGAGGAAGGGGGGCTTCCGCTGCGCAGAGCCAGGGTACATCACACGGTACTGGCCCCTCGCCGACATTAAATTAGAGTGAGGTGGCATGGACGGAGAAAAAGCCGCCTCCTGCAGATGCTTCCCCCGGCGGTGACGTCACAGAAGCCTTTGGAGCGCAGCAGCAGCGGAGCGAGCAGGACAGATCCGGTCTTTTCCCGGGCTCGGCAGGGGCTGGACGCCTGGACGTGGGCCAGCGGCCGCCTGGGAGGTCCTGGCAGCGGTGGGAGTCGTGACTCCCGCTGCCGGAGGAGGAACTGTGCGTAGTCCTACCGCCACCCGCAGATGCTTCCCCTTTTGGTGACGTCAGGGAGGCCCTTGGCACAGCAGCGACGCAGCGGAGCGAGCAGGACAAAGATCCGGCCATTTTTCCAGGCGCGGCAAGGGCTGGATGCATGGACGTGGGCCAGCGGCCACCTGGGAGACCTGGCAGCGGTGGGAGTCGGCCAGAGCGGGCATGGGACTCCCGCTGCCAGGGAAGGGACTGTGCGTGGTCCTACAGAGGCTGTCAGATGTGTCCATCTGCCCGCTGGTGGCCAAACCGGAACCCTACCCCAACCAGATACTCCGACCGAGACTCAGATGGACACTGGATGGCCCGTGCGTGCCGCCCCGGCACCGGGCTGACTTGCATTGGATTTCTGAAAGTGGACTTTGAATTTTCTGGGGACAGAAACCAGTCCAGGGGAGGGCAGTGTAACGTTGGGGCCATGTTAAGGGCGGCAGGGATTTCCCCGCATGCTTTGCCAGTTTGAAGCATTACTGTGTGTGTGTATTAAATGTGTTATTACTGAGTTATTATACTGCTTTGTCATTATAACTGTGTTATAATGACACAGCAGTGTTTAGCAGGATTAGGGCAAGATGTATCATGTGTGTGTAACCATGACTGAAACGGAGGTCTGGGAGAATGACCTCCCCTCCTCTCTGTGCTCAGAAGTAGTTGGGGTTGGTGGTGTGTAAATAAAGCCTGTTCGTCACAACCATCTTGCTCCTCTTCTTTGTGTGAATCCCGCAAACGTCACAATATATTGTAATTCAGTATCGATAGTTATGGCAATATTTCTCATGTAATATTAGTATACAGTGTTACATTGTGTTCTTTGTTACTGGGTCAGTATTGGTAGCCAATATTATCAACAATGAACTTTGGGTTCTTGTAACTAGTTTGGTAGTTACTCAAATAGCGTGAGGATAGTTTTTCTTTTTCCTGTATACACTTGGCCTAATGAAAGATTTAGGTTTATCAAACCGTCTTTACACAATAATTACACATATATGTGTACAAACATCTACCTCCTGTATCAGACCAACATCATGAAGGTTTGCAGATAGTAATTTACAGATATGTTATTTGAAAATTGAAACTTTACAGATAGAATTTTACATTACCTATTTTGCATTTGTCTATTACAGGGAGGGGATACAAGAAGATCTGGTGATGATTAATGCAGTCATATCTCATAGACATTACTATTTCTGTCTTATATTACATTTTGCCTGACATTACTATAAATATTTGCTATGATGGATAGGAGGGGACAGGGTGGATATTACGTGTGATGAAGATGATGATGATGGTGATGACGATGGGCTGGGCTCTGGGTTAAATTAATAAAGCCTACATCTACTGCTTTAAACTGTGTTTTGATTCAATTAACACTTCACCTCACTTTGCAATTGATTAATATGAGCTTGCTGCTTTCATGTTGAGTGCATTATTCTATGCAATAAATTTAATAAATTTGTAATGAACATTGGTGTATTGTATAAATTTGTTATGTGGGCCTAAAATCAATAAGAATTTCAAATTGATTTTAAACAACTGCTATCCAGATCCAGGTAGATTGGGGGGGGGGGTGTATAATGTCTGTCTAGTTAAATGAAGAAACTTGAATAATTGATTTGTAATTTTTTATTCTCTTTATTTATTTCAAAGTTTACATATCTAGGCCAATTTGTATAGCACAGGCTGAAATATTTCTTTGATAAACATTTTTGACAATTGGGGGGGGGCAATAAGCTGGTTGCCTGGGGTGGCAAATATAACAAATACAGCCCAGGACAAAGTATGAATTAATCAATTTCGGCCATATATTTATGCATAAATGGCCACAATGAAAGAGGTAGGCTTAATTATTAATCAGGGGGTATGGTAACTTCTTTTTCAGCTCATTTGACAGTTCTTGATTGAGACACTGCAAAATGCCATAATTTAATAATTATGAAGCTCTTAAACACCTAATATTTATGCAGATTATGCTGAAAGTAAACCACTATGCGCTGTGTTGTACTGTGTTGTAAACATGTTCACTGAAGCCTGTCAAACGTTTAACAAAGGAGAATGACCCAAGCAGGTGTCTGCACTGGACCACAGGGATGTGCTACAGATATCCTGTACCAAGATGGTGGACACGCGTCACGCCACCGCAAGCACGGACTGGCCAGCGCTGCCAATCTAGCCTTTTATATCTATGCGCACATACAGTATGTCCTCCATTTCTTTCAGTTTATCGACTTCCTCATAAACGGAGTGCCGCAGAGACAGCTCGTCCTCCACCTCCAGCATCTCCTCTGACTGATCGGCTACCACCACATAGATGGAAGCCGAGGAGATTACTAAAACACGGAATGAACGGTACGGAACGTTCCGTCGGCGTTCCGTACATGTTCGACGTCAACCGATCCTGCCTGCTGTCAGTTCTTATGTCAATGTGCCTTCGTAAGTGTTATATGTGAGATTTGACTCTCGGGCTTGCCATAGCCTGGCCGAGGGGGTTGGGGTAATGATGTCAGGCGGGCTACAGCTGGAGTGTATATTGTGTTGTCCTTGATAACAGTCGTGGCCGAGAAGAAGTCCCAGCTCCTGGACACAGTCCAAGGATGGATAATTTTTTTCACACATAGGGAGTTGTTCAGAATTCCTTATAAGAACTTATGCAAAGCTATAGAGTGATAATAATCAAGTCAGTGGCGGTAATGCACCTGTAAACTCAGTTTACAGGTGAGTTTACGGGTTTATGACCCGTAACCCGTAACCGTAATGAAACGACGAACCTGATTGGCTGATCATCCTTGCAGTGACCAATGAATGCGGCTGTTTCTTATCTTAAAGGCAATCCTTTGTTTTCCTCGCTCTGGCATAGCTCACTTGGCTTGCATTGCAGTGATGTCGGTGACTGAACGTAAAGATGCTCCGAGAATTAAAGAAATTGACAAGAACGTGAAAAACAAATTTCGTTGGGATTGGCTAGAAAAGGAGATTGCAACAGATGTTGGGAAGAAAACTGTGACAAATTTGTTTAGCGAGTATTCTGCCTTTATTAATTAAAGTTGAACAGTTCCCATTACAGCATTTCATGTAAGTGAGTTTGGTTCCCTCTAGTGGTGTAGTGAAAGCATCGTTTTGAACTGATACACACAGTGTTGCACATGCGCAGTAATGATATAACAGGAGACCGGTCAGAGCTTCACCCGATGTACGAACGCTGTGAATGTTGTTTAATTATGCTGCTCCTTGCTCATCTCCGCCCCCTGGTGGAACCAGCGATGGATCCACTCCAGTTCGCCTACCAGCATGGCATTGGGGTGGAGGATGCGGTGATCTTCCTCCTTCACCGTTCTCTGTCCCACCTGGAGAAGCCCGGGAATATGGTGAGGATCATGTTCTTTGACTTCTCCAGTGCTTTCAACACCATCCAACCGATGATCCTGAAGGACAAGCTGCTGCGCGCAGGGGTGGACCAGCACCTGTCATCATGGATCCTGGACTACCTCACGAACCGGCCTCAGTTTGTGAGAACCCGGGACTGTGTTTCCGACACGATCATCAGTAGCACGGGGGCCCCCCAGGGAACGGTGCTGGCTCCCTTCCTGTTCACTCTTTATACTGCGGACTTCTCACACAACACAACACATTGCCATCTACAGAAGTTCTCTGATGACTCTGCGATCGTTGGTCTCATCTCCAGCGGAGATGAAGCTGAGTACAGAGGGCTTATCCAGGACTTTGTGGACTGGTGCCATCGGAACTGCCTCCAGATCAACGCGAGGAAAACTAAGGAGCTGGTGGTGGACTGCCGCAGGCATGGGCAGCCCCTCACAGCACCAGTAAATATACAGGGAACAGACATCGAGATGGTGACATCCTACAAGTACCTGGGTATTCATCTGAACAATAAACTAGACTGGTCCCACAATACTGACGCACTCTACAAGAAGGGACAGCGCAGGCTGTTCCTGCTGAGGAGACTCAGGTCTTTTGGTGTACAAGGGGCGCTGCTGAAGTCATTCTATGACACGGTGGTGGCATCAGCCATCACTTTTGGAGTGGTCTGCTGGGGCAGTGGCATCACTGCAGCCGATAGGAAGAGACTGAACAAACTGATTAAGAAAGCTAGCTCTGTCCTGGGGCAACGCCTTGATCCGATGGAGGAGATAGGAGAGAGAAGGACGGTGGCTAAACTCATCTCTGCTGGAGTCCGAGTTCCACCCTATGCAGGACATACTGGATGCACTGAGGAGCTCATTTAGCAGCAGACTACATCATCCCAGGTGCACAACCGAGAGGTTTCGTAGGTCCTTCCTACCAACGGCTGTCAGACTGTACAACCTAAGCAGGGCTGCTCGCAGAGATAGCAAAAAGACGTAACAAACTAATAGTTTTTTTTTTTGAATGCAAAAGATGCAATAGACTTACACAATGGTCCTCTCCGACATACAACTAGGAACATACCGGTCGCTATGGAGGGTGAGAATATGTATGGGCACATAATCATACCATGTAGGATAACTAAATAGACGGTTATGCTGTTTCATCCCACCTAGCAACAATGCTCTGCACTGTGTGTGTTTATATATTTACATATTTATTCCATCTAGCTACAATGCTCTGCACTGGGTGTGTTTATATTTATATATCTATATATTTATTCCATCTAGCTACACTGCTCAGCACTGGGTGTGTTTATATTTATATATCTATATATTTATTCCATCTAGCTACATTGCTCCGCACTGTGTGTGTTTATATACTTGCATATTTATTCCACCTAGCTGCAATGCTCCGTACTGTGGGTGTTTATATATTTACATATTTATTCCATCTAGCTACAATGCTCTGCACTGTGTGTTCATATATTCATATATTTAGTCCATCCAGCTACAATGCTCTGCACTGTGTGTCTGTGTGTGTGTGTGTGTATATATATATTTTATAGTAATATGTACATATGTATATTAGCTGCTCTTGCTTGCTTGTTTTTTTTTTGTTTTTTTTTCTTGCCTTCTGATTGTTGCTCTGAGTGTTGCTATCCCTGTGCTGTTGCAATCCTGGAATTTCCCCGTTGTGGGACTAATAAAGGCTTATCTTATCTTATCTTATCTTATCGGCACCTTGGACATCATTAGTCCGTGAGTATCCTACATGGTTTGACAGTGTTAACAGCTACAATGAGAACTGCACGGTTGCATTGGTGTATTTTAAGCGACTGTCTAGTCCGTTGCCAACATCGTTACCAAGCTAAGTTAGAGCTAATGCTAACGTGCTAAGCTAGACACGGTGACTATGTCATTGACGGCGTGTATATGTCTACTTTGTTGCAGTTTTACACGGATGTAGGAACAAATGTAAACGGATGTAAGACCAGAAAAAGACGAGTGTACATCACATTGAGTTCCTTGTGGTGTAGCATCAATAAACAAGATAAAAGGAAGCATCTTGTCATCATTGAGACCTGCACCACACGTGTTAGCTTGCTGTCTACCAGTCGATAATTAGGAAACTCGATGGGAGGGCAGTAAAGTAAAAGGACTACAGCGCTGCGGGCCCAATAAATAAACAACAAGCAGCAAATGAGCCTCAGGGCAGGAGAGCAGCACCAGCCAACTCCCCGACTCAGAAGTGAAGTTATGGAGACAGAACACACAACTCCCTTGGCTACAGCTGTACAAGGTAGCTCGTTATATTCACATAGCTCCGAGTCAAGCAAGGCTTCTTCAGCTACCTCCTCAGCCATAAAAGCTAGAGCTAAAGCAGATGCTGCACGAGCTAAATTAGCTTATTCAGAGAAAGAAGCAGCCCTCATCACGCAGAAAGCTAATCTTGAAGCACATAAGCACATTCTGAACCATCAGAAGGCTGTTGCAGCTGCAGAAGCTGAAGCTACGGCCTATGAAGAAGCAGAGCAGTGTGCAAGAAGTGAATTCAGTCAAGCATTAATGGACTTGCCAGTTGGCTCAGCACAATGCACATCTGAGTATGTACAGAAACACTTTGATGTGCGCTTTGAGGAAATTCCACTTAAAACTGATCCAGCCACCCCCTCTAAGATCCAGTGTGAACAGTTTGAAATGGCCACAAATGTACCATTCATCTCATCTAATGCTGTAGATGGTAAGAGTAGGGTCAGCGTCAACATGAAGGAGGAGCATGGAGCTACAGAGACAATTAATCCCCCAACGTTATGACCCTATTATGCCCCCGCAACACATTACGCGGAAGCACAAGGCATTCAGGATCTGACCAAATACCTCACACGCCGGGAAATGTTGAGCACGGGACTCCTACAGTTTGATGACCTCCCAGAGAATTATTGGGCATGGAAGGCATCCTTCCAGAACGCCATACAAGACCTCAGCCTCTCACACCACGAGCAATTGGATTTGATGATAAAATGGCTTGGCACAGAATTGGCAGAACATGCAAAGAGGATCCACTCTGCACATGTCTTCAACCCAAAAACAGCCCTCAACTTAGTCTGGGAAAGGCTAGAAGAGTGTTATGGGTCACTCTAAGCAATAGAAAATGCACTGTTAAAAAAGTTTGATCATTTTCCCAAAATCGGCAACAAAGATGCACTCAAGCTGAGAGAACTTGGTGACGTCCTACAGGAAATCGAATGTGCAAAGGATGGCGGATACCTACCTGGGCTCGCATACCTGGATACAGCCCGTGGAGTGAATCCTGTTGTAGAGAAACTGCCCTACAGCCTACAGGAGAAGTGGATTGCAGCAGGTGCCAAATACAAAGAAACACACAAAGTCGCTTTTCCTCCTTTCAGCTTTTTTTCCAGTTATGTCAGACAACAGGCCAAAATAAGAAACGACCCAAGTTTCAGTTTCTCTCCACCGGCCCACATGAACACCAGAGTTGAAAAGGCCCCCAAGTTCGCCAGCAAGCACCTCATCAGTGTCCACAAAACGGATCTCCCACCAGCTTCACCCGCAGCTCAAGGTAACCACGCTCATAAAAGAACAGAAAGCCCAGATAAACAATGTCCCATACACAGAAAGCCACACCCATTAAAGAAATGTAAAACGTTTAGAGCAAAACCAATAGATGAATGCAAACTGTTCTTGAGAGAGAATCACATCTGCTTTAAGTGTTGTGGGTCCACTCAGCATCTGGCAAAAGACTGTAAACAGTCAATCCAGTGCTCTGACTGCGGTAGTGATAGACATGTAGCAGCACTACATCCCGGCCCCTCTCCTCCTCCCATGGAACCTCAGGAAGCTGAGACGGATCATGGCGGGGAGTCCCATGATTATGAGGGCACACTAGTCACGTCTAGATGCACAGAAGTTTGTGGTAAGGCAGAAAACCCACAATCCTGCTCAATAATTAGCCCTGTGTTAGTTTATCCTGCAGGACACAGAGAGGAAGCCCAGAAAATGTATGCAGTGCTCGATGAACAAAGCAACAGATCACTCGCTAAATCAGAGTTTTTCCAGCTGTTCAACATTAGAGCACCTTCCGACCCTTACACACTGAAAACGTGTTCAGGGGCTACTATGGTTTGGGGGCGGAGAGCTTCAAACTCCATGATAGAACCAATGGATGGAAAAGTACAGCTCCAGCTTCCAAACTTGATCGAGTGTGACATGATCCCCGATGACAGGAGGGAGATTCCATCTCCAAAGGCCGCACTCACACACCCACACCTGAGAAAAGTCGCAGACAAGATTCCACCTGTAGATGAACATGCTCCCATCCTCCTACTGCTGGGAAGAGACATCCTACAGGTACACAAGGTGAGAGAACAAATAAATGGGCCCCACAGTACTCCCTATGCACAGCGCTTGGACTTGGGATGGGTTATTGTGGGAGAAACGTGTTTGGGGACAACACACAAGCCTTCGACTGTTAACGTGCTAAAGACACATGTGCTCTACTATGGTCGTGCATCATTCCTTAGCCCATGCCCAAACACATTTCTTGTCAAAGAGGTTTCAGGTTGCTCTACCTCACACCCCAACAGCATACTACCATATGCCTTGCAGGGTGAGAGAGACACAAACCACTTAGGAAACACAGTCTTTGATAAAACAAAGGACGACGATAAACCAGCGCTGTCAATAGAAGATCGGGTTTTTATTGACATCATGAACAAAGAAGTACATCAAAATGCAGAGAACAGCTGTGTAGCACCGCTACCATTTCGTTCTCCCAGACCACACCTTCCAAGCAACAGAGAACAGGCAATGCAACGTCTTCATTCTCTCAGAAAAACACTGGACAGAAAACCTAAAATGAAAAGATAGTACACAGAGTTTGTCCAAAAGATGCTGGACAACGACCATGCAGAGGCTGCTCCTCCTTTAGAGAAGAACAAAGAAAATTGGTACTTACCGTCGTTGGCGTATATCACCCCCAAAAACCCAACCAACTGAGAGTGGTGTTCGACTCGAGTGCGGAATTCGGAGGAGTATCTCTAAATAAGGTACTATTAAGAGGACCTGACCTAAACAACAGTCTTGTGGGCGTCCTACTACATTTCAGGAAAGAGCCAATAGCGTTTTCTGTAGATGTGCAACAGATGTTTTGCTGTTTTGTGGTCAGAGAAGATCATAGAGACTCCCTCAGGTTCCTATGGTATGAGGATAATGATCTCGACAAAGAAGTAAGAGACTACAGAATGAAAGTGCACGTGTTCGGCAACAGCCCTTCTCCAGCCGTGGCTATATACTGCATGAGACGTGCTGCAGCTGAAGGTGAGAAAGAGCATGGACATGACACAACACAGTTCATAATTAGACATTTCTATGTAGATGATGGATTAGCCTCCACAGCCACACCAGAAGAAGCTGTTGACATCCTAACAAACGCACAAAAGATGTTAGCCCAATCCAATCTCAAATTACACAAAATAGCATCTAATGACTACAGGGTCATGGAAGCCTTTCTGGCGAATGAAAGAGCAAAGGACTTAAAAGACTTAGATCTCAAACGTGATGAGCTCCCACTACAGCGCAGTTTAGGAGTGCTTTGGAATCTTGAAACTGACAGTTTTATGTTTCAGGTGTCCATCGACAGGAAGCCCTACATACGAAGGGGAGTCTTAGCGACAGTCAACAGCCTGTATGATCCTCTAGGGTTTGTGGCGCCTATCACGATGCAGGGGAAGAACCTCCTGCGTGAACTGTCAACAGAACATGGCGACTGGGATGAACCACTTCCCGCTGAGAGAGAAGAGGAATGGAACAAATGGAAAGATTCCCTGAAAGACCTAGAAGACCTACAGATACCAAGGTGCTACCTGCCATTGTCGCAGCCTTCTGTTCCAAAAAGAGAGTTATGCATTTTCTCAGATGCATCAACCTTGGCAATCGGAGCAGTAGCATACCTGAGAACCACCAACAATGAAGGTCGGTGCCACTCAGGGTTCATTATAGGCAAATCTAAAATAGCACCACGCCCTGCACACATCATCCCTCGATTGGAGTTATGCGCAGCTGTTCTAGCTGTTGAGATGTACGAGCTGATCAGAGATGAGATAGACACTGCAATGGATGCTGTCAGGTTTTATACAGACAGTAAGATTGTTCTCAGATACATACACAACAACACAAAAAGGTTCTACACATATGTGGCAAACCGTGTAACCCGCATCAGAAAGTCAACACTTCCATCACAGTGGTATTACATAGCAACCAGCGACAACCCAGCGAACACTGCCACAAGATACATGGCAGCAGATGCACTCAAGCTCACAAACTGGTTCCAAGGACCTCTGTTCTTGACTCAACCCAATGCAGAACCACAGCAATCTGACCCCTTCTCACTCATAAGTCCAGAAGAAGATGCAGAAATCAGGCCTGATGTAAAAACATTCGTTACTAAGGTGTCTGTTGGACATTTGGGGTCACACCGCTTTGAAAGGTTCTCACACTGGATGAAACTGTGCCGCACAGTTGGATCACTCATTCGTGTCGCAGCTTCATACAAGAGCAAGTCCGGGCAAACCAAAAACAGTGGGTGGAAACGTTATAACGGTGCGTGCACTATCAACAAACTTTCACGAGCGAAATGCTTAATAATATCTACAGTGCAACATGAAGTCTTTAAGGAAGAGTTCAAGTGCGTTGAAACAAAATACCCACTGCTAAAACAGAGTTGGCTGAGAAAATTAAACCCAATCATTGACGAGGATGGTCTGCTTAGAGTCGGAGGACGCTTGGCACCAGCAAAGCTGGCAAGAGAGGAAAAACACCCTCTCATTATCCCTCGTTCACATCACATCGCTGTTCTTTTAATCAGATACTACTATGAAAAGGTAGCGCATCAAGGCCGACACATGACAGAGGGAGCCCTTAGAGCATCTGGGTTTTGGATCATAGGCGGCAAACGTCTTGTGTCTTCTGCCATCCACAAGTGTGTGACCTGCAGGAAACTGAGAAAGACATTGCAAATCCAAAAGAGGTCAGATTTACCAAGTGACAGGCTCTCACCGATGCCACCGGTCACCAGCGTTGGTCTCGACATATTTGGTCCATGGTTAGTGACAACACGACGCACAAGAGGAGGAAGCGCAGACAGCAACAGATGGGCTGTACTTTTCACATGCATGTCAACAAGAGCTGTGCACATTGAACTGATTGAATCAATGTCAACGTCCAGTTTCATAAATGCTCTGAGAAGATTCTTCTCCATTCGGGGACCCGCACAGATTCTGCGATCTGATAGGGGCACAAACTTTATCGGGGCATGTAAGGAACTGAGAATTGAGCGCAGTGACACAGCATTAACGAGTTACCTACAAGAAAAGGGTTGCAAATGGTTTTTTAACCCACCTCATGCATCACACATGGGTGGATCCTGGGAAAGACTCATTGGAGTTGCCAGGCGGATTTTAGATGCACTACTTCTCAAGAACAAACTATGGCTCACACATGAGGTACTGAGCACCTTAATGGCAGAGGTTATGGCAGTGATGAATGCAAGACCACTCGTGCCGGTCTCAACAGATCCTGACAATCCAACCATCCTAACCCCAGTAATGCTCCTGACTCAAAAAAACCAACCCCTTGACAGCACCATCGGGAACTTTCGCTGCACCAGAACTTCATGCATGTCAGTGGAAACAAGTGCAGGCTCTTGCGGATAGTTTTTGGAAACAATGGAGACAAGAGTATCTCGTGACTCTTCAGAGCCGAAGAAAATGGACTGATGAGAAACCGAACATCAACATTGGAAATATCATTTTGCTCAAGGATGGTCAAACACACAGAAATGACTGGCCCATGGGGCGGATTGTAAAGACATTTCACGGAAAGGACAATAAAGTACGAAAAGCGGAGGTGAAGATAAGAGATGGGACTATTAAAGTGTTTCTGAGACCAATTACAGAAATGGTTTTACTGGTGGCAGATGGGGAATAGATAATGATATGGTTAACATTGTTATCCACTGTTGTTTGAAATGTTGTAATGTGGGGCATATAGGAGGAAATATATTGAATATTAATAAATAATAAATATGATCAGGTATGAATTATTTAATTTATATTGATGTATTGGAATCTGAGATCAAATCTCATTTCATATACACCAGAAAAGTTAATAACACTCGTAAGGGGCACCAGCTTCTATCTTTAAGAAGCAATTTAATCTTTAATTTCACTTTATACCTGTTTAATCACTCAATAAATTAATCAATAATCAGTCTCAACAATTTTCCGTGAATTCGGTACCTGTGCTTGAACAGACTCAGAATGAAATAAATTCTCAACAACTTCTCTCATTTTTAGATATTTATTAAATGAAATGATTAACAGACATTGCAGTAATTTCATTAATCATAAAATCAGTCTTGTAAATGATAGATTAACAATGTCAATATTTTCGGAACCAGGGTTAACTTGAGAAACCAATTTCTATCAGTTTGTGTTAACAGATTATGGAAACAATGCAAATTTATGGAGAAAGTTTACTAATTATGTGAAAAAGTCCTTGATTCATCTTAAGAAAATAAAAACGGAATTTTAATGAAAAGAAGAGTTATGTTAAGGGCTTCTTAATTTGCATCTGATTAGATACACAAATTATTACCGAACCTCAGACGTTTAATTCAGCAGATGAATATGGCTGCCGTGTCGTTGTGTTGCGCGCATGCGCACCAATGTCAAGTCAAGTTCCTCGTGTGTTTTTTACATGCTTGGCAATAAAGTTTATTCTGATTCTGATTCTGATTCTGATTCTGAATGAAAGTTGCAGCTCACGTGATTCCTCGTTCGGCGTCATCCTCAGCCCAAGATTTTGTGGATGTTAGGGTAAATATCTGCCCGCAGATATTTCAGGATCCACATTTCGACCTTTAAAGTCAAGCGGTCAAAGGGGCTGGATCTTGGCCGTATGACCCACAGTTGAAACTGGGTTTGGAGCCAGATGGTGACGCTCTTCAGCGTGTGAACAGCTGCGCGTTGATTCCTTAGCTGCGTCTTTTCTTCCTGGTAGACCAGCGGCTGCAGAGGTCTTCGGGAATAATTAAAGATATCTAATCCGATCTCAAATTAGAAAAAAAAACTTTCGGACTTTAGATAAAAATTATAGCTTCTGGTGTGTGCTTGGTCAAGAAAAATATAAAAATAAAGTCAAGATTAAAGTTTACATTAAAATTAAACAAACGGTGGTTTTACAGAAAGTTTAACAAAGAAAAAGAGATAAGTAAAAATTGGAGTTTAACTTCGATTAAGAATTGAGCTCAAAGAAATAGGAATTCCTAGGCATTTAAGAGAAAAAGAAAACATTAAAGGCAATATCGCTAAATCATATCTTAAATTTTTATGTGAGACGAGCTAATTTGAACCGCACATGTTTTGGTGTCAACAAATGTCGCATAAGGTGACAATGCGCTCTTGAAGTACGCTATCCTTGAGAGCTGTCTGACTCAGCCGAGCGATCAGCGGCTAAGATGGCCACTGACTGTGTGACATCATCACAGGGAGAGACACGCACACGCTCGGCGGACATTGTTTGTTGTTTACGTTTTAAAATCGGCGATTACAGATATTTCTTGGAGTACTTGTGGATTACAAATAGATTATTTATTAAGATTAGGATTTCCGGAATTGAATTAATTATGGTTTGGTGTTGTGTTGTCTACGGGTGCGACGTTATACCAGCGGAGCATGCGGTGAGTGTTTTTGAATTTCCCGTCCTTGGGAAAATCAGAACGGCATGGGTGAAATTCGTTAAGAAAACGTGAAAAAATTGGAATGATGTCGGTAACTCACCCAACATGTGCAGTAGACATTTCGTTGACAGCGATTTCGAGAATAAGATGCAATTTGTGTCACGACTCACCGCTCATCAGCGGCTTCAGCTGCGCGCACACCTGCGTAGTACAAATACAAAGATGCGAGCACTACATACGATCCCGCAGCTCCTGAGAGACTGCAACCTAACACAAAAAACAGTTTCACACAATGAAACAACAGTGCATGTATTATATATATATAAAAATTATTATCCCATTGATTTTCATCATTTTTGGTCACATATCTCACACCTACAATTTATTTATTTCAGGGACAAAGGGCTGTGAAAAAGTTGTTGATATGATCAACAAAACACGGGTCCTCAGGGATGTGCGAAAGCTGAGTCCAGGGCAGCAAACTTCAAATGTGGAGGCTTTCCACAGTCTGATTATTCATTTTGCACCAAAGAGTGTACACTTCTCATTCCTTGGAATGTTGACAAGGTGAGGAGATGCAATATGTGACCAAAAATATGAAATGCAATTATAATAACAGTGCCAATTACATAGAGTTTCTGCTGATAGACAGATCACTTATATGTCCAAAAATAAATCATTGTGATAATATTCTAATTACAGACTTTGTTTAGCTGCAATGCACTTTAATGAAAATGCAGGCCGCAAGCAGGCACAGAATCGTGATGGTGAGCCGGTCTTAATGAATGAATGAATGAATTTATTTCGGATAGTACAGTACAGGTTAAAAGAAACTGTATAATATAACAACAAGGTCAAATTAGACAAAGACTCCTCCTACTATACAATTCCACGTAAGCACCATCCCTCTAGTGGTGTAGTGAAAACATCATTTTGAACTGATACACAAAGTGTTGCACATGCGCAGTAATGATATAACAGGAGACCGGTCAGAGCTTCACCCGATGTACGAATGCTGTGAATGTTGTTTAATTATCGGCACCTTGGACATCATTAGTCCGTGAGTATCCTACATGGTTTGACAGTGTTAACAGCTACAATGAGAACTGCACGGTTGCATTGGTGTATTTTAAGCGACTGTCTAGTCCGTTGCCAACATCGTTACCAAGCTAAGTTAGAGCTAATGCTAACATGTGCTAAGCTAGACACGGTGACCATATCATTGATGGCGTGTAAATGTCTACTTTGTTGCAGTTTTACACGGATGTAGGAACGAATGTAAACGGATGTAAGACCAGAAAAAGACGAGTGTACATCACGTTGAGTTCCTTGTGGTGTAGCATCAATAAACGAGATAAAAGGAAGCATCTTGTCATCATTGAGACCTGCACCACACATGTTAGCTTGCTGTCTACCAGTCGATAATTAGGAAACTCGATGGGAGGGCAGTAAAGCGATTTTATATGGAAAATCGACCGTGCCGGGAAGGCGATATGCACGTGGTGTCACGACACGATTGACTATGGTGGAAGAGGATTTAAGTCTCTCGAGAGTCATGCTAGGAGCAAAAAACATGTACAGTGGGGCAAAAAGTATTTAGTCAGCCACCAATTTTGCAAGTTCTCCCACTTAAAAGATGAGAGAGGTCTCCAATTTTCATCATAGGTATACCTCAACTATGAGAGACAAAATAAGAAAAAAAAAATCCAGAAAATCACATTGAAGGATTTTTAATGAATTAATTGGTAAATTCCTCGGTAAAATAAGTATTTGGTCAATAACAAAAGTTCATCTCAGTACTTTGTTATATACCCTTTGTTGGCAATGACAGAGGTCAAACGTTTTCTGTAAGTCTTCACAAGGTTTTCACACACTGTTGATGGTATTTTGGCCCATTCCTCCATGCAGATCTCCTCTAGAGCAGTGATGTTTTGGGGCTGTCATTGGGCAACATGGACTTTCAACTCCTTCCAAAGATTTTCTATGGGGTTGAGATCTGGAGACTGGCTAGGCCACTCCAGGACCTTGAAATGCTTCTTACGAAGCCACTCCTTCTTTGCCCGGGCGGTGTGTTTGGGATCATTGTCATGCTGAAAGATCCAGCCACGTTTCATCTTCAATGCCCTTGCTGATGGAATGAGATTTTCACTCAAAATCTCACGATACATGGCCCCATTCATTCTTTCCTTTACACGGATCAGTCGTCCTGGTCCCTTTGTAGAAAAACAACCCCAAAGCATGATGTTTCCACCCCCATGCTTCACAGTAGGTATGGTGTTCTTTCTCCTCCAAACACGACAAGTTGAGTTTTTACCAAAAAGTTGTATTTTGGTTTCATCTGACCATATGACATTCTCCCAATCCTCTTCTGGATCATCCAAATGCTCTCTAGCAAACTTCAGACGGGCCTGGACATGTACTGGCTTAAGCAGGGGGACACGTCTGGCACTGCAGGATTTGAGTCCCTGGCGGCGTAGTGTGTTACTGATGGTAGCCTTTGTTACTTTGGTCCCAGCTCTCTGCAGGTCATTCACTAGGTCCCCCCATGTGGTTCTGGGATTTTTGCTCACCGTTCTCGTGATCATTTTGACCCCACGGGGTGAGATCTTGCGTGGAGCCCCAGATCGAGGGAGATTATCAGTGGTCTTGTATGTCTTCCATTTTCTAATAATTGCTCCTTAGGTATGACTGTGAGAGTGAATGGTTGTCTGTCTCTCTGTGTTGGCCCTGCGATGGACTGGTGATCTGTCCAGGGTGTGCCCTGCCTCTCGCCCAAGGATGCTGGGATGGGCTCCAGTCCCCCCCGCGACCCGAAAAGGATTAAGCGGTAGAAGATGAATGAATGAATGAATGCTCCCACAGTTGATTTCTTCACACCAAGCTGCTTACCTATTGCAGATTCAGTCTTCCCAGCCTGGTGCAGGTCTACAATTTTGTTTCCGGTGTCCTTTGACAGCTCTTTGGTCTTGGCCATAGTGGAGTTTGGAGCCTGACTGTTTGAGGTTGTGGACAGGTGTCTTTTATACTGATAATGAGTTCAAACAGGTGCCATTAATACAGGTAATGAGTGGAGGACAGAGGAGCCTCTTAAAGAAGAAGTTACAGGTCTGTGAGAGCCAGAAATCTTGCTTATTTGTAGGTGACCAAATACTTATTTTACCGAGGAATTTACCAATTAATTCATTAAAAATCCTTCAATGTGATTTTCTGGATTTTTTTTTTCTCATTTTGTCTCTCATAGTTGAGGTGTACCTATGATGAAAATTGGAGACCTCTCTCATCTTTTAAGTGGGAGAACTTGCACAATTGGTGGTTGACTAAATACTTTTTTGCCCCACTGTACAAGAGGTCAAATCGAGGTCCACTAATTATTCAATTGCTGGAACTTTTCAGTGTTCAGAAAAAACATCGAAACCATACAGCCTCCACCTTTTGTTAACGACACTATCGGACACGGAAATCGAAAGGAATGATCCACCCCAACAACCAGTGCCAGTTGCGGATAGAGTAGTGAATTTTGAGGTATGTGAAGATATATTTTTGTATACATGTCATCTAGTTAATATTTTCTTCATCTTGCCTGCTGAAGATGTTTAGGACTTTATTTAAAAAATATTTTTAACACCACACATACTTAGAATTACGTTTATGTTTGTGCTTAAGCCGTTTATGTTCCTGTGCTAAGCCAGGAAGACCCACATTAAGGCACTGAAGTCCAAAATTAAAAAAATGTAGTGTAGATATAGGGGAATATGCTGAAATGGACTTGGAACTTTGTATATTTTCTGTAGATATGTTGACATTGATGTTGAGGAGAAAAAAATAGCAAAACAATTTAGTTAGATTACTTTTATGATTCCAAACAGTTTGAAATTGACAGTGCACAGTGGACATTGACTCATAACTTTTGAATATTTCTAAGACTTAGCTACATCAGTGATTTTGCAAAATGAACTGCTCAAGACTCAATGGAGATTGAAACTGGTGATCTGAAATGAATGCTGAAATTATAAAAAGTAATGGTATGTTGGAATTTTATTTCTATTATGGAATAGATAAAATTAACTGATTTTGATTTGATCAAGTGTTAAAGCATGTGATGGATAATGCTTGTTGGAATATTTTAGGAATGCTATCTTCTTGGAACATAAGCCAATATTATACAGTAATAAGTGGCATTCAGCTGTTTGTTTTATGTCATTTATGCACAGTTCTGGTACTTAAAAATCATAAAAACCCAGGAGCTCATAAAAACCCCACCAGGGCTCTGCCCCGGACCCCGCTGGGGGACTACGTCCCCCAGACACAGTTTACCTGGTTGCCAACCGCCGATCAAATCTAAAAGAAGAAGAAAGTCAGTTCAGTGTTCAGTTGAGATTGGCTACAGTCTCATGTTATTCAGACATAACATTTGGCGACGAGGATAATGGGCACATGTATCAGACAACCACCTCCATTTTTACAATCTCCAGGCACATCAGCTATACCATGGGTCCGCTGGAGGGAGACGTTCGATGTGTATGTGGCTGTGGCCGGCCTGAGCGGTGTTGATGAAGAGAGATGGAGGAGCCGAGTGGTCCACTACCTTGGTGAGGAAGGCCAGTGGATATTTTTTGGGCTGTGTGGCAGCAGTTCACTGAAAGATTGTTTGGAATTAATGGACTGTTTTCGAAGACTATTCCACCGTCACGGCACGGAGATATGTTTTTTGACTGCCAACAGCGAGCGGGTGAGTCCACTCAGTCCATTATTACGGAGCTTCGTAGCCTAGCAAGAGAATGCGCCTTTGGGCCTATCAAGGAGGAGCTGGTCTGGGATAAGCTAGCCCACGGTACTAACAACGTGTGGCTGAAGAGCAAGCTAAAGCTAACTAAAGATACTGGTCAGGCAGATTGAGTCCACAGTTCAGCTGAGTCTGCCGGTGTTGGCTAAAGGGAGTGTAGCCACCCAAGCTTTCCCACCAAGCGCAGCCGTTAGCAAGGTAGCCAATTCTCCGGGGTGGATTCCCAGGAGGCGGCGGACTGTGCCGCGGGACAGGGCCTACACTATCACTGCTAAGTCATCAGCGGTGGAGTCCAGAGACAGGGCACAGGTGTGTGTGGCACGCGCAAAGAAGGGACCATAGTCAACGTGCCGCTTATGGTGGACTCAGGGGCTGGTAGGTCCATACTGAGTGTGGCTACTTTAAAGAGACTTTTCACAAATAAAACTATCAATGCTGGAGCAGTGAAAATGTTTGGATATGGCCACGCCGAAATTGAAATGGTGGGCACAGTTGACTTTTCAGTGAAATGTGGGTTGAAGATGGTTCCTGCATTCACTTTCCAAATTTCGTGCCAGGGGGCAGACTTGCTAGGGATAGATCTACTGGGTGAATTGGGATTCTCCATCAAGGACCCAGAGGGCTCGACGGTACTGACAGTGTACCCCGAATGGCATGTCCGCTGGCCGGCACTGTTCAGAGGCCTGGGATGCGTCAGCGCGTTCCACCACTGCCCGCTCATAGATCCAAGTATGACACTGAAAATTCAACTGCTACGGTGGCTTCCCCTCACCCTACAGAACGATGTCACGGCGGAGTTAAACAAACTGCTGGAAGCAGGCATCATCGAGAGAGTGGATGCTTCACCCTGGATATCAAATATCGTGGTGGCCAAGAAAAAAAATCGGGTGGCATCCGACTGTGTATCGATCTTAGGGGGGTGAATAAAGCGATTGTCCCGGACAAGTACCCGTTCCCCACGATGGAGGAACTCACCGCAACATTGAGCAGTTCAAAGGTATTCACAAAGCTGGATCTTCGCCAGGGTTACCTGCAGGTGCCCCTCCACCCAGCCAGCAGGAACCTGACAGCATTCGTGACCCACATGGGTGTGTTCAAGTACACCCGCATGCCTTTTGGTCCAAGCTCAGCAACCAGCTGTTTTCAGAAAATAATGTCCACGATTCTGGCCACCCTCAAGGGTGTGGTGGCATACCTGGATGACATCATGGTATATCACGGGAGGAACACAATGATCGGTTGGGACGGGTGCTGACGGTACTACAGGAACACAGAGTCACCCTAAACGGGGAAAAGTGCATCTTTGCGGCGGACTCCGTCGAGTTTGTGGGGTTCCAGTTGATGGCGGGGGGGCTGAGGCCCCTGCATTCGAATGTGGAGGCGGTCCTGCACCTCCCAGACCCTTCGACACCTGCACAGATTTCCTTATTTCTGGGTATGGCAAACTTTTTTAGGCGTTTTATTCCCCGCTACTTGGAAACAATTGGACTCCTCCGTCCCTGTTGAAACAGGATGCGCCGTGGCAATGGACCCCAGCCTGCTCAGCGGTGGTTGCTAAGCTGAAGTTTCAACTCACTTCCCCTCCGGTGTTGGCCCATTTTGATCCAAACCTGCCAACTATTGTGACCTGTGACGCGTCTGGCTTGGCAGTGGGGGCGGTTATGTCCCAGGTACAAGACGGTACGGAGCACCCGATGGCATTCGCATCAAGGTCTCTCTCAGCAGCTGAACAAAAGTATGCCGTGGGTGAGAGGGAGGCACACACCTGCATCTGGGCGTGTGAACGGTAGCATATCTGGCTCTATGGGCGCCATTTCACTCTGCGGACGGACCACTGAGCACTGACAACACTACTGGAGACGTCGGGTTCAGGACACAGACCTTTGCGGATCCACAGGTAGATGGAGCAGCTGACGGCCTACAATTTTACCACCCAGTTCACTCCTGGTAAGGATAACGTAGTGGCAGATCGCCTGTCCCGCGCCATGGCCAACACCGTACAATCGGACGACGATGACAATCCCACGGAGGCGGATCTGGTCAATGCACTGCAAGGGGCCCTCCGGGATATAGTATCCCTCCAAGGACTTTGGGCAGAGTTGGAACGAGACCCCGTGTTGTCACAACTGTGCTCGGTGACTAGGGAGGGTTGGCCCACAAAGGTGCATGGTGGGATGGCACCCTTCCACCAGTTTAAAGACGAACTGAGCTGTTGGAATGATGTGTGTATGGTGAGAGGTCACTCCACGCTAATCCCGGTGTCTCTGAGATCACGTGTCCTAGCGATGCTCCATGAGGGCCACCTGGGCGTGGTCAGGGTAAAGCAGCGCTGCAGGGATTCAGTTTGGTGACTGGGTATTGATCAGGACATTGAAGCTATGGTGAAAAACTGTGTGCCGTGCTTGGAGAGCGGGAAGACCGGCGGACCACCCCCATCCACCCCTACGGCTGCTGTCATACCCGGAGGGCCCTTGGAAACACATACAGTTGGACATCTTCAGCGAACTACATACAGCACCCCCGAACAGCCGGTTCCTGCTTGTGGTCTACAACCTGTTCTCAAAGTGGCCGGAGGTGTTACCCACTAATTCAGTCACAACGGATGTGGTTACGGGTTTCCTCTCGTCACTGTTCGCCAGGTGGGGGGTCCTGAATGTAATCACGACTGACAGTGGCCTGCAGTTCACCTCTGGGGCGTTGAAGAGCTCTTGAGTGCTAAGGGCGTGGAACACATTAAAATCACATTCAACCATCCCCAGGCCAACGGGGGTGTTGAACGTTTTAACAAGACCCTAAAAAATGGACTGAGAGCCTACTTGGCAGATGGCTTCATATTTCCGGACGCCCTCCAGAGCACACTCCTCCACTACAGGGCAACGGCCCATGCTACGACAGGATGCTCCCCGGTGGCTCTCATGCTGGGATGTAAACTACTTCTGCATTTGGATCGACTGAGACCGCCCATGACTCCTCCAAGAAATATGGACTCTTCACGGGACGGGGTCACTGTGCAACAGCGTAAGATGAAGCGACAATTTGACAGGAAGCACAGGGTGAGAACCCACGGACTGAAGGTGTCAAATCAAGTTTGGATTAAACACCCTAGCCACACGCATAAGCTGCAGCCGTTCTGGATGGGGCCTCTGCAGATCATGAGGCGACGGGATCAGGACATGTTCGAGCCTGCAGATGGGTCGCGGTGGCACTCCAGTAGACTCAGAAAGTTGCCACTGGAACAGACGACTAGAGCTACAGCGGGACAACCCGATGTGAGGTGGGACTTGTTGGACTGGGGTGGTGAGAACTCACAGGTGCGGCCGATGGTGCCTGGTGCAGAGTCCCCGCCTAGGGGACGCCCGGCTAAAGTTCGTCAGAGGCCCAGGTACCTGGAAGACTATGTATTGAAGACAGTACTAGCTAATGCGTGTTGGGACTAAGCGGCAGAATAACCCGCTCCAACACGGTGAGGCGTTCTGGTAGTATACCCAGACGCCCGTTTGGTTGGCTGAGATTTGCGTTCTTAGTTTAAAAAAGTGGGGGGGGGGGGGCAACACTGGTTTTTTTTCTGTTCTGGGGGGGTTGTTTGACTTTGTGGTGGTGGGGGGGGGAGAATGTTATGTGTGAGATTTGACTCTCAGGGCTTGCCGTAGCCTGGCCGAGGGGGTTGTGATAATGGCATGAGGCGGGCTACGGCTGGAGTGTATATTGTGTTGTCCTCGATAATAAAGTCAGTTCAGTGTTCAGTTGAGAGTGGCTCCAGTCTCATGTTATTCAGACATAACAGTACGTGTTCCATACGGAGCGGTCCTACCAGCTAGTGGTGTCAAGTGTGCTGCGAACATGTAACATTAAATACGGCCCATAATGATAACTATAGTTAACCTTAACGCGTTTTAACACAACTTTCTCTTAAATCAGCTATGTTTTTTCTGAAATTTGTAATGTTTTTCCTCATATATGTTCCATTTCTTGTAAATTTGCCATTTTCACCCATTTAAAACAACTTTTCTCTAATAATTTTGCATTTTTTCCTCACAAATTTGCCACATTTTTCCTTTGAATATATAATTTTTCCCTCATCAATTTGTCATTTTCCCACATAAGTTAGCCACTTTATTTTCTGTAAATTTTTCATTTTTTTCTTCAAGATTTGCAGCTTTTCTTTAATAAATTTACCACTTTACCTTAGACTCCTAATTGAGTGATTTTTGTCATAAATTTGCTATATTTTCCTGGCCTCATAGGAAGTTCTTATCATGCTCACATTTGTTTTCTCAGATCAGTTTTGTTTAGTTACCTCCTCCAACAAGGAAATGTGACTTTATCAGTGGCGGCTTTAGAAAATTTTACATGGGGTGGCATCGGACGTCCTCAATGCAGCATATGAAAATCTATGTAAATGGAATCAACAAAAGATCCACAAAAACAGAGTTTTAATGTAATTCTGATTTTCAATCATTTTTTAACATTTTCCATCATTTTGAGCACAGATGTATATTTCCTACCCTACTTTTGTACTCCATGAAATCATGTCACACATGTAAAGTACATTTGACTTTTTACCTCCGCCAAGGAGGTAGTTTTTACCGGGGTTTGTTTGTCTGTTACCAACATAACTCGAAAAGTTATGAATGCATTTTGACAAAATTTTCAGGAAAGGTATGTAATGGCACGGGGAACAGATGATTAGATTTTGGTGATGATCTGAGAGTGCATACCTCCACCAAGTGCTTTGTATGTATTTGTGCAGCAGGATTACACACAAACTACTGGTTGGATTTGGGTGAAATTTTCACCAGAGGTGGTTCTTGGTCTAGAGAGGAACCCATTATATTTTGGTGATTATCTGAGAATGCATACCTCAGCCAAGGCTCTTATCTTCTCACAGTGTGTTAGCAACAATACTCCAAAACTGATGGACAGACTTTGATGCCATTTTCACCATAAGTGGCTATAGGCCTACACACAAACCCATTACATTTTGGAGGTGATCCATGAGAAATTGAACAAGCCTTGGCGGAGGTATGCGCTCTATGAGTGCTTTTCTAGTTGATACTGCAAAATGTCTGCAGGCAAAGGAATATACTGCATCTCTTGGTGGAGAATATTCCAGCCATGGCCAAGAATTATACCTCTCATTGTGGAAACTTCTTTTTGCTGCTCTGTGAAGTGTTTTGGAGAATGTCTTTGAATTGGGCTACACTGCTGCATCGCCTTTGTATTTTGATCACATAAGCCTCTGAAACAGCAACTGTCTGGACTCAGACATTTTTTATATACCTAAATGCTTCATAAACTGCTCTCGTATTTACTATATTCAAAACTACCTCGGGAATTATGCTCCAACAAATCACAAGTGAGTCACTTTTGGTAAATGATTAATAGTTGTTTTGAACCTTGACTATCCATCGCCTTTAGCATACATTACATTCATTACCAAATTCAACTAGAAAAGTATCTGGAGAGTACATACCTCTTCCAAGGCTCCTTCTGACCCTCATGGATCACCTCCAAAATGTAATGGGCTCATGTGTAGTCCACGAGCCATTTCTGGTGAAAATTGCATCAGTCTATCCAGTAGTTTTGGAGGATTCTTGCTAACACACTGTGACAAGATATGAGCCTTGGTGGAGGTATGCATTCTCGGATCATCACCAAAATGTAATGGGTGCCTCTCTAGGTCAAGGACCACCTCTGGTGAAAATTTCATCCAAATCCATCCAGTGGTTTTTGTGTAATCCTGCTGCACAAATACAAACAAGGTCCTTGGTGGAGGTATGCACTCTCAGACCATCACCAAAATTAATGGTTTCATCCATGGCCCCAAGGGCTATCGCTGGTGAAAATTTCATCAAAATCCATACAGTAGTTTTTGTGTAATCCTGCTAACAAACAGACAAAGAGACAAACCACCCCAATTGCATTACCTCCTTGGTGGAGGTAACTAGACTTTAACTGTGTGTGCTAAAGCATCACCTGGGGAAACTGACTTCACCTAGAGAAAGCTGAGAGGCTCAGTCATACTACTCTGAGTTGCTGATATACTGTCAGACCAGTGTGTGCGACACACCAGTGCATGGGGCCAGGGAACAGGAAGCAGAAGCCTGTTTGATGCAGGGCCATAGCCAAGTTTTTGAGGGGCTTAAGATTCCATTCATCTTCTACCACTTAATCCTTTACGGGTCACGGGACGGGGGTGGAGGATCCCCAGTTGATGCTTATTAACCTAACCTGCATGTCTCGTGCCTGTGGGAGGAAACCAAAGTAAACCCACACAGACATGGGGAGAACATGCAAACTCCACGCAGAAGGGTCACCAATGGTCAGGGGGTGGGATTTTGGTGAATTCTTTTTACCTCCGCTGAGGAGGTAATGTTTTTACTGGTGTTGGTTAGTTGGTTTGTCTGTTAGCAACATAACTTAAGGTTCTGAATGGATTTTGATGACATTTTCAGGAATGGTATGTAATGGCACAGGGAACAGATGATTAGATTTTGGTGGTGATCCGGATCATGATGTGCATGCAGGAATTTTTTTTTTTTTTTGGTGGGGGGGAATAATAATATTGAGCTTCCCCTTTAAGACGTGTCCATGGAGTTACGTTCACCGCACCCATGCACAATATGTGATGGTTGACATCATTTCATCTGAAGACGCCAAGAAAAAGCAAGCAAACTGTGTGGTTTATGAATGGATTTTGATTACATTTTCAGGAAAGGCATGTAATGTCAGTTTAGAAACTGACATTACATGCCTTTCCTGAAAACGTACCAAAAGCTTTCTAAACTGGCTTTTGGTACGTGGAATGTCACCTCTCTGGTGGGGAAGGAGCCTGAGCTGGTGTACGAGGTTGAGAGATACCGGCTAGATATAGTTGGCCTCACTTCAACACACAGCTCTGGTTCTGGAACCAGTCTCCTGGAGAGGGGCTGGAGCTTGGCCTTTTCTGGAGTTGCCCCGGATGAGAGGCGACGAGCAGGGGTGGGTATTCTTGTATCCCCCCCACCTTGCTGCCTCTATATTGGAGTTTTCCCCAGTGGATGAAAGGGTTGCTTCCCTGCGCCTTTGGGTTGGGAAACGGGTCCTGACAATTATTTGTGCCTATGCACCAAATGATGTTTCAGAGTACCCACCCTTTTTTGGAGTCTGTGACTGGGGTGCTGGAGGGTGCTCCTCTTGGAGACTCCATTGTCTTACTGGGGGACTTCAATGCGCACGTGGGCAACGACAGTGAAACCTGGAAGGGGGTGATTGGGAGGAACGGCCTGCTCGATCTGAACCCGAGTGGTGTTCAGTTATTGGACTTCTGTCCTAACCACAGTTTGTCCATAACGAACACCATGTTCAAGCATAAGGGTGTCCATATGTGCACCTGGCACCAGGACACCCTAGGCTGCAGGTCGATGATCGATTTTGTTATCGTGTCATCAGACCTGTGACCGTATGTCTTGGATACTCGGGTAAAGAGAGGTGCAGAGCTGTCAACTGATCACCACCTGGTGGTGAGTTGGATCCGATGGCAGGGGAGGAAGCCATTCAGACCTGGTAGACCCAAACATATAGTGAGGGTGTGCTGGGAACGTCTGGCTGAGGCCCCTGTCCGGGAGGTCTTCACCTCCCACCTCCGGAAGAACTTCAACCACATTCCGAGGGAGTCTGGAGACATGGAGTCTGAATGGGCCATGTTCTCCACCTCAGTTGCTGAAGCGGCGGCCCAGAGCTGCGGCCGCAAGGTGGTCAGTGCATCTCGTGGTGGCAACCCCCCGAACCAAGTGGTGGACACCAGTGGTGAGGGGGGCCATTAAGCTGAAGAAGGAGTCCTATCAAGCTTGGTTGGCTTGTGGGACTCCTGTAGCAGCTGAGGTGTACTGGCAGGCCAAGCGGAGTGCAGCTCGGGTGGTTGCTGAAGCAAAAACCCAGGTATGGGAGGAGTTCGGTGAGGCCATGGAACAAGACTTTAGGTCGGCCTTGAAGAGATTCTGGCAAACTGTCTGGCGGCTCAGAAGGGGAAAGCAGCTCCCTGTTCACACTGTGTATGGTGCGGATGGGGCGCTGTTGACTTCGACAGGGGATATCGTCAGGCGGTGGAAGGAATACTTTGAGGATCTCCTCAATCCCACTGATACGCCTTCCACAGAGGAAGCAGGGTTTGTGGACGAGGGGGATGACTCGCCTATCACAGAGGCTGAGGTCGCCAAGGTGGTTAAAAATCTCTTTGGTGGCCGGGCCCCGGGGGTGGACGAGATTCACCCTGAGTACCTCAAGGCCCTGGATGTTGTTGGGCTGTCATGGTTGACACGCCTCTGCAACATTACGTGGAGGTCGGGGGCAGTGCCTTTGGCATGGCAAACCGGGGTGGTGGTTCCTCTCTTCAAAAAAGGGGACCGGAGGGTGTGCTCCAACTTTAGAGGGATCACACTCCTCAGCCTCCCTGGGAAGGTCTATGCCAAGGTACTGGAGAGGAGAGTCCGGCCGTTGGTTGAACCTCGGATTCAGGAGGAGCAATGTGGTTTTCGTCCTGGCCGTGGCACATCGGACCAGCGCTTTACCCTCTCAAGAATTCTCGAGGGTTCGTGGGAGTTTGCCCAACCAGTTAACATGTGTTTTGTGGACTTGGAGAAGGCATTTGACCGCGTCCCTCGTGGTTTTTTTGTGGGGGGGGGGGTGCTTCGGGAGTGTGGGGTATCAGGCTTGTTGTTACAAGCTATTTGGTCTCTGTACGACCGTTGTGAGAGTTTGGTTCGCATTTCCAACACTCGGTCGGACTCATTCCTAGTGAGAGTTGGACTCCGCCAGGGCTGCCCTTTGTCACCGATCCTGTTCATAATTTTTATGGACAGGATTTCTAGGCGCAGCCAGGGAATGGAGGGTATCATACTTGGTGACCACAGGATCTCATCTCTGTTGTTTGCAGATGATGTTGTCCTGTTGGCTTCATCTAGCAATGACCTACAGCTCTTGCTGGGACGGTTTGACGCTGAATGTGAAGCAGCTGGGATGAGAATCAGCACCTCCAAGTCCGAGTCCATGCTCCTCAGCCGGAAAAAGGTGGATTGTCCTCTCTGGGTTGGGGACAGGCTCCTGCCCCAAGTGGAGGAGTTTAAGTATCTTGGGGTCTTATTCACGAGTGAGGGGAAAATGGAGCAAGAGATTGACAGACGGAGTGGAGCAGCATCTGCAGTGATGCGGACGTTGTACCAGTCTGTTGTGGTGAAGAGGGAGCTTAGTTCTAAGGCAAAGCTGTCAATTTACCAGTCTACGTTCCTACTCTCACCTATGGTCACGAGCTTTGGGTAATGACCGAAAGAACAAGATCGCAGATACAAGCGGCTGAAATGAGCTTTCTCCGTAGGATTGCTGGACTCACCCTCAGAGATAGGGTGAGGAGCTCAGTCATCCGGGAGAGGCTCAGAGTAGAACCGCTGCTCCTCCACATTGAAAGGAGTCAGCTGAGGTGGTATGGGCATCTGATTAGGATGCCTCCTGAACGCCTCCCACTTGAGGTGTTTCAGGCACGTCCCACTGGGAGGAGACCCCGGGGCAGACCCAGGACTTGGTGGAGAGACTGTGTCTCCCAGCTGGTCTGGGAACGCCTTGGTATCCTCTCTGAAGAGCTGGAGCAGGTGGCTGGGGAGAGGGAAGTCTGGGCTTCTCTGCTTGAACTGCTGCCTCCGCGACCTGGACCTCCGGAAAAGCGGTAGAAGATGGATGGATGGATGGATGGCATGTAATGTCACGAGGAACTGAGTACCGGCAGACAAGCTAAGGATGCCTTGTGAGGCACGTTGCCCACATGGTATGTAAACACACAGCACTGGAAAATGTTTAATTTTTATTACCTCTGCCAAGAGGAGGAGGTAATGTTTTTGCCAGTGTCGTGCCAAAAAGTACACTGTAGTTGCCCATTGTTGACACATAGAATACAGTGGTGTTAAAAAGTGTTTGCTCTCTTCCTGATTTCTCATTTTTTTGTATGTTTGTCACACTTAAATGTTTCAGATCATCAAACAAATTTAAATATTAAATATGGGATAGGCTCTAGCCCCCCCGCGACCCGAAAAGGATTAAGCGGAAGAAGATGAATGAATGAAAGAAAAACAAATTTAAATATTAGACAAAGATAACACAAAATGCAGTTTTTAAATGAAGATGTTTATTAAGGGGAAAAAAATCCAAAACATGGCCCTGTGTGAAAAAGTGATTGCCCCCTGTTAAAACATAAATTAACTGTGGTTTATCACATATTTGGAAAGCTGAGTTCAATTTCTCTAGCCACACCCAGGCCTGATTACTGCCACGCCTATTCTCAATCAAGAAATCACTTAAATAGGACCTGCCTGACAAAGTGAAGTAGACCAAAAGATCCTCAAAAGCTAGACATCATGCTGCAATCCAAAGAAATTCAGGAACAAATGAGAAAAAGTAATTGAGAACCATCAGTCTGGAAAAGGTTATAAAGCCATTTCTAAAGCTTTGGGACTCCAGCAAACCACAGTGAGAGCCATTATCCACAAATGGTGAAAACATGGAACAGTGGTAAACTTTCCCAGGAGTGGCCGGTTGACCAAAATTACCCCAAGAGCGCAGCAACAACTCATTCAAGAGGTCACAAAAGACCCCATGACAAGATCCAAAGAACTGCAGGCCTCATTTGCCTCAGTTAAGGTCAGTGTTCATGACTCCACCATAAGAAAGAGACTGGGCAAAAATGGCCTGCATGGCAGAGTTCCAAGATGAAAACTACTGCTGAGCAAAAAGAACATAAAGGCTAGTCTCAGTTTTGCCAGAAAACATCTTGATGATACCCTGGATTTTTGGAAAAATACTCTGTGGACTGATGAGACAAAAGTTGACCTTTTTGGAAGATGTGTTTCCCATTGGCATAAAAGTAACACATGTGGTATATATTAGTCATATATTCCATACCTACATTTGTTAGAGCATGTGGAAATGTTTGGGACAGAATATACAAAGGAACTTCACACCTCTGAAAGGGACAAAGGAATCTCACCGCCGTGTGAAGACCAACGACGTCACAGGACACGGTGGCAACAGACTTGACACCTTCACCCCCTAAGGCGAGGAGAGGTTTTCCCATCACCTCCCAAGACGAAGGGAGGAGTTAACAGGACTAATGGGGGATTTAGATAACGGGGGATTTCAGCTTGTGTTTTGCATGTCTTTGATGTGTGCCTGTATTTAACCAGCGAGCTGGGCAGAATTCTTCCTCTTTTGCCTTCTGCCAAGCTCTGCACCAGATGAGACAAGATAGAAGAGTTGTTCATTAAAGACTCTGTTTTTGATGCAAAACCGCCTCATCATTCCAGCTCTTCTACACTGGTGACCTTGACGCGAGTATGGACCGGAGGCGTTCTTCAAGCGACTCATCCGTGGCGACTCTGACATACGCCACCGACAACGCAGACGAGGGAACAAGCGGACAGCTGTTTCCCACAGCAGAGGGCACCGAGAGAGCTCAACCGAGCTCCAGCACCGCCGTGAGAGCCGAGGCAACGCACTCTCACCCGGCGGGCACAACAGTGATGATGTGTGCGAACGCCGTCGCTGTCAAACTGCCAGATTTCTGGCGAGAAGACCCGGCCTCTTGGTTTCATCAAGCTGAAGCCCAGTTCATACTGGCGGGCATCACGGCAGACGATACTAAATTCTACCATATCGTCTCCAAACTCGACTCCGCCACTTCGAGGTGTGTGCGGAGCTTGATCCAGCGACCACCGGCCTGGGACAAGTATGAGACACTCAAGGCGACCATCGTGGCGAATTATGTCCCACCAGCGGAGGAAAGAGCCGAAAAGATCCTGGCGGTCTACGGCCACAGAGGGGGCAATCCAAAGACCCTCATGGAGGATTTGCTGCAGCTCAAGGAGGAGGATAATGATAATTTCCTCTTCCAATTTATTTTTCTCAGCACGCTACCACCACACACGAGAGGGACACTCGCCAGGATGAAGTGCAACAATCATCAGGACTTCCGCACACTGGCCAACGAGGCTTATCGGCTCGTCAACGCCTGCAGAGAACTGACACCCACAGCGGCATCTGCAGACCTCAAGACTGATGCCCCGAGCCTTGGAGAGCCACAACCCACGGAGCAGACTCAACCCACGGTGACAGCGGCACGGCCCAAGCACAACGAACAGAATGACGTCTGTTATTATCACCACCGCTTCGCCGAGAAAGCCTGAAAATGTGTTCCTCCCTGCAAGTTTACGACGTTGGGAAAACGCCAAAGCCGAGGGCCGTTAACGGCAGCGGTTCTCGGCGAGAAAAACAAGCTGTTATACGTGACAGATGGACACACAGGCAAGCAGTTCCTCATCGACACGGGAGCTCAGCTGAGTTTCATCATGCCCTCCCACGCAGATCGAGCCATGGGCACCCGGGGCAATGGAGCAGTGGCAGCCAACAGTTCTGACATCGACACGTTCGGGGAAAAGAGCCTGCACCTCCTCATTCACGGCCGCAGCTACTGATGGACATTTGTTGTAGCGGCGGTGAGTTTTAACTTGTTAGGCGCTGATTTTCTATGTGCACATGGGTTATTTGTTGATCTAGCAAATAGGTGCCTGGTTAATGCACTATCTTTTGCTTCTATTCCATGCTCAGCTCGAGTCTCTCCACCACCTGTGCAGGCCAACGTCACCACGGCAGGAGGTAAGTTTGAGCAACTCCTCACCCAATTTCCAGCACTCACAACCCCCAAATTTTCAGCCACTGTAGCCAAACACGGGGTTAAACACTTCATTCCAACAACGGGACCTCCCGTTTTTGCCAAAGCTCGCCACTTAGACGCGGCCAAACTCAACATTGCAAGGGACGAGTTTGCAGCTCTCGAAAAATTGGGCATTGTTAGACGCTCGAAGAGCCCTTGGGCTTCACCGCTTCACATGGTTCCGAAATCCGACGGTTCTTGGAGACCGTGCGGAGATTACTGCAGATTAAACAACGCTACAGCGCATGACCGCTACCCCATCCCTCACATACAGGACTTTTCACTACATTTAGCGGGTGCGCGCATTTTTTCAAAAATAGACTTAGTCCGCGGTTATCACCAAGTCCCAGTCCGAGCTGAAGACATTCCTAAAACAGCAGTTATAACCCCTTTCGGCCTTTTTGAATTCCTGCGAATGCCTTTCGGCCTCAAAGGTGCTGCTCAGACTTTTCAGCGTATGATGGACGCAGTCTTACGCGACCTCCCCTTTGTTTTCGTCTACCTCGACGATATGCTGGTAGCCAGCTCATTGGAGGAAGAGCACGAGCAGCATCTCTCTACCGTTTTTCAGAGGCTAGAGGAGCACGGATTAATAATTAATCCAGCCAAATGCAAATTCGGCGTATCGCAAATTGATTTTTTGGGACATAGAGTCTCCCCGAAAGGGGCAGTTCCGCTTCCAGACAAAATTCATGTGATAGAAGGTTTTCCACGGCCCCAAACGGTCAAATCGCTACAGGAATTTTTGGGGATGGTTAATTTTTACAACCGTTTCCTCCCTCATGCAGCTCAGCTCATGCAGCCCCTGTATGACGCGCTCAAAAAAAAGAAAGCTTCAAACGTGGTCGAATGGACCCCGGAACGCGAACGCGCTTTTGCGGAAGTTAAAAACGCCCTAGCTAACGCCACAATGTTAGTCCACCCAGATCCCTCGGCCCGCATTGCTCTAACCACAGATGCTTCAGACTTGGCCATAGGGGCAGTTGTAGAACAACTTGTCAAGGGGGTCTGGCAACCTTTAGCATTCTTTAGCAAATCGCTATACAGCACTTTTGACAGGGAGCTGCTGGCGCTCCATTTGTCCATCCGCCACTTCCAGTTTTGGTTAGAAGGGCGGAGTTTCACGGCTTTTGTGGACCATAAACCGCTCACTTTTGCTATGGCTAAAATTTCAGAACCTTGGTCGGGCAGACAACAAAGACAGTTAGCTGTGATTTCAGAGTTCACCACAGACATTCGACATGTAGCGGGCAAACTTAACGTAGTAGCGGACTGTCTCTCTCGCGCTGTGGCACCGCCAGAGCACGAGGAGACAGATTACACTGCCTCAGCAGCTGAGCTTTTCTCTAACGCAAACACATATGCAGCACCTATCCATGAAGGGATAGATTATGCAGCCATGGCGGAAGAACAAAGCAGTGATGCGGACGTGCGCGCGCTCCTGTCTGGACCAACAGGGTTAAGGCTGGAGAAAAAAGGGTTGCGCGACGGTGTGCCCCCCCTAATATGTGATGTTTCAACCGGCCAACCTCGCCCGTTAGTACCAGCTGCTTGGCGCCACTGTATTTTCGACGCAATTCACTCCCTCGCGCACCCAGGTGTGCGCGCCTCGGTCAAAATGGTTGCCGAAAAGTTTGTGTGGCCAGGCCTGCGCAAAAACGTAAAAGAATGGGCAAAAACTTGCATTCCTTGTCAGCGCGCCAAAGTACACAGACACACAAAAGCCCCTCTGGAGCCTTTTCCCATCCCTGCTAGAAGGTTCGACCACATTCATGTCGACCTCGTGGAGCCATTGCCTTCCTCCCAGGGTTTCACACACCTGCTAACAATGATAGACCGCACCACGCGCTGGCCAGAGGCAGTCCCTCTAGCGGCAACTACAGCGGAGGAAGTCGCTTGCGTTTTTCTAACAAATTGGGTGGCACGTTTCGGCGTTCCATCAGACATCACGTCAGATAGGGGGCCTCAATTTGTCTCAGAGCTCTGGTCAGCCATGTCCAACAGTTTAGGGGCAACAATTCACCGTACCACCGCTTATCACCCTCAGGCTAATGGGTTATGCGAGCGTTTTCACAGGTCCTTAAAGGCCGCCCTCAGAGCCTCATTAACGGACACAAATTGGGTAAATAAACTTCCCTGGGTTTTATTGGGGTTGCGTGCGGCACCTAAAGAGGATTTAGACGCTTCCCCTGCAGAATTAGTCTTTGCTCAGCCTATCAGACTACCAGGTGAATTTTTACCAGAAAACCCGGAACCAGGGCACCTCCCAGTCCCAAGGTTTTTAGGCAGTAACGGACCGGACTATCTCCACGGTCCAGCTCATCACTCCTTTCCACGAGTTTTTGTTCCTCAAACTTTAAAAAACGCTGAGTTTGTTTTTGTTAAGCATGAAGCTCTAAAACCAACGTTACGCCCAGTATACGATGGCCCGTATAGAGTGCTGGAAAATGGTGACAAACACTTTGTGCTTGATTATGGGGATAGAAATGAAACGGTCAGCATTGACAGACTCAAACCTACCTTCTTGTTGAGAGACGAACCTGCACAGCTGGCTCGAGCACCTCGGCGAGGTAGACCCCCCAAGGGAAAAGTCTCAGCCCCCAGGCAGGGAACAGATAATCTCTCTCCTTCCCACACTGCAGATTCCTCACAACAAGGTCCCAGCAGGACGCCTAAACCAACCTACAGCAGTTTTGGGAGAAGACTAAAACCCAGACAGCACAGGGACTGATCCCACCACTCTGCAAATTTTCACTAATTGTGCTGCAACAGTTTAGGACTGACTTATGATTATACTATGCTGTTATGTTTTCACTGAACTCTCTTAGGAGCATGTCTACTTAAAAGTTTCTTCTGTGGCAACAGCTGTAACACGTAGTATGTCTTAGTAATTACCCTAGACTGTGAATCTTTCTGTGTCCTTTCATAGTTGTTTGGGGGGCCTGTGGTATATATTACTCATATATTCCATACCTACATTTGTTAGAGCATGTGGAAATGTTTGGGACAGAATATACAAAGGAACTTCACACCTCTGAAAGGGACAAAGGAATCTCACTGCCGTGTGAAGACCAATGACGTCACAGGACGCGGTGGCAACAGACTTGACACCTTCACCCCCTAAGGCGAGGAGAGGTTTTCCCATCACCTCCCAAGACGAAGGGAGGAGTTAACAGGACTAATGGGGGATTTAGATAACGGGGGATTTCAGCTTGTGTTTTGCATGTCTTTGATGTGTGCCTGTATTTAACCAGCGAGCTGGGCAGAATTCTTCCTCTTTTGCCTTCTGCCAAGCTCTGCACCAGATGAGACAAGATAGAAGAGTTGTTCATTAAAGACTCTGTTTTTGATGCAAAACCGCCTCATCATTCCAGCTCTTCTACACACAGTATTTCAGAAAAGGAACATCATACCAACAGTAAAATATCGTGGTGGTTGTGTGATGGTCTGGGGCTGTTTTGCTGCTTCAGGACCTGGAAAACTTGCTGTGATAAATGGAACCATGAATTCTGCTCTCTACCAAAAAATCCTGAAGGAGAATGTCCGGGCATCTGTTTGTGACCTCAAGCTGAAGCGCACTTGGGTTCCGCAGCAGGACAATGATCCAAAACACACCAGTGTAGTAGTCTTAAGAATAAATATGTTCCTGCAGTAATGAACTTCCCAAAATGTCCGTGTTGTAAATATGTCAAGTGTTTCTGATGGGGCGATAATTAGTGTGACACATCTGGGAACTTCCTCACACGCTGGAAGCCTGGGAAGGGGTAAGTTGTGTGTAATTCCTCAGGGAACGAAATTGATTAATGTGATTGATTTACTGTAGTTTTCTTTAAGTTATTGTACTAATTTTGATTGTAAGATTTTCTGTTACATTTTCGTTTGCAATACCGATGTAAAATATTCAAAGTAGTGTCATAAATACCGATGATTGATGGCTAGTTAAGTAGGCGCTAACGAGTCCATTGTTCTGTAGGAATGCCAGCACTTGTCCCCATTCCCGTGTCATGTGTAAATTGTCTGCCCCAATCTGTTTCAGGTATGTTAAAATGTTAAATGTACTGTTGTAAAAAATAGAAAAAACGATCAGTCATGTAACTCTGTCATGTAATGCTGTCATGTATTTGGTGCTAAACTTTTTCTTTGCTTGTGGTATACTGTAACTATACGATCTAAAGTTATGTAGTCCAAGTAGCTGTAAGCTATGTTTCTCACACGCTGGAAGCCTGGGAAGGGGAATGCCAGCACTTGTCCCCATTCCCGTGTCATGTGTAAATTGTCTGCCCCAATCTGTTTCAGAAATAAACAGACTACTGACTGATCGAGATCCTGCCTGACGTCTACTTCTCTGCATCGGCCAAGATTTATTTTATTTTGTTATTTTAATGTAGCTGACTAGTTCGAGTCCGTTACATAAACTGGTGCCGTGACCTTTCAAGGATTCTTCTGATCAGCCACAGCTGATCTCCGGGGTCCAGCTGCCTGCTGAGTGGAGGTTCGCAAGGAGAGTCCAGTCTTTATCAACACAACGCATCCTTCAGTTATTTAAGGTTTTTGACAGAAGCTCATTCAGTATTATTTGGATTTGAATTTTATTTTATGTGTGTTATATCAGAGTAGCCTGTTTTGAAATTTCTATTTTGTGTTTATTACCATTTAATTGAGCTAGTTTTTAGTAATGGATGGTGATATGTCTCATAGCCTTTATTCTCACACCCCTGTAGCTGGGGCAGGTAGAGGCAGGGGTCTTTTTTTGTTGAGGGGTGGGGGAGTTAAACAGTTAACTTTCACTGACATGGTGGGAGAGGGTGGTACTATGCATACACACCCAGTGGGGGCTACTTATGTTGTACAGACACCACAGCCACATATCAGTGATGGGGAGGGGGATTTACCAGCACAGGCATGTGAGGTAGGGCCCGCATCCTCCACGCCCATGTTTCCTCCTGGTAGCAATGACCCCTCAGCTGAGCTGCGTGATCTAATTACTGAATTAGGGAATCGAATTGGAGATTCCATAGCCAGTCGGCTGTTACCTTCTACTCAGCCTGTCACACAGTCATGTGACCCAGTCTCTCCAATGGCGCCAGACAGGCATGAACAATCTAGTAACATCAGTGGCACTCTTGATCTCACCAATGTCAATGTGGTAGTCAAGTCAGATGTTCGTGAGCCTGCTGTGTTCAGAGGGGAGGGGTCTGATAAATGCTCAGTACAGGAATGGATAGAGCTGATGGAAATGTATTTACGCAAAAAGAAATTCCCCACTTCGGATCAAGTTGATGAGATCCTGAGTCATCTGATGGGAAAGGCCAAGAAAATAGTTAAAGTGGGAATAAGGAGTAGCTTAACCCCAGACCATGCAGTCCAGCCAGATATGATCTATGATATCCTGCGGAAGTATTTCAGTGAGTCCCCTGCATCATGCTTACCGTTGGCTGATTTTTATGCCACTCAGCCCAGTGTGGGTGAGAATCCAGTGGATTATTGGGTGCGCTTGAATACAGCAGCAGAGCAGGCAGATCGTCTCCTGAAAAAGCAAGGCAGGAAATTGGAGAACATGAATGCTGAAATATCCATGATGTTTATTAGGAACTGCAATGATCCTGAGCTGTCCAGTGTATTTAAGAGTAAACCTATGAGCAAGTGGTCTTTGACAGAGGTGCAGGAAGCGATCGATGAGTATCAGAGGGAGTTCCTGTCCAAGAGGAAGCCAGTGGAAGTTAAACCATCTAAGGTGACCGCGGCTGTCGCTTACTCCATGCCAGACGTTAAGGAGGAAGTGAGTGTTCGTGAGCCTAGTGCGTCTAGCCCGTCCAGATTCAGCGAGTCCTCCAGTGCGGAGGGGGGTGCGTTTGAGCGTGTCCTGTGTATGCTGGAGAGGGTGCTGGAGAAGACAAACCAGGCCACAGCACCGGGTGTTGCGCAACCAGCCCAGTGGGTTCGAGTCACTCCCTGCCGCGTCTGTGGCGACAGCACCCACTCTACAAGATCGCACTGCATGAGAGAAAAGCGATGCCTTGCTTGCTTTGAAACTGGACATCAAAAAAAGGACTGCTCCAAGCGCAGGACAGCAATGCCCAATACCACTGCGCCTGTTCAGGGAAACTAGGCCACCCACATGTGGGAGGGGACGATGTGGGTGCATTTAGTCAGTCCCTCAGTTTTGAAGATGATGTGCAATCTACTTATGAAGAAAAATGCAAGTGTGCTCCTGCTGGAAATAAGATTGTTTATCAAAATGTGCACAAATTAGCAAATTCCGATAGTCTCTTTTATACTGACGTCTCAGTGAAGAACCAAGTTTTGTTGCATGCATTAATTGACAGTGGGTCCATGGCCTGCACAATGAATGAAGAGGCCGAACAGAAACTACGTAGTGTGGGCTTATGTGCTGAGAGCATTACTGCAGACACAGGCATGGTACTGGTGGGGTGT
Source organism: Pholidichthys leucotaenia (assembly GCA_020510985.1). NCBI lineage: Eukaryota > Metazoa > Chordata > Actinopteri > Cichliformes > Pholidichthyidae > Pholidichthys > Pholidichthys leucotaenia. The sequence continues at coordinate 196,253,814 of CM035844.1, read as the reverse complement.
GGTGGGGTTCAAGTGAAGCCGAAGTGCATTTATCAGCTGGAGATGACTGTGTATGGACAGGATGTGAGTGTTCCCACACTGGTCGTGCCAGGTCAGTGTGACGAAATGATCCTGGGCTCCAACGTGATAAAGCACTTGATTCATCACCTCAAACAAAACTCCAGTTACTGGAAAGTGATTGAGAAGCCTGAATCAACAAATGACCCAGGGGTTGAACATTTTCTTAACATGTTATCTGGAATTAACAGATGGAGGGGGAATGTGATTCCTGACATGATAGGTACAGCCAAGCTGACACAAGCCGTAACACTGCTGCCACATCATGAACACCTTGTGTGGGGTAGGGTCCCAGCCAACTCACCTGTTTCAGCAGGGAGCGCTATTCTCGTTGACGCTCCAAGTTCCAACACACACAAGAAGGGTATCATGGTGGGGAGGGCTGTCGCTACAATGTCAGGGGACAGATGGGTACCTATTAAAGTGATCAATCCAAGTGACAAACAAATTACATTGAAGCGAAACACTAAGTTAGCTGATGTGTTCCCGTGTGTTGCGTTGGAAGACCTGGATGTACCCACTTCCAAAACCCCCCCAAATGACCTTCTGGTGAACAGCCAGAGCCTACATGATGCTGACTCATCCTCCTCTACCCCTGATTTCAGTGATGCTCTGAATCGACTCGGATTGAGTGACCTCGACATTGATTCATGTGATGTTACAGATTATAGGAAAGGCCAGTTGTTCGACTTGATACGGAAATATGAGAGCCTATTTTCTAGGAACAAGTTGGACTGCGGTGAGGCCACCGGTTTTGTTCATCGGATCCACCTGACTGATCCTCGGCCATTCAGACTCCCGTATCGACGTGTCCCACCTGGTCATTACCAAAAGCTGAGACAGGTGCTGTCTGAGATGGAGGAAAAAGAAATCATCCGTAAGTCTTCCAGTGAGTGGGCGTCACCTCTGGTACTCGTATGGAAGAAGAACGGTGATCTGAGGGTTTGTGTGGATTACAGATGGCTGAATTCCAGGACTATCAAAGATGCCCACCCATTGCCTCATCAGGCGGATTGCCTGGCTGCTCTTGGGGGGAGTGCATTCTTCAGCACCATGGACTTAACATCAGGATATTACAATATGCCCATGTGTGAAGAGGATAAGAAACTGACTGCCTTTACCACGCCCATGGGGCTGCATGAGTTCAATCGCATGCCTCAGGGGCTATGTAATGGGCCAGCCAGCTTTATGCGCCTCATGACAAACATCTTTGGCGACCAGAATTTTTTGACTCTGTTGTGTTATTTAGATGACCTCTTGGTTTTCGCGCCGAACGAAGGTGAGGCACTGAAGCGGCTCGATGTAGTGTTCAGCAGGCTAAGTGCGCACGGACTAAAGCTTGCGCCCAAAAAGTGCCATTTTCTTCAGCGCAGTGTGAAGTTTCTGGGCCATGTCGTTGACGAGAGTGAAGTAGCGACTGATCCGGAGAAAGTACAAGCAATTGCTGCCATGACTGAACAAGCACTAATGCATGAAGATGGCATGACCCCATCCCCAAGAAAAATAAAGTCCTTTTTGGGCATGGTCATGTATTATCAGCGCTTCATTCAGAATTGCTCTAGCATTGCTAAGCCTCTCTTTGCCCTCACTGCAACGCCAAAGAAGAGTAAAGGCCAGACAAGGCATGTGGCTTTTAAGAAACTCAAGCCGAGTGACTGGACAAGTGACCAACAGAAATCTTTTGAGCAACTGAAGTTGGCCCTACTCGAGTCAGTCGTCTTAGCTCATCCAGATTTCAGCCGTCCCTTTATCCTGTCCACTGATGCGTCATTAGATGGGTTAGGGGCAGTCATCTCTCAAGTCCTGGAAGGGGAGAACAAGGCCCGTCCGATTGCTTTCGCAAGCAAGTCTCTGACGCAATCCCAGACCAAGTACCCAGCGCATCGTCTGGAGTTCTTGGCCCTTAAGTGGGCAGTCTGTGATAAATTTAGTCATTGGTTAAAAGGGCATGAGTTCACTGTCTGGACGGATAATAATCCATTGACATATATACTGACTAAGCCGAAGTTGGACGCATGCGAACAGAGATGGGTTGCGAAGTTAGCCCCGTACAACTTCAGTATCAAGTATATTCCTGACAAGAAAAACATTGTGGCGGACGCCCTCAGCAGGCAGCCTTTCGTTCAGGGCTGTGTCAGCAAGAGGCTTGTGTCTGAGCCATATGGAGCGCTGCTGGAAGAAGCACAGCTGATTAAGGACAATATGATACAGGAAGTCTTTAGACTGAGTGCCAACCACCAGGGGGTCAGTTGTCTCTCGCAAGTCTCCAGGCTGGAGCGTTCCTCACTCGACAGCGAAACAGTGAAGGCCGTGTTCGAGGGTCATGCTGAGTGGGAGATGGGATCAGCTGAGAGAGCCTCGTGTTGGCTTGTCCAGGACGTGCAGCAGCTGGCTGCCTGTGGTCAGAACCCCTTACCTGTGTTTTCCATTCAGGAGTTGCAAGGCCAGCAACAGCAAGATGCCTGCCTCTCCAGAGTCATCTCTTTTGTGACACGCGGGAGACGACCGTCGCGAAGAGAAAGGCCTCACGAGACAGATGGCGTCTTGAGAATGTTGAAGCAGTGGGACAAACTCAAGATCTTATCCTACACTTTATTACATGTATAGTTTATTTCTCTTATCTTATCATGTTTAATGTTGCAGCATTGTACCGAGACAAATTCCTAGTTTGTGTACTACATGAACAATGGCAATAAACCTGATTCTGATTCTGATTCTGATTCTGATGTTAGATGGGCTACTGTACAGGGTGAGCAAAGATCCACTGACTGGCAAGAAAAGACACCAGTATGTTGTTCCAGCTTCATTGGTTCAGCGAGTGCTGCAAGGCATCCATGATGACGCAGGCCACCAGGGCCAGCAGAGAACTTTATACTTGGCAAGGCAGAGGTTCTTCTGGACTGACATGGAACGGGATGTCCGTGAATATGTGAAAACATGCAAGCGTTGTGTGGTCAGTAAGACTCCTGAACCGGAAGCCAGAGCGCCCCTCGAAAGCATTAAGACAACGAGCCCATTAGAACTTGTGTGCATTGATTTTTGGTCCGCGGAGGACAGCAGTGGGAAAAGTGTGGATGTGCTAGTGGTCACTGACCATTTTACTAAAATGGCCCATGCCTACCCCTGCCGTGACCAATCTGCAAAACAAGTTGCCCGCCAGCTCTGGGACAAATACTTTTGTGTGTATGGGTTCCCTGACAGAATTCACTCAGACCAGGGTGCCAATTTTGAAAGTGAGCTGATCAGGGAATTGTTGCAAGTTGCTGGGGTCAAAAAGTCCCGAACTACTGCCTATCACCCCATGGGGAATGGGAACGTTGAACGGTTCAATAGAACTTTGGGCAGCATGATAAGAACCCTTCCCCCTAGAGCAAAGCAGAAATGGCCGCAGATGCTACAGACTCTAGCGTTTGCTTACAACTGCACTGCACACGAATCCACCGGTTACGCGCCATTCTTTTTAATGTATGGCAGAGTGCCACGTCTACCGGTGGATGTCATGTTTCAGAATGCTGTAAGGGACTGCGACACTGTGGACTATGACCAGTATGTTGCTAGGATGAGACAAGATCTGAAGGAGGCTCTGTCAGCTGCTCAGGCCAACGCTCTTTCAAGCCAGGAACGTCAAGCAGACTTGTACAATAGGAGAACTAAAGGACGTGACATTGTGGAAGGTGATCGAGTCTTGTTGGCAAACAAGGGTGAACGGGGGCGCAGGAAATTAGCAGACAAGTGGGGGTCCACCCCGTATGTCGTCGTCTCTGCCGACCCTAGGTGCCATACTTACCGTGTCAGGAACACAACCAATGGGCAAGAAAGGGTTGTTCACCGCAATCTGCTTCTCTTGGTCAACTTTCTGCCAATTGAAATGGACCGTGCTGCTCATGAAGTGACCCTGAGTGAGTCGTATGAGTCAGGTGATGATCTTGATTCACATGTTGCTGCATCAGAGATCGACAGGACTGCTTGGACAGCCAGTTGGGTGGCAAGGGCCTCTGCCTCCAATCAGCTACAAGAGGCTTCATGCACACAAGATTTTGACCTGCCCGTGCAGTTGAACACAGCGGAGACTGTTCAGTTGACCAATGATCTTTCAGAAATGCCCTGTCTATCTGCCAGTTTTTGTGGTGACCAAAGATCTGAAGTGTCCATGCCGCCTTCCAGCATTGGGAGTTCCCCTAGTAGTACAGTGGGCGCAGTGAGAACCAGGTTTGGGAGGGTAGTTAAACCAGTGAATCGGCTGATTCAGAACATGGCCCAACAGTATACTCAACGCTCAAACAGTTCAGTTCTTAGTTTGGCTAGGGCACTGATGCCGTAGGGGAAGACACACACACACACACACACACACACCACATAGGGCTTCTGTCCAGTTGAAGAATGACAGATTTGTTCTTTTTCTTTGTTTTTTCTTCTCTTTATTTTCTTTTCTCCAATTCATGTGAAGTCAACTGGTGGTATTTAGTCTGGTATGATATGGGTAGTGTATACGGCACTCCTGTAGCAAGTACACTATGGGGGGGGGGGGGGGTCTGCGCAGCCCTCCGTAGTCGCTTTCCCTTTGAATTGGGTGACATACATGTTGCAGTATACTGTGGGATATACTTATCCAGTGGTTTTTTGGTGGTTGACTTGTAGTGGTATTTTGGTGAAGTTCAGAGGGGAGTATGTAGTAGTCTTAAGAATAAATATGTTCCTGCAGTAATGAACTTCCCAAAATGTCCGTGTTGTAAATATGTCAAGTGTTTCTGATGGGGCGATAATTAGTGTGACACATCTGGGAACTTCCTCACACGCTGGAAGCCTGGGAAGGGGTAAGTTGTGTATAATTCCTCAGGGAACGAAATTGATTAATGTGATTGATTTACTGTAGTTTTCTTTAAGTTATTGTACTAATTTTGATTGTAAGATTTTCTGTTACATTTTCGTTTGCAATACCGATGTAAAATATTCAAAGTAGTGTCATAAATACCGATGATTGATGGCTAGTTAAGTAGGCGCTAACGAGTCCATTGTTCTGTAGGAATGCCAGCACTTGTCCCCATTCCCGTGTCATGTGTAAATTGTCTGCCCCAATCTGTTTCAGGTATGTTAAAATGTTAAATGTACTGTTGTAAAAAATAGAAAAAACGATCAGTCATGTAACTCTGTCATGTAATGCTGTCATGTATTTGGTGCTAAACTTTTTCTTTGCTTGTGGTATACTGTAACTATACGATCTAAAGTTATGTAGTCCAAGTAGCTGTAAGCTATGTTTCTCACACGCTGGAAGCCTGGGAAGGGGAATGCCAGCACTTGTCCCCATTCCCGTGTCATGTGTAAATTGTCTGCCCCAATCTGTTTCAGAAATAAACAGACTACTGACTGATCGAGATCCTGCCTGACGTCTACTTCTCTGCATCGGCCAAGATTTATTTTATTTTGTTATTTTAATGTAGCTGACTAGTTCGAGTCCGTTACACCAGCAAGTCCACCTCTGAATGGCTTAAGAAAAACAAAATTAAGACTTTGGAGTGGCCTAGTCAAAGTCCTGACATGAATCCAATTGAGATGCTGTGGCATGACCTTAAAAAGATGGTTCATGTTCAAAAACCCTCCAATGTGGCTGAATTACAACAATTCTGCAAAGATGAGTGGGCCAAAATTCCTCCACAGCGCTGTAAAAGACTCATTGCCAGTTATCGCAAATGCTTGATTGCAGTTGTTGCTGCTAAGGGTGGCCCAACTAGTTATTAGGTTTAGGCGCAATCACTTTTTCACACAGGGCCATGTAGGTTTGGATTTTTTCTTCACTTAATAAACACCTTCATTTAAAAACTGCATTTTGTGTTATCTTTGTCTTCTCATCTACATTTGTAGACAGATGGCTACACTGGCCAATAATAGAGCAGCAACACATATCAAGGCTGGGCTTACCTTTGCTTGACTTAAAACAAACAGAAAAGTTAAAACAGCTCACTGGAGACAGAAAAAATATAAAGGCTGTGTTTTTTTGTTTTAAATAACCACGTTGTAGACGCTGGGTTAATCATCTAAGACTGGATGCAGAGGGTAAACAGAGAAGGACAATAGGTATTGAGATGAGAGAGATTATTGAGGTAGCAGGAAGAAGTAGTGGGGGGACAAGGGTTGAATGTATTATGATGAGAGATATGCAGATGTGAGATGGGCGGTTGATTTAAAAGGAGAGACCCTGGTGTATTGAAGAGATGCTTTTTCTGTGTATGACTGATGTGAGAGTGAATAAAGTCGTCTGCTGCATGAGTCTGCCTCCGTTATTAGACTTAGAGACTTAGACTTAACTTTATTAATCCCTTTGGGATGACTCCCTCTGGGAAATTTAAAATTTCCAGCAGCACATAAAAGGAGCATACAGATCAGAAAAGCAAAAAAGAAAAAAAATAAACATTTAATAAACACTTAATAAACACTTAACATAATATACACAGTATAAATATAAGGCTAAATATGGCTTGTACAAGTATGATTAAGTTAAGGTTATTTCACTATGAATGCCCTACTGTCCTCTGTACTCTATGAACCCCCCCCCCCCCCCCACAAAGTGAGGAGTTATAGAGTGTGATGGCATGGTGGACAAAAGAGTTCTTGAGCCTGTTGGTCCGACACTTGGGAAGGAGCAGTCTTTCACTGAACAGGCTCCTCTGGTCACTGATGACGGTGTGCAGAGGGTGGCTGACGTTGTACATTATATCCAACAGTTTATCCAGAGTCCTCATCTCTGCCACCGTCACCAGGGTGTCCAGCTTCGCGCCGACCACAGAGCCGGCCCGCCTGATCAGTTTATCCAGTCTGGACGCGTCCTTCTTGGATATACTGCCCCCCCAGCACACCACAGAGTAAAAGAGGATGCTGGCAACCACCGACTGGTAAAACATCTTCAGAAGTTTGCTGCAGATGTTGAAGGACCGCAATCTCCTTAGGAAGTACATCCTACTTTGTGTCTTCCCATACAAGTGGCTAATGTATGTTGTCCAATCCAATTTATTATCCAACCACAACCCGAGATATTTGTATGAATTCACAACCTCCACCTCAGCTCCCTCTAACAGGACTGGTTGAGGTCTTGGTCTAGACCTCCCAAAATCAATAACCAGCAACTTCGTCTTAGAGGTGTTGAGCTGTAGGTGGTTAGTGTGGCACCATGCAGCAAAGTCCCCTACTAGTCTCCGATACTCCTCCTCTCCGTCATCCCTGATACACCCAACAATGGCTGTGTCGTCGGCATACTTCTGAATATGACACAGCTCCAAGTTGTAGCAGAAGTCCGAGGTGTACAGGGTGAAGAGAAGAGGGGCCAATACTGTGCCCTGGGGGGCTCCAGTGCTGCAGACAACGGTGTCAGATGTAATATCCTTCAGCCCGACATATTGTGGTCTGCCAGTGAGGTAGTCAGAGATCCAGTCCACCAGGTGGGAGTCCACTCCCATCTTGCTTAATTTATCCCGAAGCAAGGGGGGCCGAATGGTATTGAAGACACTGGAGAAATCCAAAAAGAGGATCCTCATTGTGCCACTTCCCTTATCCAGATGGGAGTGGGCTTGATGAAGCAGGTAGAGGATGGCATACTCCACACCGACACCTGGTTGGTACGCAAACTGCAGGCGGTCCTGGGCGTGTTGCACCTGGGGTCTGAGGAGGCTGAGGAAGAGCCGCTCCAGCGTCTTCATCAGATGTGAGGTGAGTGCCACTGGTCGGCAGTCATTCAGCTCGCTGGGCCGGTTCTTTTGCGGAATTGGAACAATGCAGGATGTCTTCCAAAGAGTGGGCACTCTCCCAATCTGCAGGCTGAGGTTGAAGATCCGTTGTAGTGGTTCCCCCAGTTCTGCAGCGCAGGTCTTCAATACTCTTGGACACACTTTGTCCGGGCCTGCAGCTTTCCTGAGTCGGAGCTTCCTCAGCTGCCCTCTGACCTGTTCTGTGGTAATAAATGGCAAGGGTCGTACTGATGTAGAGGAGGAGGGGGGGGGTTGCAATATTTGGGGGGAGGTGTGTGGAGGGGGAGCGTGGCTGTAATGAGGGTGGGGGTGGGAGGGGCAAGGGCAAAGGCTGGTTGAACCTGTTGAAAAAATTGTTCAATTCATTTGCCCTCTCTATTGTCCCCTCAACAACTCTGGTCTTTGTGTTGAGACCTGTGATGGTCCTCACACCTTCCCAGACTTCCCTCATGTTGTTTTCCCTCAGCTTCTGCTCCACCTTTCTCCTATAGCTGTCCTTGGCTTCCTTCACACAGTGTTTCACCTCCTGCTGTGCTGCCTTCATGGCCTCCCTGTCTATGCTCCTAAAAGCAGCCTTCTTCTTGTTGAGGACCATTTTGACTTCCCGTGTTACCCATGGCTTGTTTTTAGGGTAGCAACGGACAGTCTTGACAGGGACGACCTCGTCTGTACAAAAGTTCAGGTAATCCATCAAACAGTGTGTCAGCCCCTCTATGTCCTCACCATGCGGGTCCATCAGCACATCCCAGGCTGTGGTGTTAAAACAGTCTCTCAAGGCGCTTTCCTTCTCAGGGGACCATCTCCTGACTGATCGAGTTGTCACAGGTTGCTTTTGAACCAGAGAAATATACAGTGGCTGTAGATAAACCAGGTTGTGATCAGACTTTCCTAGTGGGGGAAGGGGGGGTATCGCTCTGTATGCATCCCGTACATTAACCTCTTGCACTCCATTGTACCGCGGACGGGCAAGTCTCTGTGTCCTAGAGCGCACGAGAGTGCCCTTGTGCGCTCTCGGACGCATGATGGAGATCCTGATGGTGGTGATGTAGGTGGTGTATGGCGTCCAAGCGCGCACTGAAAATAAAAGCTGCAGACACAGCCGCGAACAGATTAGTTCATCTGATTGACCTCTCATTCGACTAATAAGAGCCTTGAATTGGGTTTCTGAAACCTTGAAGAACCAATGAATGAAAACCTAGCCAGAAGGACCCGCCTCCCAACGCTGTGAATGCAGTGAGCCAATTGAAGCAGAGAAGTTCGCGAGCTGTTTTTTTTAAGGCTGGGTGAAGACTGGCTGCTGCAGCGGATCAAAAAAGGACTCGCAGGAAGAACCCCACAGACCCAGCAGCACGAAGACCATCCACAAATGCAACCTGTGTGACAGGGAGAGCCATTCGCGGATCGGCAGGTTCGGCCACAGGCGGTGCTTTTTTTTTTTTGGTTCCAGCAGAGTAGACGTTATGATTTCTTCCATGGTCATAGACCGACGGAGGCTGAGTGACACACACGCCTTCGCCAGTCTTTTTTTTAATTACTACTGTTATTTGTTTTGAAAAATCGTTTGCCAAAAACCGCAATCATGGAAGCACAAAACCGCAATAATGGAATTATGTTTTGATCGGGTCGCGAGACCAGAACCACGAACGGACCAGCGTCGCGTTCGTCTGACAGTGAGGAAGAGAAGTTGACCAGGACTCTGCTGCTGTGAAGAGGTAAGGTGTTATAAGCTAAATTATTATTTATCCCTGAAAATTGTAATCCAAAATGACTTTTGACCGATCGGTAAATTACAGCTGTGCGGCGCACGAAGTACGAAGTGCGTGCGCTGCGAGGAGCGGCGGGGGGGGGGGGGGGGAGCGCGGTGACTGCGCAGCGGTCGCCACATAACCATATGAGTCTATTCCGTCATGTAGCGATGGCCGATGGCCGTCCTCTGTAGCGAGGGGGGGGGGGCAAACCCCCCCCCACACACACACAGACAGCCCTGAGTGTGACCTTTCATTAGAGCCCAAAATGAAGCTTCTACATTGAATCATTCAAAAGTTACAGACGTTTTTCCAAACTGTGCCATTTGGCACAATTTGGCACAGTTCCAAAACGCCTGGGAACAGCCTGAGGAAAAAGCTGTGTAATATATTCATTTTTTGTGGTATTTGTAATGTTCTCCTGGAACCTTGTAATGTTCTCCTGGAACATGTAATGACGAGGCGCACACACCGGGTGTCAGTTAGGACTTTTTACTTGTCACTTCAACAGCAACTAACAACTTACCACACAGTGGCACATGTACATCTCCTTTTATAGTCAGGTCATGGCCGGGGTCATACTGCCCTCTAGTGGTGACTCCATATGAACTTCACATATCAATACATCTCCCTTTTTTTTTCTAGTAAAGGTCATGTCCAACTATAAACTTTTTCTCAAATTTCTATATACAAAATAAACTCCATTTCTATTTACATTTTTTTTTACCTTGTACACTGAATCACAAGTTCAATTTTTTTTCTCTGTTTACAATTCAACATCAACACATTTTTTCCTCTGTTTACAATTCAACATCAACACATTTTTTTTTTTTTTTTTTTTTTTCATTCATCTCAGTACTCCTTACATTTCCTCAATCAATCTTTTCGGTTTCACAATTTGCCTTTGTGATCTTCTGTTTTGTGTCACCTCAGTCTGTTCGTTAGTGTCTGTCTCTATGTTCTGGTTCTCAGCCATTTCTGGTTGTTCGGTTTGGCTGTAAATTGGCATGTCGCTTATTTCACTGTCTGTGACTCTCATTTTTGTCTGAGGCACTTTCAGTAAGTGACGTCGGTTTCGCCTCATTGTTTTCCCATGCTCTGTGATGACTTCATATGATCTGGGAGTTGTTTCTTTGACCACTTTTGCCAGCGGTCCCCATTCTCCATCACATCTCACTCGCACTATGTCCTCATGTGCAAGTGGTCTCAGAGGTCGTGCTGTTCTGTTGTACAGTTCAGTTTGCCTCTCATCTCGCCTCACATCTCTCTTTTCCATCACTTGAGATGCTGATGGAAGTCGCGTTCTGAGTTTTCTGTTCATGAGCATTTCTGCTGGGGACAGTCCATTCTCCAGTGGTGATGCTCGGTAATTCAGGATCGCCAGATGTGGGTCTTCTGCATTGTCTGCAGCCTTTTTCAGTATGCGCTTCACAATTTGCACCCCTTTCTCTGCTAACCCATTTGACTGTGGGTACAGAGGGCTTGAGGTCACGTGCTTGAACCCATATGTGTCTGCAAAGTCTTTGAAGCACTGACTCGTGAATTGTGGTCCGTTATCACTTACAACAGTCATTGGAATTCCATGGCGTGCGAACATTGTCTTTGTATGTGCAATCACCTTTTCTGCTGTTGTGTCACTCAACCCTGCAAACTCTGGGTAGGTGGAATGATAGTCCATGACTAACAGATAGTCCTTGCCCTTAAGCTGAAATAGATCCATGCCCACTTTTCTCCATGGCCCTTGAGGCTTCTCATGGGGCCTCATAGGCTCCTTTGGCTGTTGATACCTGTGGCGCTGGCAAATCTCACAGCGCTGCACATATGCCTCAATGTCCTTGTGCATGCTGGGCCAATACAAAACATCACGTGCACGTCTTTTGCACTTTTCAATACCCAAATGCCCCTCATGCACTAATTTAACCATTTCTGATCTCATGGAGGTAGGTATGACTATCCTTGTACCTTTTAACAGAACCCCATCTAACACAGACAGTTCACCTTTAAAGTGTTGGTAAGGCTTGTCAATCATAACCTGTCCTGGTTGATGTATCTGTTCCATTACTCTTTTTAGTTTCTCATCCTTTTGTGTTTCTTTCACTATCTTCGTCCATTTTGCATCTGACACTGGCATGTGTGCCTTAATAGAGTCTACATGTATTTGCACAGCTTCCTCTGTTGTGCTGCTGGTGTTGCTCAAGCTAGCCCTACTCAGCGCATCGGCTACAATTAGTTGCTTGCCTGGTGTAAACTCAAATTTCAAATCATATTTCTGTAATCTTAACATTAGACGCTGGATGCGCGGTGGTGCGTCACCCAGTGGCTTCTGTGAGATCGCAATTAGTGGTTTGTGGTCTGTTTCTAGTATTACTGACCGTCCATACACATATTCATGAAACTTCTCACATCCAAACACTGCACCTAGAGTCTCTTTCTCTATTTGCGCGTAATTTTTTTCTGCGCTTGTCATGGTGCGCGATGCGTATGCGACTGGATACCACTCTGTGTCATGTTTTTGCAATAGCACAGCTCCTAGGCCGGCTTTGGACGCATCTGTGGACACTTTTAGCAGTTTGTCCTGATCATAGAATTTTAACACTGGCTCCTTTATTAGACTGCTTTTGAGCCACTCCCATTCTCTGGCATGCTCTGCCATCCACTGCCACATTGTATTGGTCTCTAACAGGCTTCTAAGAGCTATTGTGTTAGCTGATAAATTTGGGATAAATTTCCCCATGTAATTGACTAGCCCTAGGGCTCTTTGCAAGTCATTTTTGTTCTGCGGTACTGGCAGCTCTGCTATGGCCCGCACTTTTTCCGGATCTGGTTGCACGCCTGCCCCAGATAATTTCTCTCCCAGGTATGTAATCTCCCGTACCCCGAATTGGCACTTACTCTTATTCAGTTTCATACCTGACTTTTACGCCTGTGTGAGAACTCTTGCCAACCTTTCGTCGTGCTCCTCTTTTGTTTTTCCCCAGACTACCACATCATCAAGAAAAACTCCCACCCCTTCTATTCCGTCAAACAATTGCTGCACAGTTCTATGGAAAATTTCAGGGGCTGAGCTAATCCCGAACGGCATTCGTAGAAAGCAATGCCTTCCGAATGGCGTATTAAATGTGCACAATTTAGCGCTTTCCTCGTCGAGCACTAGTTGGTAAAACCCAGATTTGGCATCTAATTTTGTGAAGTAATTTGCTCCACTCATTGTGCTGGTTATGTCAGATTTTGTTGGTAGCCTGTAATGCTCCCGCTGTATTACTTTATTTAGATCTTTTGGATCTATGCACAATCTCAAATCTCCATTTGGCTTCTCCACTATAACTAGTGAGTTAACCCATTCAGTTGGTTCTTCTATTTTTCTGACCACTCCGTCTGCTATCAGTGAGTCTAGTGTTTCTCTCAGCCTCTTTTTAAGAGCTATTGGCACTTTTCTTGCTGCATGTATGACTGGCTCTGCATTCTCTTTCAGCCTAATTTTTTGTTTGCCTGGTAGGCGGCCTATTCCTTTGAACACCTCTTTGTATTCTTTCACCCAGTCAGTGTGTTTGTGCTTACTTGTTGTAGCCTCTGTATTTTCTCGTGTTGTCACTTTGTCTGTATCAATGACATTCACCCTTTTGATCAGACCTAGCTGATCGCATGTTTTTAAACCCAAAATTGCTTGTCTATTTCCATCAACAAGTACAAACAATGCATTCACTGTTTTACCTTTGTTTGACAGTGTAACCCTGCACATTCCCTTAGTGGGTATTGGCTTATCGTCATATGTTCTCAGATTAATCTTTTTATTTCTTATTTTCGGCTTGTTTTTCAGTCTTTTAAAATCTTTCATTGGCAGGATGTTTACCTGCGCACCTGTGTCGAGCTTCAGTGACATGTCCGTGCCATTCATCTCCAGGCACACTATCCATTCGTCAGCGCTCGTCTCTCCCTCGATGGCGTCCACGTAAAACTGATCCTCTTCGCTGTCGCTCTTTTTCTCCACGAGTTGCACCCTCTTCTTCGAGAAGCAGGTCTTTGCGAAGTGATTTTTTCCGCCACACTTGCGACATTCCTTCCCGAATGCTGGACACTGTTTCAGCGCATGTTGCCTTCCACACCGCTCACAGTTCCCGCGCGCGCGCTCTGGGTTTGCCTCCCTTTTTCTTGCCTGCAACGTTCCTTTCGGCTTCGCGCGCTGCACTGCACCGACCTCAGCAGTCTCTTTTTCCTTGCTGCTAAGTCTTTAATTGTGCCTTTATACTCTCAGACGCTTGGCAAATCTGTATCGCTTTCTCCAGCGTTAAGTTAGTCTCTTTCAGTAATTGCATCCGCAATTTGTTGTCTTGGACCCCAATTACAATTTGGTCCCGTATCATTGACTCACTTAATGTTCCAAAGTTGCATGACTGACATTTCAACCGTAGGTCTGTGACATACAGCTCGATGGACTCTGACTCTTTCTGAAGTCTTTTTCTGAACACATACCTCTCGTACGTTTCATTCTTTCTCGGTGTGCAATAATCGTCAAATTTCTTCATCACGGCGTCGAAGTTGCCTTTTTCTTCTTCCGTGAAGACGAATGTGTTAAACACATTTAGCGCCGCTCGCCCTGCTACTGTTAGCAGTAATGCTATTTTCCTCTCCTCGTCACGGAGACCGATAGCAAGCGAATAAAGTTCAAAACTCTGTTTGAATGCTTTCCAGTTCTCGTTGACGTTACCGGTCAACTTTAACTCGTCCGGCTGTCGAAGAGCGTTCATCTTCGCCGTCGGTTCGTAGTTTTATCCTGGTACCATGTAATTTACTCCTGGTACCATGTAATGTTCTCCTGGAACCTTGTAATGTTCTCCTGGAACATGTAATGACGAGGCGCACACACCGGGTGTCAGTTAGGACTTTTTACTTGTCACTTCAACAGCAACTAACAACTAACCACACAGTGGCACATGTACATCTCCTTTTATAGTCAGGTCATGGCCGGGGTCATACTGCCCTCTAGTGGTGACTCCATATGAACTTCACATATCAATACAGTATTGTTACAAAATTTGGACCTCAGCTGGATAATACTTGGTTCTACATTATTGTTGCATTTTCCAGCCCGGATCTGAAGCTGTTTGTTATTTGCAAGCATTTGTATCCAAAAAAAAACACCCAGGCCAAATTTATTTTCTTCAAGTTCACTATGTTTAGATGACTGTAACTCAGTGGCCGGAGCACTTAGAGAGATTATGACTGTTTTGCCAAAAAATTCAAAGTGTTTTCTTTTAAATGAGACGAACCCCATGAAGATGCTGCAAAGGGTTCAAGAACAGCTTTTGATTTAATTTGGGCACGTTAATTTTTGGCGTTTTTAGGGAAATTGACCAGAGTGCAAGGGGTCAACATACAGCAGATCAATTGTCTTGTTGTTTCTAGTTGGACAGTCTACAACTTGATTAAAAACAGCCAAAGTAGCATCCAAAGTTACATGGTTAAAGTCCCCAGAGATGATCATGAGTGCCTCAGGGTGCTGTGTCTGCAGTCTTGCTGTGACTGAATGGATTTTTTCACAGGCAGTGGCTGCGTCCGCTCTCGGAGGGATGTAAACACAGACGGTGATCATGTGACTGAACTCTCTCGGCAAGTATTATGGCCGCAGGCTAACAGCTAGCAGCTCGAGATCCCGGCAACATGAGGCTGTCTTTACAGATATGACCTGGGTTACACCAGCGATTGTTAACATACATGATGAGTCCCCCACCCTTTCTTTTCCTGCTAGCCTTAGTGTCTCTGTCGGCTCTCACAGCAGTGAATCCTAGCAGGTCCACGTTAGCATCCGGTACTAGGTGGTTCAGCCATGTCTCCGTAAAAATAAACAAGCTGCTCTCCCGGTAAATCCGCTGGTTGTTCAATGCGGACAACTCATCGATCTTGTTCGGCAATGAGTTCACATTGCCCATGATGACGGAGGGAATCGACGGTTTGAAGCACCTCCGTTTTTTCGCTAGCTCAGCCTTTAGCTTAGCCCCGGCCTTGCAGCCCCGTGGTCTCCTCCTCAGCTCCGCTGGGATAGGATGTCGTATCCCGGCTCGTCTCTTTGTTCGCAGAGCCGGCAGTTCCTCCCGTGAATAAGTGAAAAGACTGGCTCTTGGTTGCATTTCAAAGTTATAAGTATCCATAGGATATCTAGACACACAATCTCTTCGCAAGAAGAGTAAAAAAAGTGGGAAAAAGAGGTTAAAAAGGAGCTAAATACCGAGCTACTGGAAAGGCAGCCGTCTACACAGCGCCCCTCAATCATATTTGCACTCTCCACACTGGTGACCCCTTGACGAATTATGGAACACGAGGCAAGAACCCCGGAGTCGGCCCGGATGGGAAGCCCCAGCAACGCGGCAAGCATCCCAGAGATGGCCCGGTCAGGAACCCCCAGCAACGCGTGTGCTGTTTTGGTCAAACTACCGGACTTTTGGCTGCACGACCCACGGTCTTGGTTCCACCACACCGAGGCTCAGTTCGCCCTCCGGGGAATAACGGCCAACGACAACAGATATTACTACGTAGTCTCAGCGCTGGACGCTCGCACGTCTCAGCACATTGCGAGCCTGCTCCAACAGCCTCCAGCCCACAATAAATACGGGGCTCTCAAGGCCGCGCTGACCCGGCGCTACACGCTCTCGGACTGTGAGAGAGCAGAGAGGCTCCTGAGGCGCTCCGAGTTAGGAGATGGGTCGGCGGTCGAACTGATGGAGAAGATGTTGGCGTTGATGGGCACGGATGACGGGCATTTTCTGTTTGCCCACCTTTTCCTCCGGAACCTCCCAACAGAGGCAAGAGCAGTCCTTGCCAATTCACCATTGCTGGCTGCGCGTGACTACCGGGCGCTAGCCCAGGAGGCAGATCAGATCATCCTCATCACCAGAGCCCTCACAGTGAACGCGGCGGCGTCAGAACCCAGCGAAACAACCAGCGGAGGCGAGGAGCCGGCGACGGTAGCGGCAGTGGGGGCCAGGAAGCGCCAGAGAGACATGCTCTGCTTCTACCACCGCCGCTTTGGAGAGAACGCACACAGATGTGTGCCACCGTGCCAATTCAAGCATTCAGGAAACGCCAAGGCCGGCAGTCAGTAGCAGCTGCGACCGCCGGTGAAGAGAACAAGCTGCTCTACGTAACGGACTCACGCTCGGGGAGACGGTTCCTCATAGACACTGGCTCCCAAAAGAGCCTCATCCTGTCATCCTACGCTGACTGGCTAGCGGGAGCTAGTGGCCCTCAGCTGGTAGCCGTAAACGGCTCGGACATTAAGACTTTTGGTGAGAGAACACTGACTTTATCCCTACACGGCCATATGTACGAGTGGACTTTTGTCATAGCGACACTGAGTTTCCCAATCCCGGGAGCTGATTTTCTGTGTGCACACGGGTTGCTAGTCGATGTTGCGAACAGACGCCTGATTAATGCAATGTCTTTTGATTCTCTCCCCTGTACAGCTCGAGGGGCCGGGCCAATAACACAAGCCAACGTCACAGCTCCAGGCGGTAAGTTCCACACACTGCTCACTCAGTTCCCAGCATTCGCGGTCCCAACGTTTTCAGTGGCCAGCACTAAACACAGGGTGGAACACTTTATCACCACCACTAGGCCGCCTGTTTTCGTATGACCTCGGCGCCTGGACGCAGCTAAACTGGCCATGGCGCGCGAGGAGTTTGCCAAATTGGAAAGGTGGGCATCATCAGGCGCTCAAACAGCCCATGGGCATCCCCGCTACACATGGTCCCTAAGGCCGAAGGATCGTGGCGACCGTGCGGAGATTTCCGCAGGTTGAATAACGCCACAGCGCACAACCGCTACCCGATTCCCCATATTCAGGATTTTTTCGTTCACCTCGCTGGGGCACACATTTTTTCTAAAATAGACCTGGTCCGTGGTTACCACCAGGTCCCAGTGCACGCGGAGGACATACCCAAAACAGTGGTAATAACTCCATTTGGCTTGTTTGAGTTTTTACGCATGCCCTTCGGATTAAAAGGCGCGGCACAGACATTCCAACGCATGATGGATGCGGTGTTGCACGATCTGCCGTTTGTGTTTGTCTACCTGGATGATATCCTGGTGGCCAGCGCGTCCGAGGACGAACACGTAAACCACCTCAGGACGGTTTTCCGGAGGTTGGAGGAGCACAGGTTAATAATCAACCTGGCAAAATGCCAGTTCGGCGTGACGGGGATTGACTTTTTGGGAGACCGCATCTCACCAGAGGGAGCGATACCCTTGCCCGACAAGGTGCGCGCCATGGCGAATTTTTCCCGGCCTCAGATGGTCAGGGCGCTGCTAGAGTTTTTGGGGATGGTTAACTTTTATAACCAGTTCCTCCCCCTCGCAGCTCAGCTCATGCAGTCATTGTACACTGCGCTCAAGAAATGGAAACCGGCGGACAGAATTGAATGGACTCCGGAGCGGGCATTCTCGGAGGTTAAAACAGCCCTGGCAAACGCCCCACTGTTGGCGCACCCGGACTCGGCGGCCCGGATAGCACTCACTACCGACGCCTCGGACGTGGCCATAGGGGCTGTCGTGGAGCAATGCATCGCCGGTTCTTGGCAGCCGCTCGCTTTTTTCAGCAGGGCATTGCGCGACAGTGAGCGTAAATACAGCGCGTTCGACAGACAGTTGCTGGCTCTCCACCTGGCCATACGCCACTTCCAGTTCTGGCTGGAAGGGCGCAGCTTCACCGCGTTCGTGGACCACAAGCCTCTAACGTTCGTGATGGCCAAGGTTTCGGAACCATGTTCGGGCCGGCAGCAGAGACAGCTGGCCGCGATCTCTGAGTTTACGACCGATATTCAGCATGTGTCGGGTAAACTGAATGTGGTGGTGGACGAGCAAGTGATGTTGGCTCAGGCCCCTCGGCATGTGTAACAGAGTCAGAATTTAGCCTTTTTGAATTTCTTTAAAATAGATGTGCTTTTCATTTTTACATAGTTTTTGGAGCCTCCTGGTGGTTTTATTTCGCAGCTGCATAGATAGTTTTCTTTGCACACGGCACTTACCCCAGCAGAGAAAAAGATTTTCATTGCTGGAGGTAAGTGCAATGTAATAGAGCTGTTGCTATATTTATACTTTAAATGTTGTTAAGCCATGCATACAAAGGTTTATATCTTGTAGAGTGGTCATGATCATTACTACCATGTATTTACGAAGTTTCAGATTATTCTAAGTAAAAATAGTAACTTTATCGTCGAGTGAATGTGTGACCACGTTGAATGAACAGCTAGTCAGTTGTTGCTAGCGCAGCATTCTTCTGTATGGTTTGCTGTCATTTCATTTTGTTAAGATATTCATTTTCTTTTACTGTCCGTGTGCAGATCGTGACATATGCAGCTGCAGACTGTTTATTGTGTGCTTTTTCTGATACTTGACCAGAATAAAGACAGCGTGAGCAACAAGTCCCTGCCTGTGTACTTCCTGCACCAACACGAGCACGCAAAAAACCACCCACGTTACACATGGAAGACCCCCACGGAGAACTCCTCAGGTAAACAATACATCAGAGCAGCCACACGGGCAAGTCAAAGGCCCCCCCCCCCCCGCCATTGCCCACCTGCAGACAGACATACCCCCAGGAGCTCCCCACTGGCACAGCAGCACTGCGGAGGCAGAAAACCCCCGTTACAGCAGATACGGGAGGAGACTGAAGCCAAAATGACGTGAGGACTGAAACTCGGTCTGAGATTCTGGGGGGAAGGGGGGGGTAGACGTTGAGTTAATCATCTCAGACTGGATGCAGAGGGTAAACAGAGAAGGACAATAGGTATTGAGATGAGAGATTATGGTGAGGTAGCAGGAAGAAGTAGTGGGGGGAGAAGGGTTGAATGTATTGTGATGCGAGATGTCATGCAGATGTGAGATGGGCGGTTGATATAAAAGGAGAGACCCTGGTGTATTGAAGAGATGCTTTTTCTGTGTATGACTGATGTGAGAGTGAATAAAGTCGTCTGCTGTATGAGTCTGCCTCCGTTATTTGCACTCTCCACAACATGACCAAGAAATTAATTTCAGAAGGTTAAAACCTACAAAGTCAAATTTTCATGGGACCTTTAACGTTGTGAGATAGGATCTTGGCGGAGGTATTTAAGAAAGTGAAAAAGCGATGAAAAATCCACATCCTGACCTAGATCACTTCCAAAATCTAATGGGTTCATGTGTAGTCCAAGGGCCACCTCTGGTATAAATTTCATCAAATTCATCCAGTAGTTTTTGCATAATCCTGCTAACAAACAGAAGAGCTTTGGTGGAGGTATGTGCTCTGAGTGCTCTCTGGTTATTTGATGCTATAGAAACAGGGGTCTGGTCACGATTTATAAGATTTATTGTGTTTGGTCATATCTGCCACATAGAGTGCTGTCTCAGACTATATTCACTCATTCCCTACTTCAATAGTCTGTACATAGTGGTTTTAATAAAACAATTAAAATTTGTACTTTTGGACAGTAGAAGAAACTTTATTTTAACACTTTTCACAGATAAAAACCACAAAATACTTTACAATAAAAGTGGAGAGGCTAGGGAAAATTAAAAACCAAAATGTACTAATAAAACTAGGCCACCAGTCAACTGAAAGCTTGCCTTGTAACAGTGTCTTCAGTTACTAGACATCATTGCCATTATATTGCCCATCTCCTAAAGCATGTGGCTACAAGTTGAATTTAAGACTCTCAGGCCACCTTATCAAATTTAAGATCTCAAAAAGTCTGACTATGTATCATCTCACATTAAATTTGCATTTTCCCAGCATCAGTTTTGCTACATGTTATTCAAATAAAATGTGAAACCTGCCCCTACCCCCACAAAAGTTGTCCAAAGCAAGAATGAATAAAAAAAAAAATTGAATATATATATATAAAGATATAACTAAGAGAAGTGGCAAACAAGAAACAAGTGGAACATTTACAGTTAAAAGTTGTAAATTTCTAAGAAAAAAGTTGCAGATTTACAATTTATTTTACCATTCTACCAATCAGAAGATTGAAGTTTTAAGGAGAAATCAGCCACTGACATCAGCGAAAACACTTTAATTTATCCAACTATTAAAATCAGATTGGTGAAAAAAAGCATGCATCATAAATTCAACAGACATCCCCTCTGAGATCATGCTACTGTGTTTTGCACATTTCTTTTTCACCGTTAGACAGAGGCCACCATTCCTCCTTGTCTGCACCCACAGCAGGACCTGCAACACACAAAACGTTTAATCAGAAGAATGAAAACTAAAGGGGTTTATAAAGCACACTGATGCCACTTTTCCATCTGTGAGCCATTCATGAAGGACTCAAGTTTCCCTGTGGAGGTTTGGGTCTGCTTTGTTCTAATGTACGAGCTGGTGAAACAAGTGGTGCACAATTCCCTGACTCCTCTGCAGGTGGCTGAAAAGTACAAAGGTCTGCATCAAGGTGCCGGCAAAGACACAGAGGAAGTAGACTGAGTAAATGGGGATTCAAACAGACTTGAGAGGGAATATGACTGAATGATAGGCTACATTCACTTTACAAGCTCAGATACCTTCAAACCGAGCACCACACATTATTATCAAGTACTGTTCTCTATAGCTGTAGTTTGTGTACATCAGGGGTGCCCAACCTGGGGCTCCTGGAGCATTCAGGTTTCTGTGGGAAATTTTCTAATTTCACTTCTTAATTGGTCCAAAGATTTGCAAATAAGTTGTCACTATTGTGCGTGTGTTCTGTAGGCACCCTTGCACCCATGCACAACAACAGCAAATTATTTGCAAATCTTTGGACCAATTAAGAAGTGAAATGAGGAAAATTTCCCACAGAAACCTGAACGTTCCAGGAGCCCCAGGTTGGGCACCCCTGGTGTACATATTCCATCTTTTAAAATCTAAATTGCCTCTGAAATCTGTCTGCGGCTCAGTGAAACAGGTGAAGTCTGATCACCCAATAGTTCAGTGATGGGCCCCACCCATACAGGTGTTAAAATAATTACCCTCCTGTGCCTCTGCTGCGTCAGGAACATGGGGAGGTTCTGATGAAACAAACAGCTGCTGGATTCATAAAGTTGCCTATTTAAAAACATTCAAGAAACGCAGTATCTGTGGCACTGGAGTGATGGCTCAGTTGGTAGAGCATCCGCCCCACACTCGGGAGGCAGGGGTTCAAATCCTGGCCGGGTCATGCCGAAGACCATATAAAAAAGCGGAACTTGGTGCTCAGCAATAATGGAATGGAGGAGGGAAATCTGTGGCAGTGCCTTGCATGGCAGCGGCCCTCTGATTCTACATATGGGGTGTGTGTGATTAACACTGTAGATAGGTAAAACACAATTTTGTTCTACTGTACATGATTGGTTGTATGGTTGAATGACAATAAAGGGTGATTTAATTTAATTTAGCTTACCAGGAATGGTTCCGAGGCTTGAGTTGTCAGAGAACTGCTTGGGGCAGGCTCTGGACAGCACCTCTGTGCTTCCACCCATGTCAAAGAACCTGCTTTTAGGCGAGTTAAACAGGGAGGCCTTTGGAGAGTCCAGGACCTTCCTGGGAGAGTCCAGGACCTTTTTTGGTGCAACTGCAACCCTCTTCGGTGAAGTGACCAGGTTTGAGGGATCCAACATCTTGGAAAAGTCCCTTTTAGTGGACGTGGCAGAGAAAGAAGGCTTCTCCACTGCTGCTTTAGTCTGTTCCCACAGCTGAATGGCTCTGTTTTTCCATTTAGTGATCTCTACCTGCTGACCGGACACCATGCTGGGGGGGGGGGGGGGGGGGGGACAGGGGACAGAGTATCCATTAGAGTGATCAGCATTTAAATCTTTTAAAGTCTTCATCTTATCAAGTTCTGAACAACAAACCTAACAATAACCAAATACCTCAGACACATCTGAAAGCCTAGAATTATGATGTCCCTAATTAAGGCCAAATCAGTGAAACCAGTGGAGAAGCCATGTTAACCAAGGCTTCTGATCACAGCAAAGATGACTAGCGCCGTCTAGATGCATTTTTAGCAGTGACAACTCATAGGTCCGGAGGACAGCAAGTATCAAGGCAAATAAACACAGGGTAGCAGAAACCAAATAAGGTTTTGATGGAAACAATTTGTAGAGTTTCACTCAGGATTCAGAATTCATCACAGCACTGAAACAGTTTGTCAAGATCACTAATTAGCTTATAGCATCCAATGATGGCCCTCTCTCTGTACATGTGGAGCTCTTAGTGCAGCATTTCATACGACTGATAGCATTTTACTCGATGGATCACAGCACTCTCATGGACTTAAAGGATTTAAACCAGGCATGCCCAAAGTCCGGCCCGTGTCCAAATTTCCACCGGCCTTAAGCATCCTGTCATAAAATCAATAATATGTGGCCCGCCAGCACAATTTCCCACAGTAAACAATATACACATACCAAAAACAGCAATTTTATATTTCACCAGAGGGTGGAAGTAGACCTGTGGCCGCATTCTCGTCGCGTGACCTGTGTGAACTTTTACCCCTGTGGTATGGTATGAAAAGCTGCTACTTTTCCAAAGGCACCTGTCACAAACGCAGCCCAATACCACACATTTCCCATCACTGCAGGAAATGATGACCAGTTTTCCAGAAAACAATATCAGTGCGCAAATGAGGAGGTATGCAGAAAACATCTCATCTCTGACTGAGGAGTTTCAACAGCGTTTCAGGGATTTCGCAGCTATTGAAAAGGAGATCACACTTTTTTCCACTCCTTTTTTCGTGGATCCTAATCATGCTCCAGACCACCTGCAGCTGGAGCTCACTGAGCTGCAGTGTGACGCGGAGTGTCACGGTCGCCACCAACAACTCCCTCTCGTCGACTTTTACTGCCAGCTGGACAAAGACAGGTTCCAAGAGATTCGAACATTTGCTACGAAAATGCTGAGCTTGTCTGGCCCGACATACTTGTGCGAGAAGACGTTCTCGGTTATGAACATTAACAAGAACCATGTGAGGACAAGACTAAGTGACTCTCACCTGCGTGACATCTTGCACATCAAAACCACTGCTTTTGAGCCAGACCTGGCCTGCTTACTGCAGTCGAAACACCAGTGTCACCCTTCACATTAATGCAGGTACATTTTTTTATTCTTCTGAGGAGAATAAATTCCAGAGTCTCAGTGATTTGATTTTTTGTGATGATCAAACCACAGTTTTGTCAAATTTCTGTCATTTAATTTGACTATACTATTCTTTGTCAGAATGCACCGGGATGTGATTTGTTGAAACAAAATAAATAAATACACGTTTCTAAAAATATTCAGAGTCAAATTTCATAAAACAGTTTATTTGTATGTAATTTATTATTATTTTAACCTTTAACTATCCTGGTAATGCAATTGACAACAGATTCTCATTTGCAATGTCAACCTAGCTGCAGACAGCAAAGTGATATAGTTACATATTTACACGGTAATTTACAATGGTAATGGTTCGAGGAATGTCAGGCTGAATGGTCGGCCCCCATACATTTTCACGTGACCAAATCTGGCCCTCTTTGCAAAAAGTCTGGACACCCCTGATTTAAACCATTGCAAAGAAAGTACCTTATCTCATAGTTTCTAATTTGTTCATGATAAATACTAGTCTTCAGTCAAAACTCAACTCATGGACTTCCATAGGGCTCTGTGTTAGGTCCAGTTCTTTTCACTTTATATATCATTTCAACTGAAAATACCAGAAAACCCTGTGTAAATTCCTATAGTCATGCAGATGATTTGTAGTTGGATTTGTCAGTGAAACCAGATGACGGTAATCTGTGCCTGGATGCCTTGGAACATTTTACTGCTAAATTCAGACAAGACTGAAGTTATTGTATTCGGGCCAAAAATTATTTGATATATTGTTGTCTCAAATCAGACACTCATGTTTAGATGGTGTTAATCTAGCTGTAATAGTACTGTGAGGAACACTGGAGTAAAACTGGAAAAAGAGAAAAATAAAGTGCAATTACATACATACTGTAATATATACAGTATATATAATTGATCAAGTTGAATACCAAACTAATTAAAAATTAAGAAAGATTAAGATTAAATACCCTTTAAAGTCTGTTTGGTTTTTCCTTTCAAGCAACATTAAATTAATTCTGTTGCACCAACACTTTAAACTGTGTTTTAACTTTTACACTGACGGCATCTTTTGGATAGACTGACCAAAATAGAGTTCCTCAAAAAATAAATAAAATCATTATCTCATAAAACTCAAGGTGGATGAATGTCTCTGAATTGCTTTTGAAGAACTATAAATTAAATAGTAGTTGGACTAGGGCTGCAACTAGCGACTATTTTGGTAGTCGATTAATCTAATGATTTTTTTTTTTTGATTAGTAATCAAATCACACTATCAAACTAATCACAAATATTTCTATCATGTCCACCATCTCTCCTTCTTGTTGTCATGGCTTCTGTTCAGGGACTGATGGATCTAATATTATCCACAAGTTACTGCCATCAAAACTTAAAAATATTAACCTGTATGGAGTAAGAGCATATCCAATTTCTGTAAAGTGTAGTTTATTGTTGCCAGACAAGTGTTCATATCAGCAGAATAATATAATCTCAATGTTAGACTGCAAGACAGCCATTTGGGAGGATGGAAAACTCAAGTTCTTTGTATACAGAAAGACCCACACAGATCAGCATCTACAGTTTGACAGTCACCAACCACTCCAACATAAACCTGGTGTTGTGTGTACTCTCACACACCGGGCTATTACCCTGAAGCTGGATTTATGCTCCCTTTCCATGTCCTGCAACTCTCCAGTGATGTAAATTTCATCATCTCCAGTCGTGGGGCCCCTCTACAGCTGGCTGTGTGCAGCCCAAAATTTTGTGACTGCATTCCCTATGCGCGCTTACTACGCCAGCACAAGAATCAACCTCCCATCCAAATGGAAACATTTTTTTTTTTAAAAAAAGACGAAGAAGAGCAAGCAGACAAACAGGAAGACGCAATAGTTGTAATGGCAGCAGTGTGACCAGAGGAACAGCAAATTAATAGTGATTAGCCAACCCAGAAAATGGATTCTTCTTTTGAAAGAGACTTTTTTTGCTGTGTTCAAAATGCCCACTCGTTCACTACATAGTACACTACATTTAAATAGGAGTCAGTTGAAATGTAATCCATTATGTAGTGAATGAGTGGACATTTCGAACGCAGCACTTGTTTCTTGTATAGTCAGTGAACCAACTAGCACGTCTGCTCCTTGATGCTACCCATCGAGCTGGGGTGAAACTGCAGCATCCGCTTGGCCTGGCAGACACAAAAAAGAAGCACATATACAACCAAGTGCACACCCGGTTTGCCCGTGTCACAGACGCGAAACACGGAAATGGAGCACATAGGGGACACGCCACCATGCCCTATGTTGAAGGAGTGACCGAGGCCTTGAGCAGGAAAATGTGCAAGATTGACATTACCACCCACTCTGCACCCTATGATACCATCCATAAGCTGTTCAGGTCCCCTAAGGATAAAGACACCATCACTGAACTCTGGAGTGGTATACCATCTGGAGTGTGGCGATTGTGAACATTACATTAGAGACGCTGAACGTCCATTTAGGAAGAAGCTGGCTGAACACCAGCATGTCTCCTCTGCTGTTGGGCACAAGTCACCATCTGGCAAAAGAGAAGATCCTTGAAAGAGACAGTCGTTGGTTCCAATGTGACGTAAAGAAAGCTATCCATATCAGGTCCCACAAACCCTTTAACCGAGATCAACGGCGTCATCTCCTGAGCGTTTACAACAAACTTTTATCACATGATCACTCAGGCCCTTTAAAGGCCTAATGACTCATTAGAAACATCTGTAGTCATGTGATATGTTCTCCTCATACAGTGAACAAGTGCTACAGTTGCAGCATCAAAGTTTTATGTTTTTAAAGTTCTTTTCAGCAGTGTTTTGTTAATAAAATTCCTTCTTTTACTAAAGAGCTTATATGTGTCCATGTATTCCTATGACTGCCTCAGACAAGATTAGGAAAAGCAGAAATCGAGGGAATTTATAAGCCAGACTTCCCTACACAGTTAAAGTGATCACTCAGGGTGCGACCTGTTGATTTATCATAGTTTGTTACCTTTGGAGCTGCTTAACTTCCTCCTCCAGTTTGGTTTTTTCTAGTGAAGTGCTGCTGATCACCAAACCTCTGGGGTTGGCTAGTCTGGCATGAAGGGCCTCACCCTGCAGGACTGAGATCAGCATGACTTACATTAGCAAAATTCATAAGGACGTGATACTGACAGCCTTTTTCCATAATCCGACTGGAATGAAAATGCAGAACAGTGAAGGTAATGATTTACTTGACTTGTCTGCTTGATTTTGGCACCTTCTCAGAGTCTCCTTTAACTTCCTCAGTGACTCTTCTTTTTCCTCTAGCAGTGTAGTCATTGTCTGGATCCTGACGGAGATAGAACACTGATCAGAGCCATCTGATATATAATGCACTCTGCTTATAACCACCAGCCACAGAAGAAAAACCCAGGGCCCTCACTTATGGACATTGCACAGAAAATGGTTCCAAATGCTTTTTTTGAACAAAATTCAGAATGTTGGCCAGTTAAAAAAAAAAAAAAAAAAAATTCAGATTCAAACATGCGGCCGCCATTTGTACCAACCACATCAGTGAGTATTGGCGTTTATAAAATTTCATTTGTTGTCATCCCACATGCTCATGTCTGGTGTCATTTACAGTGGTGTGAAAAAGTGTGTGCCCCCTTCCTGATTTCTCTTTTTTTTTTTTGTATGTTTGTCACACTTAAATGTTTCAGATCAAACAAATTTAAATATTAGACAACAATAACACAAGTAAACACAAAATGCAGTTTTTAAATGAAGGTGTTTATTATTAAGGGGAAAAAAATCCAAACCTACATGGTCATGAGTGAAAAAGTGATTGCCCCCCTTTAAAACATAAATCAACTGTGGTTTATCACATCTTTGGAAAGCTGAGTTCAATTTCTACAGCCACACCCAGGCTCGATTACTGCCACGCCTGTTCTCAATCAAGAAATCACTTAACTAGGACCTGCCTGACAAAGTGAAGTAGACCAAAAGATCCTCAAAAGCTAGACATCATGCTGCGATCCAAAAAAAAAAAAAAATTCAGGAACAAATGAGAAACAGTAACTGAGATCTATCAGTCTTCTTCTTTTAGATTTGATTGGCGGTTGGCAACCAGCTTACAGGTGCATTACCGCCACGTACTTCACTGTATATCATCATTGCTAAGTGTCCAATGCGTCTCCACGTCACCATGGAAAAGGTTATAAAGCCATTTCTAAAGCTTTGGGACTCCAGCAAACCACAGTGAGAGCCATTATCATAAATGGTGAAAACATGGAACAGTAGTGAACCTTCCCAGGAGTGGCCAGCCGACTAAAATTACCCCAAGAGTGAAGGGACGATTCATCCAAGAGATCACAAAAGACCCCACAACATCATCATCCAAAGAACTGCAGGCCTCACTTGCCTCAGTTAAGGTCAGTGTCCATGACTCCTATAAGAAAGAGACTGGGCAAAAATGGCCTGCATGGCAGAGTTCTAAGACGAAAACCACTGCTGTGCAAAAAGAACATAAAAGGCTCATCTCATGTTTGCCAGAAAACATCTTGATGATCCCCAAGACTTTTGGGGAAAATACTCTGGACTGACAAAACAAAAGTTGAACTTTTTGGAAGGTGTGTGTCCCATTACATCCGGCGTAAAAGTAACAGAGCATTTCAGAAAAGGAACATCATACCAACAGTAAAATATGGTGGTGGTAGTGTGATGGTCTGGGGCTGTTTTGCTGCTTCAGGACCTGGAAGACTTGCTGTGGTAAATGGAACCATGAATTCTGCTGTCTACCAAAAAATCCTGAAGGAGAATATCCGGGCATCTCTTCGTAACCTCAAACTGAAGCGCACTTGGGTTCTGGAGCAGAGCAATGATCCAAAACATATCAGCAAGTCCACCTCTGAATGGCTTAAGAAAAGCCAAATGAAGACTTTGGAGTGGCCTTGTTAAAGTCCTGACCTGAATCTGATTGAGATGCTGTGGCATGACTTTAAAAAGGCGGTTCATGCTCAAAAACTCTCCAATGCGGCTGAATTACAACAATTCTGCAAAGATGAGTGGGCCAAAATTCCTCCACAGCGCTGTAAAAGACCCATCGCCAGTTATCGCAAACGCTTGATTGCAGTTATTGCTGCTAAGGGTGGCCCAACCAGTTATTAGGTTTAGGGGGCAATCACTTTTTCACACAGGGCCATGTAGGTCTGGATTTTTTTCCCTTAATAATAAACGCCTTCATTTAAAAACTGCATTTTGTGTTTACTTGTGTTATCTTTGTCTAATATTTAAATTTGTTTGATGATCTGAAACAGGCCAGCGCGGTGGCAGAGTGGTTAGCACTGCGGCAGCACAGCAACTCATCCTTGGCCGGGGGATCCTGGGTTTGATCCCAGCCCCCGGCCAACAGTGATCTGTGTGGAGTTTGCATGTTCTCCCCGTGTCTGTGTGGGTTTACTCCGGGATTTCTCCGGTTTCCTCCCACATGCCAAAAACATGCAAGTTAGGTTAATTGGCATCAAACTGGGGATTCTAAATTGTCTTTAGATATGACTGTGAGAGTGAATGGTTGTCTGTCTCTGTGTTGGACCTGCGATGGACTGGCGATCTGTCCAGCCACCCCACCTCCCCCATGACCTGAAAAGAACTGAGTGGAAGATGGATGGATGGATGATCTGAAACATTTACGTGTGACAAACATACAAAAAAAAAAAAAAAAAAAAGAGAAATCAGGAAGGGGGCAAACACTTTTTCACACCACTGTATACAAAAAAATGCTTCCAGTTAACCATATATTGTATGGTAACAAAACTTCACTTTTAGATTAAAAAACAAACAAACATGGAAATAAAAGAATGGAACAATTCTCTGAAACAGAGATAGAGCTGTTTGTTGCATAAGTTGAAGCTGTGGTCACCCAGCACAATGCAGACTGATACTATTCACGCTCAGCAGGCTGGAGGAAACGGAAGACAATTAGCATACAGAGGACAATGCACAGATGGACAAAGCCACAGGAGGCAGTCAGACGTGACTGTATGCAGGTGTCCTCGAGCCAACCAATGTCATGCTAATCATGTGTATTTACTGTGATGCCAATGTGCCATGCATTCTCTCTTCCTGTATCACTGCATAAAAGAGTTTGTGTGACATGTCTCAATAACACAGTAGCTCAGAGCAACAATGTGCGTCTCATGATGATGGAGGAAATAAAACTCTGCAACCTTCCAGCTCGTCATATCTCGCCTTGATCTTATTCCTCCACAAAGCAAACTAAAAGCTGTTGTTTAAATTCACTCAGTTCAAGGTTAAAGGGATAGTGCAGATTTTTGTAAAGTGGGGTAAAGTTAAATACTTCTGAGTAGTTAAGATAAGATAAGATAAGATAAGCCTTTATTAGTCCCACAATGGGGAAATTCCAGGATTGCAACAGCATAGGGACAGCAACACTCAGAGCAACAATCAGAAGGCAAGAAAAAAAAAAAACAAAAAAAAAAAAACAACATCTAGTAAACATATGTCCATATTACTATAAATGTATATATATAGACACACAGTGCAGAGCATTATGGCTGGTGAATGTGCAGCAGAAAGTCTAAGCTCTCTCTCCGCTTACTGAATCCCCTTGAGTTGTTCATTTTACTTTATTAATCCCAGAGGGAAATTCAAGGCCATTTACGTGCATCGCCAGTCTCTTCACTGTTCACACACACATTCACACCTAGGGCCACTTTAGAGTCTCCAATTAACCCAACTTGAATGTTTTTTTTTGAATGTGAGGGGAAACCAGAGCACCCATACTAAACCCATGCAAGCATGAGGAGAACATGCAAACTCTACACAGATAGGCCTTGCTGGCCAGTGGATTTGATCCCACTACCTTACTGTGAGGCAATAGTGCCAACCACTACACCATCATGGTTCTTCCTGCTCTTGTTTTAACAAATGACTGATTTTGGCTGACCAGAGAGTCAGGGCTGCAGTGGAGTGTAATGGACCCATTTTCAGAACTATTTTTACCATCTAAAAATACTATAGCTTCAAAAGTCTTCCA
Source organism: Pholidichthys leucotaenia (assembly GCA_020510985.1). Lineage (NCBI taxonomy): Eukaryota > Metazoa > Chordata > Actinopteri > Cichliformes > Pholidichthyidae > Pholidichthys > Pholidichthys leucotaenia. Next base: position 196,223,177 of record CM035844.1, on the reverse strand, counting down.
CCGGTTCAAGAGAGCGCCATCTCAAACTAAGGCTGGATCCATAGTATCCAAACAAATGAAACGGGTACGGACTGTGGACACAGCTCCGTCCATAGTCAACTCTTCAAACAACAACCCTCTCCAAATACTGACAACTGAAATACTAAAACACACTGGCCATGCTAACATTCACACTAATAAACCGATTACAATGATATCTGTAGTGAACCAATTAAATGAGTTATGTATACAGAATCTGCTTTTCTTTATCAGAAAGGCCATTATTGGATTATGAAAAATCAAATAGACATACCTGCTTTATTGTCCAACAGTCTGTTAACTCAGTGCATGCAACTATGTCAAATCTGATTATTTCCAGTTATGCAACAGGGCTCCATGATGGTTGTGTAACCCAAATATTGATGTTGTAGTTTCCTTCTGTCAGTTTTGTTACCACCCCACTGAAACAAGTTTCCTCCACTAGGAATAAAAAGTTTCTCAAAACATCTGCACAGGTCTCAATCATGGCAGAGGGTTATATTTCTGTTCCTGCCAGATCGTCGGGTTCAGAGGATATCACTGATCACATTGGTGTAAGAATCTAATAGCAATGCATAGCTACAGCAGTCATAACACAGTTCTAAAGGTTCACTGAAGAGATGCACATACGGATCACTTGGGTGTTTTGGGTCTCATTCTATCATGGGTTCCATATTACAAAATAAATTCAGCAGTATGTGTTTATACTGGCTGAGAAACCACTCTGCTCTCTCTCAGCAAACAGATCAGCCCACTAATTGAAAATAAATTTTCTTTGTAGTGCCCGGTTCCCCAGACCATCTATTAAAGCCAAATCAGCCATGACACAATGCTTTGAAGACCTATCACAAACGTCTTTGTCTAATTTGAAATAATCGTATTGCCTATTAGGTGTCAAAACTGATCAAAGTTACTAAACATTTTAATTTAAATGAAATGCAGAATGCCATCATTGCTTAATGTATGCTATCATAACAGTTTCCCCATTCTACCACCAAATTCCACAAGTACACATGGGCAGATGAGCTCATATTTACACATTCCTAGGCACAAGTAGATAAATTCCACTTTGCGTAGGAAATGTTGTTCTGTGAATATGTCCTGGTGATAAATGAGCCCTGAGAGGTCAAAATTGTTCTTACGCTTTCTGGTGCTCATCAGATGTTACAATGAATTTCATCTCCATCTGGAACAGTTTGTTCTTCAGTTCTTCCAGCTCACCTGGACCTGATGCTGTTTTCTGAATGATAGGAGACAGTACGATCATAGCAGCAGTTCAGCATTAATCAGCACACCAAAAGTCAACCAAAACAGTAAACTAGTTCTGATCTTGTGAAATGGTGCTTGGACATACCTCCGAGCCTCGCAGTTTGCTCTTGAGAGTTTGAATAATGTTCTCTTTCTCTTCTACAAGAGCTCGGCTGTCCTGCAGCTCAATCTGAAGAAGCTGCGTGGCCTCTTTATGGCAGGACAACCTGCTATTGGCTTTGACATGAGCCTCCTCCAGCTGCTTCACTTGCACTTGCAGACCCTGAAAAATCAAATCATTTACATATTACACAGACGCTCAGCTGTGCCATTTCAAAGCAGACACTGAATCCAGTTGACCGTTTAATATACACTCACGGCCGCTTTACTAGGTACACCAGTCCATCTCCACATTTATATGCATATCTAATCAGCCAATCACATGGCAGCAACTGTAGACATGGTGATGACAATCTGCCAAAGTTCAAACTGAGCATCAAAATGTTTAAGAATGATGATTTAAATGTCTAAGCATAGTATTTAAGCTCACCACCTTATCGTGGTGGAGAGGTTTGGGTGCCCTAATGATCCCAGGAGCTACAGGGGCAACTTGCCCCTGGTAGGGTCTCCCAAGAAAAATTGGTCCTGGGTGAAGGGCCAGACTAGGAGCAATCAGATCCCTATGAAAGAAGTTACATCAAGGATCCACATGGGTCCATCTTCCAGTGGTGTCAACCTCTATAGGAGGGACCATGAGGATCACGGTGCTATGTGAACTGGGTGGCAGCCTGGGCTCCTCTGGACTGTTGCCCCCACAACCCTGACCCCCAGATAACCGGTAGAAGATAGACTGATGGAAATGTAGCTTTGTCATTGGTGCCAGATAAGCTGGTTTGAGTTATTTTAGAAAATGCTGATCTTTTGCCTTTTTAAATTTCCAGCTTTTATCATAAACACAGACCAGTGGCCCTGACGTCCCACATGATGAAGACCCTGGAGAGACTGCTCCTTGCTCACCTCCGCCCCCTGGTGGGACCAGCGATGGATCCACTCCAGTTCGCCTACCAGCATGGCAATGGGGTGGAGGATGCAGTGATCTTCCTCCTTCACCGTTCTCGGTCCCACCTGGAGAAGCCCGGGAATGCGGTGAGGATTATGTTCTTTGACTTCTCCAGTGCTTTCAACACCATCCAACCGATGATCCTGAAGGACAAGCTGCTGTGCGCAGGGGTGGACCAGCACCTGTCATCATGGATCCTGGACTACCTCACTAACCGGCCTCAGTTTGTGAGAACCCGGGACTGTGTGTCCGACACGATCATCGGTAGCACGGGGGCCCCCCAGGGAACGGTTTTGGCTCCCTTCCTGTTCACCCTTTATACTATGGACTTCTCACACAACACACTGCCATCTACAGAAGTTCTCTGACGACTCTGCAATCGTCGGCCTCATCTCCAACGGAGATGAAGCTGAGTACAGAGGACTTATCCAGGACTTCGTGGACTGGTGCCATCGGAACTGCCTCCAGATCAACGCGAGGAAAACTAAGGAGCTGGTGGTGGACTGCCGCAGGCAAGGACAACCCCTCACAGCACCAGTAAACATCCAGGGAACAGACATTGAGATGGTGACATCCTACAAATACCTGGGTGTTCATCTGAACTATAAACTAGACTGGTCACACAATACCAATGCACTCTACAAGAAGGGACAGCCAGGCTGATCCTACTGAGGAGACTCAGGTCTTTTGGTGTACAAGGGGCACTGCTGAAGACATTCTACGACACGGTGGTGGCATCAGCCATCACTTTTGGAGTGGTCTGCTGGGGCAGTGGCATTACGGCAGCTGATAGGAAGAGACTGAACAAACTGATCAAGAAAGCTAGCTCTGTCCTGGGGCAACGCCTTGACCCAGTGGAGGAGACAGGAGAGAGAAGGATGGTGGCTAAACTGTCATCTCTGCTGGAGTCCGAGTCCCACCCTATGCAGGACATACTGAACGTACTGAGGAGCTCATTTAGCAGCGGACTACATCACCTTAGCTGCGCAACCAAGAGGTTTTGCAGGTCCTTCCTACCTACAGCTGTCAGACTGTATAACCTAAGCAGGGCTGCTCGCAGAGATAGCAAAAAAACGTGATGACCTAATAGTATTGAATGCAAAAGACGCAATAGACTTACACATTGGTCCCCTCCAGTATACAACTAGGACAATATCGGTCGCTACGGAGGGTGACAATATGTATGGGTACATATTCATACTATGTAGGATAACTAAGTAGATGGTTATGCTGTTTATTCCATCTAGCTACAATGCTCCGCACTGTGTGTATATATATTTATATGTACATATGTATATTCGCTGCTCTTGTTTTTCTTGTCTTCTTGATTGTTGCTATCCCTGTGCTGTTGCAATCCTGGAATTTCCCCATTGTGGGACTAATAAAGGCTTATCTTATCTTATAAATGTAAGATTTTGTCCTCATAAGCTTTCAGTTTCTTCATGGAATTACATTTTTTCTTGTATATTTGTAGATGTATTAATGTAAATCTGTGGCTTTTTATATTATGAATTTACAACTTTTCCTGTAAATTTGTGCTTTTCCCCCTCCAGATTTTGGTATTTTTTTAAATTTACTTTTACTAATACTTGACAATAAGAAGAGAAAAAACCCCCAAGAAAGCCAAGTGACTCAGGTAGTAAAATATGCCAGTTGTGGGGAGCCTTGAATAACGAAACTGAATTACATTTAATTCAAGTTTATTTCAAGCAATCATTCCCACAGTCTGCTCTCATTCTTGAGCAGCGAACAAAGAGGAGGAAACACACCAAAGTCCTCCTTTTAAACATTCTCACATAAAGGAATCTCCCTCGCAGGGGAGGTCACACATCTCCATCATAATCCCTTTATTCACATTCATCATCCCTTTATTTACATTACTCCCCCCTCTCTCCTCTCAAGCCTCAGAGGTCAGGAAGTCTTCTGTCCACACCTATGTCTTCTCTTGCTGTCCTCCGCAGGGGGCTCAGACTCTGCGTCGCAGGGGTCTCAGACTCTGCGGCTCCTTCATCGTGAGGTTAAATCACATATGCATATGTCCAACATATACATGCACAACTAGTTAAATCACATATGCATATGTCCAACATGTACATGCACAACTACACAGCCATATAACCCCCCCAAACGATGAAGAACGGACTATTCCCTAAAATTCAATAACATCTTACTGACTACTGTATAATCAACATCAACATTCAGTCTGTGCACCGCCTGGGCTTCAACCGTCTGCCGAATCTGCTGTGAGTTGGCCCCGCCTTGCCTGCGGCGCCTTTCTGCTCCGGCTCTGTTGATTGAGGGAGAGAGTGATTATTTGCCCCCTGCGGGGGCCTGCCTCGTTGAGGCGCCACTGCGACCGGTACAGACCCGTCCTTCATGACAAAAGCAGGTTTTAGTCTGTCAATACTGACTGTCTCTTTTCTGTCTCCAAAATCTAGCACAAATTGCTTATCACCTGCCTCCAGCACTCGAAATGGCCCTTCGTAAGGTGGTTTGAGTGTTGCTTTTAGGGCTTCGCGCCTGACAAAAATGAACTCGGCATTTTTCAAAGCCTTGGGGACGAAAACTCGTTGAAAAGCATGATGAACCGAACCCGGAAGCGTGTCTGCTCCCGTGCCAACTAACGGTCCCAGAGCAGGGAGAGGTGGGGGCTCCGGGTGCTCTGGTAAAAACTCGCCTGGCAGCCTAAGAGGTTGTGCGAATACCAGCTCCGCTGGGGAGGTGTCTAAGTCCTCTTTGGGCGCAGAACGCAACCCTAATAAAACCCATGGTAGTTTATTTACCCAATCTGCATCCGTGAGCGACGCTCTGAGTGCTGCCTTCAAAGACCTATGAAAACGCTCGCATAAACCATTAGCCTTAGGGTGGTAAGCCGTAGTGCGGTGAATTTTGGCTCCCAAGCCGTTGGCCATCGCTGACCACAGCTCAGAGATGAATTGAGGTCCTCTATCGGACGTGATGTCCGACGGAACTCCGAAGCGCGCCACCCAAGCCGTTAAAAAAACGCGAGCCACCTCCGCGGCTGTGGTCGTCGCAAGCGGGACCACTTCTGGCCAACGTGTGGTTCGGTCCACCATTGTCAAAAGATGCGTGAACCCCCGTGATGCCGGTAGGGGGCCCACGAGGTCAACGTGCACGTGGTCGAACCTTCTGGCTGGAATGCGAAACGGTTCTAACGGGGCTCTTGTGTGCTTGTGAATTTTGGCCCGTTGACAGGAAATGCAGGTTTTTGTATTTTCGCTCAGCCGCACTTAAGGATTTGCTAAAGAAAGCCAACGGCTGCCAAACCCCGGCGACCTGTTGCTCAATAACGGCCCCTATGGCTAAATCTGAAGCGTCTGTCGTCAGCGCGATACGCGCTGCCGGATCTGGGTGGGCCAGGAGCGCTGCGTCAGCCAAGGCTTTTTTAACCTCTGTGAACGCGCGCTCCCGCTCCGGGGACCATTCGACCGCCTGGGTTGGTTTTTGCTTTTTGAGCGCGGCATATAACGGTTGCATGATTTGAGCTGCGTGGGGCAGGAATCGGTTATAAAAATTCACCATCCCCAAGAATTCCTGCAGTGATTTGACCGTTTGTGGCCGGGGAAAATCCGCTACCGCGCGTACTTTATCTGGTAACGGAACCGCTCCCTCTGGGGAGACGCGGTGACCCAAAAAATCGATCTGCTCGGCGCCGAACTGGCACTTGGTTGGGTTAATTATTAAGCTGTGCTCTCCCAGCCTCCTAAAAACTGCTGTGAGGTGCGTTTCGTGTTCGTCCTCTGAAGTACTCGCGACCAAAATATCGTTGAGGTACACAAACACGAAAGGGAGATCGCGTAACATGGCATCCATCAGCCGCTGAAACGTTTGCACCGCCCCTTTGAGACCAAACGGAATGCGTAAAAATTCGAAAAGTCCGAACGGGGTTATTACCGCTGTTTTAGGAATGTCCTCCGGTTGGACTGGGACTTGGTGATAGCCGCGAACCAGATCAATCTTTGAAAAAATGCGCGCCCCCGCCAGGTGCACCGAAAAATCCTGCATGTGCGGGATGGGATAACGATCGTGCGCCGTAGCATTGTTTAGCCTGCGGTAATCACCACACGGTCTCCAGGAGCCATCGGCTTTCGGTACCATGTGCAGCGGCGAAGCCCACGGGCTTTTTGACCTACGAACGATGCCCAGCCTCTCTAGGCTGGCGAACTCCTCGCGCGCAATGGCGAGCTTAACTGCATCCAAGCGCCGAGCTTTTCCAAACACGGGAGGACCAGATGTAGGGATAAAATGTTTCACCCCGTGTTTCGCGACTGTCGCTGAAAAAGTGGGCACAGTGAGCGCTGGAAATTGGGTGAGGAGTGTGTGAAACTTACCACCTGCTGTAGCGACGTGGGTCTGTACTGGTGGCGGGGACACTCGAGCTGCACAAGGGAGAGAGTAAAAAGAGAGTGCATTTACCAGCCGTCTATTAGCAAGATCAACTAACAGATTGTGTGAGCACAAAAAATCCGTGCCCAACATGTTGAAACTCACCGCCGCTATTACAAAAGTCCATTCATATGTGCGGCCATGTAAGCATAAAGGCAAGGTCCTTTTCCCGTAGGTGTTGATGCTCGAACCATTTGCCGCCGTAGCTCTGCTACCGCGGGGTCCAGCCACCCGGTCCGCGTATGTTGGGGTGATGAAGCTCACTTGGGCTCCGGTGTCTATGAGGAACTCTCGTCCAGAGCTCATATCCATGATGTAGAGCAGCTTGTTGCCTTCTCCGAGAGTCGAAGCTGCTAGCGACCCCCGGTCTTGCCATTTCCCGAACTCTTGAAGTTGCAGGGCGGCACACACCTGCGTGCCCTATCAGCGAACCTCCGATGGTAAAAGCAGAGATCCTCTCCTCCGCTGTGTCGGGGCCGCGCCTCTGCCACCGGACCATTGGCTCCACCTCGTCGCGGCCGTGCTGCCGCCGTCGTCAGCCAGCCTGGGTCTGCCGCCTCTGGCTCCCCGCTGTCTTGGGTCACCGCTGTGGTTGCTTGCCCGCCGCAGGCGTCCAGAATCCCATCTGCTTCCTGGGCCAGCTCCCGGAACTCCTCCAGGGTGTGACACTTCTTGCCGGCCAGCGTGCTTCTCGCATGTGTCGGGAGGTTGGAGAGGAAGATGAACTGGAAAAGGAAATCATCATTGTCCGACCCTCTCAGCTGTATCATCTCCTCCATCAGGGCGCTTGGCCTGTGTCCTCCTTGGTCTAGCAAAGACAGGATCCTCCTCACCCTCACTTCGGCCGAGGGGGTGAAAAACTTAATGAGGGTGGATTTCAGCTTGTCGTACCTGCCGGTCGCGGGTGGCTGCTCCACCAAGCTCTGCACACACCGAGCTGTGCTGTTATCCAGTTTAGCGATGACATGGTGGAACTTAGTGTCATCCACCGTTACTCCTGCGAGCGCGAACTGCGACTCCGCTTGCAGGAACCACGACCGTGGGTTATCCTGCCAGAAATCAGGCAGCTTGACGGCCACTGCGCTCGCCAGAACTGAACTCTGTGAGTCCGGGACCCTGAGACCTTCTCCGGTCATTCTCAACGTCGTCGGTCACCAATTGTGGGGAGCCTTGAATAACGAAACTGAATTACATTTAATTCAAGTTTATTTCAAGCAATCATTCCCACAGTCTGCTCTCATTCTTGAGCAGCGAACAAAGAGGAGAAAACACACCAAAGTCCTCACCTTTAAACATTCTCACATAAAGGAATCTCCCTCGCAGGGGAGGTCACACATCTCCATCATAATCCCTTTATTCACATTCATCATCCCTTTATTTACATTACTCCCCCCTCTCTCCTCTCAAGCCTTAGAGGTCAGGAAGTCTTCTGTCCACACCTATGTCTTCTCTCGCTGTCCTCCGCAGGGGGCTCAGACTCTGCGTCGCAGGGGTCTCAGACTCTGCGGCTCCTTCATCGTGAGGTTAAATCACATATGCATATGTCCAACATATACATGCACAACTAATTAAATCACATATGCATATGTCCAACATGTACATGCACAACTACACAGCCATACCAGTTGTAATTTTTTCAGTGTTCCTTCTAGGAAAGTTACATATTGCTGCTTTGAAATCATGTTGCTTCAAGAATCCAGTAATCCAGAATTTGCTTTTTTTCAAATCCGATTTACTGTTTCCAATTATCCTGCTTCATGAGACAATGCCCAGGCCCTGGCCCCATGAGAAAAAGATCAGGGTGACATACTTTGATGTTTTCCTCTGCTTTCTGCAGCTGGAGACAAAGTTGTTGATTGTCCTTCATCAGAGTCATCTCTGGTTTTGGGAGAGATCCCTGCAGTCCCAGCAGCAAAGTGGAGTTGGCGTTTTTGACGTCCGTAAACCGAGACTCCACCTGAGCCTCTAACTCCTTCAACTGCTCAAATGGATCATTGAGCTCATTAAGGACACCCTACAGGAGGTTATGAGGAAAGAAAAGATACAGCAATAGAGAAATCATTAATCATTTAGAGAGAATATAAATGATGGGCTAAAGTGCCAAAGACGTACAGTAAAGAATCTAAACAAGCTTGAACTTCTGAGAGGAAGGGACAAAAAAAAAACAAAAAACAAAACCTTTACTTACAGTTGTGGAGAATGTGTTCAAGGATGAGGCTGAGTTTATTCCTCAGATTCAGCTTTATTCACAGATCACATCTCCAACAATCTCAAAGCAAGTCAAGAGGAAGTTTCATCTCACAACAGGGCTTTTGTACCCCGGACACCAAACAGCAGTCACATGGTGTTTAATCAAACATACAGTCACATGGTACTTAATCCCGATCACAAAGTAACCCCTTTGACCTCACACCATTGTCCTTTAGTCTCTTGGTGGTCCGGACGTCTCCCCAGGCCATCTCCTTGAAACAAAGGCCGAATCTCACACTCTTCTGCTGAATCCCAGAGTCTCAGTCCTTTTTGTTCCATGAGACGTGAAGCACACAATAAACGCACAGCAATACATTTGTGGGGGATATGTAACCAACATATGTGCCACATGACCCCCCCCAAACGTCTAAAACGGGACAAACATAACCAGAGACACATGGCATAATAACATTACTACCTATCAATCCACCAGTTGCTTAACTCTCAGTTTCCTGCAGTATCTGCTGAAAGCCGGCTTTGCTGCTCCCGCAGCATCTTCCTGCTCCTGTGGATTAGAACTGTTAGTCAATCTCTGTGGGAGTTCTGTAGAATGCCCTCTAGGGGGTCTTCCTCGACGGGGGGCTCTCGCCAACTGCACCTCTTCATCTGCCAAAACAAAAGCGGGTTTGAGTTTGTTTATACAAATCAATTCTTTTCCGTTTCCCAAATCTAGCAAAAAATGCTTCTCTCCTGTTTCCAGCACCTTGAACGGCCCATCGTAAGGCGGGCGCAAGTTGGGGCGACAAGCATCATGTCTCACAAAAACAAACTCCGCATTTTTTAAAGCCTTCTGCACAAAAACACATGGGAAACTGTGATGAACCGGGCCAGGAAGCATGTTTGATCCTGCGCCGCTCTACAACAGTTGAGCGGGGGGGGGCAATTTGGGGCAGGATTATCGGGGAGAAATTCCCCGGGCAGACGGAGAGGCTGTGCAAAAACTAATTCAGCCGGGGAGGCTTGCAAATCCTCCTTAGGTGCAGAACGCAACCCCAATAAGACCCATGGTAATTTGTCAACCCAATTTGTATCCGTAAGCGACGCTCTGAGGGCCGCTTTCAATGACCTATGAAAACGCTTGCATAAACCGTTAGCCTGGGGGTTGTACGCGGTGGTGCGGTGGCTCTTTACCCCTAGGCTGCGGGCCATCGATGACCAGAGTTCGGAAACAAATTGAGGACCTCTGTTTGACGTTATGTCCGACGGAACTCCAAAACGCGCTACCCAAGCCGTTAAAAAAGCGCGCGCCACTTCCTCCGCTGTGGTTGATGCCAGAGGGACCGCCTCCGGCCAACGTTTGGTGCGGTCCACCATCGTCAAAAGGTGTGTGTACCCCTGTGACGACGGCAGGGGCCTACCAAGTCGACATGCACATGATCAAAGCGCTTAGCCGGAATGTGAAAAGGTTCCAAAGGAGCTCTAGTGTGTTTGTGTATTTTGGTTCGCTGACACGCTATGCAGGCTGTCGCCCATTCCTTGACCTGTCTGCGCAACCCCGGCCATACAAATTTCTCCCCCACCATTTTGACCGATGCGCGCACCCCCCGGGTGTGCCAGAGAATGGATCGAGTAAAAAACGCGGCGGCACCACGCAGCTGGTACTACGGGACACGGCCGTCCCGTGGAAATATCGCAGATTAGGGGAGGCATGCCCATTTGCAGCACCCTGTCCTCCAGCCTTAACCCTGTTGGTCCAGACTGGAGTGCGCGCATGTCTGCATCACTAACCTGCTCCGCGGCCATGGCTGCATAATCTAACCCTACGCGGACCGGGGCCGCGCACGCTCCCGCGTCGCTACCCTGGCCTGCGGCCATGGCTGCAGAGTCTGCCCTCACGTGGTCTGGCGCCGGCACAGCACGCGAGAGGCAGTCTGCCACTACATTATGTTTACCCGCGACATGCTGGATATCGGTGGTGAACTCTGATATCGCGGCCAGCTGTCTTTGCTGCCGGCCCGACCAAGGTTCCGAAATCTTGACCATCGCAAAAGTCAGCGGTTTGTGGTCCACGAACGCGGTGAAACGGCGCCCTTCCAGCCAGAACTGGAAATGGCGGATGGCCAAGTGTAGGGCCAACAACTCCCTGTCGAACGCGCTGTATTTTCGCTCGCGATCGCGCAAGGTTTTGCTGAAAAAGGCGAGCGGTTGCCAGGTCCCCGCTACAAACTGTTCAACGACCGCCCCTACCGCTAAATCGGACGCGTCAGTGGTGAGGGCCATGCGGGCTGTTGGAACTGGATGTGCCAACAAAGCCGCGTTTGCCAGAGCTATTTTGACTTGAGAGAATGCGCGCTCCCGCTCAGGAGACCATTCGATTTTATTTGTGGGTTTTTGTTTTTTTAGTGCCGCGTACAATGGTTGCATGAGCTGCGCTGCGCTTGGGAGGAAACGGTTATAAAAATTAACCATTCCCAAAAACTCCTGTAACGCTTTGACCGTTTGAGGTTGGGGAAAATTTGTTATTGCGTGCACTTTATCGGGCAGAGGGACCGCTCCTTCTGGCGAAACGCGATGCCCCAAAAAAATCAATCTGCGCTACCCCAAACTGACACTTCGCTGGGTTAATTATTAACCCGTGCTCTGCCAGCCTCCGGAAAACTGCCGTGAGGTGGTTTTCATGTTCGTCTTCGGACGTGCTGGCTACTAAAATGTCATCCAAGCAGACGAACATGAAAGGGAGGTTGCGTAGCACCGCGTCCATCATGCGCTGGAACGTCTGCGCAGCCCCCTTGAGTCCAAAAGGCATGCGCAAAAACTCAAAAAGCCCGAAAGGAGTTATTACCGCTGTTTTGGGTATGTCCTGGGCGCGTACTGGAACCTGATGGTAGCCGCGCACTAAATCTATTTTAGAAAAAATGCACGCCCCCGCCAAATGAACTAAAAAATCTTGACTGTGTGGGATCGGGTAGCGGTCGTGTGCAGTGGCGTTATTCAACCTGCGGAAATCACCGCAAGGTCGCCACGAGCCATCAGACTTTGGGACCATGTGCAATGGTGAAGCCCAGGGGCTTTTCGAACGTCTGATGATGCCCAGTTTTTCCAGGTTGGCAAACTCCTCGCGCGCTATGGTCAGTTTAGCTGAGTCCAGGTGCCAAGCTTTTGCAAAAACGGGCGGCCCGGTGGTAGTGATATAATGCTCCACCCCATGTTTGGCCACTGTCGCCAAAAACGTTGGGACTGTTAGTGCTGGGAACTGAGTGAGGAGTGCGTGGAACTTACCACCCGCAGTTGTGACGTTGGCTTGTGCAGTTGGCGGTGCCACTCGTGCTGTGCAGGGAATAGAGTGAAAAAACCATGTGAGCATAAGAAATCAGCCCCTAACATGTTGAAACTGACTGCAGCTACAACAAAAGTCCACTCAAATGAACGACCCTGCAAAGACAGAAGCAGAGTCTTCTCACTGAAGGTCTTAATAGCTGAGCCGTTCGCTGCAGACACTGACACCCGGGGAACCTCGGACGGCATCAGCCGGTCCGCGTAGGAAGGCGTGATGAAGCTCATCTGGGAGTCTGTGTCCATGAGGAATTGTTTCCCCGAACGTGCGTCCGTCAGGTAGAGCAGCTTGTTCTCGTCCCCGAGGGCCACAGCCGCTACCGACCCTCGGTCTTGGCGTTTCCCGAACGCTTGAAGTGGCACGGTGGGAGGCACTTGTGTGCCCTCTCTGCAAAGCGGCGATGATAGAAGCAAAGGACGTCGCCCGCTCCGTGTCGCTTGGTGCTGACTGCTGCCGTCGTCGGTGCATCTGGTGCTGTAACCACTGGCCCCATGCCGTCTCCGGGCGTCGCTCTTAGCTCCGCTGCTGCAGCCGAAATTGCGCTCCGCTTGTGGGCGTCAATGAGTCGCTGCGCCTCCTTGCTCAGCCCGTGGTAGTCTCGCTTGGCCAACCGGGGTGAATCTACCAGGGTAACTCTCACTGCTGGCGGCAGGGTCTGGAGGAAAAGGTGGGCGAAGATAATTCGCAGTCTTCGGAGTCTTTCAGCCTCAGCATTTTGACCATCAGGTCTACGGGTCTGTCGTTGTCCGACTCCGTCAACGTCAGGAGCCCCTCTGCTGCAGCGCGTCGTGCGCACTGCTGAGAAGGTGATCGGCTGCAAGCTCCCATCTCTCCAGGATCTGTACATCTCCAGGACCCGGAGGCGTGCTGGCCGGATCATAGCCGATCCCTCACACCCTGGTCACGTACTGTTTGCCCCCCTCCCCTCTGGTAGAAGACTTCGGTCCATCCAGACTAAAACCTCCCGTCACATGAACAGCTTCTTCCCCTCTGCCATTAGACTGCTGAACACTAAGTGACTCTCGTGCACCATGTACAGCAGCTCAACCAGACTCATGTCAATCATCACTGTTTTTCTTCCTGCATTACCGACTGCACTATATAGTTCTCCACAGTATCTGCTGCTGGCTAATATATATTTTAACTGTTGACCAGTATCACTTAATCTTATCCTACACTTTATTACATGTATAGTTTATTTCTCTTATCTTATCATGTTTAATGTTGCAGCATTGTACCGAGACAAATTCCTAGTTTGTGTACTACATGAACAATGGCAATAAACCTGATTCTGATTCTGATTCTGCTCGCTGTTACACCGAGGGGGTGAAATGGCTGATAAGCGCAGCTTTCAATGCGCTGTATTTGTCGCTGTCCGGTGGGTGGTTGACCAGGTCTTCGACCCTCTGTACTGTGTGGCTGTCCAGCTTAGCCACCACATGGTAGAATTTTGTGTCATCCTTCGACATTCCCCGGAGGTTGAACTGCGCCTCGACCACGCTGAACCAGGAGCGCGGACTATGCTGCCAGAAGTCGGGCAGCCGGAGTGTGGAGGCAGCCAAGCCCCGCTCGGGAGAATTATTTCTGCTCATTTTACGTCGTAAGGTCACCAGTGTGGAGAATGTGTTCAAGGATGAGGCTGAGTTTATTCCTCAGATTCAGCTTTATTCACAGATCACATCTCCAACAATCTCAAAGCAAGTCAAGAGGAAGTTTCATCTCACAACAGGGCTTTTGTACCCCGGACACCAAACAGCAGTCACATGGTGTTTAATCAAACATACAGTCACATGGTACTTAATCCCGATCACAAAGTAACCCCTTTGACCTCATACCATTGTCCTTTAGTCTCTTGGTGGTCTGGACGTCTCCCCAGGCCGTCTCCTTGAAACAAAGGCCGAATCTCACACTCTTCTGCTGAATCCCAGAGTCTCAGTCCTTTTTGTTCCATGAGACGTGAAGCACACAATAAACGTACAGCAATACATTTGTGGAGGATATGTAACCAACATATGTGCCACACAGTAATAATTAGTCAAGAAAACTTTTCACATTAGTTTTAAATTTTCAATTGTTTTGTAAATTGTCTGATTTATAAAATGAACATAAAGTAAGGTGTGCTTTTATCACCTGTCTACCTTCTGATTGAAAACAGCATATACTAAATGGTCACTTTAAAAGGTTCCTGAGCTGGTGCCCCTCTTGTCAGCTTAAGAGCCCTATTACAACACATGAAAGTGTTCACTTGAGTCAGGCTTTGCATTTTTTTTTGCAGTGGTTTTGATAGTTTCTGGTGACACGTTTGTCATTTTCACAATTTGTACCCATGTGCACTTTACGCTCGTAGGAGTGGACTCATTTAAAAGGGGTGTGGCTTGGTGCAATGCCATTTTCTGGTATGGTGTACCTATGCATTTACCCAGCCAATGTCATTGGGGCAGCTGTTTAGTTTTATATTGTGGGCGGAGGCTTAATGGCTTTCCTTTCTCAAAAGTGTATAGAGATAGTTCTCCTGCTCCCTTTTCTCCTTCCTAGATTTTAAATTTCTCTTAGCCAATTATATGCTGTGATTTTTAGTCGAGCTGTAGGGAATGTGCTCAAGGATGAGGCTGAGTTTATTTCTCAGGTTCAGCTTTACTAACAGAACACATTCTCTATCAATCTCTAAGCAAGAAAAGAGACAGATCAATATCACATCACGCTCTTATACTTCAGGAACATCGAAACTCAAGTCACATGGTGCTTAATCTCAGTCACAATGTAACCCTTTGACTTTCCACCATTGTCCCTTATTCTCCGATGATTCGGAAATCCCTCTAGGGCATCCCTCTGAGACAAAGGCCAGATCTCACACCTCCTCGATATCTTCTGCAGGCTCAGACTTTTGGTCCCTCGAGACGTGAAGCACACAATAAACATACAGCAATACATCTGTGGAAAATATGAACCCAACATATGTGCCACATGACCCCCCCCCCCAAATGTCTGCTATGGGACAAAACATAATCAGAGATGCATGACATAAAAACATTACCACATATCAAAAATCAATCCACCAGTTGCCTAGATCTCAACCTCCTGCCGTGCCTGCTGTAAACCGGCTTTGCTGCTTCTGCAGCGTCTTCCTGCACCTGTGGATAAGAACTGTTAGCCGATCTCTGTGGGGGTTCTGGAGAATGCCTTCTCGGAGGCCTGCCATGGCGGGGGGCCCTCGCCAACTGCACTGGTTCATCAGCCAGAACAAAAGCGGGTTTGAGTCTGTTTATACAAATCAACTCCTTCCTGTCTCCTAAATCTAGCAGAAAATGCTTCTCTCCTGTTTCCAGCACTCTGAAAGGTCCATCATAAGGCGGCCGCAAACCTGGGCGTTGAGCATCATGTCTAACAAAAACAAACTCTGCATTTTTTAAAGCCTTCGGCACAAAAACGCGTGGGAAACTGTGATGAACTGGGTCAGGAAGGATGTTTGACCCTGTGCCGCTCTGCAACAGCTGAGCGGAGGGGCAATTTGGCGCAGGACTGTCAGGAAGAAATTCTCCTGGCAAACGGAGAGGTTGCGCAAAAACTAATTCAGCTGGGGAGGACTGCAAATCCTCCTTAGGTGCAGAACGCAACCCCAGTAAAACCCATGGAAGTTTATCCACCCAATTTGTATCCGTAAGCAACGCTCTGAGGGCTGCTTTCAATGACCTATGAAAGCGTTCGCATAAACCGTTAGCCTGGGGGTTATACGCGGTAGTGCGGTGGATCTTCACCCCTAGGCTGCGGGCCATCGATGACCAGAGTTCGGAAACAAATTGGGAGCCTCTGTTGGACGTTATGTCCGACGGAACTCCAAAACGTGCTACCCAAACTGTTAAAAACGCGCGTGCAACTTCTTCTGCTGTGGTTGACGCCAGAGGAACCACTTCTGGCCAACGCGTGGTGCGGTCCACCATCGTCAAAAGGTGTGTGCACCCCTGTGACGACGGAAGAGGGCCCACCAAGTCAACATGCACATGATCAAAACGCTTAGCCGGAATGTGAAAAGGCTCCAAAGGAGCTCTAGTGTGCTTGTGTATTTTGGCTCGCTGACACGCTACGCAGGCTGCTGCCCATTCCTTGACCTGTTTGCGCAACCCCGGCCAAACAAATTTCTCCCCCACCATCTTAATCGATACGTGCACCCCCGGATGCGCCAGAGAATGGACCGAGTCAAAAACGCGGCGGCGCCACGCAGCTGGAACCACGGGGCGAGGCCGTCCCGTGGAGACATCACAGATTGGGGGGGCATACCTATTTGCTGCACCCTGTGCTCCAGCCTTAACCCTGTTGGTCCAGACTGGAGCGCGCGCACATCCGCATCGCTAACCTGCTCCGCAGCCATGGCTGCATAATCTAAACCTACGCGGACCGGGGCTGCGTGCGCTTCCGCACCGCTGCCGAGTCTGCCCCCATGGGGCCTGGCGCTGCCACAGCACGCGAGAGACAGTCTGCCACTACATTATGTTTGCCAGCGACATGCTGGATATGGGTGGTGAACTCCGATATCGCGGCCAGCTGTCTTTGCTGCCGGCCCGACCAAGGTTCTGAAATCTTGGCCATCGCAAACGTTAGCGGATAGTGGTCCACAAACGCAGTGAAACGGCGCCCCTCCAGCCAGAACTGGAAATCGCGGATGGCCAAATGTAGGGCCAAAAGCTCCCTGTCGAACACGCTGTATTTTCGCTCGCTATCGTGCAAGGTTTTGCTGAAAAATGCGAGCGGCTGCCAGTTCCCTGCTACAAACTGTTCAACGACCGCCCCCACCGCTAAATCGGAAGCGTCCGTGGTGAGCGCCATGCGGGCCGTTGGCACTGGGTGTGCCAACAAAACCGCGTTTGCCAGGGCTGATTTGACTTGGGAGAATGCGCGCTCCCGCTCCGGAGACCATTCGATTTTACTTGTGGGTTTTTGTTTTTTTAGTGCAGCGTACAATGGTTGCATGAGCTGCGCTGCGCTTGGGAGGAAACGGTTATAAAAATTAACCATTCCCAAAAACTCCTGCAATGCTTTGACCGTTTGAGGTTGGGGATAATTTGTTATTGAGCGTACTTTATTGGGCAGAGGGACCGCTCCCTCTGGCGAAACGCGATGCCCCAAAAAATCAATTTGCGCCACCCCAAACTGACACTTCGCTGGGTTAATTATTAACCCGTGCTCTGCCAGCCTCCGAAAAACTGCGGTGAGGTGGCTTTCGTGTTCGTCTTCGGATGTGCTGGCTACCAAAATGTCATCCAAGTAGACAAACACGAAAGGGAGGTCGCGTAAAACTGCATCCATCATGCGCTGGAAAGTCTGCGCGGCACCCTTGAGTCCAAACGGCATGCGCAAAAACTCGAAAAGCCCAAAAGGAGTTATTACCGCTGTTTTGGGTATATCCTGAGCACGCACTGGGACTTGATGGTAACCACGCACCAAGTCTATTTTAGAAAAAATGCGCGCCCCCGCCAAATGAACCGAAAAATCTTGGATGTGCGGAATCGGGTAGCAGTCGTGTGCTGAGGCGTTATTCAACCTGCGGAAATCACCGCAAGGCCGCCACGAGCCAACAGCCTTTGGGACCATGTGTAGCGGTGAAGCCCAGGGGCTTTTAGAACGTCTAACGATGCCCACTTTTTCCAGGTTGGCGAATTCCTCGCGCACTATGGCCAGTTTAGCTGAGTCCAAGCGCCAAGCTTTCGCAAAAACGGGGGGCCCGGTGGTAGTGATAAAATGTTCCACCCCATGTTTAGCCACTGTCGCCGAAAACGTTGGGACTTTGAGTGCTGGGAACTGAGTAAGTAGTGCTTGGAACTTACCACCCGCAGCTGTGACGTTGGCCTGTGCAGTCGGCGAGACCACCCGGGCTGTGCAGGAAATAGAGTGGAAAGACAGTGCATTAACCAGACGTCTATTAGCAAGATCAACCAATAAACCATGCGAGCACAAAAAATCAGCACCTAACATGTTAAAACTGATTGCCGCTATGACGAAAGTCCACTCGAATGCCCGGCCGTGGAAAGACAGGGGGAGGGTCTTCTCCCCGAAGGTCTTGATCGTCGAGCCGTTCGCCGCCGACACCAGGGGTCTGCTGGACGGCGCCAGCCGGTCAGCGTAGGAAGGTGTGATGAAACTCAGCTGGGAGCCTGTGTCCACAAGGAACTGCCTCCCTGATTGTGCGTCCGTCAGGTAGAGCAGCTTGTTCTTTACGCCGAGAGCCGCAGCTGCTACCGACTCCCGGTCTTGTCGTTTCCCGAGCACTTGAACTGGCACGGTGGAATGCACTTGCGTGCCCTCTCGGCGAAGCGGCGATGGTAAAAGCAGAGGACGTCGCCCGCTCCGTGTCTCCTGGCCTCCGCCGCTGCTGTCATCAGCGAGGCTGGTGCTGCAGCCTCTGGCCGTCTCCGGGTGTTGCGCTCAGCGCCGCTGCTGCGGTCGTGGCCGGGTGTCGCCTATGGGCGTCGATGAGTCGCTGCGCCTCCTGGCCCAGCTCGTGGTAGTCTTGGTGGGCCAGCAGCTGTGAACTGGCCAGGGTAACTCTCACCGCTGACGGTAGTGTCCTGAGGAAAAGATGGGCAAAGATAAAGCCATCATCATCGTCGTCTCTCAAACTCAGCATCTTCGCCATCAGGTCTGCAGGTCTGTCTGCCTCGCCCTCAGTCAACACCAGGAGTTTCTCTGCTCGCTCTCCCAGCGAGGGGGTGAAAGCACGGATAAGAGCGGCTTTCAATGCACCATACTTGTCGTCGTCTGGCGGGTGGTTAGTCAGGCTCTCCACCCGCTGGGCTGTGTGGCTGTCCAGCTTCGCAACCACATGGTAGAATTTCGTGGCGTCCGCCGAAATTCTCTGAAGATGGAACTGTGCCTCAACAGTGTTAAACCAGGAGCGCGGGCTATGCTGCCAGAAATCAGGCAGCTGGACTGCGGTAGCTGCATTAGCCTGGCTGGCTCCTGATGAGTCCGGTGCGGAAAGGTCGTCACCGGCCATAATTCGTCTTAGGATCACCAGTGTAGGGAATGTGCTCAAGGATGAGGCTGAGTTTATTTCTCAAGTTCAGCTTTATTAACAGAACACATTCTCTATTAATCTCTAAGCAAGAAAAGAGACAGATCAATATCACATCATGCTCTTATACTTCAGGAACATCGAAACTCAAGTCACATGGTGCTTAATCCCAGTCACAATGTAACCCTTTGATCTTCCACCATTGTCCCTTATTCTCCGATGATCCGGAAATCCCTCTAGGGCATCCCTCTGAGACAAAGACCAGATCTCACACCTCCTCGATATCTTCTTCAGGCTCAGACCTTTTTGTCCCTCGAGACGTGAAGCACACAATAAACATACAGCAATACATCTGTGGAAAATATGAACCCAACATATGTGCCACAGAGCTTTTGTTTGCGGTAATAGTAGGTTCCTCCTTCCTCCCATAGTTGTTTGGGGGATTTAATCTAAAGATTGGTGGGGAGCCAAACTGCCCAGTTCCTCTTTTTTTTCAGCCTGGTCATAACTATTGTTAGTTCCCCTCATTGCCTAGACCACCTTGGGGAACAGAACATATACCATGAAGAATTAAGGCAGTTCTGAAGGCAATAGAGATCCAACTCAGCAACAGCAAGGCGTACCTAATAAAGTGACCAGCGAGTGTATGAGCATATTCTGAAAGAAGCCAAGTTGACACCTGGGTAAGAGTGTCTACATCCATCTTTTATATAATGTATGTAGCTAAATACCCTGAGCATAGAGAAATCAGTGTTCACATCTACCTCTAGCAGTGCATTTGTGCTTTGCATCAATGCAGATCTGCGGTCCAGTTCTTTTCTTAACAGGTTGTCCACCTCACTGAAGTCGACTGACTGACTGGACATAATTGCTTGTAGTTGCTCATTGAATGTCAGTCGCTGTGGGACCTCCTCTTGTACCTCTACGAGGAAGGAGCTAATCTTTTCATGGATTTTGCCATAAGCGATGTCCATTTTCTGGAAAGGTATCAGAGTCAGAAAGAAGACCGAAATGAGTCTGAACAGTAGGAGGCAGTAACAAGAAAACTCAGAGGTTCGGACTGTGACAAAAGCTTATTTTGTCTGGATTTTTAAAGCCACTAACACACCCCCAACATTACCAGCTTTTAATATTCTGCAAACTGCAAGCGAATAACCAAAACAGAAACGGAGGTGCTTTAAAAACAAACAAACAAAAAAAAAAGAAGCAATGTGGTACATTTTACTTTTTGCTGTCACATTGTGAAGTTTACGGACGACACAGCAATGGTGGGGTGCGTCACCAACAACGATGAGTCCAAATAAAGGGAGAAGGTGTAAGATCTGGAGGACTGGTGCAGGAAGAATAACCTTCACATTAATGTGAAAAAGACAAAGAAGATGATCGTGGACTTCAGGAGGAACGGTCACCATTCCTTGCCCTGCACATCAGAGGGGCAGCTGTGGAAGTGGTCTTCAGCTTCAGGTACTTGGGCATCCACCTCAGCGGGGGCCTCACCTGGAGCTACAACACTTCCTGTCTGGTTAGGAAGACCCTCCAGCATCTGTACCTCCTCAGAAGACTGTGGAAAGCTGGACTTGGAGGCTCAGTCTTGTTCTCCTTTCACAGATGTGTGGTGGGGAGTGTCCTCTGTTCTTGCATCACTGTGTGGCATGGAAGCTACTCTGCTGCAGAGAAGAAAGCTCTCCACAGGACAGTGAAGGCTGCAGAGAAGATTGCTGGGAGCAGCCACTCCACCACCTCTGACATCTGTCACTTGATGCAGAAAGCTGGCCACCTGCATCATGACGGACTCCACCCACCCTGCATAGTCACTTTTTGTCCCTCTTTTGTTCCCGCCTGAAAAAGCCCATAAAAATGCTGCAATCTTAGGTCAAATTAAAGGTGAACTGAACTGAACGGCATTGAACGGCACTGGGTGATAGTACATACAATTATAAAGATAATTTATCATTGGCACCCCCTCCACAAATCCTGGAATCTTGGAGAAAATCGTGATTTAGAATTTCCCGCCCTGAAAAATCAGACAAATCCGCCGAAGCACAGCCGGAGTTCCGCGTGACGTCACGAGTGTGACCTAGTCCTCATGTTTACCATTGCGAGCACGTCGACACTGGTTGCTTTTTGGTGCATTTTGTCATGATAGTCGACTACAAAACACTTCCAACACCTGGGAAGATCTGTTCAGTGGCCAAGGAAAGCTGTCATGGCGACGAAAGAAAAGAAAGGGGGAGGAAAAGTGACCGGGAAGCGATGCGTTTCTAGATATACAGTGATCCCTCACTTATCGCGTTTAATGGGGACCAGAACCGACCGCGAAAAGTGAAAAACCGCGAAGTAGCGTCACCCCCCCCCCCAAGGGTGTCACAAGCACTATTTTGCACAAAAAGGCACAAGAGAACAGCGAAAAGTGCCACTAAGCAACACTAGCGATAAAGAAGGCGCTCTGCAGGGAGAAAAGCTGGGTCAAACGTCTCGGCCAATCAGCTTGCGAGGTGAAACGTCTCGGCCAATCAGCTTGCGAGATTCCCGAGCGGTGAAGAGGTGGGCGGAGAGGAGTGGAGCGGTGGTCAGAGAGGTAGATTTTGAGCTGTGCGGGCTCTCCGTGTTGATACCTGATGTTCTAACGAGAAGGCAGGGAGACTACATTAGAACATCAGGTATCAACACGGAGAGCCCGCTCTCCCCGGCTCCACAGCCCGCTCGGGAATCTCGCAAGCTGATTGGCCGAGACGTTTTACCTCGCAAGCTGATTGGCCGAGACGTTTTATCTCGCAAGCTGATTGCCGGAGACGTTTTACCCAGCTTCGCTCCCTGCCGAGCGCCTATACCCAGCGAAGGAAGACCGCATTAAACGCGATAAGTGAGGGATAACTGTAATAAGTTGGAAAAATGCTGATGTTTTTTTTCCCCTTTCTTTTTTATTGTTAATTTTCCTTATCCTGACACTCCAAACATGCCAAAGTAAAGACTCACCATTCTGTATTCAATAAGCGACTCTCCACCCCATCACTGCTGCGGTCCGAGTCGGTGCTGGAATCCCCCGAAAATTCTGGCTCTAATCTGAACAGTTCGATGCCTCCCTCGCTCTCTTCCTGTTCACTTGACACTCCTGCATCCTCCTCTGTCTTGTCACCGATCCTGAATGCCTCTTCACTCTGAAAACTCTGGTGTTCTTGACTGCTGGAACTGCTATCATCTGCCATTGTTGTTTTGATAAGGGTCACACTCGTGACGTCACGCAGCGTCGTCTGCACTACTTCCGGTTTGTTTGGCACTGCCAGCCAGAGGCAAAAGTTTATCGGCTTATAGCTTGGCCATCGCACGGCCTAAAAATTTCTTTTATGTGTTGAAAAATACAATAGGTAATAAGGAATTAATCTGCTATTCTACTTTTTTGGCAAAAAGGTGAGTTCAGTTCACCTTTAACTTTGATAGAATTTGCACGTCATATCTGTCTACCTGCATGTTATTACTTTATGAATAATACGTCTCTTTTTCTTCCTCTCTCCCCTCACCCCCCCCAACCAGTCGTGGCAGAAGACTGCCCCTCCCTGAGCCTGGTTCTGCCAGAGGTTTCTTCCTATAAGGGAGTTGGTCCTTCCCACAGTTGCCAAGTGCTTGCTCATAGGCGATCATTTGATCGTTGGGGCTTTTCTCTGATTTATCTATGATTTGTGCTTATGTATCTAGCACCTTGAGATGACTTGTTGTGACTAGGTGCTATACAAATAAAGTTGAATTTAATTTACAGTCAGCCGGAAAAAGGTGGATTGTCCTCTCTGGGTTGGGGACAGGCTTCTGCCCCAAGTGGAGGAGTTTAAGTATCTTGGGATCTTGTTCACGAGTGAGGGGAAAATGGAGCGAGAGATCGACAGACCGATTGGAGCAGCATCTGCAGTGATGCGGACGTTGTACCGGTCTGTTGTGGTGAAGAGGGAGTTTAGTTCTAAGGCAAAGCTGTCGATTTACCAGTCAATCTACGTTCCTACTCTCACCTATGGTCACAAGCTTTGGGTAATGACCGAAAGAACAAGATCGCGGATACAAGCGGCTGAAATGAGCTTCTGCCATAGGATTGCTGGACTCACCCTCAGAGATAGGGTGAGGAGCTCAGTCATCCGGGAGAGGCTCAGAGTAGAACCGCTGCTCCTCCACATTGAAAAGAGTCAACTGAAAGGAGTCAATTGAGGTGGTATGGGCATCTGATTACGATGCCTCCTGGACGCCTCCCACTTGAGGTGTTTCGGGCACGTCCCACTGGGAGGAGACCCCGGGGCAGACCCAGGACTCGGTGGAGAGACTATGTCTCCCAGCTGGTCTGGGAACGCCTTGGTATCCTCTCTGAAGAGCTGGAGCAGGTGGCTGGGGAGAGGGAAGTCTGGGCTTCTCTGCTTGAACTGCTGCCTCCGCGACCCGGAACTCCGGAAAAGCGGTAGAAGATGGATGGATGGATTTACAGTCATTTCTCTCCTTCTGCACAAGAACCAACAGGTTAACACTTCAAACATGCATATTAGAAGCCATCCACACCTGCAAATACAGATCCCTCCTGTCCAGCAGCTCAGGCACTCTGTGTTCCCACAGTGTGCGGAAGTCCTCGTCTTTGATAGAGTAGGCGGGGGGCTCAGCTCTGCACAGTAATATGTCCTGCAAGTGTTCCTCCTCAAAAACAGTCAAATCTTTTTTTGCCAATTCTTCAAATGTTTTCATGTAGCCAAGTAACCTGGCGTAGAGTTGCTCCTGGGAAGCAGGGAATTATTGTCACCATTCCAAAGAGGAACATACAATATTACAGAAAATTCACATGGAAAATGGGAAACTGTCACTTACTTGTACTTAAGACTCTGACTAATGGAGCAGCCTGCGGCGGATGATAAAATAAAGCAGCGTTGTTGGAGGTTTTAAGTAGAGTTTTATTATCATACCGCCATCACAAGTTCCGCTCCCGGCGCCGTGCAAGCGCGCCGAGAGCGAGCCCACGGCTCTCAGTGAAGAGGGGACACAAAGTCTGTGTCCTACAGCAGCAGATGCAGGAGTGAGATTGAGAGATTGAACATGAATTTCAGACAGCTTATATACTCAGCTACAACAATACATCAAAGCATTAGCATTTGCATATGAGAGGCACAGACAGGATGCATGAACACAATGCATGGATGGCACATTAACCTCACATCAGTGAAATGCATAAATGGCAGATTAGATCACATCAGGCAGCGGAAAAAACCCAGGAGTAGCGAGCTGTCTGTCCCTGTGTGTTGTGGGGGTTTAATCAAACCGCTACACTGCTCCCCCCCCAGAGGGAACGGTAGGGGACCGTGACCTCGATGTTGCAGTCTGGGCAGCGAGCAGGGAAAAGCCCTGTGCAGGGGGGGGGGGGTAGTACATGCTGACCGGGTGTGGGAAAATCGTTCGAGTCGCGCCAAAAGTGTTTGCTGCTCCGCGATGTCCCGTCTGAACATGCAGAGATCAGAAGAAGAAAAATTTGTCACTGGCTCCTCCCGCGATTAAGTCCCGCAAGGAATAATAGCGGCCATGAAGAAAAGACGAGGCTGCGTGGCGGCTGTAATGAGAGCAGAGGGACTGGCGTGTTGACTTTAGGTTCAGGCGTAACCCTAAAGCCTCGGGAACCGCAGACAGCTGAATTCCCCTTGTGTGCCGTGGCTAAGACCATAAAATCCAGTGAGGAAGCTGCGTGCCTCAGGTGAACGAGCAAGCCTGAGGGCCAGTGTGCAGCAGAAGGAAGGCGGTCAGAAAAGCCGTATGTGTCCCGTGCGTGGTGCGCCGTCCTCGTAACTCCCTGGTGCGTGTGCCGGGGTTCCGTGATGGGTGGGCCAGCTGGAGAGGAGAACCAGGGTCAGGGAGCTTAATCATCCCTGTTCAGTGTGTTGGAGCGGTGAAGGGAAGTAGACGCTCCGTCACTCGCTCGGTCATGGTGCGTTCAGGTCCACGTGTGCTCCGTCGGCCGTGGGAGTCGCCGTCGCGGAGAAAGGACGAGGTACATGCGCTCTCGATGTGGAGGAGCTGCGAGCGCGGCTGGTCCATCGTGGATGTGCCGATCTAGGCGTGCAGATCTCACCATGAAGTTTGCTGCGGCTTTTCCGGTCGTGGGTGGTCTCCGGAGAGTTTCACCTGGAAACTCTGCGTCGAAATCTCCCTGAAGCAGCAGGGAGCTGTTGCGTTCGCTTGTCGTCAGAGAATCACCGCCGGGTGTTGCGTTCGCTGGCAGCGTGTTCGTTTCAGCGTCGGGTCACCAGTGCGGCGGATGTTAAAATAAGGCAGCGTTGTTGGAGGTTTTAAGTAGAGTTTTATTATCATACCGCTGTCACAAGCTCCGCTCCCGGCGCCGTGTAAGCGCGCCGAGAGCGAGCCCACGGCTCTCAGTGAAGAGGGGACACAAAGTCTGTGTCCTACAGCAGCAGATGCAGGAGTGAGATTGAGAGATTGAACATGAATTTCAGACAGCTTATATACTCAGCTACAACAATACATCAAAGCATTAGCATTTGCATATGAGAGGCACAGACAGGATGCATGAACACAATGCATGGATGGCACATTAACCTCACAGCAGTGAAATGCATAAATGGCAGATTAGATCACAGCAGGCAGCGGAAAAAACCCAGGAGTAGCGAGCTGTCTGTCCCTGTGTGTTGTGGGGGTTTAATCAAACCGCTACACAGCCCACCTTAGAGACAGAGTCATAGGTGTCCTTGGTGGGTTTTGGTAGATTGGCATCCGTCAGTTGGCATTTTTCTTCGAGGGCCTTATCCATGGTTGAACACTGATAATAACTCATTGTCACAATAGCCTTCTGAAATTTATTGAAAAGCAACTACAAAGAGAAGAGATGATGTGCATCAATTTTTACATTGCATTTTAGAATATCATTCATTTTCTGTTTGTGTGGATTTTTTTCTCTTCTTTTTCTGTTCACCTCAATTTGCTCAGCAGAGTCCTGCAGTTGAGATGATATCGTCTCCTTGACTCGAACACTGCTCTGTTCTAAACTTGCGAGCTGTTCTTTGAGGGCCGTGTTGGTCTCGCTTGCTTTGTTGAGCAACTGAAAAGCAGGAAAAAAAAAAACAAATATCCTCAACTTAGACAACATATTTAAATACTAGTTATTCACATGCTTCATCCTCTGAACGTTATTCTGAAGAGCCACAAAGACAAATAAGATAAATTAAACCTTAATTAAATTTAATGTCCTGATCTTCTGGGTGGTGTCGACTTTAGATTGAGTTTCGGATTGGCTTTCTCTCAACTGCTGCACCTGACAATGACACAGCACAGCTCATGTGGACATTTATCACAGTCATCAGTATTGGTAACAGTTTTGAAAATGAAAAGGATCCAAAACACAGAAACTGAACACACAAATACTGGCAGCTGCCAGTGGTACCCCTCAGCCTGCAAGCATTATGAGCAGTGGTTTTCTGAATTTTTGTGTTAAGTCACACAAAATCTAAAATCGGCCTAGATTTTACAACTACAGAATCAATATGAAAAGCCTATGTCATTTCATTCACAAGTTATCACATTTCCAAGGTTTTTCGAGAGTTGACCTCCGACCTTGACCTGAGTTCGCCAAAATTTGAATTTTTCCAAAGAGACCTATTTTGGGGCAGCACGGTGGCGGAGTGGTTAGCACTGCATCAACACAGCAACTCACCCTTGGCCGGGGGATCCTGGGTTCGATCCCAGCCCCTGACCAACAGTGATCTGTGTGGAGTTTGCATGTTCTCCCCGTGTTTGCGTGGGTTTACTCTGGGATTTCTCCGGTTTCATCCCACATGCAAGTTAGGTTAAGTGGCATCAACTGGGGAGTCTAAATTGTCCTTAGGTATGACTGTGAGAGTGAATGATTGTCTGTCTCTCTGTGTTGGCCCTGCGATGGACTGGCGATCTGTCCAGGGTGTACCCTGCCTCTCACCCAAAAGATGCTGGGATAGGCTCCAGCCCCCCTGCAACCCGAAAAGGATTAAGCGGAAGAAGATGGATGGATGGATGGATGGATAGACGTATGGTATCAACATGAAAGTTATCATGTTTACCACATTTTTAGAAAAACTGACCTGTAACCTTGAATTCAAGGTCACCCAAATTCAAACTCGTCCGAAATTTGTCATATATACAATTAGAAAATACCCAATGGAAATTTTGATAGTGTTCCAAAGAGATTGCCCATTGATTGTGGCTTTAACCTGTGAGAATCTCATGAAAAATCATGAATATCAACTGAATTTGAATTAAAAATCAAAAACCCTGACCTTCAACCTTTTGACCTAGACCCATAGTTTGAGGTCAGGATCCCAAGATGAGCCTGTGTACAAAGTTAGGTGACCTTAGCTTTACTTGTTCTATAATAATAGGGCAAAGGGAATGCTAAGCTTGACCTTTTGACCCCAAACACATAACCAGAGGTCAGGGTCTAACCCATCAAAGATTTTTCTTAGATACAACTGTGGTATTGATTTTAAAAGCCGACATTGCTTCTTTTTCTAGTTACCACATTCACAAGGTGCTGGTAGGTGTTGACACCACCACCCAGTCACCCAGTGGGGTGACGACAATACCCAGTCAGCCGTTGAGAG
Source organism: Pholidichthys leucotaenia (assembly GCA_020510985.1). Classification (NCBI taxonomy): domain Eukaryota; kingdom Metazoa; phylum Chordata; class Actinopteri; order Cichliformes; family Pholidichthyidae; genus Pholidichthys; species Pholidichthys leucotaenia. Next base: position 196,195,314 of record CM035844.1, on the reverse strand, counting down.
GCTGAGGGGTAAAAACTGGGCACTTCCTAGTGTTTACATTTAAGTTTTGATATCCTTGAATACATATACATGTAGTTTTACAGACCAAAAATCTTTTTTTGGTCCTTTTTACAAGTTTGTGTGGCTTTGTCTCAATGCCTTCTCATTAAAATCACTGGGGCCATGTTCTTATTGGGTAAGTTTTCTGAATGAGGCAGTGAGGCCAATAACAAATAAACAGCTGCAAAAATCAAATCTAACACCTTATAGTGCTTATGGACACCCTGCAAAAATAATAATAAAAAAAAAACCTCATGACTTTCAAATTTAAAAAGGAAAAACTTGTGAAAACGGTTCTCCCTTACAGTTGGGGAAAACAGTGTAGTTTCTCACCATGGTGACATGTTCCTGTAGTTCAGTCTTGAGCTCATCTCTCTCCTTTGTCACAGATGTTAGTGTAGTGAGCAGCTTCTCCATCTCCTCTGAGGAGCTCTCAGTACTGGCTGCAAGCAGATTGTCCTTCTCATGCCGCACACACTGGAGCTCCTGTGACAGCTTAAGCACCTGTTCCCACAGTCACATTTCCATCAATGCTCAAACCACAGCCAATGATTGACTGATTTAAGAGATGGTGGGATATACAGTCTTTTACACACCTGTTCCTCTAAAACAAACTTCTGTTGTTCACAGGCATTCACAAGGTCACAATTATTTTGCTTCTGCTCTTGGAGGTCTTTTTGAAGAGACTGAAGAAAATCTTGTGTCTATGCAGCCTAAAATAAAACAAGCAATTGTGAACAGATCTAAGGAATAGCTAGATTAGCTTAATAAAACAGCTGCCAAGAAAGAAAAAAAAACATGTATCAAGGAACAAAATGAAAAATGTTGAATTATTTGGACAATGAAGGGAACAAAGTTAAAACTAGTGAACAGAGTTGTGTTTTGCTGTTGAAAAAAGGCAGAGCAGTCCCTCACCGTGGTAATCTGTTCTGCAGGTTGGTCTTGAGCTCATCTCTCTCCTTTGTCACAGATGTTAGTGTAGAGAGCAGTTTCTCCATCTCCTCTGCAGACCTCTGAACTCCAGCGCTCTGCTCAGCTTGCAAAGACTCAAGCTCTTCTTTCAACTGGCTCAGCTGCAAGAAACAATTTCAGGACTTTCAAACACTTCCCATGTTTGATTAGCCTCTCATTTTAAAGCACCAAAACTACTTAACATGGCAATCATACTTGTTCTTGTAGTTCTCTACTAATCTCCTCCTCCGTGGTCCGGGAAGCTTCACTGTTGTCCAGCTTCTCCTCCAAATCTTTCATCAGCTGCTGCATGTCACTCAGTTTGCTTTCCAGTTCAGCTCTGTGCTGCTCACTTGCTTCAAGCTAAAGAGAAAACAAAAAGATAAGCACGTTGTCCAGCCTCGGCAGCTGATCCAACTTCTGGTCCAAGCTGATCTATGAACAAATGTCCTACACTCTGAATGATTAGATCAGTGAAGGTTAGGGTGAAATACACTCTGATGTATCAGTGTGTCAGGAACTTCTCAAGTTCAATATTACATGTGTGCTCTGGTCACATTTCTGTGTTCTCTCACGTCACTCAGCAAGTGAGAGTGTGGCGTTTAGACAACATTCCTGGAGTATAAAATAAATCTACCAATGAAAATCAGAGCACCAATGTTACCAAACCTTTTCTCATCCTAACCTTCTTAGATCTAGAAAAGCTTTTAGATTACCTTCAGAGCCTTCTCTTCCATGGAGGCCATGAGCTGAGTCCTCTCTGCATCACATCCGTCCAGTTGTTGGGATACATCAGCACACTGCTGACTCAGCTCTCTCTCCCTCAGAGCAGCAGCACTAAGGTCTGCTTGGCTTTTCACAATCTTGTCCTGAGATGTGTGCAGGGAGTCTCTGAGCTGCCGTGCCTCCTCTTCATACTGAGCTTGAACCGAGACCAGGTTGTCTCTCTGAGTCTGAGCAGCACACAGCTCCTCAGTCAACTTGCTCACCTAAAAACACACCATAGGATTACTTTATTAGAAATTTGTTATGTCCGCCACAGTCTGACAACATCAAGCTGTCCACCGTCTTTGGAAAAGCCATTGATCCAATCCCCACCACCTTTAGGTTTATTTTTAGTTGTCCATATTGTAGAAATGTGTATATATCACAAGTAAATGTTATGACCCGAGCGTCGGTTCTTATCGCGCTCGGGTTAAAGTTATGTCTCGCTGCCGGCCTTGACAGCTGCGGGCGGTATTTTGGCCTCTCCGGGCTCTTATTGTGAAAGTGCTCGGAGGGGTTTCCGCCTGTCAACGGTCGGTCAGCTGTGTGTCATTCTGTCATTAGTCCCTGGTTATTTAAGCTGTGTCCTAGCGTCATTACGACGCAGCAGTGTCTGATCGCATGATCGTTAATCTGATCGCATATGATCATTATCTGATCGTTATCTTGTTCACCCATCGTCACGGATGCCTGGACTAACCTCACCTCGACTGCCTAAGGGCTTGACCGTCGTTTCACTGGCTTAGTAAGTGAGCTGTATAGCCTTATTCCCGTCGGTGTATTTTGGTGCTGTAAGTCCCTGCTTTAGCAGTCCAGGTGCAATTACTACCTAGCTTGTCTGTGTGTGACTGTTTCCTGCCCTGGACCCGTAGTGTGTTGTATTGCCTATGCTTCCTGTTCTGCAAGGACTCTGTCATCTGCTCAGCAGCTTGTGTAAACACCCTTATCACCGTAATAAAACTCACTAAAACTCACTGGTGGACTTGTGTGCGTCTTATTGGTAGCCCGCGAGGGCTACCATGACAGTAAAACCAAGTACTCCAGTGTGAGCTGTGGTTGCATTCCTATACTATTCTAATTCATTTACAGCTTGCTCAACAGCACTGATTCAGAACACAGTAACTATCATGGCAGGTTTGATTTTCAAAAACAATGACACACCTGTGTTTGCAGCTTCTGCAGTTGTTCACTCGGGTCACTGGGAGCTGCGTCCAGTTTTGATGTTTGTGCAGACTGCAGCTCTTTGATCTGCTCCTTCTGCTCTTTAAGCTTGTCCAGGGAGGCCCTCAGCTCCTCCTGAATCTCAATCATCAGTGAAATTACAAGAGGAAAAAAATGCATAAATAGCTGTCTGGTAGAAAGCCTAGAATAGCACGGTTTAAGCAAAATGACTAATTTCAAATTCATTATCTTGCACCGTTTATACCACTTTTTATTTTATTCAACAAAAGGACAAACTGAATTTCCCTCTGAGTATTAATGAAGTGAATCTGATCAAACTTCTACACATTTCTTTTTTTTTTTTCTTTTAAACAAAGCAATTCTAAACCCACTGACCATTTCCACATTTTCTTGCAGGTCGAGCTTGAGCTGGTCTCGCTCTTCAGTGAGAGAGGCTATGGTAGAGATCAGCTCGTCCATCGCCTCAGAGGAGCTCTCAGCAGTGGCCACCAGCAGATTGTCCTTCTCATGCCGCACACACTGAAGCTCCTGTGACAGCTTCAGCATCTGTTCAGAGTCACATTTCCATCAACGGTCTAAGCACCGCCAAAGATTTATTTTCGTTTACGGGATGGTGGGCTCACACTTTTACTCACCCGCTCCTCTAAATCAGACTTCTGTTGTTCACAGGTATTCACAAGTTCACAATTCTTTTGCTTCTGCTCTTGTAGATCTTTTTGAAGAGACTGAAGAAGATCTTGTGTCTCTGCAGCCTAAAATAAAGCAAATAAACTGATGTGGGCAGATGCAAGGAATAGCTAGATTAGCTTAAAAACAGCTGCTATGAGAAAAGACACCAAGAAGCAAAAAAAGATTTAAGTATTTGGGCAATGAAAGGAACAAACTTAAAACTAGTGAACAGAGTTGTGTTTTGCTGTTGAAAAAAGGCAGAGCAGTCCCTCACCATGGTAACCTGTTCCTGCAGCTTGGTCTTGATCTCATCTCTCTCCTTTGTCACAGATGTTAGTGTAGAGAGCAGCTTCTCCGTCTCCTCTGCAGACCTCTGAACTCCAGCGTTCTGCTCAGCTTTCAGAGACTCAAGCTCTTCTTTAAACTGGCTCAGCTAAAATAAATAATTTCAGGTCTTTAACACCACACATTTGATTAGCCTTTTTGCCCTGAGCCCCTCAAGCGAGTTGTACTGCACTGATGGCAGATAAAATGTAAAGTACACCGTGTGCTTCTTTTCTCCCCATGCACTCTTTATGAAAAACAGTGTTAAGTGCCCTGAAAAATGTGTCCAAAGTATTTCCAGCAAGAAAAAAGATTTCTGTTGACACACAGCCTTAATATGTATTCATATATATATATATTTTGTTTTTACATATTTATTCCATCTAGCTACAATGCTCCGCACTCTGTTCATATATTTATATATTCATTCCATCTAGCTACAATGCTCCGCACTGTGTGTTCATATATTTATTCCATCTAGCTACAATACTTCGCACTGTGTGTTTATATATTTATTCCATCTAGCTACAATGCTCCGCACTGTGTGTCGATATATTTATATTTATATGTACATATGTATACTCGCTGCTCTTGTTTTTTTCTTGCCTTCTGATTGTTGCTCTGAGTGTTGCTATCCCTGTGCTGTTGCAATCCTGGAATTTCCCCATTGTGGGACTAATAAAGGCTTATCTTATCTTATAATATTAATTCATATAATAATAATGATAACATTAATTCACCCTGATTAATGGAGCCTCTGGGAAAACCCCCCCCAAAAAACTCCTACACTCCGAATGATTAGGTCAGTGACGGTTAATAGCTGGTCTCAAAGGAAGGATCATACAGAGTCTGAAATATTTCAGGATGCACTAGAGCTCCATGGTGTAAATTTCTAACCCTGCTTTCATGGATCCATGCTGACCAATAGAACAACTCTGATCCATGGATGTCGAAATACACTGACGTACAGAGCATCCAGAAAGTATTCACAGCACTTCACTTTTTCCACATCTTGTTATGTTACAGCCTTACTCCAAAATGGATTATGCTCATTTTTCCCCATCAAAATTCTACACACAACACCCCATAATGTCAATGTGAATTTTTTTTTCCAGATTTTTGCAAATTTATTAAAAATTAAAAGAAATCAAATGTACATAAGTATTCACAGCCTTTACTCAATACTTTGTTGATGCACCTTTGGCAGCAATTACAGCCTCAAGTCTTTGAATAGGATGCCACAAGCTTGGCACACCTATCTTTGGGCAGTTTCACCCATTGCTCTAGGCAGCACCTCTCAAGCTCCATCAGGTTGGATGGGAAGCGTCGGCACACAGCCATTTTTAGATCTCTCCAGAGATGTTCAATTGGATTCAAGTCTGGGCTCTGGCTGGGCCACTCAACGACATTCACAGAGTTGTCCTGAAGCCACTCCTTTAATATCTTGGCTATGTGCTTAGGGTCGTTGTCCTGCTAAAAGATGAACAGTCGCCCCAGTCTGAGGTCAAGAGCACTCTGGAGCAGTTTTCATCCAGGATGCCCTGTACATTGTTGCAGTCATCTTTCCATCTATCCTGACTAGTCTCCCAGTTCCTGCCACTGAAAAATATCTTCACAGCATGATGCTGCCACCACCATACTTCACTGTAGGGATGGTATTGGCCTGGTGAGGAGCGGTGCCTGGTTTCCTCCAAACATGATGCCTGTCATTCACACCAAAGAGGTCGATCTTTGTCTCATCAGATCAGAGAATTTTGTTTCTCCGGGTCTGAGAGTCCTTCAGGTGCCTTTTGGCAAACTCCAGGCGGGCTGCCATGTGCCTTTTACTAAGGAGTGGCTTCCGTCTGGCCACTCTACCATACAAGCCTGACTGGTGGATTGCCGCAGAGATGGCTGTCCTTCTGCAAGGGTTTCCTCTTTCCACAGCGGAACACTGGAGCTCTGACAGAGTGACCATCGGGTTCTTGGTCACCTCCCTGACTAAGACCCTTCTCCTCCAGTCACTCAGTTTAGACGGCCGGCCAGCTCTAGGAAGAGTCCTGGTGGTTTCGAACTTCTTCCATTTATGGATGATGGAGGCCACTGTGCTCACTGGGACCTTCAAAGCAGCAGAAATTTTTCTGTACCCTTCCCCAGATTTGTGCCTTGAGACAATCCTGTCTCTCTCTCAAAAAAAAAAACAAAAACATTTTTCATCTCGTCATTATGGGGTATTGTGAGTAGAATTTTGAGGAAAAATCAATTTAATTCATTTTGGAATAAGGCTGGAACAAAAAATGTGGAAAACATGAAGCGATGTGAATACTTTCTGGATACACTGTATCAACAGAGTGTCAGGAACTTCAAATTAAATATTACATGTGTGTTCTGGTCACATTTCTGTGTCCTCTTACTTTATTTAATAGGTGGAGGTGTGGTGTTTATTTCAGTAACATTTTTTAAGTATATAAGATAAATCTACAGACAGACTAGAATAACGGTATTAATATTTAACTTTTTTTTTTTCAAGCCAACTGTCCCAGACGTAGAAAAGTTTTTTAATTACCTTAAGAGCCTTCTCTTCCATGGAGGCCATGAGCTGAGTCCTCTCTGCATCACATCTGTCCAGCTGTTGGGATACATCAGCACACTGCTGACTCAGCTCTCTCTCTCTCAGAGCAGCAGCACTAAGGTCTGCTTGGCTTTTCACAATCTCGTCCTGACATGTGTACAGGGAGTCTCTGAGCTGCCGTGCCTCCTCTTCATACTGAGCTTGAACCGAGACCAGGTTGTCTCTCTGAGTCTGAACAGCACACAGCTCCTCAGTCAACTCGCTCACCTGAAAACACACCATAGGATTACTTTATTAGAAACTCATGTTCGCCACAATCTGACAACGTCAAGCTGTCCACCGTCTTTGGAAGAGCCATTGATCCGATCCCCACCACCTTTAGGTTTATTTTTAATTGTTCATATTGTAGAAATGTGTATATATCACAAGTAAAACCAAGTACTCCAGTGTGAGCTGTGGTTGCATTCCTATACTATTCTTTTTTTTTCCACAATATCTTTATTGAACCTTTTTTTTTAACAAACATGACACAAACAGTCAAACACTAACATTAAAGTACTACAAAAAAAAAAATGCACTAAAAACACCAACAACCACCAACAAAATGAAGTCTTCAACAATGCTCCTCTGTTTAGTCTAGACAATCCATTACATAAGTATATATATTATGTTCACCAGTTTGGAATTTACAAGGTCCACACACATCATTCACCTTCTTCTTCAAGAGTTATGTTTAAATTTTTTACATAATCAATAAAAGGTCTCCATATATTCTCAAACACACTTTCCTTTGATTTCAGTATGTATGTTATTCTTTCTAATGGAAGGTTTGTTAACATCTGTCTTAACCACTGAGTCACATCTGGTCTATGAGTCTTTTTCCATAATAGTGCAATACATTTTTTGGCATTAAGCACACTGAGGTCTATGAATGTTCTTTCACTTTTATTAAAGTTATGCTTTTTTGGGTACAGACCCAACAAAAACAGTTTAGGATTCAATATGATTTGTTTTGAAATTATTTTTTCAATTGTTACCCTCACCTCTTCCCAAAACATTCTAATTATTCTACATTCCCATAAACAATGAAATAGGGTTCCTTTACTTTCCATGCATTTTGTGCATGTATCTGGTATGTTTTTGTTATATCTATTTAACTCCACCGGTGTAACATACATCCGTATTAACCATTTAAAATGTATCAATTTAAGACGTACATTTATTGATTTGGTTTGAGCTTCTGTACAAGCCAATTCCCATTGTTCCTCTGAAATTTCAGTTTGCAGATCTTCTTTCCAGTAGTTTAATCTTTTCTGTGAGTTTTCACTTGAGGATAGTGTCAATGAGTTATAAAACTCTGAAATAATACCCTTTCTTTTACTATCTTTCATCAACATTTTTTCCAAGGATGAGTAAATAGGTCGAGTGAGAGCATTATTTTGATTTGATCGAATAAAGTTCCTAAGTTGAAGATATTTAAAAAAATGTGTTCTATTAAGATTAAATTTGATCCTCAGCTCTTCAAAAGACATTATGTTATCTGCACATGACAGATATAAATCTTGAATCTTTTGAATCCCTTTTAAATTCCATTCTTTAAATACAGCATCCGCTCTCCCTGGTTTAAAATATTGATTACCCCATATTGGGCTAAATTGTGACAGTAAGTGTGGTTCTTTTAAATAGTTTTTAGTTTCACACCATATTTTGATCATATGTTTTACAAATGGATTCTTAACTTGTTTTTGTAATTTTTTTGCCAAATCTGAGTATATGAATATGGGAAGAGGTAAAGGTAAATTGTATGATTCCATTTCAGTCCAGTGAGGGAGATCATTTGATGAAAAATAATATGTCATAGACCTCAGTTGTGCCGACCAATAATACAACATAAAATTCGGACATTTCAGACCTCCACGATCAAATGGTAAATATAATAAAGACAGACGTAATCTAGCCCTCCTGTTGTTCCATATAAATTCCACTAACTTTTTTTTAATTCTTGAGAATAAATCTAAAGGTGGTGGTAAGGGAATGTATTGAAATAAATAAAGTATTTTAGGTAAGATATTACTTTTAAGAATATTGATTCTCCCGATCATCGACATTGGTAGTGACATCCATCTCTGAAGTAACTCATTAATATCTGTCATTAAGGCTTCATAATTGACACTGGCGACTGATTCTAGCTTAGGCACAATTTGGATTCCTAAATATTTAAACTGATTTACAACATTGAATTGATTTACCTCAGGGGCTGGGTAATTTCTCTGGGTCTCATTTAGCATTAATATTGAAGATTTAGTTTTATTTATTTTATATCCTGATATTTCCCCAAAATTCTTTATTAAATTCAACAAGGTCGGAATTGATTTTTTAAGATTCGACATAAACAAAATTATGTCATCGGCATACAGGGAGATTTTATGTTCTGTTGGTCCAACTTTAATTCCATATATTTGTGACTGTAGACGTATCGCCATCGCTAAAGGTTCAATTGCCATAGTAAACAGGAAAGGTGAAAGTGGACAACCTTGTCGACATCCTCTATTGATTTTTATTGATTTTGAAATATTGTTATTTGTTAGGATTTCTGCTGTAGCATTATTATATATTATCTGAACCCATTTTATGAAATTATTTCCAAGTCCAAACCTTTGTAAGACTTCAAAAAGAAAGGGCCATTCAACTATCAAAGGCCTTTTCGGCATCCAGTGATAAGAGAGCTGTATCCGGTGCTTCTTTATTAGAATAAATAATATTAAATAGTCTTCTTACATTATGGAAGCCTTGTCTTCCCTTTATAAAGCCATTCTGATCTCGATTAATAATATTTGGTAAAATTTCTTGTATTCGTCTCGCTAAAATTTTACAGATTATCTTAAGGTCGGCATTTAATAGGCTTATTGGTCTCATATTTTCACATTTATTAGAGGGCTTACCAGGTTTTGGCAACAGTATAATTAAGGCATTATTCATGTATGATGGTAAATTACTATTTTGAAATGCTTCTAAAACCATTTCCAAAAAAGGTTTTATTAATTTATTCTTAAATTTTTTATAAAGGTCAACTGAAAGACCATCTGGTCCTGCACTTTTTCCTGATTTCATATTATCAATGGCTAGTCCAACTTCTTCTTGACTAATTTTAGACTCCAGTATCTCCCTATTTTCATTTGGAATACACGGTATAAATAGTTCGTTCAAAAACCCATGTAGTTTTGTTAAGTCAGATTCATTTTTGGTATCATATAATTTTTCATAGTAATCTCTAAAGGCTCTATTAATTTCTAAAGGATCTATAACTACCTGTCCATTACTTATAATACTGGTAATTGGTGTTTTAAATTCTAATTGTTTAATCTGCCATGCCAATAACTTTCCTGATTTTTCACCTTGTTCATAAAAAGATTGTTTCAATCTTAGAAGACTCGAGGCAGCTCTATTCGCTGATTTTTTGTCATATTCAGCTCTCAAAATCAGTAATTCGTTCTCCAACCTTGGATCACTTCCTGCATACACTCTTTCTTGAAGAATTTTTATTTTATGTTCCAATTGGACTCTCTCCTCTCGAGTCTTCTTAGATTTTGAACCTGTATAACTAATAATATGTCCCCTAATAAAAGCTTTGAAAGCCTCCCACTTTACACATGCTGATGTTTGAGTAGTATTGATGTCAAAGAACTCATCTATCTGTTTTTCTATGTATTTAACAAATTCCTCATCCTGAAGCCATTTATGCTGAAATTGCCATCTTGCCATCTACCTGGTTCCTTTGTCAATTTCTTATCTACATACATTAGACAGCAGGGTGCATGATCAGAGATCACGATGTTATCGTAAAAACAGTTTTGAATCTTGGACCTTAATTCTGTGGAGATCAAAAAATAATCAATACGTGAGAATGTCTTGTAGGTATTGGAATAACAAGAGTAGGCTTTAACTTGTGGCTTCATTTCTCTCCATATATCTAGCAATTTCAATTCTTTCATAAAATGATTAATAGTCATCCTACATCCATTGTGCGTACAGTCCAGTCCTGTTGATCTATCTATACCGGGATTCAATGTACAATTAAAATCCCCTGCTATTATATGTTGCCCTGTAAGTGATGATAAGATAAGAAATAAATTAGCAAAGAACTTTTGATCATCTATATTGGGACCATATAAGTTCACCAAATTTATATTTTCTAATAGCAAAGATCCTTGAATGATTACATATCTTCCAAATTTGTCTCCAATTACATTTTTCACTTGAAATGGGACTGATTTATGTATGAGAGTCATAACTCCCCTGGCTCGGGATGAAAATGATGAGGTGAATACACTTCCTTGCCATCTACTCCTAATTCTTTTTACAGCCTCCTCTATTAGATGAGTTTCTTGTAAAAACACAATTTTTGAACCCATGTCTTTTATTTTATTCATAACTTGTTTAAGTTTTTTTAAATTTTGTAGACCTGTGCAATTCCATGAAGTTAAATTAAGATTAACGCTTTGGTTTATGATCAATAGGGAGTTTGGGATTACCTTGCAGTATAAACATGCTCATACAGAGAAGCGAAAACATGAGTGGTTGAACATTCATCCTACAAACTACACACAAACAAATTCCCCCTTCCCACATTTGTGGCAATCCCCCCAAAATCAAAAGAAAAATTCCGTCTCCCGATATAGCCGTCGACCGTTCCACACCCACGAGGATCAGCCAAAGCCACTCCTTCTTCATCCTCCCAATCACCCTAACTCTACTGCTTTTAATAACGTAACATTAACTCTCTTCTGTAATTTTCCAATTTAACTCCAAAATTTTATAGCAATTTTGTACTTTTTTTTTTTTAGTATGTAATACAATCTATATTTTGTAATCTTGCTATATGCTTCAAATCAGTTAAATGCCTATGTAAATGCTCAAATATTCTACCCTATATTCTGTTCATGCTTAGCTCCCACCAGTCTCCTCCTGGATCTTCATGATGAGCTCCTGCACCTCCTCAGGGGTCTTGAAGATGTGTGTTCTGCCCTCATATGTGACCAGAAGTCTTGCAGGGTGAATCACTCCATGACGAATCTCAAGGTTGCGCAGTTCTTTACGAATGGGGTCAAACTGCTTCCTTAATCGTTGGATTCCTGAGGCCAAATCTGGGTAGAACCGCACCTGATGATCTTGGTATTTAATTTCTCCTTTGGCCCGCACCGCGTTGGAGATCGTCATCCTGTCTCTGTAGCTAAGGAACTTCATAAGCGTCCTTGGTGCTGCCTTGTTACCTCTCGGTGGGCCGATTCGGTGGGCGCTTTCCAAGACGACTGATGATTTTAGCTCCGCGTTGTTCAGCGCCTCCGGGATCCACCCCTCCAAAAAGGAGCATGAATCACGACCTTCGGCTCCCTCCGGTAGACCCACCAGCCTCAGGTTGTTCCGTCTTGACCGGGATTCCAAGTCCAGAACATTATTTTCTAGACATTTATTTTTTTTTTCCAAAGTGCGCACCTTTAATTAAAGTACGCTGATTTCATCCTCCGCACTAGAAACACGAAGCTCCGCCTGCGTCACTCGCTCCACGCAGTCACCCAACTCCTTTCTCATTGCATCCAACACTGCCATAATCCCATCAAGTTTAGCGGAAAAGTCTGCTCTCATTGAGCTAATGGCAGCCAGCACTGCACCTGTGCCGCCATCATCAGCAGTTACCGCACCACCGCTAGTTTCATCCGCCATATCCGCAGCTTTCCCTGCTGCGCCACAGACTTGGAAGTCCGTTAATTTGGACTGCTTCGGCGATTCAATTTTCCCCCCTCCTGATTTCCCAGCCTTAGTCTTCACCGGCATATCCTCACCCAAACGCTGGGAAAAGTTCTGTTCCGAATGAGAGAGTTATTTGCCGAATCTTTATCTCCAGGAGCAGAGCAGAGTGATACGTGTCTTTCTAGGTGGCCGCCATAACCGGAAGTCTCTCCTATACTATTCTAATTCATTTACAGCTTGCTCAACAGCACTGATTCAGAACACAGTAACTATCATGGCAGGTTTGATTTTCAAAAACAATGACACACCTGTGTTTGCAGCTTCTGCAGTTGTTCACTCAGGTCACTGGGAGCTGCGTCCAGTTTTGATGTTTGTGCAGACTGCAGCTCTTTGATCTGCTCCTTCTGCTCTTTAAGCTTGTCCAGGGAGGCCCTCAGCTCCTCCTGATTCTCAATCATCTGTGAAATTAGAAGGAGGAAAAAAAATGCATAAATAGCTGTCTGGTAGAAAGCCTAGAATAGCACGGTTTAAGCAAAATGACTAATTTCAAATTCATTATCTTGCACCGTTTATACCACTTTTTATTTTATTCGACAAAAGGACAGACTGAATATCCCTCTGAGTATTAATGAAGTGAATCTGATCAAACTTCTACACGTTTTCTTTAAAAAAAAAAAAAAAAAGGCAATTCTAAACCCACTGACCATTTCCACATTTTCTTGCAGGTCGAACTTGAGCTGGTCTCGCTCTTCAGTGAGAGAGGCTATGGTAGAGATCAGCTCGTCCATCGCCTCAGAGGAGCTCTCAGCAGTGGCCACCAGCAGATTGTCCTCATGCCGCACACACTGAAGCTCCTGTGACAGCTTCAGCATCTGTTCAGAGTCACATTTCCATCAACGGTCTAAGCACCGCCAAAAATTTATTTTGTTTATGGGATGGTGGGCTCAAACATTTACTCACCTGTTCCTCTCAATCAGACTTCTGTTGTTCACAGGTATTCACTGTCATAACCCGAGTGTTGGTTCTGGCCACACTCGGGCCTCATATCTTTTTGTTCCTTGGCTTTGGCAGCTGAGGGTTCCTTCCAGCTCCTCGGGCTCTTATTGTGAAGGCGCCCGGGGGAGCTCCCTGCTGTCAAAGTCAGCTGCTGCTCTGCTGTCATTAGCAGCAGCTGTGCCGCGTTGGGGTCATTAGCCACCAGATATAAGCGGGTGCTAAATGTCCTCCAGCGCGGCAGTCTCTGTTATATCCTGTTATCTTCTGTTGTGTTCCTGTTATTCTTGCTCATCATGGTTAACGGACTTGGGAATCCCCTGTTACCCGCCTGTTAACAGTCCCGTCGTTAAGGTACGCTTGTTGTAACTTTACCTTAATTATTATCTCGTCTGGTGCATCGGGTGCTCCCCGGCTCAGGCGTCACCTGTTCACTATATATATTCCTATGCCTGTCTAAACCTGCACTGTAAATAAACATCACTGCAAACTCACTGGTGACTGAGGCGTCTTGTGACGGTCCGTGAGGGCCGTTGTGACATTCACAAGTTCACAATTCTTTTGCTTCTGCTCTTGTAGATCTTTTTGAAGAGACTGAAGAAGATCTTGTGTCTCTGCAGCCTAAAATAAAACAAATAAACTGATGTGGGCAGATGCAAGGAATAGCTAGATTAGCTTAAAAACAGCTGCTATGAGAAAAGACACAAAGAAGCAAAAAAAGATTCAAGTATTTGGGCAATGAAGGGAATATACTTAAAACTTGTGAATAAAGTTGTGTTTGACTGTTGAAAAAAGGCAGAGCAGTCCCTCACCATGGTAACCTGTTCCTGTAGTTCAGTCTTGAGCTCATCTCTCTCCTTTGTCACAGATGTTAGTGTAGTGAGCAGCTTCTCCATCTCCTCTGAGGAGCTCTCAGTACTGGCTGCAAGCAGATTGTCCTTCTCATGCCGCACACACTGGAGCTCCTGTGACAGCTTAAGCACCTGTTCCCACAGTCACATTTCCATCAGTGCTCAAACCACAACCAATGATTGACTGATTTAAGAGATGGTGGGATACACAGTCTTTTACACACCTGTTCCTCTAAAACAAACTTCTGTTGTTCACAGGCATTCACAAGGTCACAATTATTTTGCTTCTGCTCTTGGAGATCTTTTTGAAGAGACTGAAGAAAATCTTGTGTCTCTGCAGCCTAAAATAAAGCAAGCAATTGTGAACAGATCTAAGGAATAGCTAGATTAGCTTAAAGCGTACCTGTGGTGGTCGTCTAAACGCATTCAACTTGAAAACATTAGGCAAAGTATTCGTTATTTCGCTAAATAATTACCGCCAGCCATATACCATCAGAGAAATATGCAAATACGACCGCAGACATGGCCAGCCAATGAAAACTCTGCACGCAGCCATGACACATGCGGATGTGACGTCATTACGTTGCTACTGAAAAATCAATACTGCCGTCTGTATGAGCGACTAGGGTGCTGTTGTGAGTGTTTTTATTCTATTATGGCTGAATTGTCGGAGTCTGAGGAAGAATTCATCCAACATGGCTACAGGTTTGAGCCAGAAAGGTCTTCTGAGGGTGAAAGTGACGAAGTGGTCCTCACACACAACGCAATTTCGTCTGAAAGGATTCGTCTGTGCCCTGTTCCGAGATTGCGCAATCACTTTTCCGCTACGACCTTCTGACAAGGTGAGCTGGGTTTGGGTACACAAAAGAAGTGTTTATCTTTGTTTTTTCGCTTATTATTCAGACATCCAAAGGCTTTACATTCTGCCATGTTGCGATATCCATATCGCATTGTATGTTTTTGTTGTTACAAGAGCGCCTAGTGTCTGCTGCTCTGTATATAGTTTTAGAATCATCTGCCGTCTGGCGGCGGTTACGAGCTCAGATCAGACGAGACGACCCGCTGAATTTAAAGCGTACCTGTGGTGGTCGTGAAAAAAAAGATATTATATTGAGCCCCTGTCTCATGTTCTAGTTCAAGTTTAAGTTGAAATTCACATTCAAAGCAATTTGATATAAATCCATTGCTGATGTACTGGTTCAGCTATGTCAGCAAAACATGGGTGCAGCCATACTAGCGGCTACATGGCCTTCCAGGACGCTTCCTGTGACGTAATATCGTGGCTACCGCGATCTGGATCAGTATTGGCTGAGCCTGGAGTACCCGGATGTGCAGCGGCTTTTGGGATGTTCAAATTCAAACGTTTATTTCAAACTCAGGGTTCATATTAAATGCAGAACTGAAACGAGTAGAAAATAAATAAATAAATGCTTAAATTCAGCGGGCCGTCTCGTGTGATCTGAGCTCGTAATGGCCGATGATTCTAAAACTATGCGATCTGGATCAATATTGGCTGAGCCTGGAGTACCCGGATGTGCAACGGGTTTCGGGATATTCAAATTCAAATTCAAACGTTTATTTCAAACTCAGGGTTCATATTAAATGCAGAACTGAAACGAGTAGAAAATAAATAAATAAATGCTTAAATTCAGCGGCTTGTCTTGTGTGATCTGAGCTCGTAACGGCCGCAACACGGAAGATGATTCTAAAACTATATACAGAGCAGCAGACACTCGGTGCTCTTGTAAAAACAAAAACATACAATGCGATATGGATATCGCAACATGGCGGAATGTAAAGCCTTTGGATGTCTGAATAATAAGCGAAAAAACAAAGAAACACTTCTTTTGTGTACCCAAACCCAGCTCACCTTGTCAGAAGATCGGAGCAGAAACAGGGCACAGATGAATAATTTCAGACGAAATTGCGTTGTGTGTGAGGACCACTTCGTCACTTTAACCCTCAGAAGACCTTTCTGGCTCAAACCTGTAGCCATGTTGGACGAATTCTTCCTCAGAGTCCGACAATTCAGCCATAATAGAATAAAAACACTCACAGCAGCACCCTAGTCGCTCATACAGGCGGAGTATTGGCAACGATATGACATCACATCCGCATGTGTCATGGCTGCGCTCAGAGTTTTCATTGGCTGGTCATGCCTGCGGTCGTATTTGCATATTTCTCTGGTGGTATATGGCTGGAAATAATTATTTAACCAAATAACGAATACTTTGCCTAATGTTTTCAAGTTGAATGCGTTTAGACGACCACCACAGGTACCCTTTAAGCATTTATTTATTTATTTTCTATTCGTTTTAGTTCTGCATTTAATATGAACCCTGAGTTTGAAATAAACGTTTGAATTTGAATTAGAATATCCTGAAAGCCACTGCTCATCCGGGCACTCCAGGCTCAGCCAATATTGATCCAGATCGCGGTAGCCACGATACTACGTCACAGGAAGCGTCCTGGAAGGCCATGTAGCCGCTAGTATGGCTGCTCGCATGTTTTGCTGACATAGCTGAACCAGCACATCAGCAATGGATTTACATCACATTGCTTTGAACTTGAACTTAAACTTGAACTAGAACGTGAGACAGGGGCTCAATATATCTTTTTTTTCACGACCACCACAGGTACGCTTTAATAAAACAGCTGCCAAGAAAGGAAAAAAAACATGTCTCAAGGAACAAAATGAAAAATGTTGAATTATTTGGACAATGAAGGGAACAAACTTAAAACTAGTGAACAGAGTTGTGTTTTGCTGTTGAAAAAGGCAGAGCAGTCCCTCACCGTGGTAACCTGTTCCTGCAGGTTGGTCTTGATCTCATCTCTCTCCTTTGTCACAGATGTTAGTGTAGAGAGCAGCTTCTCCATGTCCTCTGCAGACCTCTGAACTCCAGCGCTCTGCTCAGCTTGCAAAGACTCAAGTTCTTCTTTCAACTGGCTCAGCTGCAAGAACCAATGTCAGGACTTTCAAACACTTCCCATGTTTGATTAGCCTCCCATTTTAAAGCACCAAAACTACTTAACATGGCAGTCATACTTGTTCTTGCAGTTCTCTACTAATCTCCTCCTCCGTGGTCCGGGAAGCTTCACTGTTGTCCAGCTTCTCCTTCAAATCTTTCATCAGCTGCTGCATGTCACTCAGTTTGCTTTCCAGTTCAGCTCTGTGCTGCTCACTTGCTTCAAGCTAAAGAGAAAACAAAAAGATAAACATGTTGTCCAGACTCGGCAGCTGATCCAACTTCTGGTACAAACTGATCTATGGACAAATGTCCTACACTCTGGATGATTAGATCAGTGAAGGATAGGGTGAAATACATTCTGATGTATCAGTGTGTCAGGAACTTCTCAAGTTCAATATTACATGTGTGCTCTGGTCACATTTCTGTGTTCTCTCACGTCACTCAGCAAGTGAGAATGTGGCGTTTAGACAACATTCCTGGAGTATAAAATAAATCTACCAATGAAAATCAGAGCACCAATGTTACCAAATCTTTTCTCATCCCAACCTTCTTAGAGCTAGGGAAGCTTTTAGATTACCTTCAGAGTCTTCTCCTCCATGGAGGCCATGAGCTGAGTCCTCTCTGCATCACATCTGTGCAGTTGTTGGGTTACATCAGCACACTGCTGACTCAGCTCTTCCTCCCTATTCAACATCTCATCCTGAGATGTGTGCAGGGACGCTCTGAGCTGCTGTGCCTCCTCTGCATACTGGGCTTGAACCGAGAGCAGGTTGTCCCTCTGAGTCTGGACAGTACGCAGTTCCTCAGTCAACTCACTCACCTGAAAACACACCATAGGATTACTTCATTAGAAACTTATGTCCTCCATCTGACAGCAGCTTTGGGAGGCGTTTGGAGGACTCACCTGGTTTATCAAGCTGTCCACCTGTTTGGGATGTGTCTGGAATGATGCCAACTGATCTCTGAGGGCTTCCTCTGCTTCATGGGATGCTGTCAGCTCTTTATTCAGAATGGCCACTTTTCTCTCAAGGTCCACACTGTCAATCAGATCTAGAGACAGAAAATGTCTTAAAACCTGCCCCTGACTTTACACTCACTGCACTAGCTACACTACATGAACATACTTTGAGGAACTTTGCCATCCAGCAGAGTAGTGAGCTTGGCGTTCTCATTAAATGCGACGTTCAGCTCTTTTTGGAGGTCGTTTTGCATCTTTTTGTAGTGGGATTTCTCAGATTCCAGCTGAGAATGCAGACTGGTTAATTCAGCCTTCATCCCGTCATGGCTGTCTGTCAGGGATGCCTAAATGATCATAAACAAATGGGTTGTCTGTTTGGTGCAGTATAACATTCTGATGCACGAGGTTCACGTTCTTCTTGTGAAACAACTTTTACTACATCCCCAACAACAACATGGCATATTTAGTCAATCATTTCATTAACAAGTGATATTTCTCATGCTACACTTACAAATGTGTACAAACAGAAAAGTTGTACAAAAAAGCTCAGCTACACAATGGACTAAAAACACCTCCTCCTTGTCTGATTAACTTCTCTTTTGATAGATTTCATAAAAGAGTATTTATTTAAAAGGCTATCGTATGTCCAAGTAACATGTATTGAGGTGGGGGCTTTCATGATACAACATGCTGACCCAAAGAGAAAAAAAAAAAAAAGGTACTTCAAATTGGTAAAGATTGTTCCTACTTACATTCATCTCCTTCAGACTGAGGTTTTCACTACGAAGCACAGCCCATTCTTTTTTTGTGTCTCGGCTGATGTTCTCGGCGTCATCCAGAGACCGACGAAGTGATACCACTTCCTGCACCAAGTCTTTCCCATTCTGACAGTAGGGAAAGTGATATCAGGAGTCCATTGAATCATGCAATAAATTCAGTTACCGCCAGCATCTGTACTTAGAAAAACCAGCGGTGACTGAGCACTACAACTGCAATGCAAACCCTTGCAAACTATTCAAGTCTGCATTCATTTGCTGTGCATTACACAGACACATCCTATGATCTGTGCTCAAAGCCATTTTATCAAGTGGCTTTTCATTATGAAAAAAAAAAGAAAAAGGACATACCATACACTGAAGTTCCTCTGCAAACTCAGATTTGTTCTTCAGCTGCTCAGACAGCGATTGGAGTTTGTTCTTAAAAAATGAAAAGCAAACAGTGAACCACTGACTAAATAAACAGAATAAATTAAACCATTACACAGAACAACAATTTAACAAGCATCTACATGAATGTTGCAAAATCACAAAGTCACCAATTTACAAGAAAAATGAAAAGTTGCACGTTTACAAAAAAGTCACAAATGTATGAGAAAAAACTTCAAAATTTACAAAGTTAAGAAAAATGTTGCAAGTTTAATGGAAAAACCTTGCAATTTTAAAAAAACCCTGAGGTAATGTTAATCCTCCCACAAACAAGGAAGTAGGTCAACTTCCATAGGTGGGGGCGGGGGGGGGGTGCATTGCATTTGAAAACTCTTACAGTCAAAAATGGCTCCAACTCTGCATTGTCATCTTACCTCAAATTCCAGGCACTGTAATTCAGAGGATTCAAGTGCAGCCTTCAAGCTACTGATTTCATTTTGCAATTTGCCCTGCAGGGTTAAAAGAGGAGATTTAACAAGCAAAAAACTAAGCACAGAGAGCCAAAGAGAACACCAACTGCTGTGGCTCTGAGCACAGATTAACCAGTCAGGTTTACCTCATGTTGTTTCCTTATTTCCTCCTCCAGAGAGAGGAACTCATCTGTCTCCCTCTTCTCCTCCAACTCCTGTGACAGATCTGCATTCTCTTTCTCCAAGCTCTTCATCTGCTCTATGAATATCCCCAGCTCCTTTTTCAGGTAGTCCCTCTCAGCTGTCACCTTGTCCTATTTGGGGAAAGGGGGGGGGGAAGAATCATGCATATCCAAAAGTTTGAAAGGCATGGCCTGAGAAATTACCATCAACAACTTTTTAGTGTACATGCTGGTCTTATGAGAGGGGCTTCAAACCGAGTGGGGGAGGTCAGGTGCAAACAAAGAGACTGACAGAAGGTTCAACTTTTGAGGTTAAGTCAGGCTAAGACTACCAGAGAACTGAACAAAAGCTCTTGGACACTTCATTTTAATATTCCCATTCACTTATGAATCACTCCACTTCAGCAGTGTTCCGTTGATCTTTCATTCATTACAGCAACTGCTGGTGTAGTGTGTTGTGTACCTTAATTTCCACAGTAAGGCCCAGTTTGAAAACAGACTTTACAACTCAAAAATTCTCTTTTGTTTGGGGTTCATGTTTAAGATCAGAATCAGATTTATTGCCATTGTTCATGTAGTACACAAACTAGGAATTTGTCTCGATGCCATGCTGCAACATTAAAAACATGATGAGAAAAAGAGAAACTAAAAAACTAGAGGACTGAAAATAAGTAAAAATAAGTAATAATGATAATAATAATAATAACAATACTAGTAATAATGAGTAGTACTAGTCAAGGCAGTTTAAAAAAAAAAAAAAAAGATTTAGCCCAGGCTAACTTAGCTCACTTTTATAATTGGTTACCTTAAAGTTTAGATTAAAACTTGACAGCGTACAGTTTCTATTGAAGCCTTGCAATACAATGTATGTTGCTTACCATTTATTTCAAATGAAGATGGCTATAACAATGTGGTGAAGAGAACAGACAAAAGTGGAGATACCCATCATCTAACTAGCTACCAGGCTACTGGATCACAAAGGAAGGAATGATGGACTCTGGAGAAGTATGGATATGAATAATGGCTGGTAAACAAAAGCACATTTCATAAAACATATATGTAAAAGGACAACGCTAACTGTATTCAAGAGTAGCAGCTGTGTACTACTTGTGTTCGTATGGTGGTATTAGTTTCTCTTCTTTGTGGATCACCACCTTATTGTGGTGGAGGGGTTTATTTGCCCTCATGAGCCCAAGAGCTATGTTGTTGGGGGCAACTTGCCCCTGGTGGTCCAGAAGATCCCCATAAAAAAGTTACAACATGGAACCAGTGTACTCAACAAGCCACATGGGTCAGACCTCCAGTGGGCTCACCACCTGCAGGAAAGATCACGGGGATCATGGCGCTATGTGAACTTGGCAGCAGTCTGTTTTCTCTGCCGACTGCTGCCAAATAAACTGCATTTGGGAACTGTTGTAAAAGGAATATTACACTCGAGGTTGCACGGTATCATGAATATACTGTAGCATCAGTGATGCCACCGGGCCTATGATCAAAACAATGTTGTGCTTTATTCACCCATACCTCAGATTGTTTCTAGAAACAGGATGGGCTGCTTTAATCCTTGGCTATCCTTCACTGATGCCTCACTCCCTCCCTTCTGTGGATCACCATCCTATTGTGGAGGGGTTTCCATGCCCAAATAATCCCAGGAGACATGTTGTCAGGGGCAATTTGCCAAGACAACTTCGTCCTGGTTGAAGGGCCAGACCAAAAGCAGTCCAGTGGATCCCTATGAAAAAAGTTACATCAAGGACCCAGTGTACCCAAAGGAGCGACATTGGTCTGCTGTACAGTGGGCTCACCACCTGCAGGATGGATCATGGTGCTATGTGAACCAGGCGGCAGTCTGGGCTACTTTGCTTGGACTGCTGCTCCCATGACCAGGACCCCATAAAAGCGGTAGAAGATGGATGGACCAACCTCACCCTTGCTTAATTCATCATTGTACTCCTATTGTCATGCCAACAGTCAGACGACTGCATCACATTTATATCCCACCAGTGGTGCAAGTGCTCACAGACAATATAATGTGCTCAGGGTGATAAATGCTTGTGTGGGGAGCTGAATGTTTAAAAGAGCATCAACTGAGGAAAACGGGTCTCACTGAGTATTACCTTTTCCGAAGCTAAAGTTTCACACAGCTGGATGGTCTCTGCAAACTGTCTTAACTGGAAAAGATTCAGATTAGTGTTGGAAAATGTTAACACTGATATCACATCTTACACTGTAAGAAGGCAGTAAAAAACAGAGCACACCTGTTTAGTGTCTGTCTCAGTCTGTCTCTGTTCTCCCAGCTGTTGTTCAAGATCTGCTGTTCTCAACTCAAACATCTCCACCTTCTCTACGGCCTCTATCTTGTGTTGAATTTCAAACTGCAGCTGCAGCTCCAGCTCCGCTACCCTCTCTTCGGTCTTCTGCATTTTCTCCAGTACTTCCTGTTTTTGTTGGACCTCAGTCTGAAGATCCATTTCCAGCTCTGACACTCTACTGCCTAAACTTTCTAGCTTTGTTGTAGCCTCTTCCTTCTGTTGAATCTCAATTTCCAACTGCAGTTGTAACTGGGACACTTCTGAACGCAGACTAAACTCACATGAAGATACAAAATCTCCGGGACTGCAAGAGGGGGCAAAGCAGACAAGTTAGTAATGCAGGAGCTGATTCAAACATTTTAAAATTCAGAGAATTTGTTTCATGTACAATATAAATGCACAATAATAACAATAATGATAACGCCACAAAAAAGAACAGAGTCACCTGTCTCAAAAGCTTTGAACTGTGACAGAGCTTTGATTCATGTCCATTTCATCTGATGGTTCTTGAGGAATGGTCCATTGAGAATCAAACTCCTTGTCATCTGATCAAATTATGCAAATATTCATTGAAGTATGTGCTACTGCTAAATGAAATACAGTCTATTTTTCTGAGGATAAGAAACATTTTGGGTATTTCCTGATACCTTCAGTCAGTTCCATCAAGCATTGCCCTTTCCTCTTCAGGGCGACAAGCTCTATACAGCTGAGGTCGGACAAACTATCACCACAGACAGAAGAACGGCCCATTTTTCCTCCCCACGTTACTCTGCGCTTAGGCATCTTAAGAGAGAAATACATGTTATATGGAAGAAACTGGAGAAAGTCGCACTGCTAGTGCAGCTTTAATTTCTGATGTTTTACTTTTTTGGCAGGAATCAGGTTTGAGCTGGTGACCAGCAACTTGGTGAGGTTTCTGATCCTGTCCTGCTGTTCCCTCTGGAGCTGATCCTTTTCTTGCAGCAGCTGGGAGAGGACCTCCTTCTCCGTCTCTGTGGTCTGTGTGACTGAAGAAACCTGCAGAAGACGGCACACAAATCAGTGTGTAAAGTGTTGCCAAGATCAAACTTACAGGCACCAAGCAACAATGTTTGAAGGCACAAAGTGCAACACTTGCCTCTTGAAGTCGTCGTTTGAGGGCCATGATTTCATTACGATATCGTTTTAGAAGAGCCCAATCGTCTAACACCTCTGTTACATGAGGGTCGTTTTTCATTTTCTTGGCTGTGCTGGCAAACTGGGAAAAAAAAAAAGGCTGATAAATATACAAAATGCATCTTAATATACTGAATATTACTCTGGGCAAATGTAGCTTACTTTAGGAATTAAATTCCATTTAAAAAAATAAAAGTTTTCATGATATCCTATTATTAGATGTACTTGTATCTGTAAATATGCAAATCAAGTTATTTTCCACCGGCATGACTTTTCTGTTTATCCCTGCAGTTTAATTTTTTTCCTTTTAAAATAACTGAAAATGCATTCAACTACAGAGGTATAAAGTTGATCAGCCACACTACAAAGATATGAAAAAGAGTTGTTCAACCCAGGTTAACAACATAAGCCACAATCAGTGAGCAGCAGTATGGTTCCATGCCAAAAAGACTACTGCAAATGCTTTACGAGTGTTTACGGAGACGTACAGAGAAGGTCAGAAGGAGTTGCAGTGTATCTTTGAGGATCTAGAGAAAGCATATCAGGGATGTGATTTGGGGTTGGGGAAATTATCTGAAAATTTAGCAGGGGGTCTGGGGGACACAGTCCCTCAGCGGGGTCCGGGGTAGAGCCCCGGTGGGGGTGCGAAGCCCCCCGAAGCTCCTGGGTTTTTATGATTTTTAAGTACCAGAACTGTGCTTAAACGACATAAAACAAACAGCTGAATGCCACTTATTACTGTATAATATTGACTTATGTTCCAAGAAGATAGCATTCCTAAAATATTCCAACAAGCATTATCCATCACATGCTTTAACACTTGATCAAATCAAAATCAGTTAATTTTATCTATTCCATAATAGAAATAAAATTCATTCATACCATTACTTTTTATAATTTCAGCATTCATTTCAGATCACCAGTTTCAATCTCCATTGAGTCTTGAGCAGTTCATTTTGCACAATCACTGATGTAGCCAAGTCTTAGAAATATTCAAAAGTTATGAGTCAATGTCCACTGTGCACTGTCAATTTCAAACTGTTTGGAATCATAAAAGTAATCTAACTAAATTGTTTTGCTATTTTTTTCTCCTCAACATCAATGTCAGGGCGCTGCAGGAGTTTTTGGGGACGGTTAACTTTTATAACCGTTTCCTCCCCCGCGCAGCCCAGCTCATACAGCCGTTGTACGCCGCACTCAAGAAACAGAAACCTGCGGACAGAGTCGATTGGACTCCTGAGCGGGAGCAGGTGTTCTCTGAGGTTAAAACAGCTCTGGCAAATGCTGCACTACTGGCGCACCCTGACCCGGTGGCTCGGATAGCGCTCACTACCGACGCCTCGGACATGGGCATAGCGGCTGTCGTGGAGCAATACGTTGCCGGTTCTTGGCAGCCGCTCACCTTTTTTAGCAGGTCTTTGCACGACAGTGAGCGTAAATACAGCGTGTTCGAAAGAGAGTTACTGGCTCTCCACCTGGCCATACGCCACTTCCAGTTCTGGCTGAAAGGGCGCACCTTCACTGCATTCGTGGACCACAAGCTGCTAACGTACTTAACGTACTTTATCTTCCTGGAAGATAAAAAAAAAAAAAAAGTGGAATTCTGCAAATTAGCGGAAAAATCACATCCCTGGCATATGATAGGGTGCCGAAAGAGGGTGTGGTACTGTATGAGAAAGTCAGGAGTGGCAGAGAAGCATGTGAGGGTGGTGCAGGACATGTATGAAGAGAGTGAGATGGTGGTGAGGTGTGGTGTGGTGCAGGAGTGACAGATGAGATTCAGGGTGGGGTGGGATTACAGCAGGGATCAGCTCTGAGCCCCTTCTTGTTTGCCATGGTGATGGACAGGCTGACAGATGAGGTCAGGCAGGAGTCTCCATGGACTGATGTTTGCGGACAATATTGTGATCTGTAGTGACAGTAGGGGCAGGTGGAAGAGAACCTGGAGAAGTGGAGGTATGTACTAGAGCAAAGAGAAATGAAAGTCAGTAGAAGCAAGACAGAATACATGTCTAATAAGAGGGAGGCAGGTGTAACACTGAAGATGCAAGGAGTAGAGATAATGAAGGTAGATGAATTTAAATACCTGGGGTCAATCATGCAATGACATGGAAAATGCATAAGAGATGAAGAGAGTTCAGGCAGAGTAGAGTGTGTGGGCACAAGTGTCAGGAGTGATTTGTAACCAAGGATAGCAGCTAGAGTGAGAAGGAAGATTTACAAAACTGTAGTGAGACCTGCTATGATGTGTGGTTTGGAGACGGTGGCACTGACGAACAGACAGGAGGCGGAGTTGGAGGTGGCAGAGCTGAAAATGCCAATATTCTCATTGGGAGTGATAGTCGTTCAGTTGAACGCGAGAAATATTCCCAGAAATAAATTCCCGTTCCAGTGAAATCGGTCTAAATGATCTTCACACAGTAATGTTGTAAAAAATATATTGAAGAACAATTCACATAGTTCAACTCGAAAAATATGCACAAAAACGAAATCTAACTCGAGAAAAAATTTAACATTTACAATTTTTTCAACGCGAAAATGATCGCCACGTGATCCGTCTGGACCAATCACTGATCAGCTTTCCTCTCCAAGCAACGAGTAAACATGGCGTCCCCTGCTGCGGAAACCAGCAAGGCAGATAGTGACGGGCAAATAAAATGCTTTTTCCACCTCGATTCCGCCCTCTTGGTGGCATTGATGCGCATTGGGTCGGTCTGCCGCATACGAATCGCCGCCCCGAGTCAACTCTGTGTGTGGCATTAGCATAGATAGACTGGCTCCGTGTCCTAAGGACTCAACATAGACTGGTTGCTGCTCCCTAAAGGAATATAGGGACCGGTAGCTATCGCTGAATTCGTGCTTTCCAGTTGACTTGGTTTATGAAAACATTCCTTTCCCCTTCAATATCAACATGTTACATGTAATGGCATTAAAATTTCTTGATTTTTATTTTTTACCCAGACACCAAAGCAACTGAATAAATAATATGAATGTTCATTTTTAAATATTTCCTCACTGTTTATCTTCATCATCACCATCGAGCTTTCCATGCTTTTTGTATTTAAGGGGCAGACACTATTAAATCAATAACTGTCTCCATGTTGTCTCCCTACAGCAAAGTGATCTCCCAAAATGATTTCAAATTACATGTACATGTGCTTGCAATGATTCATGTAGTTCATTAGAGATCAACTAAAAACAAACTACCTCCATTGAACAATTCATGATAAGCTAGTTGAAAAAAAAAATTCTAGCCATGTCATTTTGGCCCGTGGAATAAAAATGCAAATGTATGTACATGTACAAGGAAAATACACAATATGTAAAATATAATTTGGTCCAAATTTAGGACCTTCCAGGCACTACAATTACAGTTGCAAACTGAAAAGGAGAGATTGAAGTGTCAGACAATGCAGCCCTTAAAACTAAGAAAGATGTCATGAAGACAAAAACTAGTGCCCACTGTTTTGTTCAGGTTGAAACTTTTTCCAGGTGTATCTTGCAGAAACCTATAAAAATAGAAACTGGTTGATTTTCATTAAATAAATCAAGCATTATAACAAAATTAGTATCGTAATAGTGCACACATACATGTGGCTGGGAAATTTGTGGAAATGAACACATTAAATACAAGACTGTTGCGCTGAAACAGGCACATTTAATCCTGCAGTTTGGTTGTTTGTTATTTACTGTAAGCCATTTAAAAAAAAAAAGAACCTGTACATGTTCATATCATCTGCACACATTAAATGAATCAAGGATTTTTGGTTGGGAAGATGGTGGGCAAATTATGCAGGTAAATCTGTATCCAAATCAAACCCTATGTCAATATCATCACTACTATTGTCATCATTGTCGTCGTCATCATCTTTGTTGGTACAGTTTGTGCACTTGCATAAGTCTGTACAGTTCAGGTTATTTCTTTTGCAAACGCATCTTCCTTGAGCACAGCTGCTCGTCTTGCAGCCACAGGCAACCACCTCCATCAAGCTTTTGGGGGCTGGGGGCTGCGTCATCCACTTCACTGTGATGTTACCCTCTTGAACTGTCCACCCATGATCATGAGGTGATGGCGGTTCAGTGATGGCTACAGTAGCTCTTCTACCAATAGCTGCTTGGCACAACGTCTAATGTGCTGGATGTACCTGGCTTCATTGACATCTTTACATTTATGCCCGTACAAGTTGCAGACAAATTCCGTAAGGATGGAGATCAGTTCTGAATTTGGAATATAGTCAGCTCCAAGTTCCTCAAATGCTTTCAAGTAGTGAATATTCTGAAGTGCAATGTCAAGTGGCTTCTTTTTCCCCTTCCCATAAAATGCACTGGTGCTGTCACAACCGGAGAACACATGCAGTCCAATAAGAGCCCTGCAGACATTCACAGTTACAACATTCAACAGCCTTAATCCACCTCACTGCTGTCATGGGAGCAGCTTTCTCATTTTTCACGGAATCGAGGTGGAAAAAGCATTTTATTTGCCCGTCACTATCTGCCTTGCTGGTTTCCGCAGCAGGGGACGCCATGTTTACTCGTTGCTTGGAGAGGAAAGCTGATCAGTGATTGGTCCAGACGGATCACGTGGCGATCATCTTCGCGTTGAAAAAATTGTAAATGTTAAATTTTTTCTCGAGTTAGATTTCGTTTTTGTGCGTATTTTTCGAGTTGAACTATGTGAATTGTTCTTCAATATATTTTTTACAACATTACTGTGTGAAGATCATTTAGACCGGTTTTACTGGAACGGAACTGAAAGATAGATTTTTCATCCGAGTGACTATGACTAGGAGGGATAGGATTAGCAATGAGCATATCAGAGAGACAGCGCAGGTTGAGTGATTTGGAGACAAAAGCCACTTTTGCACTAGTACCTACTCAGCTTGACTTGCGCTGACATGGTTTACGTTGTTTTCCCAATACAACCGAGTACCACCTCAAGGTGGGTGGGTTCATTACAGGAAGGTGGCCCGTTATCCAGTTATGTTGTTGACATGCTGACGTTTTACTGTCAGAAGCAAATACTTATTACAGCAATCACAAAACCCAAGCAAAGCATGGAGTTACTCCCCATCTTCCCCATGAGTAGCCATCAGCTCGGAGACCTCCTGGTAAACTTTTTTATTTTGGGTTGCGCCGACGACGGGGCTGAAAAGCTCATAGGCTGAAAAGTTCATAGTGGTCAGATTTGACCAAATGTAGTTTATTTTTCAAGTGCAGGGATCCAAGTGCTGCAACACCAATGGAAGAAGTGTGTAGACCAAAGGAAAGACTGTTGAAAAATAACCATAGTTGGTCAAATTTGACCACTATGAATTTTTCAGCCCCGTCGCCAGCGGAGCAACCCAAAATGAAAGTATACCAGGAGGTCTCCGAGCTGATGGCTGCTCATGGGGAAGATGGTGAGTGTTTTGTGATTGTGATCATTGATTATCACAGAAATTAAAAAAAACTCACGGCCGAATTGTCAAATGGTGGTTTTGAATCTTGTGAAGACATCGCTCTGATCCACTGACGTTACCCCCTGGCCAATCAGTGGCCTGCAATCTGTTGACGTCACATTTTCAGCTCAACTCAGCACGGTTGGAACCTCACTCGAGTAGGTAACCAAAATAGTACCTAATACCAGGTAATAATGGAAAACCCTACAAACCGAGTAGAGTCAAAGCAAGTCGAGCTGAGTAGGTGCTAGTGGAAAAGGGCCAAAAGTAAGAGAGGCGAGGCTAAGATGGTTTGTACATGTACAGAGGAGGGATAGTGGTTATACTGGACAAAGGATGTTGAAGATGGAGCTGCCAGGCAGGAGGAAAACCACAGAAGATTCATGGCTGTAGTGAAGGAGGAGATGGAGAAGGTTGGTGTTACAGAGGATGATGCAAGGGATAGGGAGGGATGGAGACAGATGATCCGCTCTGATGACCCCAAAAGGGAGCATCTGAAAGAAGAAGATTCACTCCCTTTTTATATCAATCTGCTAATTTTTGTTTCTTGTAAATTTGTGATTTTTTCCTCTGTTCATTAATTTATCTTTAGTGAAAGTGGACATGGACAGTAATGGGAAAAAAGCTGAATCTCAGAATATAAAAATTGAAGTTAAAAACAATGTATGAAAATAATATATAGATAATGGAATATCTGTGTGCAGCCCTACTCTTTACTGGTAGTATTCAATATTGTAACGTCGGGGCCATTTTAAGGGGGCCAGTGATTTCCCAGCATGCTTTGCCAGTTTGAAACGTTACTGTGTGTGTTAAATGTGTTATTTCTGAGTTATACTGCTGTGTCATTATAACTGCATTATAATGACCCAGCAGTGTTTAGCAGGATTAGGGCAAGATGTATCATGTGTGTGTAACCATGATTCAAACAGGGGTCTGGGGGAATGACCCCCGCTTCCGTCTGTGCTGAGAAGCAAGTTGGGGTCGGGGGTGTGTAAATAAAGCCTATTCATCACAACCATCTTGCTCCATTGTCTTTGTGTGAACCCTTGCAAACGTCACACTGGTGTCAGGAGTGGGTATGGAGCGAGATGCGAATCCAGGCGGACGTCATGCGGCCGGAGCGGTTCATCGCTCGGCTGGGGACGGAGCGTAGAGCTGAAGCGCCGGCCCCCGGAGAGATTCGCCGCGAGGGACGGAGCAGCGGACCCCACGGGCCGAGGAGAGCAAACCAGCCCCGTTTCCCGCCCTTTTCAGGGCAGGAGGGGCTGGCGATTCCAGGGCGATCAGGAGCGGTGATCGACCGGCACGTGACCGTCCCATTCATCCGGCAGCGGGCCAAGATTCCCTGCTACAACGGCGAGAACCTGTTTGATGACCACCTGTCCCAGGTCGAGCTGGCCGCCGCGCTGAAAGCGAGTGGGAGGAGGAGCCACGGCAGCGCGTGCATGAGGGAGACTACAGGGGCAGAAGCAGAGCGGGTGGAGCCGCTGATGAATCACAGCATTGAAGCGTCAACGCCGAGACCAAGAACCTTCCAGGCCACGGCTGACAGCAAGGGGGAGGAGGAGGAGTTACCGCAGACCACGGCGGCGTGTCCACGGAGGAGACGGCCGCGGCGCGAGGAAGGGTACATGGCATGGTACCGCCCCGCACACAGCGCACGACAAACTGGCCCCTCGCCGACGCTAAATTAGAGCGAGGTGGCATGGACGGGGAAAAAGCCGCCTCCTGCAGATGCTTCCCCCGGCAGATGAGGTCAGAGTCGCAGGAGCGACGCAGCGGAGCGAACAGGACGAAGATGCGGCCACTTTCCAGGCGCGGCAAAGGCTGGACGCATGGATGCGGGCCAGCGGCCGCCTGGGAGAACTGGCAGCGGTGGGAGTCGGCCGGAGCGGGCCTGGGACTCCCGCTGCCAGGGAAGGGACTGTGTGTGGTCCTACAGAGGCTGTCAGATGTGTCCATCCGCCCGCTGATGGCCAAACCGGGACCCTACCCCAACCAGATTCTCCGACCGAGACTCAAATGGCCCGTGCATGCCGCTTTGGCACCGGGCTGACTCGCATTGGATTTCTGAAAGTGGACTTTGAATTTTCTGGGGACAGAAAACAGTCCAGGGGGGGGCAGTGTAACGTCGGGGCCATTTTAAGGGGGCCAGTGATTTCCCAGCATGCTTTGCCAGTTTGAAACGTTACTGTGTGTGTTAAATGTGTTATTTCTGAGTTATACTGCTGTGTCATTATAACTGCATTATAATGACCCAGCAGTGTTTAGCAGGATTAGGGCAAGATGTATCATGTGTGTGTAACCATGATTCAAACAGGGGTCTGGGGGAATGACCCCCGCTTCCGTCTGTGCTGAGAAGCAAGTTGGGGTCGGGGGTGTGTAAATAAAGCCTATTCATCACAACCATCTTGCTCCATTGTCTTTGTGTGAACCCTTGCAAACGTCACAATATGCTACAGCTGCAAGAAGGCAGTTGAGGAAAATTTCAAGGTACAGGTCTATAGAAGAGTTTTTATACACCACCTGTGATCACAGAATCATATCTGATTGAAATTCTCATCCCTACAGTATAGATTTAAAAAAAACCCCAACACATTAAAGTACGGTGAGAGCTCTTCATGTTCCCCTGACCTGTAGAGTGCTTAGCGTCTCATCGATAGTAGCCAGCATGATGGTGCAGATGATGACAGTTTTGGCATTCCCACCCAGTGAGTTCTGCAGGATTCGGGTTAGCTTGCTGTCTCTGTAATTGGTGAAACCTCTGCAGAGAAAGAATCTAATTAAGCCAACAGAGCTTAAAAAAAAAGCTGTCAAAAAACCCAGAAAAAAAATTAATAACCTTTAAACTGCAAACCCCCCTTTTTCCTCACAGCTTTTGAGAAAAAAAAAAAAGAAAAAAAAATGCCACCTAGATTCTCCAAACCTAATAAAGAGCCTTTCACTGGATAATAACTGCAGTAATTATTAATATGCTTCAGCTTCATCAACTAATACAGAGTAGCTTCTCATTCCTTAAAAGGGCTCATTTATTTATTTAGCGAATGCAAAGTCCTTAAGCCAAGCAGTTGCCTCCTGGTTTGCTGTATGGAGGGTGTGTAATCCTCCTTCCAGTCTTTGGAGCGGGCAAACCTCTATGATGTGTTCCATAGTTTGCTCCTCTCCACATGCGCACAGTGGGCTAGGGCTACTGCCCCATCTGTGAAGGCTGGCCAAGCAGGGGCCATGTCCAGTCCTGAAGCGATTGAGTGTACACCACTGTCTCCTTGGGAGGTTGGTACCCGGGACCTGTTGGTTGGGGTTTATCACCAGCTGTTTGTTTGGGACCTCCTTGGTCTCCCATTCCTCTTGCCAAGCTGTCTGGATGGTAAAGTCAGCTGGGGGAGGGTTTTTCCAAATCGGCCGTCTGGATGAAAGTCGAGCAGTGGGTGGGGTGTAGATATCTGCATGGATTGGTAAGTGAGGAAAATCTTTAACTTTTTGGAGCATCCTTTGAGTTAATGCTGCTCGCCGGATGTGTGGAGGGGCTATGTTTGACAGTACAGAGAGCCAGGGGAGTGGTGTTGAGCGGATTGTTCCAGTTATAGTTCTCATGGTTGAGTTGAGCTGGGTGTCTACATGGTGTGTGTAAGATGACCTGGACCAGACAGGGGCACAATATTCTGCTACAGAGTATGAAAGGGCCAGTGCTGAGGTGCGCAGGGTGGAGACTGCCGCCCCCCATTTTGCACCAGCGAGCTTGCAGAGCAGGTTGTTTCGTACTTTCACCTTAGCAGCCGTCCCCTTTAGATGTTCCTTGAAGGATAAGGTCCTATCAAGGGTCACTCCAAGATAAGTTGGATCAATGGATCAGTGTTCTCGTCGCGCCCTCCGCCAGTACCCGGGCTCGCCTGGGGAAGCTAATGATCCTACCAGCAGACTAAATTCGAAGAGACGACGCCTCTGTGCCAAGTCAAAGAAGAATCCTAGTCACAGTCCTAAAGCCGAAAGGGCTCTTTTTTTTTTTTGTTGTTTTTTTTTTTTTGTTACTTATTTGTACCCGTAGGTAGACTTGGTTTGCAGTCTGGTGACAAGCCACCGGCTGCTGGTCGCTGCGTGCGCAAGCGCCCTAAACCTACATGTTTTTTTTTTTTGGTGTGCGGGAGGAAACCGGAGAAATCCCGGAGTAAACCCGCGCAACACGGGGAGAACATGCAAACTCCACACAGCTCACTGTTGGTCAGGGGCTGGGATCGAACCCACGATCTCATGATCCCCGCGGTCCCCCGGCTGAGGGTAAAACTGTGCTGCCGCAGTGCTAAACCACTGCGCCACCGTGCAGCCCATTGACTGTACTTTACATTTTTACATATTTCAACAGCTCACTCATGTCTTAATGAAGTGCTTGTGACATTCATATTTTCTTTAATTTCTTTAATTATTGAAGCAATTTTTTTTTTCTTGGCTTTCTTCAAACGCTCTGATTTATACCCTGCCACTTTAAGAAACAGCCTTCAGCTGTTCAACTCCGCCCTCCCTCTTACATCAGTTAGCATCAGCCGAGTAGCTTCTAGCCGGTGTTCTGCCACCAGCTCCTTACAGCTTGGATGAGCAGTGCTTGTTCACCGATCCGCAGTAGATCGTGCATCTTGGGCCATCCCGACCCACACAACAACCCCGTCGATACGGCACATTAAATCGCCAGCACTGTGTGCTCCACCGATCGCTGCAAAACGAGGCTGGTGGCCGAGCCAGGGGATCTCAAAGGGCAATGTCTCGCTCCCCGGTACTCCGGTCCTCTCCCGGGGGGAGGGGGTGCTGGCTCTCAGCTCCCCATGACTGGCATACCAGCAACCCACCACAAAACCGCTGGAAGACAGGCTGGAGCGATGCGAGCCACATTGTTGACCGCAGACCGGTGAACCGGTTGGTAACAAGGATGGTTAATAGAGTGACTAAGATCTGAAGAAAAAAAACAATATAAGCCATGCTCAGTTCGAGATTCCTATTACCAGTGTTAGCTTGGGGGCTAACAGCTCAGGGGCTATCTTTAGCACCACTTCCATATACATGACAGCTTGGTGGGCCAATAATAGAGCAGTGGGCTCATTTCAAGGATGGCGGAGGGTTGACTTTTTCAAAACGTGACGTGTACTATTTCCACAAAAAAATCAAACGTTTCTGGGAGAGGAAAACAAGATATAGGCTGCGCATTTCTTTAAGAGAATTGACTGATTTGGATAATTAGGTGACCAGTAGACTCAGACAGTTAAAACCTACAAACACCATTTTTCAGGCAACGACCATTTTAAACAGCTATGACTGAAGACATATTCAGTGGTCACTGGAAAGAAGCGAGGGTACTGTGTTTCAGAAGAGAAAGTACTGGCCTATATCAAGCAAAGAAAAAAAAAAAAGGTTGTCAAAGCTATTAAACATGGTTTAATGTAATGAATTTATTTATATAGCTCTTTAAAACAACCCGTAGTTGACCAAAGTGCTTTACAGAAAACTGAACAGCACTAGAAACAATACATAAAAAAGTTACATAAACAAAAAGATAAGCATAAATATGTAAAAATAAATGTTTAAGAACCGTCCATTACAGTATTTAAAGACACACTCCAGCGGCTCTAAAACCACCTCAAAAACAAATGTGTATTACTCAAAATACTATATTGTGGCTTTTTATACACCAAAAAAAACTTCCATTGCCTTAGAATTGCTTGGAAAGAGCTTTTACAACTTCCACCTACTTAAGTATGCACAGATCTATGAATATTCTAATTAGCTCCACCCATACTCCCACCCAACAGTAGCTGGAAGAAGAGGACATTGGGCCAGGTCTCCGAGAAGGTGATCCAACTTAAGGAAGGATCATTCTCGGTGGAGTGTAAAGTTGCTGCCCGGCCCTGTGTGGAGGCTGGAGGGCTACCCCTCAGTCTCTGGCTGCCCACTCGCCTAGGCTTTCCCGGCGAGTGTCTTGTCCGCCAGCGAAGTGAGCCGAGAGCAGCTCGATGGGGGCCGGCGGTCTAGTGCGCCCGCCCGCAGCCATGGAAAAATGACCACGGCCTTGCCGGCTTACCCCAGCCGTTGCACAAACAGGTGGCGGTCTTGGCGCCTTCATCCCATTAAGAGCAGACATGTCTCTCTGGTTCAACCTTCCGACCATGTGCCTCCCATTCCTCCATCTGCCCGGCATGCAGGGTGAAATGCAGGCTGCAAACCCATGTTCTCTTTGGTATTTTAGCAGGGACATTGAGATTTTTCCAAATAAAATTAATCATTGCCGTTGTATTTTCATGTCTGTGGGTAAGACGTAATTTAAAAGAAGAGGATTTCTTGCTCGTACAGCCAAAAACTCAACAGGCATAATCTGCCATCTTTTCAACTAGGAAAACACACACACACAAAAAAAATAAATAAAAATCATTGCTCCTCCTGCTTGCTGCTCGGCTCCCCCCTCTTCCCCCAAGGGAATGAACTCAGGTCTGTAGTCATGTCCAGTGCTTAGCCTGACTGGTTATAACATTAACTAATCAGGCTTAGCAGGATTGCTTATGTAGCTAGAAACGCTCTGTCCAAACTCGTCTTTTTTGGAGGGGGGGCGGGGTGCCTAACAGGAAATTCACAGGAGAAAAACACAGACTTGAGAGTTGAGACTGAATTTGCTCTGGAGATATCTTGTAAGTCACAAAAAACAGGTTACAGACATGTTAACAACAGGAAAAAAAAACTTGGATTTTTGGCAGACTGTCACTTTAAACCAGGAAAGATAAATAGCATCAGCCAATTGTGATGCAAGTAACTAGACTGAGCATCAAGGCTTCTTTTAAAGAGAATGCAGCTGTAGCGGTTTGAATTCAACCCCCACAACACAGAGACAGTCAGCATGCAGCGGAAAAAACCCAGGAGTGCGAGCTGACTGTCTCTGTGTTGTGGGGGTTGAATTCAAACCGCTACACTGCTCCCCCCAGAGGGCACGGTAGGGGACCGTGACCTCGGTGTTGCAGTTTGGGCAGCGAGCAGGGAAAAGCTCTGTGCAGGAGGAGGGGGGAGGGGGGTAGCAAATGCTGACCGGGCGCGGGAAAATCGTTCGAGTCGCGCCAAAAGTGTTTGCTGCTCCGCGATGTCCCGTCTGAACATGCGGAGATAAGAAGAAGAAAAAAAATTAGTCTCTGACTCCTCTCGTGGCCATGAAAAAACCCAGGAGTGCGAGCTGACTGTCTCTGTGTTGTGGGGGTTGAATTCAAACCGCTACAGCAGCCTTTTTTTCCCCATGAGAACAGCCTTGGAACTTTTTGATCACCACTTTGTACACTTCTGAGTCCCATCTGTAAGTCCTATGAACATAAACACAACAATATTGTAATATAATATTTGCTACCATTATTTACTTACTTTTGGTTTTCATCAGTCAATTTCTTTATCACTTGGCCAAGAGTAAAGAGACTGCGGTTAATGTTACAACCTTCCTTTAAACGAGCACCTAGGATTTCAGAAGGGAGAAACAAGTGTACATTTAAACAGAGCGATGCACAGTCTGAACTGTAACAATGTAATAGAGCCTACTATGCATCTCATATGGTTAATTTTTTAAAATACAAGGTTGTTTTGGGGGGCTTCAACTTCATCTTACCTTCAGCTCCTGTTTGACTAGCTCTCTCGGATCCAGCCAGATCAACCAAGTTCTAAAAAACAAAGTACCCAGTATTAAACTGAAAATCAGACTGGTGGATAATAAAGCGAGGAGAAAAAATAAGCCACTTGCCAGGTGAGACACAATAATGCCACCATCAGCACTTTCTCCTGACAGTGGGTCACTTCTTTCTCGGCTTTCCAGGCTCTTAGAAAAAGCGCATCATAAATATTTCACATTTTCACAGAAATCTACATGCTAGTGTTCATCTTGTTGCATACCATACGGAAAATTGTGTGAGAGCGGCTGCTCCGCTGGTTCATTTTAGTCTTTCCATAATGTCGGTTCTCTGGAAAATCAGACTCCTTGTTATACACTGTCTGCAGTGCAAATGGCCAGAATCATTGTGAGTTACCCATCTTACCTTCTCCTTTACGAATCCAGGCCATGACTTGTGTGGGAGATGTAACCAGCTCCTCAATCAGATCAGCCACATAGATGTTTTTCTGGAATTGTGAAAGGACACATATACAAAATTCACCTTTTGATGGTTTTCTAACAATAATGTGTGTCCCTAGCCTGACTACAAACATGCCAGGAGGGAGAAAGGTTTATTCTGAAAAGTTCATCAACAGTCAAATCAGAAATTCTCCCTTCTTGACATTCCATGCGGAGCTTAATTTATCAGCGGAATCTCTCAAATTTCAGCATGGACTTTGAAATATTTTAAGCTTCATTTCTAAATTAATGCACACATTTTGGAGAATTAAAGCTGGAAACATCTCACAAGATAAGACTCAAATTTGAGAAAATGCCCCAGAAGCCCAAATTTTGAAAGATGTGACTCACATTGATTTGCTCTCTGATTTCCAAGGGTTTCCTCTTCCACTTGTCCACCAGCAGGTCTGTCACAGTCTCATTATAGATCTCCATATAAGACACTCTGAGGAGGAACTCCTTCTTTGGAAACTTGGGCCAAATAACAGTGAGTGAGGACCGGTGAGAACAGGACAAGCTGCAGCATGTTTAAAGTGCCATAGTTCTTACCGTTGTTATGGTATGAAACACATCTTCTACTGCCAAAGGTATAACTCCAGGGGCATGTTCACTCCCCATCATGGTGAAAGTTTTACCAGATGATGTCTGCCCATAAGCAAATATCGTTCCTGTAAAAATAAATAATTTAAATAACAGAAAAAAGCAAAGTGCAGAGTTTCTGTGGCTACAAGACTGTTGAATTAAAGACTATTTAAGGCCACTGGATCACGTTTAAGATATGACAATAAAATGCCCAAACCTGCATGACTACATAACAGTTATCCTTGTCTAATTATTTACTGAAACTGAAATTACTAGATTGATCATCAGTCCAGCTCACACTAAATTTGAACTTCCCGCAGGATTAATGATCTCACTAGATAATTAGGTTATTCAAGTAACATATTTGAAAGTAGCCCCTACCCCACAATCAAAGCTAGATGGTTTACAAGAAAAAGACACAAATTAAGAGGAAAAAAGAAGCAAATAAGTCAGATTTTTTTTTTTTTTTAAAGTTGGAGTTTTATGGCAAATGAGCTGTCTTTCTCCACTCATTTTACTTTGCTGTGGTAGAATGGGGAAAAAAAACAACAACTTAAAAACAAGCAAAATTTATGAGGATTTCACACAATAAACATAAGAAAACATAACTCATGTTAATATTGGCAGCATTTTTAACATGCGGCCTGTGAAAGGAAGATTTTATGCTTAGCTGCATTTTTTTAAGCATAAATAAGACCTTAATTTTGGATTAAAGGTCCCATTCAATGAAAAACTGTATTTTTGTAGGTTTTAACCTCCTGAAATATGTCTATTGGTCACGTGATTATCCAGAATAATCCCCCCACCCCAGTCTTTATATCGATTATGTCTGAAGAAGCTGGAGCAACTCTTCAAGGTTTATTCCAGAACGTCATGAAAA
Organism: Pholidichthys leucotaenia; assembly: GCA_020510985.1. Taxonomy (NCBI): domain Eukaryota; kingdom Metazoa; phylum Chordata; class Actinopteri; order Cichliformes; family Pholidichthyidae; genus Pholidichthys; species Pholidichthys leucotaenia. Next base: position 196,157,034 of record CM035844.1, on the reverse strand, counting down.
GGAAAACCCAGCCATGACACAAACTCGCTGCTGTAATACTGGCCAGCCTCACTGATCCAATCCAGCCCCGTTTCCTGCCTTCATGTTCTATTGCTTACAACACAATTCAGTAACAAGGAGCCGTCTATGTACATGTTGAGGAGATCCTGCACACTTGAGCGATCTAAAGCAACAACACAATCCTTCCACACACTCCCAAAGGATGCATCTCTAAGAGAAAAATGGCAAAAAAAAATAATAATTTATGGATGTTCTGGAGGATTTTAGCCCAAACTATAACGTTTTAGCTCAAAGTAAAACTTGGGTTTCATCAGAAAGCTCATTCTTAAGGATACCACTGTGGGAGTAGGACCTGTCGGACACTCCGGATTAAAAAAAAACAAACGTGGGGCACCATTCCTGTGCCTTGCCCATTTCTCTGCGATCATGCTCCCCTGATGCACGCACTGTGTAGCCACAAATGATACACAACACAGGGTTACAAAAATAACTTTTTTGTAAGTTGTCTGTGTTTTTTCAACTGATTTAACACAATTTTGCACCGCTGAATCCGAAAATGACATCCCTTTCTCTCAATCAGGTCAAAAAAAACCTGATCTTCTGACTAAATCGATAACATTTTTGTGACATTATCGGATGATTTTTGTTAACATTTCTCATCCGAAATAGATTTTTAAGAGAAAAAAATCATTTTCTAACACAATTTATTAATTAAATGTTACAAACTTCGATTACTGTAAATTGAATAGTAGACACTGATAAAGGTAAATACATGTAAATTGAATGTTACGTCATCATTGTTCAAAAGTCAGAGTTTCAACTTCTGTTTATTCAAACCTCTAGAATGCTCAGCGGCAGGGATGTCTCTCTTCAGAGTCCAACAGTAATCAGCCATCATGACAATGTCATAAATTGTCATGACATGATGTCATGACAATTTACGACATCATGTCAAAAATTGGCACATGCAAACTCTTCAGAGTTCGAGAAATTTCAAGAAATAAAAAAGAATTTTGCATCATATGAAGCAAAAATACCCGTACATGTAAACAAAAATGTAAAAAACAACATGTGGCCATACTTCAAAAAAGTTGACCTGATTGAGCAAAACCTATGTGATTTTTGGATTCAGCACATCAAAATTGTCCTAAATCAGGTAAAAAAAAACTTAGACAATAAATTTGGTGTTGACCAGTGTAATCGATCTGGCCATTTCTCTCCACAATCATGGTGGCATTAGATTTTTAATTCTTTGGGCATTTTGCAGCATTGCTGTGCGAGTACAGCGGGAGCAGGACCAGTTTCACACAGCCGACACAGGCTCCTTGCCACTCCGCTGTTCTTGTGCGTCGTCCCAAGGCTTGTGCTACACGTGCTGAATAATTGTTCAGACTTTCCACAATCACAGTAGCATTAGATTTGAATTTTATATAATTAGATCATTATGCTCTTTATCTGGTCAAATTTGACACTTCTCATTTCCTTGTTTTGTTTTCGTAGTGCTCCATGAAGTCAAACTTGGGCCCTGGTGCAGGTTAGGCCTTCACACTTGTGAATGGTGTCACCATGGGTTGAGATGCCGTCTCAGCGCTCAGCCCATGTTTTCCTTCATCCCTGCTTCTCATTGAGCAGCGTCTCAGCAGGCTCCCAGCTGGCAGCATTACGGACGGCTGGGGCCAATTAGTCCTCTTCAGCTGGGGCGCTGCCAATGAGAATAAATAGGAGCAGCCTCGATGACTCGGGGCTGCGACATAAGCACTGCTAGGTTGAAGCCCCTTCGTCTGGTGTCAGCCTCTACTCCCCTTACAGCATTCCTGTGGTTGTAACCCGCTGTGAGTATGTACGCCTTGTTACCCCTATGTCCGGTACGAGCTCCCTGCTCCTGCGCTGTGCAACCTGTGAGTGTACTTCTGTATGAGTATCTGTGCTCTCCTCATCCCTCATCCCTCACCTTTAATAAAACATCACGACTCACTGGCTCGCCCTTGGCTCTTATTGCGTGGCTCCCTAGAGCCGTGCGTGACAATATGTCGCAGCCCGACGAGTTACCGGCGGCCGTGAGTCGCTGTGGAATTGTACCTTTCTGTCCGGGTGTCAGCGCTGCTAGCATGCCGTTTCCCAGGAGTCACTCCCGGCGCCAGGGCGACGAGCTGAGGTCCATCTCGGGGGCTGTCGACGGGACGCTCTTCACCCTGTACGACGCCTCCAACGCGAGACGCTGGCATCCAGGCCGTGCTGAGGAACTCCTGGACTGTTACCCTCTTTCTGTGTTCCATCTCGAGGACAGTGCCAGGATAGACGCCACAGGTACACAGCGAGAGAAGCTCCGCAGGTTGGATGGAAATCCCGGCAGGAAGCCGAAGTGGATGACGTTGCCCCCCGCTTCGGGATCCCGTTCCTGCTGCCATTCCAGTCCGGGAGTTCGCGCCAACCAGAGGGCTTCCCCCGACCTGCGCCACGTCACTCGGGATTCCCTTCAAGGAGCCGCAGCTGACAGCAGTTACGTCTGGGGCCGAGTGGCTGTCGCGAGCTCCACTGTGTGTCCTGTCACCATCTTCAGGCATGTGGCAGCGGCAGTGGGATTGGTGGAAAGGTCTCCAGGGCTACGAAGCTTTCCCCTGCTCGACGCCTTCCTCGCCTCGATCTCCGATCAGGAGTGGCGATTCCTGGGTTCCCCCCTCGCTTCGTCCCCTGGGAATAGCCGTCATCACATCGCCGAGTCACCTCTGCACGAACCTCGTCTGGATCCAGTTCTGGGCTGCTGCCAGGACCGTTCCCCCCACGCAGCTGTCACCTCCTCGTCTCGTCAGTGTGGAGATTTCACAGCCTCGTTCCCTGAGCCTCGTTCCCCCGCTGTCATTCCTGGACATTTGGGCTGGCTCGCCCCGGCTGTTTCCCCCTCCTCCTCGACGCGCTTCCTGACTGCTGTGTGTGCCTGGAATTCCGGCCTGGTGAGCTCTCTGCTGGAGACAACGCGAGCGATCCTCAGACGATTTCCCGGGGGGTCCTCCGTTATCGCCGGGCGGGGAGAGGAAGAAGCAGTATCCACCACAGCAGGCGATATTCAACCTCCAGGAGGCAGGCAAGTCATTGTTTTTTCACATCTGCTTAATGATTTGCTCTGTCACATTCCTGGAGGAGGAGTTCAGGGTTCGCAGCTCCCTGCACTCCCCCCACCTGCTGTAACCTGTGTTCCTAATCCCGCATCCTCTGTGTCTCTCTCCGCCGAGCGATCCCCGGCTCCGGGTCAACGTGGTGGGATAAGGAGAGGGCCTGTGGTTCCGCAGCTACGTTGCGGACGGAGGAGGGGGACTGACTGCTGCGTGGAGTCTACGCCGACGACTAAGCGTCCCCGGGTCTCCACGGAGGAGCGGTTCGGTCCAGCCGGACAAGATTCTTCTGGCTTCACGCCAAGTGGGTCGTCGGTGGGGTTACCGGAGCTGGAGGAACCTCAAGCTGCGCTGTCCATCGTGCTGGCTGCGGGGCCCGATGCGGCTGGATGGGAGCCTGACAACGACCTCCTGACGACGGATCCTGGATCTTCGCAGTCCTGGACGGCGTCAGAACCCGAGATCAGGCGAGTGCTCTCCTTTCTTTTCTCCCTTTATATCTTTGAGCACTTTAGCCTGTCTCTAGGGGAGACGAGCCGGGTGCAGCCGCCCGCTGCGTCTGAGCTCGTCTCGCCGGGTTCTGGCGCTGCCGGTGATCCTGATCCCGGTTCTGTTTTTTCTTCTGAGCCTTCTTCCAGGGTCACCGGCGAGGAGTTGCTGTTCCTCGTGGTGCTGGAGGGTCCAGGTTCAATGGTGGAGGTCGGTTCTGGTGCGGTGTCCAGCGTGGGCTCACCCGAGACCCAATCGGGGTCCAACGTGGGTGCTGCTCCAGCGGCGTCCAACGTGGGTTCGCCCGAGACCCAATCGGGGTCCGACGTGGGTGCTGCCCCAGCGGTGTCCGACGTGGGTTCGCCTAAGGCCCAATCGTGGTCCGACATGGGTGCTGCCCCAGTGTTGTCCAGGTCCGGTGAGGAGGTGGTCGCTTCCCTGCGGCCTGACGCTCGTCGCCCTCGTCATCGGCTCTCCCCTGAGCCTCTTCCACCGGGACCCGCTTTGACCCTTCGTCCGTCTCAACGGTCCTGGTGGTTGAGTGGTGCGGGTCGACGACCCGACCCGCAAGACTTTCGGTTCGGTGATCTGGGTCCCCCCGATGATCTGTGTTTGCCTCTGGGTGGCCTGGTTCGGCTGCCGGTGGACTGGGTTCCTGGGATCTGGGTCCGGAGTTTGCCGTCCGAACATTTCCCTTTCCCCGGTTCGCCAACTGGACAATGGGCGGGGAGACCTCCGGAGCCACCTCGGCCATTTTGGACTCTGCCTGCCATATTCCTCGGGTGTCGCTTTTCTTTTATCATTATTAAGGTCACTCGGGTGTAATATTTTGTCCTGTTGGTGGATATATATTCATAGTGCTGTGTGTTTTCCATTTCCCGTACTCAGCATTTTCCTTTTTGTGCCTTGTTTTTAGCCTTGTCCTTGCATTATAGAGTTATGAGTTTTGTTTCTTATCAATCCATACTCTGCAATTGTCCGTTTGTCCCAGTCACTTTCGCTCCTTTAGGTGACTGTGTGTATTTATATATTCGTAGTGCTGTGGGTTTTCCTTTGCCCGTACTCAGCATTTCCTTTTTGTGCCCTGTTTGTAACTTTGTCTGTTCGTTATAGAGTCATGCGCTTTGTTTTCCATCAAACCATGCTCTGTAATTGTCCGTTTGTCCCAGTCACCTTCACTTCTCTAGGTGACTGTGTGTGTGTATATATATATATTAGTGCTGTGTATTGCGTTCTCCCCTTATTGACCATACTCAGCTTTTTATCTCATTGTTTTCCTATGTACCTGTCACCAGTATTTCCCTAGGGGACCCCCCATAGATTTAGCGCTGTGTATTGTGTTTTCCCCTTATTAACCATACTCAGCTTTTTATCTCATTGTTTTCCTATGTACCTGTCACCAGTATTTCCCTAGGGGACCTCCCATAGATTTGGCGCTGTGTATTGTGTTTTCCCCTTATTAACCATACTCAGCGTTTTTGCCCTGTTACCTTTTTAGTGGTTTTTTCCTTGCTCTGGGTCATGCATTGTTGGTACTCTCTGAGTAGTGTGTAACCGGCGTTCTGACCCAGTTTTCTCCCTATCTGTACCCTGGGTTAATTATTCCCTGTTTTGTACAGTATTGTATTTGGGTTTTTTCCTCTTTTTTTTTTCTTTTTCCCTGCTACCCTACATTGTCCCATTGGTGTTGTCCTTCCCTTTGCTTCTTCCCCTCCGGTCCTGCCTCCCTTCCTCCCACCCTAGGTGGGGGGGGGGGGGGGCTGGGATGTTCCTGGTCGTTCAGGAGCCCGACTTTGAGGGGGAGGCTCTGTCACCATGGGTTGAGATGCCGTCTCAGCGCTCAGCCCATGTTTTCCTTCATCCCTGCTTCTCATTGAGCAGCGTCTCAGCAGGCTCCCAGCTGGCAGCATTACGGACGGCTGGGGCCAATTAGTCCTCATCAGCTGGGGCGCTGCCAATGAGAATAAATAGGAGCAGCCTCGATGACTCGGGGCTGCGACATAAGCACTGCTAGGCTGAAGCCCCTTCGTCTGGTGTCAGCCTCTACTCCCCTTACAGCATTCCTGTGATTGTAACCCGCTGTGAGTATGTACGCCTTGTTACCCCTATGTCCGGTACGAGCTCCCTGCTCCTGCACTGTGCAACCTGTGAGTTTACTTCTGTATGAGTATCTGTGCTCTCCTCATCCCTCATCCCTCACCTTTAATAAAACATCACGACTCACTGGCTCGCCCTTGGCTCTTATTGCGTGGCTCCCTAGAGCCGTGCGTGACAAATGGCTTTGACATATGTGTCAGTTGCAAAGCTTTCACCCAATCAGATTAGGGGCTCATGAATAACACCGAGGAGGCGTGAAACACAGCGTTTTCTGGGAGCACTCATGGAGTGGCTTTTTAGAGCTCATGTAAATTGACACGAGTTGTTATTAATCAAACTACAGATTTATGTTCTTGATCATGGCAGAATTTTAAATTAATCCACAAAAAAGGCAATAAATGGGACCTTTAAAGAAATCCAAGGCTTTCTAGGGATTGGCACACATCCTCAAAGCAGTAGTACACAAGATGAGTTTCAGTGTACACAGTCCATAACATACCATTGTATCCTTCAACAGCAGAAACAACCAGGGGCTTAGCAATAGCCTGGTACAGCTGATTGGTTGTTTCGTCAGTTGTGAACACTCGGTCTGTGAAAGACAGAAGGAAACTGAACATAAAGAAGAATCCAGCAGAAACAACTTTGTACTATATAGTACGTAGCGTAAGCTTCAGTCAGGAATCAGGACAAGTCTTCAAGCTGCACAAGCTGCCAAGCTTACCAAAGCTAAAGCTTTTGGTGGGTGTGCCATTGTCAATCTGATGAATGGATTTGTGATCAGATTTCCAAAACTGTTGTGCAGGCTCTTCATTCTCGGATTGTTTTTTTTCCCTGTAAAAAAGAGAAACATTCAAAATAAACAGGCGCACAAAATAATTTATGAACAATATCAAACGGAAAAGCTTAGTGATGGCAACTAAGAATTAAATTGTGTCTGACTGACACCGTAAATAAGTAAATAAATGTTTTGGGGACAATGAATGATGATGAAGTAGTAGTCTCAGGAGGTCCCTGAAACCACTCCTGAGGAGCCTTTATAGTGCTTCCTTTTTACTGATGAATCCCACTTATAAAAGAGACATCCCTGATTCATCCCTGACATTTACAAAAGAGCAGCAGCAAAGATACCCCCAGGACAGAGGGATAGCTACAGCTCAATTTATGGTAAACTGCAAGAGCAATTTCGATAAAACTTTGCATTACTCCATCAATATCTGACTATTTGAATCCTCGTTTGCAAAAAAAACCCAAAAACATTTGTGCAACATGGTTTCAAAGAGCTATGTTGTTGGTGAAAATCTCTCTCTCTCTCTCCCTCAGCTGTGGCTACAGTAGCTTACCACTATCATTGTCTGTGGAGTAAATGACTAATGTATCCATTGTAAAACGTCTGAGTGTCCGTGAAAACATGCATTATTATTATTATTAAATACATACATACATTTACCTGTATGAATGCTGCACAACAGAGCAAGACAAATTATTTTCACATCTGCTCTAAATAATATCACAAGGGAGAACTGCACGGAACAGCTGAGCACAGGAAGAGGGAGACATTACTTCATTTCTTCTAAAATGTAAGTATAAATTCTTATGTTTGACATGTATACTTTTAAATGACCAGGCATTTAATCAAACTTTATTCACTTTTCTCACAATGCCTTAATAGAACCGATGAGTTCATATATATATCATGGCTCTATAAATTTATATTATTTCCGTCAGCATGAGTTCACCCCAATGTTGTGCATCATGGATTTCATTCCTGCCATCTGTCTTCTGCCTTTAATGACAGTTTTAATGTGGCCTCACACTGCTTTATTATCTTTATTAGATTTTTTTTTTAGATTTAGTATACTTTATTGATCCCCAGAGGGGAAATTGAGGGTCATCCACCACCTGGATGGATGAAGCAGCCACGATACGGCGCTATCCCTTAACCATTCACACACACATTCACACCTAGGGCCACTTTAGAGTCTCCAATTAACCTAACCTGCATGTTTTTGGCATGTGGGAGGAAACCGGAGAAATCCCGGGGTAAACCCACGCATACACGGGGAGAACATGCAAACTCCACACAGATCACTGTTGGTCGGGGGCTGGGATCGAACCCACGATCCTCACGATCCCCCGGCCAAAGGTAAACTGTGCTGCCGCAGTGCTAACCACTGCGTCACCGTGCAGCCCATTATTAATCCTCAGGTGGAGATCAGCTGATCAAACCAATGGTGTGCAGCACCTGTCTCCTCCAAAACATGGTTCTTTTGCATTAAATCTGACTTTTGAGGCTGCCATAAAACACTGATTTATTATTTTTCTTCTTCTCTTATTTCTCTGCAACAGTCAGTCTTCTTGTCTGCTGGAAATGCCTAAATATTCACAAATAATATCTAAAAATGAAATATCCACTATAAACAAGCACAAGCCAACTTCTGATGCCTCCACACAATCCGATACTGCTTTGCACATGTCAGAGATTGCAGTATTTGCAAAAAGCTCCATGGTCTACAAATAAAGTCCAGGATTTTATTTTTATAACCTATTTTATAATGAAGATTTGAGCAAACAAACATGATTCTACACATTTCTGATAAATAAAGTGCCAACTTACTTTTTATAAAATGCATTTTTACGGGTGGGGGAGTGGATTAGAGCTGGCAGCTACCACATTTACTCTTGTGAATGGGAAAATTAATTTTTACCATAGTTATTTTTTGACATGGCCCAAAACAAATAATTTAAATTTTGATTTAAAACTGATTAACAATAGTATATTAAGGCTGAGCAGTAAAAGTGACACACTGCCAAAAATTGAGTTTTTTTTTCTTAACATGTCTGTAACATGTTTTTATGACTAACAAGACATATCAAGACTGAAATCACTCAAATGTCTCATCTCTTTTTTGCTTTAAAATTTCACTTAAGCCCCACCCCCTGCAAAAAGGCAAGTTGAAACGGAGCATTTTGGTGATGTGACTCCATGAAGCTGGCACATGGATAGTGTTGAGCCAATCAGGACTCTCTGGCCTAAATTAAGTTATTCTCCAGGATAGATAGCATTTTTTAACAAACTGCTTTGACAACTTGACCCAAATTAAGATGGGTTTTACCATTAAACTGCTTTTAAGGACCTTGTGGTATGTGGTTGGGCCTAGTAATCACCGATCCTGGTGTTTGAAGGAGGGGAGGGGTGAAAAGATTTTAAGGTATACTCTATATCAGCTACACACGTGGACAAAATTGTTGGTACCCCTCTGTTAATGAAAGAAAAACCCACAATGGTCACAGAAATAACTTGAATCGGACAAAAGTAGTAATAAATAAAAACTCTATGAAAATTAACCAATGAAAATCAGACGATGCTTTTGAATTGTGGTTCAACAGAATTACTTTAAAAAACAAACTCATGAAACAGGCCTGGACAAAAATGATGGTACCCTTAACTTAATATTTTGTTGCACAACCTTTTGAGGCAATCACTGCAATCAAACGATTTCTGTAACTGGCAATGAGACTTCTGCACCCCTCAGCAGGTATTTTGGCCCACTCCTCATGAGCAAACTGCTCCAGTTGTCTCAGGTTTGAAGGGTGCCTTCTCCAGACAGCATGTTTAAGCTCCTTCCACAGATGTTCAATGGGATTTAGATCAGGGCTCATAGAAGGCCACTTTAGAATAGTCCAATGTTTCGCTCTTAGCCATTCTTGGGTGTTTTTAGCTGTGTGTTTTGGGTCATTATCCTGTTGCAAGACCCATGACCTGCGACTGAGACCAAGCTGTCTGACACTGGGCAGCACATTTCTCTCTAGAATACCTTGATAGTCTTGAGATTTCATTGTACCCTGCACAGATTCAAGACACCCTGTGCCAGATGCAGCAAAGCAGCCCCAGAACATAACAGAATCTCCTCCATGTTTCACAGTAGGGACAGTGTTCTTTTCTTGGTATGCTTCATTTTTGCGTCTGTGAACATAGAGCTGATGTGCCTTGCCAAAAAATTCCAGTTTTGTCTCGTCTGTCCATAGGACATTCTCCCAGAAGCTTTGTGGCTTGTCAACATGCAGTTTGGCAAATTCCAGTCTGGCTTTTTTATGATTTGTTTTCAACAGTGGTGTCCTCCTTGGTCGTCTCCCATGAAGTCCACTTTGGCTCAAACAACAATGGATGGTGCGATCTGACACTGATGTACCTTGACCATGGAGTTCAACATGAATGTGTTTAGAGGTTGTTCTGGGCTCTTTTGTTACCATTCGTATTACCCGTCTCCTCCTGAGGCCACGTCCAGGGAGGTTGGCTACAGTCCCGTGGATCTTAAATTTCTGAATAATATGTGCAATTGTAGTCACAGGAACATCAAGTTGCCTGGAGATGGTCTTATAGCCTTTACCTTTAACATGCTTGTCTATAATTTTCTTTCTAATCTCCTGAGACAACTCTCTCCTTTGCTTCCTCTGGTCCATGTTTAGCGTGGTACACACCCTGTCAACAAACAGCACAGTGACTACTTGTCACCCTTTAAAATAGGCCGACTGACTGATTACAAGTTTGTAGACACCTGTGATGTTAATTAGAGGACACATCTTGGTTGAACATGTCCCTATGGTCACATTATTTTCAATCTTTTCTAGGGGTACCATCATTTTTGTCCAGGCCTGTTTCATGAGTTTGTTTTTTAAAGTAATTCTGTTGAACCACAATTCAAAAGCATTGTCTGATTTTCACTGGTTAATTTTCATAGAATTTTTATTTATTACCACTTTTGTCAGATTCAAGTCATTTCTGTGACCATTGTGGGTTTTTCTTTCATTAACAGAGGGGTACCAACAATTTTGTCCACGGCTGTACTTGTTTGTACAAAGGGTAGGTGTATATAATATCTTCATCCCACACCTTTTCAGTCATTACCTCCGTCAAGGAGGTTATGTTTTCATCGGTGTTGGTTTGTCTGTCTGTCTGTTTGTTAGCAAGATAACTCAAAAAGTTATGGATGGATTTTCATGAAATTTTCACAGATTGTCAGAAACGGGGTATCCTACAGATGATTACATTTTGGTGGTGATCTGGATCACCGTCCACAAGAAAACTGCCATTACGGAAAATGCCATTTTCGTCAATAACTACTAAACCACTAATCCTATCATTGTGAATCCAATTGCTAGTCATATGTTTTCATGGTCAAGGAATCTGAAAACGTACACACAAACATTGTATGGGGGGGGAACTGTGGCGCTTGGCGGAGGTCTGCGCTCTCCGAGTGCTTTTCTAGTTAATGGATGCAGTTATTGGGTTGAGTTAATCTGATGTTGATGTGAACAAAATCAAAAATATAAATAGTTATACATTTACATTTTGGCATAATGGACAGAAGCCAAGATAATACAGTAAATATTTGAATAACAGTAACGTCAATATTTCTTGGCATTCAGTTCACTTTATTTATATCGCACCTTTCAAGCACATGTGCAACCCAAGATGCTTTACAGAACCATAGTCAAACAGAAACATAGAAACACAAAAATGTAAGAGGTTAAAATATTCAAAAATATGAAGGCAAGAAAGGAATTGATTAAAACAACTACAAGACAATAAAATCACAATAAAAACAGTCAAAGTGAGAGTCAAAATTCCACGAATTGGAAATCAGTGAAAATAACAACAACAGCATTACTAATAATAACAATAAAGCCAATTGCAAGCTCTATCCAAAAGAAAAGTTTTGAGCTTGCTCTAAAAAGAGAGAGTATCAGCATCCCGTAGCCAGGCAGGGAGCTGGTTCCACAGGAGAGGGGCCTGACGGCTGAAGGCTCTGCCTCCACATTTACTTTTAAAAAAATCTGGGAACCACAAGTAAGTCTGCATTGTGAGAGCGAAGAGGTGTTGAAAGGTAATATGGAACAATATGAGGTCTTTAAGGTAGGAAGGGGCTTGGTCACTGAGGGCTTTATAAGTAATGAGAAGAATTTTAAATTCTATTCTAAATTTAATGCGGAGCCAATGTGAATGTCATGGTAGCCCTCGCGGGCCACCAATAAGACGCACACAAGTCCACCAGTGAGTTTTATTACGGTGAAAGGGTGTTTACACAAGCTGCTGAGTAGATGACAGAGTCCTTGCAGAACAGGAAGCATAGGCTATACAGCACTCTACGGGTCCAGGGCAGGAAACAGTCACACACAGACAAGCTAGGTAATAATTGCACCTGGACTGCTAAAGCAGGGACTTACAGCACCAATTACACCGGAGGGAATAAGGCTATACAGCTCACTTACTATGCCGATGAACAGACGGTCAAGCCCTTAGGCAGCTCAGGTGAAGATAGTCCAGGCATCCGTGACGATGAGTGAACCGGAGTAACGATCAGTAATGTGACCATTAGCGATCAGACACTGCTGTGTCGTAATGACGCAGCACACAGCTTAAATAACCCAGGGACTGATGACAGATGGCACACAGCTGACCGACCGTTGACAGGCGGAAACCCCTCCGAGCACTTTCACAATAAGAGCCCAGAGAGGCCAAAATACCGCCCGCAGCTGTCAAGGCCGGCAGCGAGACATAACTTTAACCCGAGCGCGATCAGAACCGACGCTCGGGTCATAACAGTGAAGAGGATAAGATGGAGGAAATGTGAGCTCTCTTGGTAGCACCTGTCAGTACTCTGGCAGCAGCATTTTGAATCAACTGAAGAAATTTGAGGGAATTGTTTGGACACCCCAGCCAACAGGGCATTGCAGTAGTCTAACCTAGATGTAACAAATGGATGGACCAGTTTTTCAGCATCAGTTTGAGACAGGATGTTCCTGATTTTTGCAATATTCCGCAGATGAAAGAAAGTAGCTCTAGACATCTGTTTAAAGTGTGAATTAAAAGACAAATCCTTCTCAAAAATTACTCCCAGGTCCCTCACAGTAGTACTGGATGCCAAGGTAAAGCCATCCAGTGCAACTATGTGGTTATACAGGGAATCTCCGACTTTTTTTAGGGCCAAATGAGGCGGCATGAAAAAATAAGCAGCCGTGCTGTGGTTTTAAGCAGATTTTATTAATCATACCGCCGTCACGGGAACTCGGCTCCAGCCATAGCGTGAGCAGGCTGAAGCCGAATTCCTCAGGCTCTCAGTGAAGAGGGGACACAAAATCTGTGTCCTGCAGCAGGGTTGAAGCCAGATTGAGAGAGAGGGGATTGCGTTACAGAGTTGCACCTTAAATACTTGATCATAACAATACATCAAAAAGACATACCCCACAGTCTAGAATGATCAAAGGGACAACAGAACAGGCAGGAGGTATTTGCATTTGTAAGCCATACATCACAATGGGCAGATTAGCTAGACCTCGCTCTAAGTGCAAGACAAAGAGGCTAACAAGCACATCTACATATTGATCTGAGTCTCTAGGTCACAGTAAGGACAGGACGCATGAGTACAAAGGATGAAAGGCATCGATTAACATCACATAGGTGAGACAGAAGAAACTCGTCTACCTGTAGACATTAATACACCAAAGCACATCTAAGATGCTCAGAAAAAGCACAGTAAGGACAAGCCATATGCACACTATAAAGAATGGCGCATTACATCACAACACATGCATGTTTGCATCACAAATACATGAATGGCACATTGCTTCTCAGTAATGCAGCAGAAAAACAGAGAAAAGAGGGCTGAGTGTCCTTAGTCTGTTGTGGGGTTAAAACGAACCGCCACACACGCTCCCCCCCAGAGGACGCGGCAGGGGGTCGCGACCTCGATAATCCATCTGTGTGAGCGAGCTGTGGGAGAAGCTCGCTGCAGGCGGAGGGGGAGGGAGGGGAGGGGTAGTAAGTGCCGGCAGGAGCTGTGAAATCGTCCTGAGCCGCGTAAAAATTGCTTGTGGGTCCGCAATGTCGAAGGGCTGGTCCCGTTGAACGTGCAGCGGTCCACAAGAAGAAAAATTAGTCTCTGACTCCTCTTGTGGCCATGAAGAAAAGCAGGAGCGGCTGTAAGAGAAAAAGTAAACAAAGCATAGGGACTGTTGGCTTTGGGTGCTGAAGCAACCCCAAAGCTCCTGGGAACAGCTGACGGCTGAAATCCCGTTGTGCCGTGGCTAAGACCATTAAAAAATCCAGTGGCGAGCTGCGTGCTTGCTTCAGGTGAACGAGCAACCCTGAAGGTTCTGTGGGCAGCGGTGGAGGACAATGGCGGTCTGTGGCGTGGCTGAGACTGTTAACAAATCCTTCCAGTATGCTGCATGCGTGCCTCAGGTGAGCGAGCAGCCCTGAAAGGCAGCGGCGAAGGAGGAAGGCAGTCTGTGGAGCCATTACTTGTCCCATGCGTGATGCGCCGTCCTTGTAACTCCCCGATGCGTGCGCGGGGGTTCAGTGCGTGGGTGGGCCGCTGGAGTGGTGAGTCAGGGTGCAGAAACTTGGTGGAGAACGGCGCAGACGGCGCCGGTAAAATCCAGGTTGAGCTGTGGCTGTAGATTGGCCATGGTGCGTTGGAGCGGTGAGAGGAAATAGACGATCTTTAGTCCCTCAGGCCCGTGCAGAGGCGTTGGAGCGGCGGGAGGGAATAGACGATCTTTTGTTCCTCAGGCTCATGCAGCTGCGTTGGGGCGGTGTGAGGAAATAGACGATCTCCGTCCCTCGGGTTCGTGGAGGCGCGTTGGAGCAGTGCGAGGCAATAGACGATCTTTGTGCCCCGGGCTCGTGCAGCTGCTTTGGAGCGGTGAGAGGGAGGAGACGATCGTTGTCGCTCGTGCGGCCATGGTGCGTTCAGTTCCACGCGCTGCGCTCCCCGTCGGCCCTGGAGGTTGCCGTCTGGGGAGAGGACGAGGTGCGTGCGCTCTCTGTGAGAGCGGCCGGTCCAGCGTGGTTGTGCAGATCTCAGGCGAGGGTCGCGCCATGACGTTTTCTGCAGTTTACCCGGTCGTGGGTGATGTCCGGAGAACGGCTCGCCTGTGTTGGCTCCGCGTCGAAGTCTCCCTGAAGCCGCAGGGAGGGGGAACCAGTAGGCCGCTGCGACGGAGCATTCATGCCCGGGTGTTGCGTTCGCTGGCCGCTCGTTTTTTTCAGCGTCGGTTCGCCAGCGTGGCCATCCAAAACAGAAGGCTGCGTTGCACAAACGTGTGCGTCTTCAAGGGGCCACCAACGCAGCTGTGTGGTTGTCCAGCTCGGAAGGTTGCTTTCGCACAAAACGTGTGCGTGTTCGAGGGGTCACCAGTGAGGCGGCATGAAAAAATAAGCAGCCGTGCTGTGGTTTTAAGCAGATTTTATTAATCATACCGCCGTCACGGGAACTCGGCTCCAGCCATAGCGTGAGCAGGCTGAAGCCGAATTCCTCAGGCTCTCAGTGAAGAGGGGACACAAAATCTGTGTCCTGCAGCAGGGTTGAAGCCAGATTGAGAGAGAGGGGATTGCGTTACAGAGTTGCACCTTAAATACTTGATCATAACAATACATCAAAAAGACATACCCCACAGTCTAGAATGATCAAAGGGACAACAGAACAGGCAGGAGGTATTTGCATTTGTAAGCCATACATCACAATGGGCAGATTAGCTAGACCTCGCTCTAAGTGCAAGACAAAGAGGCTAACAAGCACATCTACATATTGATCTGAGTCTCTAGGTCACAGTAAGGACAGGACGCATGAGTACAAAGGATGAAAGGCATCGATTAACATCACATAGGTGAGACAGAAGAAACTCGTCTACCTGTAGACATTAATACACCAAAGCACATCTAAGATGCTCAGAAAAAGCACAGTAAGGACAAGCCATATGCACACTATAAAGAATGGCGCATTACATCACAACACATGCATGTTTGCATCACAAATACATGAATGGCACATTGCTTCTCAGTAATGCAGCAGAAAAACAGAGAAAAGAGGGCTGAGTGTCCTTAGTCTGTTGTGGGGTTAAAACGAACCGCCACACAAAAATAATTACCTCAGTTTTGCTTGAATTTAACATAAAGAAGTTACAAGTCATCCAGGCGTTTGTCTTCAAGGAATGCCTAAAATTTCACTAACTGATGAGTGTGTTTAGTGTCCATGGCTAAATAGATCTGCGGGTCATCGGCATAACAGTGAAAATTCATATTGTGTTTTCTGATAATAGTGCCCAGTGGAAGCATATATAAGGTAAACAAAACTGGTCCAAGACCAGAACCCTGAGGAACACCATAGTTAACTTGAGAAAGTGTGGAAGACAAATCATTTACATGCACAAACTAGAATCTGATAAATATGATTTAAACCAGGCCAAAGAAGTTCTCTTGATCCCAATGATGTGTTCAAGTCTATGTAGCCAAATTGTATGGTTAGTGGTGTCAAATGCAGCACTGAGATCTAACAGGATGAGCACAGAGACAAGTCCATTGTCAGAGGCAATAAGGAGGTCATTTGTAACTTTGACTAAAGCCGTTTCTGTACTGCGGTGTATTCTATAGCCAGACTGAAATTCTTCATACAATCCATTGTTCTGCAAATGGGCAATGTAATTGTTTTAAAACAACATTTTCAAGGATTTTGGACATGAAAGGAAGGTTTGAAATGGGCCTATAATTGGCTAAAACATCGGGATAAAGAGTAGACTTTTTAAGCAATGGTTTAATTACGGCTAACTTAAAGGCATGAGGTATATAACGTTAATAGAGACAGATTAATCAGTTCAAGTATGGAGGTGTTAATAACGGGCAAGACTTAACCAGTCTTGTAGGAATGGGATCCAACTAACTTTTAGATGGTTTAGAGACAGCAAATAACGGACATTAACTCAAGCAGATCAATGGGATGAAAACAGTCTAAATAAGAGTCTAACTTTGGCATTTCTGCAGTCAGAACATCAGAAAAGAGCGCTGTTATGGCGGCACATGGGGAGAGCATAATTGTGTAACATCTTAGACAAGAACAAAGAGCAGAGGTTCCCTGGTGAGATAACAGGGAGGTGTGAAGGATGAATGAAGTGAATGCAATGTGACCTTTTGTGTGTTAGAAGCTTCTAGAGGAATGCCATGTTATTTAAGAGAAGAGTCTCTGCTGAGATGTCATTCTGTCTGTGCTTCTTGTGTGAGATGTGTAATAAATTGTCTGAGCCAAATCCACCTCTTCATTTACACGCTCCACACTGGTGACCCAAGACGAATCATGGAACACGATGAAAGATCCCCGGAGCCAACCTCAATGGGAACCCCCAGCCACGCATGTGCTGTTGCAATCAAGCTACCGGATTTTTGGCAGCACAACCCGTGCTCCCGGTTACACCTAGTCGAGGCGCAGTTCGCCCTCCGGGGGATATCGGCGGATGACACAAAGTTCCACTACGTGGTCGCAACGCTTGACGCCCGCACGGCTCAGCACGTAGAGAGCCTGCTCGATCAGCCACCAACCGACAACAAGTATGGCACGCTGAAGGCTGCGCTCATCCAGCACTACACACTCTCGGATGGTGAGAGAGCAGAGAGACTCCTGACGCGGACCGGGTTGGGAGACGGGTCGGCCATAGACCTGATGGAGAAGATGCTGAGGTTAAAGGGCACAGACGACGACCATTTTATTTTTACCCACCTCTTCCTCCGGAACCTTCCGTCAGCGGCGAGAGCGACCCTGGCCAATTCGCCGTTGCTGGCCAAGCGGGACTATCGTGCGCTAGCCCGGGAAGCAAACCGGATCATCGTCGCCACCAGAGAGTTCACGACCATTGCGGCAGCAACGGAGCTCGGCGCAACGACCGGAGGAGGCGAGGAGCCATCGACGGCAGCAGCAGAGCCACCGACGGCAGCAGCAGCAGGGGCCAAGGAACGCGGGGGAGACACACTTTGTTTCTACCACCGCCGCTTCGCAGAGACGGCACGCAAATGTATACCACCGTGCCAATTCAAGCGACTCAGGAAACGCCAAGACCGGGGGTCGGTAGCAGCCGCAACCCTCGGGGAGGAGAACAAGCTGCTCTACTTGACGGACGCACGCTCGGGGAGGCATTTCCTCATGGACACCGGCGCCCAGAAGAGTTTCATCCGGCCGACCTACGCTGATCGGCTGGCAGGATCTAGCGGCCCCGAGATGGCGGCAGCAAACGGCTCGGAGATTAGGACCTTTGGTGAGAGGATTCTACTCTTGTCTCTACACGGCCGTACATTTGAGTGGACTTTTGTCATAGCAGCATTGAATTTCCATATACTGGGGGCTGATTTTCTGTGTGCACATGGTTTGTTGGTAGATGTCGCTAACAGATGCCTAGTTAATGCACTGTCCTTTGACTCTCTCCCCTGTACAGCTCGAGTGACCCGGCCAACAGCACAAGTCAACGTCACAGCTACATGCGGTAAGTTCCACACACTGCTCATTCAGTTCCCAGCACTCACTGTCCCAACGTTTTCGGCAGCCATCGCTAAACACGGGGTGGAGCATTTTATCACCACCACCGGGCCGCCCGTTTTTGCAAGACCTCGGCGCTTGGACGCAGCTAAACTGGCCATAGCGCGCGAGGAGTTCGCCAACCTGGAGAGGTTGGGCATCATCAGGCGCTCAAACAGCCCATGGGCTTCCCCGCTACACATGGTCCCTAAAGCTGAGGGTTCATGGCGACCTTGCGGGGATTTCCGCAGGTTGAACAACGCCACAGCGCACGACCGCTACCCAATTCCTCACATTCAGGATTTTTCCGTTCACCTTGCAGGAGCGCGCGTTTTTTCTAAAATAGACCTGGTCCGCGGTTACCACCAAGTCCCAGTGCGCGCTGAGGACATACCCAAAACAGCGGTAATAACTAACTAACCTGCACTTATATAGCGCTTTTCTAGTCACAAAGACCACTCAAAGCGCTTTCATTAATACTAACCCTCTATTCTAAGGGCCTATAGGAAACAGATATCTAGGGACAATTTAGAACAGCCAATTAACCTAACATGCATGTTTTTGGCATGTGGGAGGAAACCGGAGAAATCCCGGAGTAAACCCACGCAACACGGGGAGAACCTGCAAACTCCACACAGATCACTGTTGGTCAACTCTGTTCGGTTTATTCGAGTTTTTGCACATGTCATTTGGGCTTAAAGGGGCTGCACAGATGTTCCAACGCATGATGGATGCAGTGCTGCGTGATCTCCTTTTCGTGCTCGTCTACCTGGACGATATCTTAGTAGCCAGCGCGTCCGAAGACGAACACGAAACCCACCTCACGACGGTTTTCCGGAGGTTGGAAGAGCACGGGTTAATAGTCAACCCAGCGAAATGTCAGTTCGGGGTGATGGGGATTGATTTTTTGGGGCACCGCGTCTCTCCCGAAGGAGCGGGCCCGCTGCCTGACAAAGTGTGCACAGTGGAAGATTTTCCCCGGCCGCAAACGGTCAGGGTGCTACAAGAATTTTTGAGAATGGTGAACTTTTATAACCGTTTCCTTCCCCATGCAGCGCAGCTCATGCAACCACTGTATGCTGCGCTCAAAAAACAGAAACCCGCGGATAGGGTCGAATGGACCCCGGAGCGAGAGCGGGCGTTCTCGGAAGTCAAAGCAGCCCTGGCAAACGCCGCATTGCTGGCACATCCAGACCCAACGGCCCGTATAGCGCTCACCACTGACGCTTCAGATGTGGCCATAGGGGCTGTTGTGGAGCAGCGCGTTGCCGGGGCTTGGCAGCCGCTTGCCTTTTTCAGCAGGACTTTACGCAACAGTGAACGTAAATACAGCGCGTTCGACAGAGAGTTGCTGGCTCTCCACCTGGTCATTCGTCACTTCCAGTTCTGGCTGGAAGGGCGCAGTTTCACTGCGTTCGTTGACCACAAGCCGCTAACGTTCGCGATGGCCAAGGTTTCAGAGCTGTGGTCGGGCCGGCAGCAGAGACAGCTGGCCGCGATCTCAGAGTTTACTACCGATATTCAGCATGTGTCGGGCAAACTGAATGTAGTGGCAGACTGCCTCTCGCGTGCCGTGGTGGCCCCGGTCTGCGTGGGGATAGATTACGCAGCCATGGCCGCGGAGCAAGTTAGTGATGCGGACGTGCGCGCGCTCCAGTCTGGACCAACAGGGTTAAGAGTAGGGTGCTGCAGGATGGCATGCCCCCCCTAATCTGCGATGTCTCCACGGGTCGCCCACGTCCCGTGGTCCCGGCCGCGTGGCGCCGCCGCGTGTTTGAATCGGTTCACTCTTTGGCGCACCCAGGAGTGCGCGCGTCGGTCAAAATGGTAGGAGAGAAATTTGTGTGGCCGAGCCTTCGCAAACAAGTGAAAGAGTGGGCGGCAGCCTGCGTGGCGTGCCAACGAGCCAAAGTACACAGACACACGAAGGCTCCCTTGGAGCCGTTTCGCATTCCGGCTAAGAGGTTCGACCATGTCCACGTGGACCTCGTGGGCCCCCTCCCGCCATCACAGGGGTACACGCACCTCCTGACAATGGTGGACCGCACCACGTGCTGGCCAGAAGCGGTTCTGCTGGCGGTAACCACAGCCGAGGAGGTGGCGCGTGCGTTTTTAACAGCATGGGTGGCGCGTTTTGGAGTCCCGTCGGACATTACATCCGGCAGAGGCCCTCAATTTGTTTCCAAACTCTGGTCAACAATGGCCCGCAGCCTGGGTGTCACAATTCACCGCATAACCGCGTACAATCCACAGGCTAATGGGTTATGCCAACGTTTTCATAGATCATTGAAAGCGGCTCTCAGGGCTTCACTGACGGATGCAAATTGGGTAGACAAGCTACCGTGGGTTTTATTGGGGTTACGTTCCGCACCTAAAGAGGATCTGGAAACTTCCCCGGCAGAACTCGTTTTTGCGCAACCACTCCGGCTGCCCGGGGAGTTTCTGCCAGATAATCCCGCGCCGGGCAGCTCCCTGTCTCAGCTGTTGCAGCGTAGCATAGACATAAGCACGCTGCCGGGCCCTGCCCACCACAGTTTTCCGAGCGTTTTTGTGCCTAAAACTTTGAAAAACGTGGAGTTCGTGTTTGTCAGACACGACGCCCACCGCCCTCCATTGCACCCACCCTATGATGGACCGTTCAGAGTGCTGGAAACAGAGGATAAGCATTTTTTGGTAGATTTGAGGGGTAGGAGGGAAAAGATTGGCATAGACAGACTCAAACCCGCTTTCCTGGTGGCGGACGAGCAAGTGCTGTTGGCGAGGGCCCCTCGGCGTGGAAGACCCCCACGGGGAGCTCCCCAGAGAAAAGATTCCCCAGAGCACCCACACGGACAGACTAACTACTAACTAACTAACCTGCACTTATATAGCGCTTTTCTAGTCAAAAAGTTTCCCCCCCCAAACATCAAACCCCCAGCATGACAGCACCGCGGAGGCGGTGAATCCTGGTTACAGCAGATACGGGAGAAGACTGAAGCCCAAGCAGCATGTGGATTGATGTTTAATGGTTCTATCACAGCATACGGACTGTTATTCTATTGTTCTATCCAAGATGCTCGGGGTGGGGGGGGGGGGGGGGGGGTGGTATGGCGGCACATGGGGAGAGCTTAATTGTGTAACATCTTAGACATGAACAAAGAGCAGAGGTTCCCTGGTGAGATAACAGGGAGGTGTGAAGGACGAATGAAGTGAATGCAATGTGACCTTTTGTGTATTAGAAGCTTCTAGAGGAATGCCATGTTATTTAAGAGAAGAGTCTCTGCTGAGATGTCATTCTGTCTGTGCTTCTTGTGTAAGATGTGTAATAAATCGTCTGAGCCAAATCCGCCTCTTCATTTACACGCTCCACAGCTGTACTGATAATGAGATGAAAAAGACTAATCTTTTCAGTAATGGCTACAACCTTATTAGTAAAGAAGTTCATGAAGTCACTGCAGCTCAGTGATGAGGGAATACATTGTTCAACAGTACTGTGATTCTTGGTCAGTCTGGCAACAGTCTTCAAAAGGAATTTGGGGTGGTTTTTATTCTCTTCAATTAGCAGTGAATAGTATCTAGTTCTAACTCTGTGTATGGCACTTTTGTATGTAATAAACAAATTTTTCCAGGCTAAAAAACATTCGCTTGATTTAATGGCACACTATTACCCTTCCAGTTTCCTAGAAGTTTGTTTTAAGGCACGCAATTGATCACTGTACCAGGGTGTAAACCTAATCTTTGTAAACCTTTGACTTCTCCAGTGCTTTCAACACCATCCAACCGATGATCCTGAAGGACAAGCTGCTGTGCGCAGGGGTGGACCAGCACCTGTCATCATGGATCCTGGACTACCTCACAAACCGGCCTCAGTTTGTGAGAACCCGGGACTGTGTGTCCAACACGATCATTAGTAGCACGGGGGCCCCCCAGTGAATGGTTTTGGCTCCCTTCCTGTTCACCCTTTATACTGCGGACTTCTCACACAACACAACACACTGCCATCTACAGAAGTTCTCTGACGACTCTGCGATCATTGGCCTCATCTCCAATGGAGATGAAGCTGAGTACAGAGGGCTTATCCAGGACTTCGTGGACTGGTGCCATCAGAACTGCCTCCAGATCAACGCGAAGAAAACTAAGGAGCTGGTGGTGGACTGCCGCAGGCAAGAACAACCCCTCACAGCACCAGTAAATATACAGGGAACAGACATTGAGATGGTGACATCCTACAAGTACCTGGGTGTTCATCTGAACAATAAACTAGACTGGTCACACAATACTGACGCACTCTACAAGAAGGGACAGCACAGGCTGTTCCTACTGAGGAGACTCAGGTCTTTTGGTGTACAAGGGGCGCTGCTGAAGACATTCTATGACACGGTGGTGGCATCAGCCATCACTTTTGGAGTGGTCTGCTGGGGTAGTGGCATTACAGCAGCCGATAGGAAGAAACTGAACAAACTGATCAAGAAAGCTAGCTCTGTCTTGGGGCAGCGCCTTGACCCAGTGGAGGAGATGGGAGAGAGAAGGATGGTGGCTAAACTGTCATCTCTGCTGGAGTCCGAGTTCCACCCTATGCAGGACACACTGAATGCACTAAGGAGCTCATTTAGCAGCAGACTACATCATCCTAGGTGCACAACCAAGAGGTTTCACAGGTCCTTCCTACCAACGGCTGTCAGACTGTATAACCTAAGCAGGGCTGCTCACAGAGATAGCAAGAAGACGTGACGACCTAATAGTATTGAATGCAAAAGACGCAATAGACTTACACAATGGTCCCCTCCGGTATACAACTAGGAAAATACCGGTAGCTACGGAGGGTGACAATATGTATGGGTACATAATCATACCATGTAGGATAACTAAGTAGACGGTTATGCTGTTTCATTCCATCTAGCTGCAATGCTCCGCACTGTGTGTGTTTGTTTGTTTGTATATTTATATATTTATTCCATCTAGCGACAATGCTCCACACTGTGTGTTTATACATTTACATATTTATTCCATCTAGCTACGGTGCTCCGCACTGTGTGTGTTTATGTGTTTGCATATTTGTTCCATCTAGCTACAATGCTCCACATTGTGTGTTTATATATTCATATATTTATTCCATCTTGCTAAAACGCTCCACACTGTGTGTGTGTTTATATGTTCACATATTCATTCCATCTAGCTACAATGCTCCGCACTGTGTGTTTATATATCTATATATTTATTCCATCTAGCTGCAATGCTCCGCATCGTGTGTCTTTATATTTATGTTTATATGTTCATATGTATACTCGCTGCTCTTGTTTTTTTCTTGCCTTCTGATTGTTGCTCTGAGTGTTGCTATCCCTGTGCTGTTGCAATCCTGGAATTTCCCCGTTGTGGGACTAATAAAGGCTTATCTTACCTTATCAACATAAATAAAACATCTAGGGAGTAATGAGGATAGTGATTCATTCAATCTTATCACAGCACTGTCAGAAAGAAACCTGTGGTACTGGATATTTTTATGAAATTCTGTGAAGCCAGTGATCATAATTTCAAATGTTATTAATGAATGATCAGACAAGAGGGTAGTGAGGCAATATTACCAATTTTTCTATCTCAATGCCATAACGCAAGACAAGGTCAAGTATAGAATTATGACAGTGAGTGGGGTTTTATTACCATACCAGACAGTTCAGACAAAAATTCTGAGTAAGGGCCAGGTGGACGATACAGTATGACAAGGTTTATGGGTCTTTGCAAGAGAATAAGAGAGGCAGAGTGTGAGGCTTTCAAAGGATGTGTAATTATTTTTACCTTTAGTGATGACTGAAATATTTGAATTTATGATGGCAGCCACGTCCCCTCCACGGCCAGTGCTACAAGCAATTTGAAAAC
The DNA here is from genome assembly GCA_020510985.1 of Pholidichthys leucotaenia. Taxonomy (NCBI): domain Eukaryota; kingdom Metazoa; phylum Chordata; class Actinopteri; order Cichliformes; family Pholidichthyidae; genus Pholidichthys; species Pholidichthys leucotaenia. The sequence continues at coordinate 196,133,147 of CM035844.1, read as the reverse complement.
TGATGTAACCACCGGAGATGTAGATTCATTCATTGAAACAAAGTCATCCTGATGGAGCCAGGAGAGTGATCTTGTATTCAGAAATCCACATAGGATTTTCATTGGTGGGGGTGGAGGTAAATAATTATGGGATTGAATGTTTATTCTGATGAGATTATCAAAGCACATGCCTAACTGTTTTAAGGGATGTGATTTGGGGTCGGCGAAATTATCTGAAATTTTTATTTCTTATGATTTTTATTTCTTATGATTTTTAAGTACCAGAACTGTGCTTAAATGACATAAAACAAACAGCTGAATACCACTTATTACTGTATAATATTGACTTATGTTCCAAGAAGATAGCATTCCTAAAATATTCCAACAAGCATTATCCATCACACGCTTTAACACTTGATCAAATCAAAATCAGTTAATTTGATCTATTCCATAATATAGGGATGTGATTTGGGGTTGGGGAAATTATCTGAAAATTTAGCAGGGGGTCCAACAAGCATTATCCATCACATGTGTGGCGTTAGAAATATTTTTTAAATAAAGTCCAAAACATCTTCAGCAGGCAAGATGAAGAAAAGTGAAAAGTGAACTCCTATGGCAGATATAAGGCGTTTGATCGCCTCTAAGGCGTTTGATCGTGTTAATCACAGGATATTGTTTAGGAAAATGATTGACAGGGGGGTTCCCAAGTACTTAGTACGTATCCTGATTTACTGGTTTGCACATCAGAAGATGCTGGTGAAATGGGGGAAGAGTCATTCATCCCCATTTGGTGTGAGCAGTGGTGTCAGACAGGGCAGTATATTGTCCCCTATTCTATTTAATCTTTATATGGATGAGTTGTCAAAACAACTGAATGCCTGTAAAACTGGGTGTTTAATAGGGAATAAGTTAGTGAATCATTTTATGTACGCTGATGATCTAGTTATTCTCAGTCCAAGTAGTGCTGGTCTTCAGGAGTTATTAAGAGTGTGTACTGTTTATGGAGAGGAAAATGACATAAAATATAATACAAATAAGAGTTGTGTGCTGATTTGCCGCACTAAAGAAGATTTGTTAATGAAATTCCCTGTCTTTGAATTGGCAGGCGGGGAATTAATTGTCAGGGATAAAATTAAATATCTGGGACATTTTATTAATGATAGAATGACTGATGATGATATTTTCAGACAACGCTGCAAAATCTACATGCAAGCAAATATTCTTGCACGCAGGTTTGGTTTTTGTTCAGATGAGGTGAAACTGGTTCTTTTTAAAACCTATTGTACACCTTTATACACTGCTCATTTATGGATAAATTATAGGAAACAAAGTATGCAGAAATTACAGGTTGCTTACAATGATGCTTTAAAGCCTCGATGGTGCAGTGCTTCTGAGTTATTTGTCTCATCACGTGTAAATACACTGCATGCAGTAATAAGGAATCTTATGTATAAATTCATCTGTCGGCTTGATTTATCTAGAAATGAAATCATTCAGGTCATGTCTAGCATTAAGCTCAGTTCTGTTCGCTGTCAGTCACAGTTTAGAAGGCACTGGTACAGTTGTCTTTTTAAAGTCTGTACTGTCTTTGTACTTTTAGTAGTTGTGTCTTATTGTTTTGTAACTTTTTGATTGTTTTTCTTATTATCTGTTTTCAACTGTCTTGTTTTATTTTATTTTATTTTATTTATTTTATTTTTGATGGACCATGAGTCTGGAATAAAGTCTTTGATTGATTGATTGATAGAAAGGTCTACATTTAACCATGAGAAACTCCAGGTTAGCTGAGCAGTGTCTCCCAACAGTGACAGAGTTCGTGCACCAAGCCTTGTTAATATAAATGCACACTCCCCCACCTCTGGTCTTACCGGAGTCATCAGCTGCTCTGTCTGCCCGCAGAGTGTGCCGTCCGGCCAGCTCGACAGCACCGTCAAGTAATTCAATTCAATTCAGCTTTATTTATAATGCGCCACATCACAACAAAAGCCATCTCGTGGCGCCACGCAAGTACTCCACTATGTAGCCATATTTCCGTGAAAATCATGATATTGCAGTTCATAAATTTCTTATTGTTGGTGATCCGAAGCCGTAGCTCATTCATTCTGTTCGCCACTGACCGTACATTAGCGAGGAAAATGCTGGGTAGAGAAAGCGGTGTTAGCTTTAGCTTAGCTCTTAGCCCTCCGCGCTTCCCCCGCCTTTGTTTACGGTCTCTACGCCGCCTGCGAGCACTTCCGGTCGGCCGGGTAGCTTACCTAGCGTCGGGTGTTCTCCAGAGCTCAGGGATGAAACGTAGGTTGCTGGTAAAAAGGTCGTTATTTTGTAATCCAATGTCCAAAAGTTCATTTCGGGTGTAGGATGTTAAAAGCGAAGCTGTTCTGAACGAACAGACCCGAAATGAGCAGAAATATCGCTGCTAATCCACAAAATCTGAAGAGACGCTGAGCCTCGCGTTGTGCAAGTGCCGCCATCTGGTCTGAAAATTTTTGGAAGATAAAAAAAGTGGAATTCCACGAATTAGCGGAAAAATCACATCCCTATGTTTTTAAGGGAAATTTGGGAGGATGTCTGGCAGATATTACAACAGGAACGTAATGATTGTCATCTGATACGACAAGAAGTAAATATTTGGGTTTTTTTTACAACTTGCTTAAAAAAACCTAAAAGTTCAACATGAAAAACTGAACCACGGCAGCCGTTAGCTAGGTCTACTGTTTACTTGTAAATGTACTTGGCAATAAACTTTATTCTGATTCTGATTCTGATTCTAGTTTTCTTTAGCTTCACTATGAAAATCAACGATTGAATTCTTACCTTGCTATAACTGGACGAATTCGTGCACAGACTTTAACAGCGTTCTCTTCGCCCATTTTGTCTCAACTGACCGTTAGTGTCAACTGACCGTAACCAAACTTCTTCCTTCTAGCGAAGGGGCCGTTTAAATTTTGACTCTCTAAAAATCGATTGGTTCCAAGGTTGTCATAGCCAGGAGCAGCACTGGGGTTAAGCTCCCAGTGCTCATAAAATGCTCCTTATGGCGTCTCGAAAAGCCTCTGACTGTGGTCTATATTAATCATATATTCCACAACCAACATATGTTTAAGCATGTGAGAGTGTTTGGTGATTACATATGTAAGGCGACTTCACACCTCAGAACAGGACAAAGAGTCTCAACCGCCAGTGAAGATTAAAGAGCACCTAAGGCACTGCAGTGGAGACCGGAGGAGCTGCCCTGACCCCCCAGGGCCAGGAGGAGGAGTATGAAGACAATGGGGAGATTAAGATAATGAGGGATGTCAGCTTTTGATATGCATGTCTTTTGTTATGTGCAAGTATAAGTTCGTAGAGCCGAAGGTGTTCGCTCTCTTACTTCTTCTGCTGCTGCACTTAGATGAGACTTGTTAGAGGAGCTGATAATAAACTTTGGTTTATGAATCTCATCGCCTCGTTATTTCAAGCTCCACTACACTGGTGACCCTGACGCGAGAATGGACCAGAGGCGTTCCCCCGTGATCGACTCATCTGTGGTGACCCAGGCAGACGCCGGCGCCCATGCAGACAGGGGAACAGATGGACGACGTTCCCCCACGGCAGAAGTGATAGAGAGGGCTCAACCGAGCACCAGCGCCGCGGAGAGAGCCGAAGCAAGGCACTCTCACCCTGCGGTCACATCAGTGATGGTCCACACAAACGCCGTCACCGTCAACCTGCCGGACTTCTGGCAGGAAGACCCCGCCTCATGGTTTCAGCAAGCTGAAGCCCAGTTTGCACTTGCGGGCATCACGGCTGACGATACAAAGTTCTATCACATCGTCGCCAAACTCGACGCCGCCACTTCGAGATGTGCGCGGAGCATAATCCAGCGGCCGCCGGCCCAGGACAAATATAAAGAACTGAAAGCGACCATCGTGGCAAATTACGTCCCCTCAGCCGAGGAGAGAGCCGAGAGGATCCTGGTGGTCTACGGCCACAGAGGAGGCAGACCCAAGGCCCTCATGGAGGACTTGCTGCAACTTAAAGAAGAGGACAATGACAACTTCCTCTTCCATTTCATATTCCTCAGTACGCTGCCGCCACACATGAGAGGGACGCTTGCCAACATGCGATGCAGCACCCAGCAAGACTTCCGCACGCTGGCTCACAAAGCTCAACGGCTCGTCAACGCCTGCAAGGAGCAGACACCCACAGCAGCATCCGCAAACCTCAACGCTGATGTCCGGAGCCACGAGGAGCCACAAACCACTGAGCAGAATCAGCCCGCGGTGACAGCGACACGGCCAGGACGCAGCAGACAGAGCGACGGTTGTTATTACCACCACCGCTTTGCTGAGAAGGCTTACAAATGTGTTCCCCCCTGCAAATTCACAATTTCGGGAAAACGCCGAAGCCGAGAGCCGTTAACAGCGGTGGTTCTCGGCGAAAAAAGAAAGCTTTTATATGTGACGGACGGACACACCGGCAAGCGGTTCCTTATCGACACGGGAGCTCAACTAAGTTTTGTCATGCCCTCCCAAGCAGACCGGGCCATGGGCCCCCGGGGCAATGGAGTGGTGGCAGCCAACGGCTCCATCATCGACACTTTTGGCGAAAAGAGCCTGCACCTCTGCATCCATGGCCGCAACTACAGATGGACATTTGTTGTAGCGGCGGTGAGTTTTAACTTGTTGGGCGCAGATTTTTTGTGTGCACATGGGTTATTAGTTGATCTAGCGAACAGACGCTTGGTTAATGCACTGTCCTTTGCTTCTATTCCCTGCTCAGCCCGACTTTCTCCACCACCCGTGCAGGCTAGCGTCACCACAGCAGGAGGTAAGTTTGATCAACTCCTCACCCAATTTCCAGCACTCACAATTCCCAAATTCTCAGCCACAGTGGCTAAACACGGGGTTGAACACTTTATTCCCACAACGGGCCCACCCGTATTTGCCAAAGCTCGGCGCTTAGACGCGACCAAACTCGCCATAGCTCGGGACGAGTTCACCACCCTTGAAAAATTAGGCATTATCAGACGCTCGAAAAGCCCCTGGGCCTCACCACTTCACATGGTTCCGAAAGCCGACGGTTCTTGGAGGCCGTGCGGCGATTACTGCAGATTAAACAATGCGACAGCGCATGACCGCTACCCAATTCCTCACATTCAAGATTTTTCACTACATCTGGCGGGCGCGCGCATTTTTTCAAAAATAGACCTGGTCCGCGGTTATCATCAAGTCCCAGTTTGAGCAGAGGACATTCCTAAAACAGCTGTAATAACCCCCTTCGGTCTTTTTGAATTTTTGCGGATGCCTTTTGGCCTCAAAGGCGCTGCTCAAACCTTTCAGCGGATGATGGACGCGGTATTACGCGACCTCCCTTTCGTATTCGTCTACCTCGACGATATGCTGGTAGCCAGCTCGTCTGAGGAAGAACACGAGCAGCATCTCACTATGGTTTTTCAGAGACTAGAAGAGCACGGGTTAATAATCAATCCAACCAAATGCAAATTCGGCATGTCACAAATTGATTTTTTTAGGACACAGAGTTTCTCCGAAGGGGGCAGTCCCACTTCCAGACAAAGTTCACGCAGTAGAAAGTTTCCCACGGCCACAAACGGTCAAATTGCTGCAGGAATTTTTGGGCATGGTTAATTTTTACAACCGCTTCCTCCCCCACGCAGCTCAGCTCATGCAGCCCCTATATGACGCGCTCAGAAAACAAAAACCTTCCAACGCGGTCGAATGGACCCCGGAGCGCGAACGTGCCTTCGCGGAAGTAAAAAGCGCCCTAGCTAATGCCACATTGTTGGTTCACCCCGATCCCTCGGCCCGCATTGCGCTAACCACAGACGCTTCAGACCTGGCTATAGGGGCAGTTGTAGAACAACACGTCGGCGGAATCTGGCAACCTTTGGCATTCTTCAGCAAATCGCTAAACCAAACTAAGCGTAAATACAGCACTTTTGACAGAGAGCTACTAGCGCTCCATTTATCCATCCGCCACTTCCAGTTTTGGTTAGAGGGGCGGCGTTTTACGGCTTTTGTAGACCACAAACCGCTCACCTTTGCTATGGCTAAAATTTCCGAACTGTGGTCAGGCAGGCAACAGAGACAGCTAGCTGCGATTTCAGAGTTCACCACAGACATTCGACATGTGGCAGGCAAACTTAACGTGGTAGCAGACCGCCTCTCTCGCGCTGTGACATCGCCAGAGCGCGAGGAGACAGATTATACTACCTCAGCCGCGGAACTCTTCACCAACGCGGACACATACGCGGCCCCAATCCATGCAGAGATAGATTATGCAGCCATGGCAGAGGAACAAAGTAGTGACGCGGACGTGCGCACACTCCTGTCTGGACCAACAGGGTTAAGGCTGGAGAAAAGGGGTCTACGCGACGGCGTGCCCCCCCTAATATGTGACATCTCAACTGGCTGACCTCGCCCGTTAGTTCCAGCTGCATGGCGCCGCCGTATTTTCGACTCGATTCACTCCCTCGCGCACCCAGGTGTGCGCGCTTCAGTTAAAATGGTCGCCGAAAAGTTTGTGTGGCTTGGCCTGCGCAAAAACGTAAAAGAATGGGCAAAGACTTGCATTTCTTGTCAGCGCGCCAAAGTACACAAACACACAAAAGCCCCTCTGGAGCCTTTTCGAATCCCTGCTAGAAGGTTCGACCACGTTCATGTCGACCTCGTGGGACCACTACCTTCCTCCCAAGGTTTCACACACCTGTTAACAATGATAGACCGCACCACGCGGTGGCCAGAGGCAGTCCCTCTGGCGTCAACCACAGCGGAGGAAGTCGCTCGGGTTTTTTTGACAAACTGGGTGGCACGTTTCGGCGTCCCATCGGACATCATGTCCGATAAGGGGGCCTCAATTTGTCTCAGAGCTTTGGTCAGCCATGTCCAGCAGCTTAGGGGCAACAATTCACCACACCACCGCTTATCACCCTCAGGCTAATGGGTTATGCGAGCGTTTTCACAGATCTTTAAAGGCCGCCCTCAGAGCCTCACTAACGGATACAAATTGGGTAAATAAACTTCCCTGGGTTTTATTGGGGTTGCGTGCTGCGCCCAAAGAGGATCTAGACGCCTCTCCAGCAGAATTAGTTTTTGCACAACCTCTCAGACTCCCAGGTGAATTTTTACCAGAGAACCCAGAGCCAGGGCATTTTCCAGCCCCGAGGTTTTTAGGCAGCAACGGACCGGACTCTCTCCCCGGGCCGGCACATCACTCTTTTCCACGGGTTTTTGTCCCCCAAGCTTTGAAAAACGCTGAATTCGTTTTTGTTAGGCATGAAGCTTTAAAACCAACTTTCCGCCCACCATACGATGGGCCATTCAGAGTGCTGGAACCTGGTGATAAACACTTTGTGCTTGATTTTGGGGATAGAAAAGAAACAGTCAGCATTGACAGACTTAAACCTGCCTTCTTGTTGAGAGACGAGCCTGCATGGTTGGCGAGAGCACCTCGGCGGGGTAGACCCCCCAAGAGAAAAGACTCAGCCCCCCTGCAGGGAACAAATAATCACTCTCCTTCCCAAGCTGCAGATTCCTTACAGGAAGGTCCCAGCAGGACGCCCAAGTGGACCCACAGCAGATTCGGGAGAAGATTAAAACCCAGACAGCACAGGGACTTATGCAAACTACTCAACAGTTGTTCACTAATTGTGCTGTAACAGTTTAGGACTGACTTGTGATTTTACTATGCTGTTAAGATTACCACTGAACTCTCTTAGGAGCATGGCTGCTGGAAAGTTTCTTCTGTGGCAAGAGGTGTAGCAGTTAGTATGTCATAATAATTATCTTAAACTGTGAATTTTTCTATTGTCCTTTTCTTAGTCGTTTGGGGGGGGGGCTGTGGTCTATATTAATCATATATTCCATAACCAACATATGTTTAAGGATGTGAGAGTGTTTGGTGATTACATATGTAAGGCGACTTCACACCTCAGAACAGGACAAAGAGTCTCAACCGCCAGTGAAGATTAAAGAGCATCCAAGGCACTGCGGTGGAGACCGGAGGAGCTGCCCTGACCCCCCAGGGCCAGGAGGAGGAGCACGAAGACAATGGGGAGATTAAGATAATGAGGGATGTCAGCTTTTTTATTTATTTATAATTTTTCTGCATTGATGTATGTGGTTATTGTGTATATATTTTTTTTTTCCCATCTTTACTTGATTCTTTTTTCTAAAGCCCATCCAGGGACAAGAGTTGCAAATTAGCTAATAGCTATACACTCTATGTGCAACACATCAGATTGATTGTCTTTGATTAATTGTCTATGTTTATTGCACTGTCCCTGTCAAATAAACTAATCTACTACTACTACTTTTGATTTGCATGTCTTTTGTTATGTGCAAGTATAAGTTCGTAGAGCTGAAGGTGTTCGCTGTCTTACTTCTTCTGCTGCTGCACTTAGATGAGACTTGTTAGAGGAGCTGATAATAAACTTTGGTTTATGAATCTCATCGCCTCGTTATTTCAATCTCCACTACACTGACAACTAAGTCTAACTCCTAGCCTGCCCGTGTGGTTTAGTCTCTAAGCCCGGCGGAACTGCTTTTACTAATAGGAGAAGGGGCGAGGGCGGATCTCTGGCGCCTTAAAACCAGATGCTTCGGGTAGATGGTGGCTCGTCAACCTGGGAAGGTAGCCCATCTAGGGGAAGGCAAACCCTGATTTCAAACTTCTGCTGCCTTGCGGCATACCCGGTCACGGGAAAGGCTTCGGGAGTCAACCCTGAGGAAAAATCCGGAGTCGGAGCCCCTAAGGCAGTTCTATGTTGTGCTCAACATCGTTCTGGCAGCTCCTGCAACGGTGCTAGTGCCAAACTGTAGCAGCCCTGCTGTTCCTTTGGATTCATCAGTGACGTGGAGAGGGGGGACATGCTGCATGGGCAACATCTTGTCCTCCATATCTTCCTGCCCAGGCTTGAATCCTACCAACGCCCAACGCTGGAAGGTAGAACACCGGATCACTGGAGAGGACACTCCAGCTTCGCCTTTGGCGTAGACAAAACACGGGGAATGACAGTTACCGGTTATAAGCCACCGCTCAATTGGCGTAGAGCGCGGCGCCAGGGGTTGTTCCCGATGGTGGGAGGGATCATCGGATCTCACTGGACAGCTACCACCCGCCTCAAGCTGGGCAGCCCCCAGCCAATAAGGTGTTGTCCCGCCACAGCTTGCTTTCCTCATTGGGTGCATGGGGATGAGGAGAAATCCAAACAGCAGGCTGAGAACCTTCGCACCAGGCAAGACAATAAAACAAAAGAGACCAACTCTAAAACTGGGAACTTGGAACGTCCGCACTATGATGACAGGACTCGCTGCTAACCTCAAGGACATCAACAACACCAGGAAGACTGCCATCATCAATAATGAGCTGAAGAGACTGGGAGTGGATATCGCCACTCTCCAGGAAACACGGTTGGCTGACGCAGGCACACTGAGAGAGAGAAGGACTACACGTTCTACTGGCAGGGAAAGGGCAGTGACGAACACAGGGAACATGGAGTGGGCTTCGCAGTGAAGAACACCTTGCTGAAGATGGTGGAACCGGGCAGCACTGGCTCTGCACGACTCCTCACCCTCCGCCTGAACACCACTCAAGGCCCAGTCACCCTCGTCAGTGTGTATGCCCCAACACTGACAGCCACACCAGAGGCAAAAGACGAGTTCTACGAGAATCTCGCAACAACTGTCAGGATCACCCCCAATTCTGAACAACTCATTCTCCTTGGAGACTTCAATGCCAGAGTGGGTGCTGACCACAACTCCTGGCCCTCCTGTCTTGGACCTTTTGGCGTAGGCAGAATGAACGACAACGGACAGCGGCTGCTTGAGTTCTGCACATATCACGATCTGTGCATCACAAACTCGTTCTTCAAGACCAAGCCCCAACACAAGGTTTCCTGGCAACATCCGCGCTCAAAGCACTGGCACCAGCTGGACTTGATCCTGACCAGGTGCACCTCACTGAAGAACGTGCTAATCATCCGTTCGTTCCAGAGTGCAGATTGCGACACAGACCATTCATTGGTGTGTTGCAAGGTCAAGCTGCAGCTGAAGAAATTCCATCGTGCTAGACAGCCTGGAAAGGCACGGATTGACACCAGCAAGATGGCTCAACCAGAACTTGTTGAGCAGTTTGCCTCCACCTTTGAGAAGGAACTTGGTGTACCACAAGAAAGAGAATCTGCAAAGCAGAAGTGGGAAGAGCTGCGAAACACCATCCACCGCACAGCCTTGGCTACCTTTGGGAGGAAGACCTCGAAGTCACAGGACTGGTTTGATGCCAAGTTGACCGAGATGACCACCGTCATTGAAGCCAAGCGCTCAGCACTTGCTGAGTACAAGAAGTACCCAAACGAGAAGAATCTCCAGATTCTCAGGGCTGCGAGAAGCAAAGTTCAGCAGACTGCTCGGCGCTGTGCCAACGAGTACTGGACTCAGCTCAGCCAAGACATTCAAACCGCTGCCATAACAGGGAACATCCGTGGTATGTACGATGGCATCAAGAAAGCACTTGGTCCGGCTCAGAGCAAGACGGCCCCCCTCAAATCCTCCACTGGGGAGATGATCACAGAAAAGAACAAGCAGATGGAGAGATGGGTGGAACACTACTCCGACCTCTACTCCAGACAGAACACCGTGACACCTTCAGCCCTTGATGCCATCGACTGCCTGCCATCCATGGACGAACTTGACGCCGAGCCAACCATCGATGAACTCAGCAAGGCCATTGATAGCTTGGCTGCTGGCAAGGCACCCGGCAACGACGGCATACCGCCTGACCTGATCAAGCACTGCAAGACCGCCCTACTGCTGCCATTGCATGACGTCCTCTGCCAGTGTTGGAAGGAAGGTGCCGTACCACAGGACATGAGGGACGCCAAGATCATCACCCTCTACAAAAACAAAAGGGAGAGAAGCGACTGCAACAACTACAGGGGCATCTCCCTCCTCAGCGTTGTTGGCAAAGTCTACGCACGAGTTGTTCTCGTTCGTCTACAGAAGCTTGCCAAACGTGTCTACCCCGAGTCTCAGTGTGGCTTCCGCGCTGAGCGATCGACGGTAGACATGATATTCTCCATCCGCCAACTCCAGGAGAAATGCAGAGAACAGAACATGCCCCTGTACGTCGCCTTCATCGACCTCACCAAAGCGTTCGATCTGGTCAGCAGAGAGGGCCTTTTCAAGATCCTGCCAAAGATAGGATGCCCACCAAAGTTGCAAAGCCTCATCGAATCGTTTCACACCAACATGCAGGGGATAGTGCAGCACGATGGCAACGTCTCAGAGCCATTCAACATACGCAGCGGAGTGAAACAGGGCTGTGTACTTGCGCCAACCCTTTTTGGGATTTTCTTTGCTATGCTCCTGAGGCATGCCTTCAGCACAGCAACAGAGGGAATCTACCTGCACACAAGATCTGACAGCAGGCTTTTCAACCTCGCCCGCCTGAAAGCCAGAACCAAAGTACGCGAGGCTCTAATCAGAGACATGCTGTTCGCAGACGACGCTGCAGTCGCAACCCACACACAGCAGGAGCTTCAGACCCTGATGGACCGCTTCTCCCAGGCATGCAAGGACTTCGGGCTTACCATCAGCCTGAAGAAGACTAACGTCTTGGTGCAAGGCACGGAAGCACCACCAACCATCACCATCGATGACTACGAGCTGGAGGTCGTGAATCAGTTCACGTACCTGGGGTCCACGATCAGCAACAACCTCTCCCTTGATACAGAGATCAACAAGAGGATTGGAAAATCAGCCTTCACACTCGCTCGCCTCACCACACGAGTGTGGGAGAATCCCAAACTCTCTGTCAAGACGAAGATGAAAGTGTACAATGCCTGCGTCATCAGCACACTGGTCTATGGGAGTGAGACGTGGACAACATACGCCCGGCAGGAAAAGAGACTGAACTCCTTCCACTTGCGCTGCATTCGCCACATCCTGGACATATCCTGGCAGGACAAAGTGCCCAACACAGAAGTTCTGTCCGGCGCCGGCCTTCCCTCCATGTTCACTCTACTCAGGCAGCGCAGGCTCCGCTGGCTAGGCCACGTTCACCGTATGGGGGATGGCAGAACCCCCAAAGACGTCCTCTACGGAGAACTGGCAACTGGCAGGAGAGACGTTGGCCGCCCACAGCTGCGCTTTAGAGACATCTGCAAGAGAGACATGAAGGCCCTGGAGATCAACACAGAGCGCTGGGAGGACCTTGCAACGGACCGCTCCAAATGGAGAGGCACCCTGACCAGACAGCTCAAGGAGGGTGAAGAAAGACTGACTGCTGCAGCAGATGAAAAAAGGACCCGCAGGAAGAACCGCCACAGACCCAGCAGCACGGAGACCACCCACAAGTGCGACCTGTGTGACAGGGACTGCCATTCGCGCATTGGCCTGTTCAGCCACAGGCGGTGCTGTTCCAGCAGAGTAGACATTTAGGATTCTCTTCCATGGTCATCATAGACTGACGGAGGCCGACGATTAAAAATCGATTGGTCCGCGTCATCACGTGACTCACGCACGTCTTTTTTGCTGGTGGATGACATTACCAAATATATGCATCTGCCCCACCTGCTGGACTGGAGTAGATCACTAGACTGGTCCACGACGAATCCGTGCCTGTTCTTCATGCATACAAAAACGTGTTAAACACACCTGTCAAGGCATACCTCATGCCTCCCTTATTGGGGGGGGGGCTTTCACACCTGTACTGAGTACTTAAAAACTGTATTTATCGGCAGATGAAAGAAAACTGAAGCAAAAAAACCCAAACAAACAACAACAATTGCAACATGAACTATTTCAAACATATTTATTCAAATGTACACTTATATGGACACAATCTTGAGCCATAACTTTTTGGTAATGTGAAAATAATAAGCCAAGTAGCACAAAATAAATAAATAAATAAAAAATTAATTAATTAAAAAAAATGATAATATTAATAGAAAGAAAGCTTGGGATCAGTCCGCCAAGGTCTCCGCCTTTGACCGCCACCTAATCCACATAGCACCGGACCCCCATGATCCCTCCTGCAGGTGGTGAACCCACTGGAGGGCGGACCCATGTAACTCCTTCGGGCTGAGCCCGGCCGGGTCCCATGGGTGGAAACCCGGCCACCAGACGCTAGCCTTCGAGCCCCTCCCCCAGGCCTGGCTCCAGGGTGGGGCCCCGGTAACCCCATACCGGGCGGGGTTCACTGAATCCTTGATATACAATTTATCATGAGAGTCTGTTGGATCGTTCTTAGTCTGGCCCTTCACCCAGGACCAGTTTGTCTTGGGAGACCCTATCAGAGGCAAATTGCCCCGGACAACATAGCTCCTGGGATCACTGGGGCACGCAAACCCCCCCACCACGATAAGGTGACGATCCATGAGGGAGATGACGATCCATATTGGAGTTTTCCCCAGTGGACGAAAGGGTTGCTTCCCTGCGCCTTCGGGTTGGGAAACGGGTCCTGACCATCATTTGTGCCTATGCACCAAATGATGTTTCAGAGTACCCACCCTTTTTGGAGTCTGTGACTGGGGTGCTGGAGGGTGCTCCTCCTGGAGACTCCATTGTCCTACTGGGGGACTTCAATGCGCACGTGGGCAACGACAGTGAAACCTGGAGGGGGGTGATTGGGAGGAACGGCCTGCCCGATCTGAACCCAAGTGGTGTTCAGTTATTGGACTTCTGTGCTAACCACAGTCTGTCCATAACGAACACCATGTTCAAGCATAAGGGTGTCCATATGTGCACCTGGCACCAGGACACCCTAGGTCGCAGGTCGATGATCGATTTTGTTATCGTATCATCAGACCTGCGACCGTATGTCTTGGACACCCGAGTAAAGAGAGGTGCAGAGCTGTCAACTGATCACCACCTGGTGGTGAGTTGGATCCGATGGCAGGGGAGGAAGCCATTCAGACCTGGTAGACCCAAACGTATAGTGAGGGTGTGCTGGGAGCGTCTGGCTGAGGCCCCTGTCCGGGAGGTCTTCAACTCCTACCTCCGGAAGAACTTCAACCACATCCCGAGGGAGTCTGGAGACATGGAGTCTGAATGGGCCATGTTCTCCACCTCTGTTGTTGAAGCGGCGGCCCAGAGCTGCGGCCGCAAGGTGGTCGGTGCATCTCGTGGTGGCAACCCCCGAACCAAGTGGTGGACACCAGTGGTGAGGGGGGCCATTAAGCTGAAGAAGGAGTCCTATCAAGCTTGGTTGGCTTGTGGGACTCCCGAAGCAGCTGAGGTGTACCGGCAGGCCAAGCGGAGTGCAGCTCGGGTGGTTGCTGAAGCAAAAACCCAGGTATGGGAGGAGTTCGGTGAGGCCATGGAACAAGACTTTCGGTCGGCTTCAAAGAGATTCTGTCAAACTGTTCGGCGGCTCAGGAGGGGAAAGCAGCTCCCCGTCCACACTGTGTATGGTGCGGATGGGACACTGTTGACTTCAACTGGGGATATCGTCGGGCGGTGGAAGGAATACTTTGAGGATCTCCTCAATCCCACTGATACGCCTTCCACAGAGGAAGCAGGGTTTGGGGACGAGGGGGATGCCTCGCCTATCACAGGGGCTGAGGTCGCCAAGGTGGTTAAAAATCTCCTTGGTGGCCGGGCCCCGGGGGTGGACGAGATTCGCCCTGAGTACCTCAAGGCCCTGGATGTTGTTGGGTTGTCATGGTTGACACACCTCTGCAACATTGCGTGGAGGTCGGGGGCAGTGCCTTTGGCATGGCAAACCGGGGTGGTGGTTCCTCTCTTCAAAAAAGGGGACCGGAGGGTGTGCTCCAACTTTAGAGGGATCACACTCCTCAGCCTCCCTGGGAAGGTCTATGCCAAGGTACTGGAGAGGAGAGTCCGGCCGTTGGTCGAACCTCGGATTCAGGAGGAGCAATGTGGTTTTCGTCCTGGCCGTGGCACATCGGACCAGCTCTTTACCCTCTCGAGAATTCTTGAGGGTTCGTGGGAGTTTGCCCAACCAGTTTACATGTGTTTTGTGGACTTGGAGAAGGCATTTGACCGCGTCCCTCGTGGATTTTTGTGGGGGGTGCTTCGGGAGTATGGGGTATCGGGCTTGTTGTTACGAGCTATTCGGTCTCTGTACGACCGTTGTGAGAGTTTGGTTCGTATTGCCAACACTCAGTCGGAGTCATTCCCAGTGAGAGTTGGACTCCGCCAGGGCTGCCCTTTGTCACCGATCCTGTTCATAATTTTTATGGACAGGATTTCTAGGCGCAGCCAGGGAATGGAGGGTGTCATGCTTGGTGACCACAGGATCTCATCTCTGTTGTTTGCAGATGATGTTGTCCTGTTGGCTTCATCCAGCAATGACCTACAGCTCTTGCTGGGACGGTTTGCCGCTGAGTGTGAAGCGGCTGGGATGAGAATCAGCACCTCCAAGTCCGAGTCCATGGTCCTCAGCCGAAAAAAGGTGGATTGTCCTCTCCGGGTTGGGGACAGGCTCCTGCCCCAAGTGGAGGAGTTTAAGTATCTTGGGGTTTTGTTCACGAGTGAGGGGAAAATGGAGCGAGAGATCGACAGACGGATTGGAGCAGCATCTGCAGTGATGCGGACGTTGTACCGGTCTGTTGTGGTGAAGAGGGAGCTTAGTTCTAAGGCAAAGCTGTCGATTTACCAGTCAATCTACGTTCCTACTCTCACCTATGGTCACGAGCTTTGGGTAATGACCGAAAGAACGAGATCGCGGATACAAGCGGCTGAAATGAGCTTTCTCCGTAGGATTGCTGGACTCACCCTCAGAGATAGGGTGAGGAGCTCAGTCATCCGGGAGAGGCTCAGAGTAGAACCGCTGCTCCTCCACATTGAAAGGAGTCAGTTGAGGTGGTATGGGCATCTGATTAGGATGCCTCCTGGACGCCTTCCACTTGAGGTGTTTCAGGCACGTCCCACTGGGAGGAGACCCCGGGGCAGACCCAGGACTCGGTGGAGAGACTATGTCTCCCAGCTGGTCTGGGAACGCCTTGGTATCCACTCTGAAGAGCTGGAGCAGGTGGCTGGGGAGAGGGAAGTCTGGGCTTCTCTGCTTGAACTGCTGCCTCCGCGACCCGGACCTCCGGAAAAGCGGTAGAAGATGGATGGATGGATGGATAATATTAATAATAAATCAATAAAAATAAATAAAAAAAATATTTTTCAAATTTACATTAGCACAAGGTAGATTGCTTAATTTGAAAGTACACAAGAATAATTCTGAATATAGTTCTTAATTGTCAGCTAGATATATACACTTGGAATTAAAGCGT
This sequence comes from Pholidichthys leucotaenia, assembly GCA_020510985.1. Lineage (NCBI taxonomy): Eukaryota > Metazoa > Chordata > Actinopteri > Cichliformes > Pholidichthyidae > Pholidichthys > Pholidichthys leucotaenia. The sequence goes on along the minus strand of CM035844.1, from coordinate 196,116,922 downwards.
TTTTAATTGTCAGCTTTGTTACACTAATGCACTAGGATGAACTTGAAACAAGAAAATGTTGAAGTTGAAGTTGTTGATGATAAGCAGGATGAACTTCATGAAGAGCAGAAGAAGTTCTGTGAGGGAGTCATGCAGCCTCTTGTTGATGGACTTGACTTTGCCTGGCTTCTCAACAACCTCATGGCTGGCAAAGTATGACTTGAGGGCAGGAAGCTGTGATAGCGTTCTGTTGCTAACTTTCTCCAGTGACAGCCAGCGAGTCGGGCAATGCTTGAGTATTTTCTCTTCTTCTACCTGAAACATATTATAAAGATTGGGGCAAAGTGCTGGGGAGAAAGCTCGCCGGTTAGTTATTGACAGTTTATTGAACAATTGTGATATTTTGTGCCTTCAGGAGACGTTTCTCTCTGAACGAGACTTGGAACGTTTGAACTGTCTTAACCCTGATTTCCATGGTGCTGGGGAGTCTACAACTGACCTCAGCAAGGGGATTATCAGGGGGAGGATACCTGGAGGGGTGGCTATTCTCTGGAGAAAGAAGCTGGACTCCTTGATAAAAGTAGTCCGACTTGGTGTAGATTGGTGTATTGGTGTGCAGTTTAATTGTAATGATAAGGAATTCCTTATTATTAATGTACAGTATATACGCCATTTGAGTGTCAACAGAATGAGGATGAATATTTAAATAAGCTTGCCTTTATTCATTCTTATATGCAAGACTATAATAATACTTGTATTTTTATTATGGGGGACTTGAATGCAGACATATCTGACACTGACTCCTTATTTGCAAAACATATGTATCATTTTTGTTTTGAGAATAACTTAATCTTGTCAAGTAAGATACTAATGCCTCCTGATAGTTATACCTATGTAAGTGAGGCTTGGCACACTACGTCCTGGCTAGATCATTGCATCAGCACTGGTGATGCACATGCTTCTTTGGGTGGCATGAGTATTTATTATGGGTTAGCAATGTCTGATCATATACCGTTTGAAATGATAATTAATGTTGACTGTCTACCTGCACTTTGTCAAAATGTCAGTCAGGATGAGGTGGGAAAATTAGACTGGGACACTCTTTCTGAGGAAGAAATTGTAGAATATTGTGTTCGTACAGATAAATCCTTGAGTAAAATATGTCTTCCTAGAGATGCTGTAATGTGCAGCGATGTGAACTGTAGCATTGTTGAGCATAAGAAAGACCTTTGCAGTTTGTACAATGCTATAGTTAACTCCCTGTATAAGGACAGTAAGCCTTATTATAAGAAAATACGTAAAACACATAATGTTAGACCTGGCTGGAATGAGGCCGTAGCTGTGCCTTATTCTGAAGCTCGGGAAGCATATAAAGCATGAGTGGTGGCTGGGAGCCCCAGACAAGGGCCAGAATTTGAGATGAAGAAATGTACGAATGCAAAGTTTAAGTATGCTATTCGTCATATTTCTAAAAATGAACAGCTAATGAGAAGTAATTCCTTGGCCAAGAAATTGTTAGATAAGAATGTCACAGATTTTTGGAAGGAGCTTAGACGGATTAGTAACAGTAAAACGTCTTTGCCCTGTACCTTGGAAGGCATTTCAGGTACAGAAAATATTGTGGATCTATGGCGGCAGCATTTTTATTCATTATTTAATTCAACTAAGGATGAAACTTATAAGGTAGGGAAAGTAGAAAGGGACGATTCGCTCCTGATTGACACTCATGCAGTGACCAAAGCCATTAGAGAGCTATCAGATAACAAAGCGAGTGGTTTAGACTGTATTTCTGCTGAGCATCTTAAATATGCTAGCTCAAGAATTGCTCCTCTTCTTGCAATCTGTTTCACCAGCTTCATGATTCATGGGATGTTACCACAATCATTATTGTCTGTTGTGTTGGTACCAGTCATTAAAGATAAAGCTGGCAAGCTGTGTAGCCTGGACAATTACAGGCCCATAGCTATAGCCAATATAATATCTAAAGTACTGGAAAGAATCATGTTTGAAAAATTAAATGTATTCATCAAATCTACTGATCATCAATTTGGACTTAAACCCCATCATGGAACAGATCTGTGCATATATGCTTTAAAAGAAATTATAAATAAGTACAGAAATCAAAATTCTTCAGTTTTTCTGTGTTTTATTGACGCCTCCAAGGCGTTTGATCGTGTTAATCACAGGATATTGTTTAGGAAAATGATTGACAGGGGGGTTCCCAAGTACTTAGTACGTATCCTGATTTACTGGTACGCACATCAGAAGATGCTGGTGAAATGGGGGAAGAGTCATTCATCCCCATTTGGTGTGAGCAGTGGTGTCAGACAGGGCAGTATATTGTCCCCTATTCTATTTAATCTTTATATGGATGAGTTGTCAAAACAACTGAATGCCTGTAAAACTGGGTGTTTAATAGGGAATAAGTTAGTGAATCATTTTATGTATGCTGATGATCTAGTTATTCTCAGTCCAAGTAGTGCTGGTCTTCAGGAGTTATTAAGAGTGTGTAGTGCTTATGGAGAGGAAAATGACATAAAATATAATACAAATAAGAGTTGTGTGCTGATTTGCCGCACTAAAGAAGATTTGTTAATGAAATTCCCTGTCTTTGAATTGGCAGACAGGAAATTAATTGTCAAGGATAAAATTAAATATCTGGGACATTTTATTAATGATAGAATGACTGATGATGATGATATTTTCAGACAACGCTGCAAAATCTACATGCAAGCAAATATTCTTGCAACCAGATTTGGTTTTTGTTCAGATGAGGTGAAACTGGTTCTTTTTAAAACCTATTGTACACCTTTATACACTGCTCATTTATGGATAAATTATAGGAAACAAAGTATGCAGAAATTACAGGTTGCTTACAATGATGCTTTAAGAATTTTACTTAAAAAGCCTCGATGGTGCAGTGCTTCTGAGTTATTTGTCTCATCACGTGTAAATACTCTGCATGCAGTAATTAGGAATCTTATGTATAAATTCATCTGTCGGCTTGATGTATCTAGAAATGAAATCATTCAAGTCATGTCTAGCATTAAGCTCAGTTCTATTCGCTGTCAGTCACAGTTTAGAAGGCACTGGTACAGTTGTCTTTTTAAGTCTTTTTAAAGTCTGTACTGTCTTTGTACTTCTCTTAGTAGTTGTGTCTTATTGTTTTTTGTAACTTTTTGATTGTTTTTCTTATTAACTGTTTTTTCAACTGTCTTGTTTTTTATTTTTATTTTATTTTATTTTATTCTATCTTGTTTTGATGGGCCATGAGTCTGGAATAAAGTCTTTGATTGATTGATTGATTGATTGAAAGAAATATTGTAAGTCTACATTAGCACTACATGTAGTGTTTGACAAATAATGAAAGCATATTAACGGCACTATTATTATGTTGCCTGTTATCATGAAATGCAGGTTTCTCATTAAACTCAATTTTACTTTATGGAACAAATACCTTGGATTTAACATCTGACTTACCTCAGTGAATTGCTGGAATTCCTTGAAGTCCGTCAGTCTCTTGGAGCTGTTGTGGAAGAAATAGAAGATATCGACTAGGAAATCATCCAGCTTCATGGGCAGTGCTTTCACTCCAGCTTTCACGCACAGGTTAGCCAGATGACATATGCAGCCAATGCTGAAACAAAAGCAGAATGGATTTTTGCTTCATAAGTTAAGTATCAGAAATAATTACCTCCGCCAGGCCGAAGGCCAGGAGGTTATGTTTTTGCCAGTGTTTGTCTGTTTGTCTGTCTGTCTGTCTGTCTGTCTGTCTGTTTGTTTGTTTGTCTGTCTGTTGGTTAGCAAGATAACTCAAAAAGTTTTGGACAGATTTCGATGAAACTTTCAGGCGTTGTTGGAAATGGTACAAGGAAGAACTGATTAAATTTTGGGGATGATCAGGATCACCGTCTGGATACAAGAATTTTTTAAAGGATTCTTTAACATTGTGAGATACGGCCATTTTCAACATGTGTGCAGGGGCAATAGAGGGCGCTGGTCGTCGTGTCTGACGAACACAAACTCCGCGTTCTTCAAAGTTTTAGGCACAAAAGCACGCGGAAAACAGTGGTGGGCAGGGCCCGCCAGCGTGCCTGTGTTTGCGCAACGCTGCAAAAGCTGAGATGGGCAGCTGTCCGGTGCCGGATTATTTGGCAGAAATTCCCCGGGCAGCCATAGGGGCTGCGCAAAAACCAGCTCTCTGCCGGGGAAGCTTCCAAATCCTCTTTTTTTCCGCAGAGCGCAAACCCAATAAAACCCACGGCAACCTGTCTACCCAATTTGCATCCGTCAGTGAAGCCCTCAGTGCTGCTTTCAGTGATCTATGAAAACGCTCGCAGCCTGGGACTTTGCACATGAAGGAGATGGACACAACACCAACACTTCAGTTTATTACCTCCGCCAAGGAGGTAATGCTTTTACTACTGAACCACTAATCCTGTCATTGTGAATCCAATTGCTAGTCATATGTTTTCATGGTCAAGGAATCTGAAAACGTACACACAAACACTGTATGGGGGGGAACTGTGGCGCTTGGCAGAGGTCTGCGCTCTCCGAGTGCTTTTCTAGTTCTCTTTGAAATTGTGTTAATAATAATAACAATGAAAATATCGATCTTATTCAGCTCTTTCAATATAATGCTATACATTCAGATGTAAAGCAAAGTTCCAAGATACAAAATAACAGTACACTATAGGGGATTTGGGCTACCTCTAAGCATGTTTGTTAAGATTTTAAAGCATTTTTTTTTTGTTATATTTAGGTAATATTTGAAGGTGAATAATACTGCCCATACCTGAAAACATTTGGAGATTTCTCCTTCAGTATGGAAAGGACAGAACTGTCTCAACCCACAATCGTATTGCACCCTTTTAAACTGCAGGCGGACACGGCGAACTGAAGTTTAAAAGGGTGCTTTATTCATCCTCCATCACGAGGCTTTCCCAGCGCTGTGGCAGCGTGCTGGAGCGAGCCCTGCGTCTCAAAGTCAGCAACAAGCAATGCGAGTGATCAAAAAGAGAGAGAGCAAGAGATATGCAGTCAACTTATATACCCAGCTCAGACAATGCATGCATGGCATATTAGCATCACAGTATACAGCAGGAAAGCATGGACATTTGCATTAGAGTCACACATATCAGCCGCAGGATTACTGGCGCCGGAATTCTTCTCTGTTCCGGAGCTGCAGGACAAAAGAGGGCGCGAGGCGCATCTGCATAATGATCAGTCCATACCTCTCACTGTTCTGATAATTGCTCACGCTGAGCGCTCTGCCAGCCCCGTAGGTTGTGGGGGTCACCACACGCTCAGTTTCGCCAGGCATCGAATTACTGTTCAGTTGATTTTAGGTTCTCTCAATAATTTTTTTTTTCGCTGTATATTTTTCTTTTTGGCGTACAGAAATGGCAATATGCCCGTATTTGCTAAAATTGCATTTTCCCCGTATTAAAATACCATATCACTTGACGGGTATGGTTAAAACTGTCGTGAATTTAGGGCCGATTATGATACTACCATCAGGTTGAGTTGTTTAAATCATGATCAGACTTAAGGGGCTTAAATCTATCTATCTATCTATCTATCTATCTATCTATCTATCTATCTATCTATCTATCTATATATATACACTACCGTTCAAAAGTTTGGGGTCACCCAGACAATTATTTTGTGTTTTCCATGAAAAGTCACACTTATTTACCACCATGAGTTGTAAAATGAATAGAAAATATAGTCAAGACATTGACAAGGTTAGAAATAATGATTTGTATTTGAAATAATAATTTTTTCCAGATACTCAACCTGCTCAAAGGAGGGTCAGTTTTATAGCTTCTCTAACCAGCTAAACTGTTTTCAGCTGTGCTAACATGATTGCACAAGGGTTTTCTAATCATCCATTAGCCTTCTGATGCAATGAGCAAACACATTGTACCATTAGAACACTGGAGTGATAGTTGCTGGAAATGGGCCTCTATACACCTATGTAGATAGTGCACCAAAAACCAGACATTTGCAGCTAGAATAGTCATTTACCACATTAGCAATGTATATTAGATATTAGAGTGTATTTCTGATTAGTTTAAAGTTATCTTCATTGAAAAAAACAGTGCTTTTCTTTCAAAAATAAGGAAATTTCTAAGTGACCCCAAACTTTTGAAAGGTAGTGTATATATAGTGACGTAGGCGAGGTTCACACAAAGAAAGGAAGCAGATGGCTGCGACACAACAGGCTTTATTAAAACACAATCACAATCACAGACAGGAGGGGAGGTCATTCTCACCGACCTCCGTTTATATCAGGGTTACACAACACATAATCACCCCTGCTCTAATTCTACCTATAACACTGCTGGGTCATTATAATGCAGTTATAATGACCCAGCAGTATAATAGCACAGTAATAATATTAAACACACACACTGTAGAGCAGGGGTCACCAACGCGGTGCCCGCGGGCACCATGTCGCCCGCAGGGACCACGTGTCGCCCGCAGGCCTGTTCTAAAAATAGCACAACTCGCAAGTGAGCTGCGTCTAAGATGTAATTTTTTCTGCCGCTATTTTTTATTTTATATTTTTTATATTTTTTAAAATCACACTTGCATTTATATAGATTTTAAAATGACAATGTCTTAAAAATAAAAAAAAATGAAAATATGTTTATTATACGTAAAGTTAAGGTGAACTCTGACCTAGTTCAAAGGTCAGTATTGTGCGCATGACAAAACCTTTGCGCTTGTGGAGCGTAAGCTTAGCTAGCGGGCAGTTAAGATGGTGAGCGCAGTGCGGTTTCCAAGCCCAAAAACATGGCAAAAAAAAGACAGAAAATTTATCATTTTCAAAGTGAGCGGGAGGAAGAGTTCTTTTTTACTACCGTGAAAGGAAGCTGCGTGTATTTCATTTGCGGGGCGATGGCGAAGCGCCACTTCACTACCCACTCTTTTTTTGGGGGGGGGGGGGGGAGTTATCTTGTACCCGTAGGTAGATTTGTTCTGCAGTCCGGTGACAAGCCACCAGCCGCTGCATGCGCAAGCGCCCCTTAACTCCCTAACCTGCATGTTTTTGCATGAAAAACGAGAACATGCACCACCAGAACATGCAAACTCCACACAGATCACTGTTGGCCGGGGGCAGGGATTGAACCCACAATCCCCGCGATCCCCCGGCCGAGGGTAAACTGCTGCCGCGGTGCTAACCACTGCGCCACCGTGCATATAAGCACTCTCAGTGCTTGTTTAGTTTCTTCTCATGAAAGGACAGTGCTGGTTGCTCAAGCATGATTCTTGGCAAGAACTGTATGGATATAATTCCAGTGAAGAAGAACACACAAAAGTGTGTTTATTAAATGTAACAGATTTTGAGCAGAATTGCAGCAGATTTGTTCAGTTAAAAATGTGATAAGATTTATTTAATATGGAAGTTGATTTTTCTTAAATGTTGCATAACTTTTTCAAACATGGTTCAACATAGTTCATGAATTAAAAGGGTTTAGTTTTTTATGGTTAAAAGGGACTGGTGAAAACTGGACATTTTTTTATGAAATGTAGAAGGGATCATCTGAACAATTGCTGAGATTAATAAAAATAAAGTGTTGAATATTGATCTTGTCTGTTACCCACTGTAAGTTATTGATAATTATTTATTTATGTATATACTATATATATACAGTATATATATATATATATATATATATATATATATATATACACACACACACACACACACTTTGTTATTTTAGAGGAGTGTGTCAAGCTGGTGCCCTTCACATGACTCGATACCCATGAAGTAGCTCTTGGTTTCAAAAAGGTTGGTGACCCCTGCTGTAGAGGCTGGGTTAATCATCTCAGACTGGATGCAGAGGGTAAACAGAGAAGGACAATAGGCATGGAGATGTGAGATGGGCGGTTGATATGAAAGGAGAATCCCTGGTGTATTGAGACATGCTTTTTCTGTGCATGACTGATGTGAGAGGGAATAAAGTCGTCTGCTGCATAAATCAGTTTCATTATTTACACTCGCCACACTGGTGACCCCTTGACGAATCATGGAACACGAGGCAAGAACCCTGGAGTCGGCCCGGACGGGAAGCCCCAGCGACGCCGCAAGCATCCCAGAGACGGCCCGGACGGGAACCCCCAGCAACGCGTGCGCTGTTTCGGTCAAACTACTGGACTTTTGGCTGCACGACCCACGGTCTTGGTTCCACCCCACCGAGGCTCAGTTCGCCCTCCGGGGAATAACGGCAGACGACACCAAATATTACTACGTGGTCGCAGCGCTGGACGCTCGCACGTCTCAGCAAGTAGCGAGCCTGCTCCAACAGCCTCCAGCCCACGACAAATATGGGGCTCTCAAGGCTGCGCTGACCCACCGTTACACGCTCTTGGACTGTGAGAGAGCGGAGAGGCTCCTGAGGCACTCTGAGTTAGGAGATGGGTCGGCAGTCGAACTGATGGAGAAGATGTTGGCATTTTCTGCTTGCCCACCTTTTCCTCCGGCGAGAGCGGTTCTTGCCAATTCGCCGTTGCTGGCCACGTGTGACTACCGTGCGCTAGCCTAGGGGGCAGATCGGATCATCCTCCCCACCAGAGCCCTCACAGTGAACGCGGCGGCATTGGAACCCAGCGAGACAACCAGCGGAGGCGAGGAGCCGCCGACGGTAGCGGCAGCGGGGGCCAGGAAGCGCCAGAGAGACACGCTCTGCTTCTTCCACTGCCGCTTTGGAGAGAACGCACGCAGATGTGTGCCACCGTGCCAATTCAAGCGTTCGGGAAACGCCAAGGCTGGCAGTCGGTAGCAGCTGTGACCACCGGTTAAGAGAACAAGCTGCTCTACGTGACGGACTCACGCTCGGGAAGATGGTTCCTCGTAGACACCGGAGCCCAGAAGAGCACCATCCTGCCATCCTACGCTGACTGGCTAGCGGGAGCTAGCGGCCCCGGGCTGGTAGCGGTAAACGGCTCGGACATTAAGACTTTTGGTGAGAGAACACTGACTTTATCCCTACACGGCCGTATGTACGAGTGGACTTTTGTCATAGCGGCATTGAGTTTCCCAATCCTGGGAGCTGATTTTCTGTGTGCACACAGGTTGCTAGTCAATGTTGCTAACAGACGCTTGGTTTATGCAATGTCTTTTGATTCTCTCCCCTGTACAGCTCGATGGGCCTGGCCAATAACACAAGCCAACGTCACAGCTCCAGGCGATAAGTTCCACACACTGCTCACTCAGTTCCCAGCACTCACGGTCCCAACGTTTTCGGCGGCCATCGCTAAACACGGGGTGGAACACTTTATCACCACCACCGGGCCGCCCGTTTTTGCACGACCTCGGCACTTGGACGCAGCTAAACTGGCCATAGCGCACGAGGAGTTTGCCAGCCTGGAAAGGTTGGGCATCATCAGGCAATTGAACAGCCCATGGGCATTCCCGCTACATATGGTCCCTAAGGCCGAGGGATCGTGGCAACCGTGCGGAAATTTCCGCAGATTGAATAACGCCACAGCGCACGACCGCTACCCGATTCCCCATATTCAGGATTTTTCCGTTCACCTCGCCGGAGCACGCATTTTTTCTAAAATAGACCTGGTCCGTGGTTACCACCAGGTTCCAGTGTGCGTGGAGGACATTCCCAAAACAGCGGTAATAACTCCGTTTGGCTTGTTAGAGTTTTTACGCATGCCCTTCGGATTAAAAGGAGCGGCACAGACATTCCAACGCATGATGGATGCGGTGTTGCACGATCTGCCGTTTGTGTTCATGTACTTGGATGATATCCTGGTACCCAGTGGGTCCGAAGACGAACACGTAACCCACCTCAGGACGATTTTCCGTAGGTTGGAGGAGCATGGGTTAATAATCAACCCGGCAAAATGCCAGTTCGACGTGACGGGGATTGATTTTTTGGGGCACTGCGTCTCACCGGAGGGAGCGATCCCGTTGTCCGACAAAGTGTGCGCCGTGGCGAATTTTCCCCGGCCTCAGACGGTCAGGGCGCTGCAAGAATTTTTGGGGATGGTCAACTTTTATAACCGGTTCCTCCCCTGTGCAGCTCAACTCATGCAGTCATTGTACGCCACGCTTAAGAAACGGAAACCCGCGGACAGAGTCGAATGGACTCCGGAGCAGGAGCAGGCATTCTCTGAGGTTAAAACAGCCCTGGCAAACGCCACACTGTTGGCACACCCGGACCCGGCGGCCCGGATAGCGCTCACTACCGACGCCTCGGACGTGGCCATAGGGGCCGTCGTGGAGCAACGCGTCGCCGGTTCTTGGCAGCCGCTCGCTTTTTTCAGCAGGGCTTTACGCGACAGTGAGCGTAAATACAGCGGGTTGGGCTATAAGTAAAATATATATATATATATATATATATATGCTGCCTCCATGAATTAAGTTGGGCAGTTCCCATTACAGCATTTCATGTAAGTGAGTTTGGTTCCCTCTAGTGGTGTAGTGAAAGCATCGTTTTGAACTGATACACAAAGTGCTGCACATGCGCAGTAATGATATAACGGGAGTCCGGTCAGAGCTTCACCCAATGTACGAACACTGTGAATGTTGTTTAATTATCGGCGCTTTGGACATCATTAGTCCGTGAGTATCCTACATGGTTTGACAGTGTTAACAGCTACAATGAGAACTGCATGGTTGCATTGGTGTATTTTAAGCGACTGTCTAGTTCGTTGCCAACATTGTTACCAGCTAAGTTAGAGCTAATGCTAACATGTGCTAAGCTAAATACGGTGACCATATCGTTGACGGCGTGTATATGTCTACTTTGTTGCAGTTTTACACGGATGTAGGAACGAATGTAAACGGATGTAAAACCACAAAGACGAGTGTACATCACATTGAGTTCCTTGTGGGGTAGCTTCAATAAACAAGATAAAAGGAAGCATCTTGTCGTCATTGAGGCCTGCATCACACGTGTTAGCTTGCTGTCTACCAATCGATAACTGGGAAACTCGATGGGAGGGCAGTAAAATATATATATATATATATATATATACATATACACACACACACACACACACACACACATATATATATATATATATATATATATATATATATATATATATATATATATATATATATATATATATATACTGTATATATATATATATACTGTATATATATATATATATATATATATACTGTATATATACTGTATATATATATACTGTATATATATATATATATATATATTACTTATAATAAGTTAGGAATATTTGGCTTTTGGGTGACATTTATGGAAATGTCATCCAAAAGTGTGGGATGAGGAATTGCCTGGCACCCTGGAGAGTGAGCAAGACCAATATCGCTCAGGGTCATCACAGGAGGGTCCCTGTGCCAGAGCTCAAGTCAACCTGGAGGAGGGCACTGGGCGGCACAGTGGGACGCCTGAGACAATGGGCGACGTTGAGAGGCTGGTTTCACCTGTTCCCGGAACTTGGCTGAAGTGTGCCGGTGAACAGGGGGCCACAACGGCGATGACGGCGTCGGAGTTAAGAGGTCGGGGCCGAACCATTAGGCACGGTAGAACAACGTGCCAAGCAGAGACCCTGCAGGCCGAGCGGGACCCCTCGGGGGGTCAAGGACTGGATTCAGCAGGAGAGGCAACCACGGCAGGTACGGGCTGGTCTATGGTAGGAGGAGCACCAGGGACGGTCACGCATTGTGGCCATACGGGGGGATGCTCATCTCCAGCTACTAGACGGTTCGTGGGGGCACCGGAGCAAGCTGCGGTGTGCCCGGGAGGGAACTGTGGGACGTGGGACTGGACAAGCGGAGCAGCCGATGGTGATGAAGAGGAGGCGCACTGGTGCTGAGACAACCTGCTGCAGCCCGGGAGGCTGGCTGCCTCCAGGGGCGGATTGATGACAAGGTGGTCCAGGGGGCCCACAGACTTGTGTTCTCCAGCCGTTTGTTTATAAGTTAATTGTTGTACATGTGTTTGAATCAGTTATGTGTGTGTCATAAGCTTATTGTTGGTATCTGTTGATATCTTTAGATGTTGTACATGTGTATATTTTGATATTCATGGGGATTAACTTGATGTTACTGTATGTTTATCTTAGGACATGGTGGTATTTTGTGTTAAGTGGACTTATTTATAGTAAAAGCAGCAGAATAACCCGCTTCGCCGTGTGGGGTGAGGTGGCAGTCTACCCATCTCCCCCTAGTTTTAGTTATTTTGGAATTACTGCGTTAGGCCATTTGTATTGTGTTACATCATTAATTTTAATGTGTGATTCGGGTTCCAAATTAGGGTGGGTCCGAATTGTGTGTGTTTTGGCTTTTGTGAAGGGGGCGGAGAATGTTGTATTAGAGTTTGGTCTTTTATTTGTGTGGTACGGGTAGCGGCTCCACCTTCTGGTTCCGCCACCACCCGCGGCTATAAGAATGCAGCGGACAGGAGGGGCGGTCTCTTTGCCACCTCTTCTGCCTGATGGCTGCACGTGTGCTGTGTTGTGCCTCCTTAATAAATGTGTGTTCAGTTCAACACCTGGCCTCGTCCTTGGGTCCATATACAGATATAACACCGATGAAGAAGCGTCCCCTTGTGCACACACCTGTAGCCTCTCTCTGCTTGCCAGCCCCGGAACGCTGCAAATTGGTGAGAAGTTCTCTCCCAACTGTACCTGTGCCAACGAAGAAGCGTCCCCTGGTATAGACATCTCCAGCCTCTCCCTGCCACCCAGCTGCATCCCACCAGAGGAACTCCTCCGCCTCACAGGCAGCAGCCACCTTTGCTGCTCCAGAGAACCGCATCAGCAGCCTCCTCCTCTCTCCAGAATTTTCCTTTGCCGGCTGTTCCGTCAGCTCCTTCCTCCTCTTCAGTTGCTGCTGTTCCCCTCTCCTCCATGACGTCAGCACCTGTTGCTGAGCTACCTACTGCCACATCTGCTGTTTTGGCCGTCATCATGCCTGCAGTGCTGGCTCCTCCATTTTCCACAATGGTGCCCTTGCCCTCAGCTGATTCTTTGTTGGAGTTCCCCAGGGTGACTTCTGGAGTGGCAGAGCAGGCCAGGCAAGTACCTTTTTCTCTTGTTACACCTATGAAAGTGGGGTCTTGCTTGGTATTAGACGGAGGTTCACAGTGGCAGTCACCCATCACTCCTGAGCCATTTTTTCTGACATTGACTTGATGTCTGGCAATATTTCTCCTTCCTTGTCCAAGGTGTATGCCACAGCTCCAGCCTTCACCCTTCACTGTTCTCCCCGTCTGTACCTGAGCCGACAATGGAGCGTCCCCTGGTGCAGACAACCTCAGCTGCTCACCTGTCATCAGTCTCGCCTTCTTCTCCCAAGCAGTGTTCCACACCTCCTCACCAAGCAATCTCTGCAGCCACCAAGAGGGATTCACCTGGTCTGCAGCAGCAACCACCACAGCATGGGAATTAAGGCAAGTACCTTTTCATTCTGTTATACCTGAAGATGAAATGCGAAATGCCTTGCCTTGTTCCTGGTGGTGGTGGTGGTGGTGGTGGGGGGGGGGGGGGGGGCTCAGCAACAGCCATACACTTTGGCTGAGCTCTCACCACCTGCTGCTGCATCCATCCATGTATCCTCACCTGCTTCTCCTGTGTCCTTCTCTGTGTTTCCTGTGTGCCCGCCCATCCTGAGAGGGAGCTGCCGGACGACGGAGGAGCCTACTGTTCCAGAGATTCTTGTTCTGGTCCCGCAGCCACATCTTGGATGGGAGAGGAGCGTCCCCTGTATCCCGAAGCCTGAACCGACAACAGAGTGTCCCCTGGTTTCGGCCGCCACGTCTAGAGTTCAACCAGCTTCAGCTGCTATGTCTGGAGTTCCACCAGCTTCAGCCGCTGCGTCTGGGGTTCCGCCAGCTCCTGCCGCCACGCCAGAAGTCCCGCCAGTTCCTGTCATCACAGCTGAAGTTTCACCTGCCATCATGCCTGCTGCTTGGCCTGCAGCAGCAGAGTCACTGGAGTCATGGTCGGCGGTGGAGTTTGAATTAAGGCAAGTCCTCTTTTTTTCTTTACAATGTCAGTATGAGAGAGATCTTGCTTTGCTCTTGGTGGGGAGAACCAGTTGCAGCTGCCATCTGCTCCTGAGTTTTCCTCATCGGGCTCCACTGCTGCCAGGGACAGTGACCGGGTGTTTGTGGTCTTCTTCCCCGTCTGAGGTGGCCGTGTCGGGGATGGATTCCCAGGTGACTAGACTCAAGACTCTCCAGCCTGAGTCGCCTGATTTCGCCAATGGTCATCGGTCCACTTATTCTGGTTTCACCGATGGTTATCGGTCCACTTTGTCTGGTTTCACCGATGGTCATCAGACTACTTCGCCTGGTTTCGCCGATGGTCACCAATCCTCGTTGTCTGGTTTCCTTGCTGGTCTCGTTGTCTGGTTTCTATCTTGCTTGAAAGATGGCGGCGCGCATGGACGATGCGGCCCCTCTAGGCATCAGTGAGTGTGAGAGTTTTGAGTGTTTTAATCATCCCAGACATACAGTACATTCTGTAAAACTTACAACCGTGAGACCTTATTAAACATCAAGGTATTGCACGCTGCAAGAATTGCGGCACTCGGATGTGACTTGGACATTCTACGCCAGCATGGAATACTATCGGAGGTTTTGCTGGCAGCTACCCAGGAGAGGAGGAAGCGTAAGCGGCGCGAACACAAACAAAGGAGAGGAAAAAGAGCCGGGATTCATGCTAGGCTAAAGGCTAACCCCTCCAGGCCAGCAGTACTGTCGCTCCTTCTTTCCAATGTCCGCTCTGTCGACAACAAGCTGGATGAGCTGTGTCTGCTGAGAGAAACCCGGAGAGAGTGGAGGGACTGCTGTGTGTTTGCATTCACAGAGACATGGCTCCACGACAACATCCCTGACACGGCCATTCAGCTGGAAGGGATGACATCGTTCCGGGTGGACAGGGAGGCTGCTAGCTCCGGTAAGAGCCGGGGGGTGGGGGTGGGCTATGTATCTATATTAACAAGAACTGGTGCGTTAACGCCACGTTAGTAACTAAACACTGCTCTCCGTTGGCGGAGTTCCTTATCGTGAATTGTCGGCCATTCTATCTGCCGAGGGAATTCACTAATGTGTTTGTAGCTGCTGTTTACATTGCTCCTAGCGCTAATGCTAAAGCTAATGCTCACGAGGCACTCTGAGAGCTGCACGGTGCTATCAGTGAATTTCAAACTTCACACCCGGACAGTTTTGTGGTGGTTGTGGGGGATTTTAATCACACCAGTTCAAAGACTGTGCTCCCCAAGTTCAAACAATGTGTGGACTTTAAGACCAGAGGAGAGAATATGTTGGACTTGGTGTACACAAACTTCCCAGATGCACATAAGGCAACATCTCGCCCCCACCTTGGCCATTCTGACCACCTATTCATGATGCTGGTGCCTGCCTACAAACCTTTACTGAAGCGCAGCAGGCCAGTAGAGAAACAAATCAGGATTTGGCCAGAGGGTGCAGCCTCGGCACTTCAGGACTGTTTTCTTCACACAGACTGGGAGGTCTTCAAAATAGCAGCCTCCTAGGGAGACAGGACAGATGTGGAGGAGTACGTTGAAACATTCTCCAGCTAAATCGCGAAGTGCACAGAGGATGTCACTATAGTGAAGACTTTCATTGCACGGGGCAACTATAAACCCTGGATGACGGCAGAGGTGCGCTCGCTGCTCACAGCCAGAGATGCAGCCTTCAGAGCGGAGGACAGGATTGCCCTCCGCTCAGCCAGGTCTGCGCTCTCAAAGGGAATTAAGATGGCGAAACGCGCCTATGCGGAGAAAATCTAGGGACACCTCTGTGACACAAGAAACACCAAACGGATGTGGCAGGGAGTTCGGGCGCTGACGGATTATAAGTCTAGGCAGGGGGTCGATGATGATGACGCTTCGCTTCCAGACAGGCTCAACAACTTCTTTGCATGTTTTGTAGCATCAAACCCGACAATCAGAGGGAGGGCTGGCCCATCTCCACCATCTGTTGGGCCAGCTATCATCATCAACACAGCGGACACACGGAGGACCCTAATCAGGGTCAACCCACGTAAAGCTGCAGGTCTGGACAACATCACTGACTCATATACTGACTCATATACTGAATTACACCCATCCATTCACTGATCCTCTCTGACTTTTGGTCTTTTGGTTTTTTGTGGTTGATTGTTGCTCTGTGCTATTGAGAGATTTTTTTTCATTGTAATCATAATCTGCTTAAATATTCATAAGCTGTATTCTGATAACGAAGTTTTTTTTCTCTCCTTCCCCATTGTGTCGTTCCCTCCCCTCCCCTCCCCTCCCTTTCTTATCTATCTCTGTTTGATGAGGCGCCTATTATGGCTGCCGTGTCGTTGTGTCGCGCTTGCACGCGCACCAATGTCAAGTCAAATTCCTCGTGTGTTTTTTACATGCTTGGCAATAAAGTTTATTCTGATTCTGATTCTGATTCTGATCCCGGGACGTGTGCTCTGAGTCTGTGTGAGTGAGTTGGCAGATGTCCTGACTCACATTTATAACATCTCCCTGAGTCAGGCCATTGTTCCCAGATGCTTTAAGACCTCTACCATAGTACCGGTGGCAAAGAAATCAGTTGTGTCCTGTCTGAATGACTATCGTCCTGTTGCACTGATACCAATTGTGATGAAGTGTTTTGAACGGCTTGTCAAACCACAAATCACAGCCTGCCTCCCTGCTTCACATGACCCGCTCCAGTTTGCATATCGCTCAAACCGCTCCACAGAGGATGCTATAGTCACCACCCTGCACTGTCATCACCCACCTGAATCAGAAAGACACCTAAGCCAGACTCCTGTAGATTGATTTCAGTTCAGCATTCAACACCATTATTCCCCAGAGACTGATGGAGAAGTTACTCCTTCTTGGTCTGAACACCGCCACATGTCTCTGGATCCTGGACTTCCTGACCGAGAGACCTCAGTCTGTCCGTGTTGGAAACAACATCTCCAACTCTATCATGCTGAGCACCGGATCCCCTCAAGGCTGTGTACTCAGTCCACTGTTGTTTACACTTCTAACACATGAGTGTATATCCAGACACGAGGGGGACCAGATTATTAAGTTTGCAGATGACACCACAGTGGTGGGACTTATTCAGAGGGATGAGGAATCAATGTACAGGGAAGAAGTGAAAGACCTGGAGGGCTGGTGCAGGGAGAACAATCTGGTGCTCAACGTGGACAAAACGAAGGAGATGATTATCGACTTCCGGCAGTCACGGCCTGAACACGTCCCTCTCAGCATCAGCGGCCGTTTGGTGGAGAGAGTGGAGAACATCAAGTTCCTTGGAGTGCAGATCTCGCAGGACCTGACCTGCAGCAAGAATTCCTTGGGGATCAGGAAGCGGGCCCAGCAGAGACTGCACTTCTTAAGGAAACTCAAACAGGCCTCTCTCCCCATCTGCATCCTCAGGACCTTCTACAGAGGTGTGGTGGAGAGTGTTCTGGCGTACTGCATTGCAACATGGTACTCCAGCTGCAGTATGTCAGACAAAAAAGCCCTGCAGAGGATAGTTAAGGAAGCTGAGAGGGTAATTGGAGTTTCCCTCCCCTCTGTCCAAGAACTTTTTCAGAACCGTTTTAGGAGCAGGGCACTGAACATTGTCAAGGACCACTCTCACCCTCTGCATAAACACTTTGAACTGCTGCCATCTGGCAAACGATTCTGGAGCATCAGAGGCAGAACGACCAGACTGATTAACAGCTTCCTTCCACAAGCTGTTAGGATGCTGAACAGTTGATCCGGAATCTTTCATATATACTACTGCACCTTATGGACATTATGTATATTATTTGTATATTATAGTTCTAGTTAGTTTCAAGTATGTCTCAGGGATGTGTGAATGGCTGTGTTGGGGTGGGGGGTGAGGGTGTGTGTGAGTGTGTCTTAAATTATGTTCTTTTTACTTACAGTATATGGATGCCTAGAGAAATGTAATTTCATCTTGCCTGCACTACAGTTGTATGTACAGCAACATGACAATAAAGGTTGATTTGATTTGATTTGATCTTCGTTGTCTGGTTTCCTTGCTGGTCAGCCATCATCGTCGTCTGGTCTCCTCACTGGTCAGCCGTCATCATTGTCTGGTTTCCCTGCTGGTCAGCCGCCATCGCCGTCTGGGTTCGCCGCTGGTCAGCAGTCACCGTCAGGTGTCAACGCTCCTCAGCTATAGGCTCACATGATTTATGCCTCAGCCCCTGCAGTCCGCAAGGAGCATGTTTTCCAGCTGCTGTCTCCAGGAAGGGACGCATTGTGCTCTATGGTCCGATGGCTCAGGGATGCTGGAATGCCACCCGACAGATCGTGTTCTCTGGTCTGTTGGTGTTGGAATGCTGGGAGACCACCTGATAAACTATGCCTTCTGCTTAGGTGGCTCAGGGACTCTGGGAGGCCACACAACACTTTTCAGCTTGTGATCTGGTTGTCTTGGGACTCCAGCAGACCACCTGAACTGCCTTATTTGCTCGCCCAGTGGTCCTGGGACTTCATTAGGCCACCTGATTTGTCTTGTTTTGATTCTCTGTTGAGCAAGAAATTTGTTTTGACCCACCTGGCCTGTTTTCTCCCACCACCCTTCCTGTTGAGATTAGTATTCTATTATTAGCATCTCTTGGTTGTATTCTCTCTTGTCCTCGCCTAAATGGGTCATTTTCCCTTTTTTGTACTGTCTGGTCTGTTTCTCGTTTTGTAATCATTTCTTATTTATGGTCAGTATGGCTGTGTAGTTGTGCATGTACATGTTGGACATATGCATATGTGATTTAACCTCACGATGAAGGAGACGCAGAGTCTGAGACCCCTGCGGAGGACAGTGAGAGAAGACATAGGTGTGGACAGAAGACTCCCTGACCTCTGAGGCTCGAGAGGAGAGAGGGGGGAGTAATGTAAATAAAGGGATTATGAATGTGAATAAAGGGATTATGATGGAGATGTGTGACCTCCCCTGCGAGGGAGATTCCTTTATGTGAGAATGTTTAAAGGTTAGGACTTTGGTGTGTTTCCTCCTCTTTGTTCGCTGCTCAAGAATGAGAGCAGACTGTGGGAATGGTTGCTTGAAATAAACTTGAATTAAATGCAATTCAGTTTCATTATTCAAGGCTCCCCACAATTGGTGACCGACGACGTTGAGAATGACCGGAGAAGGTCTCAGGGTCCCGGACTCACAGAGTTCAGTTCTGGCGAGCGCAGTGGCCGTCAAGCTGCCTGATTTCTGACAGGATAACCCACGGTCGTGGTTCCTGCAAGCGGAGTCGCAGTTCGTGCTCGCAGGAGTAACGGTGGATGACACCAAGTTCCACCATGTCATCGCTAAACTGGATAACCACACATCTCGATGCGTGCAGAGCTTGGTGGAGCAGCCACCCATGACCGGCAGGTACGACAAGCTGAAATCCACCCTCATTAAGTTTTTCACCCCCTCGGCCGAAATGAGGGCAAGGAGGATCCTGTCTTTGCTAGACAAAGGAGGACACAGGCCGAGCGCCCTGATGGAGGATATGATACAGCTGAGAGGGTCGGACAACGACGATTTCCTCTTCCAGTTCATCTTCCTCTCCAACCTCCCGACGCATGCGAGAAGCACACTGGCCGGCAAGAAGTGTCACACCCTGGAGGAGTTCCGGGAGCTGGCCCAGGAAGCAGATGGGATTCTGGACGCCTGCGGCGGGCAGGCAACCACAGCGGCGACCCAAGACAGCGGGGAGCCAGAGGCGGCAGACCCAGGCTGGCCGACGACGACGGCAGCACGGCCGCGACGAGGTGGAGCCAATGGTCCGGTGGCAGAGGCGCGGCCCCGACACAGCGGAGGAGAGGATCTCTGCTTTTACCATCGGAGGTTCGCTGATAGGGCACGCAGGTGCGTGCCGCCCTGCAACTTCAAGAGTTCGGGAAACGGCAAGACCGGGGGTCGCTAGCAGCTTCGACTCTCGGAGAAGGCAACAAGCTGCTCTACATCACGGATACGAGCTCCGGACGAGAGTTCCTCATAGACACCGGAGCCCAAGTGAGCTTCATCACCCCAATATACGCGGACCGGGTGGCTGGACCCCGCGGTAGCGGAGCTACGGCGGCAAATGGCTCGAGCATCAACACCTACGGGAAAAGGACCTTGCCTTTATGCTTACATGGCCGCACATATGAATGGACTTTTGTAATAGCGGCGGTGAGTTTCAACATGTTGGGCGCGGATTTTTTGTGCTCACACAATCTGTTAGTTGATCTTGCTAATAGACGGCTGGTAAATGCACTCTCTTTTTACTCTCTCCCCTGCGCAGCTCGAGTGTCCCCGCCACCAGTACAGACCCACGTCGCTACAGCAGGTGATAAGTTTCACACACTCCTCACCCAATTTCCAGCGCTCACTGTGCCCACTTTTTCAGCAACAGTCGCGAAACACGGGGTGGAGCATTTTATCCCTACATCTGGTCCTCCCGTGTTTGCAAAGGCTCGGCGCTTGGATGTAGTTAAGCTCGCCATTGCGCGCGAGGAGTTCGCCAGCCTAGAGAGGCTGGGCATCATTCGTAGGTCAAAAAGCCCGTGGGCTTCGCCGCTGCACATGGTCCCGAAAGCCGATGGCTCCTGGAGACCGTGTGGCGATTACCGCAGGCTAAACAATGCTACGGCGCACAATCGTTATCCCATCTCGCACATTCAGGACTTTTCAGTGCACCTGGCGGGGGCGCGCATTTTTTCAAAGATTGATCTGGTTCGCGGCTATCACCAAGTCCCAGTCCAACCGGAGGACATTCCTAAAACAGCGGTAATAACCCCGTTCGGACTTTTCGAATTTTCACGCATGCCGTTTGGTCTCAAAGGGGCGGCGCAAACGTTTCAACGGATGATGGATGCCGTGTTACGCAATCTCCCTTTCGTGTTTGTGTACCTCGACGACATTTTGGTCGCGAGTACTTCAGAGGACGAACACGAAACGCACCTCACAGCAGTTTTTAGGAGGCTGGGAGAGCACGGCTTAATAATTAACCCAACCAAGTGCCAGTTCGGTGTCGAGCAGATCGATTTTTTGGGTCACCGCGTCTCCCCAGAGGGAGCGGTTCCGTTACCAGATAAAGTACGCGCAGTAGCGGATTTTCCCCGGCCACAAACGGTCAAATCACTGCAGGAATTCTTGGGGATGGTGAATTTTTATAACCGATTCCTGCCCCACGCAGCTCAAATCATGCAACCGTTATATGCCGCACTCAAAAAGCAAAAACCAACCCAGGCGGTCGAATGGTCCCCGGAGCGGGAGCGCGCGTTCACAGAGGTTAAAAAAGCCTTGGCTGACGCTGCGCTCCTGGCCCACCCAGACCCGGCAGCACGTATCGCGCTGACGACAGACGCTTCAGATTTAGCCATAGGGGCCGTTATTGAGCAACAGGTCGCCGGAGTTTGGCAGCCATTGGCTTTCTTTAGCAAATCCTTAAGCGCGGCTGAGCGAAAATACAGCACGTTTGACAGAGAACTGTTGGCGCTGCATTTGGCTATTCGTCATTTCCAGTTCTGGCTGGAAGGACGGTGCTTCACCGCTTATGTGGACCACAAGCCGCTCACATACGCCATGGCCAAAATTTCAGACCCGTGGTCAGGCGGGCAGCAGAGGCAGCTGGCCACGATCTCGGAATTTACCACTGAAATTAGGCACGTTGCGGGCAAATTCAATGTAGTAGCAGATTGTCTCTCGCGCGCGGTCACGACTCCACCACGCGCAGAGGCAGAATGGGCCACCGTGACCGCGCTGCTCTCCTGCGGCGCGGTGGCGCGCGCAGCCCCGGTGCACGTGGGTATAGATTACGCAGCCATGGCAGCGGACCAGGGGGCGGACGCAGACGTGCGCGCGCTCCAGTCTGGACCAACAGGGTTAAGGCTGGAGAGCAAGTGTTTACAAACCGGTATGCCCCCCCTGATGTGCGATGTGGCGATGTGCGATGTGTCGATGTGCCGCCGTGTTTTTGACTTGGTCCACTCACTGGCACACCCGGGGGTGTGCGCGTCGGTGAAAATGGTAGCGGAAAAGTTTGTTTGGCCGTGCCTGCGCAAGCACGTGAAGGAATGGGCAAAAACCTGCATTTCCTGTCAACGGGCCAAAATTCACAAGCACACAAGAGCCCCGTTAGAACCGTTTCGCATTCCAGCCAGAAGGTTCGACCATGTGCACGTCGACCTCGTGGGCCCCCTACCGGCATCACAGGGGTTCACGCATCTTTTGACAATGGTGGACCGAACCACACGTTGGCCGGAAGTGGTCCCGCTGGCGACGACCACGGCCGCGGAGGTGGCTCGCGTTTTTTTAACGGCTTGGGTGGCGCGCTTCGGGGTTCCGTCGGACATCACGTCCAATAGAGGACCTCAATTCGTCTCTGAGCTGTGGTCAGCGATGGCCAACGGCTTGGGAGCCAAAATTCACCGCACTACGGCTTACCACCCTCAGGCTAATGGTTTATGCGAGCGTTTTCATAGGTCTTTGAAGGCAGCACTCAGAGCGTAGCTCACGGATGCAGATTGGGTAAATAAACTACCATGGGTTTTATTAGGGTTGCGTTCTGCGCCCAAAGAGGACTTAGACGCCTCCCCAGTGGAGCTGGTATTCGCACAACCTCTTAGGCTGCCAGGCGAGTTTTTACCAGAGCACCCGGAGCCCCCACCTCTCCCGGCTCTGGGACCATTAGTTGGCACGGGAGCAGACACGCTTCCGGGTCCGGTTCATCACGCTTTTCCACGAGTTTTCGTCCCCAAGGCTTTGAAAAATGCCGAGTTCGTTTTTGTCAGGTGCGAAGCCCTAAAAGCAACACTCAAACCACCTTACGAAGGGCCATTTCGAGTGCTGGAGGCAGGTGATAAGCAATTTGTGCTAGATTTTGGAGACAGAAAAGAGACAGTCAGTATTGACAGACTAAAACCTGCTTTTGTC
The DNA here is from genome assembly GCA_020510985.1 of Pholidichthys leucotaenia. NCBI lineage: Eukaryota > Metazoa > Chordata > Actinopteri > Cichliformes > Pholidichthyidae > Pholidichthys > Pholidichthys leucotaenia. The sequence goes on along the minus strand of CM035844.1, from coordinate 196,094,045 downwards.
ATGAAGGACGGGTCTGTACCGGTCGCAAGGGTGCCTTGACGAGGCAGGCCCCCGCAGGGGGCAAATAATCACTCTCTCCCTCAGTCAACAGAGCCAGAGCAGAAAGGCGCCGCAGGCAAGGCGGGGCCAACTCACAGCAGATTCGGCAGACGGTTGAAGCCCAGGCGGCGCACAGACTGAATGTTGATGTTGATTATACAGTAGTCAGTAAGATGTTATTGAATTTTAGGGAATAGTCCGTTCTTCATCGTTTGGGGGGGGGGGTTATATGGCTGTGTAGTTGTGCATGTACATGTTGGACATATGCATATATGATTTAACCTCACGATGAAGGAGACGCAGAGTCTGAGACCCCTGCGGAGGACAGCGAGAGAAGACATAGGTGTGGACAGAAGACTCCCTGACCTCTGAGGCTCGAGAGGAGAGAGGGGGGAGTAATGTAAATAAAGGGATTATGAATGTGAATAAAGGGATTATGATGGAGATGTGTGACCTCCCCTGCGAGGGAGATTCCTTTATGTGAGAATGTTTAAAGGTGAGGACTTTGGTGTGTTTCCTCCTCTTTGTTCGCTGCTCAAGAATGAGAGCAGACTGTGGGAATGGTTGCTTGAAATAAACTTGAATTAAATGCAATTCAGTTTCGTTATTCCAGGCTCCCCACAGTCAGTTACCTTTTTGTTCCTCCTGTACTTTTACTTTGATGAAGTTCTTTGTTTACTTCTGATTGCTCCAAGCTAGTTTTGTGGCCTGTCTCAGCTGTCGTTATTTTGGACTAATTATCCTTGCTGTGGAACCTTGTCTTCCTCACCTGTTATCAGTGTTGGGAGTAACGAGTTACAAAGTAACTGGTGTTACTGTAACGCCACTACTTTTGCAGAAACGTGCTGTGTAATGAAATTACTGTTTAAAAATTCAGTAACTGTCACAAACCGAGCTGGTGTTTTCCTGTAGGCTCAGTTCTGACCGTTCTCTGTGGCTCAGGCATCGGGGTTTATGTATTGTTACCTTTTGAGTTCTGGTTGTTTTTATATCTGGTTCTTTTTCTTTTCCATGCCTGTAGCTGCCACTCTGGCCGGCGGTTGTCAGGCAGCCTCTTTTGACCCACTTTCTGGTGGGTGCTGTCTAACATTTGCCGGTCCGACCACGCCCCCTCTCTCTTTGACAGTCAGCTGATTCGCCCTGGTAATTATCTTTCCCGCGCCTCGCCCAGGTGTGCCCAATTTGTCATTCCAGCAGTGTTTGTACTTAGGCGGCTCTTGCCAGTCAAACACTGCTGGACCATTGTGCATTGCCATGAGGACGTTAATCGCTGCACGATTGAACTGTCTTTTGAGGGAAAGCTTCACTGTCTCCATTCCCCTCAGTGAAGCTGTCGTTGGTGTATGTCTGGCGGTTACTTGGTCTTTTTGGACTGCTCCTGGCTGTGAGTACGAACTGTTTAGCATAGCCCAGTTTCCTCCTCCAGCTACAGTAGAGCATCCTGGAGTACTCTACCTCGGGCTATTAATGTTATGTTTGCATTATCTGCCGTGTTGTCAGTCAGCAATTACTGTCAACACTATCACGATGTGTTAGCCACTCCACACAGCCGTGGTTCTGTTGTGCCCCTTGAAGCGATGTCGGCCCTGGGGCGCAACCGTGGTTAACACGTTTCCTTTCCATACGTTCGCTGGGCATTGTCGGCCCCGAACGCCAACTGTAAGTGTTTTATTTTTGTAAGTCTTCACCGTTTGGGATAGTCTTTATTTTTGAACTGTTTGCTTTTGTGTTTAATAAATGTGTTGTGGTGAATCCTGGGCATAAATCCCATTCTTCCTTCCCCTCCTCCGTGTGCTGCATAAAAGCTCACAAAGGGGCTCGTGACAGTAATACATTACAGTTACTGAAATTTGATTAGATCCATTACTCGCGTTACTTGTTTTATTAATATTGATAGCTATTTTAGTGCAAATAAACTGACCTTACCATAGCTGGCGCAGCCGTTAGTCTCCACGGGTAGGTTTCCTGTCCTGCCCCAGTTCACACGCAACCTAGTGGCAACTTCTCATATTGAGCCCTGATCACTTGTTGTCCCGGCAGTGAGTAGCCCCTAACAGCTCCTACTACTACGTATTTGTTCAATGTTCATATACTGTTATTGTTGGAGTGTGGAGAGTGTGAGAAGATGAGGCTGAGTTTATTTCTCAAATCAGGTTTATTCACTTGTCTCCAACATCCTCCAAACAGAAAAAGAGACCCATCCTCCCACATCTGTCCTTTTTATACCCTGGACATCAAAGTACAGAGTCACATTGTCTTTAAATCCCAAGACACAATACATCATCCCCCAGGTCTTCTCCTCTCCACCTAAAACCCTGGTGGTCAGGAAGTCTCTCAAGGCCATCTCTAAAGATCACATTTCGCACCCTCCTGTTATCCCCAGGAGGCCCAGACTTATTGTTCATTCTGAGACGTGGGCAACAGTAATATACATATGCAGCCTAAGCAACTCAAATATGTGTGCCACAGGAGCTCTTATTTGTGTGGTACGGGATGATAGCCCCGATTTCCGGTTCCGCCATCTCAGGTGGTATAAGAGGGGCTGCTGGTAGGGGGCGGTCTCTTCCGCTTTTCCTCTGCCAAGCGGCTGCATGTGTGGTTGGGTGTACAGAGCCCAGCTTGTTTAATAAAGCAGTGTTCAGCCCACCCCTGGCCTCATCCTTGTCTACAAGTTATGACATAACACCTACCTCTGTGGTTAAACATGAGTATTTTTAGAGCAAGAAGCTCGCATTGAATGTCCACATTAAATGCATTTAAAGGTTTCTTATGCACAGAGAAAAAGTGACTGATTTGTTGCAGTAAAGAACAGCTTCTTGTAAACGGTGAACTTTCATTTATGTGTGCTTTCTGTTTTATTTTATCTCACTCATTTACATGCTGTTGTGATATGCAGCTATTTCATGGAAGTAAATCCTCTAAATATGCTTTTTAATGGGCTGGTTCAGGGGTGTCAAACGTATGGCTCGTGGGCCAAAAACGGCCCACCAGGGATCCAAAGTTTTCTCTTGTGAATTCACAGCTTTATTTCTAGTAAATTTCTGACTTTCTGCTGATTACAATAGTTTATGGGAAACTGCAACATTTTTTTTCTGTAAGATTGTGGTAATGTGAAAATGACGAGACAGAGTTCTCTCTCAAGTCAGCTTTATTCACATCACCACCATCTCAAAGAAGAAAAGAGGAACATTACAGGGAACTCTTGTCCTTAAATACCAGGACTCTTACAGTTCACAAGTCATTGCATCACACATTCACATTGTATTATAATTGTCAGGAACAATGCATCTCCTCTCTCTGATATCAACCCCCACAGTCTACAATGCATCTACTCCTTAATCCTTTAATAACCCCCACAGTCTCAAGCCTTGCATACCAAAGCTAACATCCTTGCAGCTTCCTGTAATCTCTCAGGAAGCGCTGCCTTTGTTCTGGTCTAAAATGTGAGTTACAAAGCAGGTCACATACAGTGGGGAAAAAAAGTATTTAGTCAGCCACCAATTGTGCAAGTTCTCCCACTTAAAAGATGAGAGAGGTCTCCAATTTTCATCATAGGTATACCTCAACTATGAGAGACAAAATGAGAAAAAAAAAATCCAGAAAATCACATTGAAGGATTTTTAATGAATTAATTGGTAAATTCCTCGGTAAAATAAGTATTTGGTCACCTACAAACAAGCAAGATTTCTGGCTCTCACAGACCTGTAACTTCTTCTGTAAGAGGCTCCTCTGTCCTCCACTCGTTACCTGTATTAATGGCACCTGTTTGAACTCGTCATGAGTATAAAAGACACCTGTCCACAACCTCAAACAGTCAGACTCCAAACTCCACTGTGGCCAAGACCAAAGAGCTGTCAAAGGACACCAGAAACAAAATTGTAGACCTGCACCAGGCTGGGAAGACTGAATCTGCAATAGGTAAGCAGCTTGGTGTGAAGAAATCAACTGTGGGAACAATTATTAGAAAATGGAAGACATACAAGACCACTGATAATCTCCCTCGATCTGGGGCTCCACGCAAGATCTCACCCCGTGGGGTCAAAATGATCATGAGAACGGTGAGCAAAAATCCCAGAACCACATGGGGGGACCTAGTGAATGACCTGCAGAGAGCTGGGACCAAAGTAACAAAGGCTACCATCAGTAACACACTACGCCGCCAGGGACTCAAATCCTGCAGTGCCAGACGTGACCCCCTGCTTAAGTCAGTACATGTCCAGGCCTGTCTGAAGTTTGCTAGAGAGCATTTGGATGATCCAGAAGAGGATTGGGAGAATGTCATATGGTCAGATGAAACCAAAATAGAACTTTTTGGTAAAAACTCAACTTGTCGACTTCCGGTTATGGCTGCCACGTAGGACGGACGTGTCTCGCTCTGCTCTGCTCCTGGAGAAAAAAATCGGCAAATAACTCTCTCATTTGGGACAGAACGTATCCCAGCATTTGGGCGAGGATATGTCGGCGAAGCCTAAGGCTGGAAAACCAGGAAAAGGAAAAAGCGAGCCGCCGAAACAGTCCAAATTAACGGACTTTCAGGTCTGTGACGCAGTAAACAAAACTCCATATATGGCGGAGGAGGCTGGCAACGCTGCGATTTCTGCGGGGAATGGCGCAGATGCGCTGATGGCTGCCATGAGTTCAATGAGAGCGGACTTTTCCTCTAGATTTGATGGGATTATGACAGCGCTGGAAGGAATAAGAAAGGAATTGGGTGACTGTGTAGAACGAACGGCGCAGATGGAGCTCCGTCTCGCTAGTGCTGAAGATGACGTCACCCGTCTTCAATTAAAGGTGCGCACTTTGGAAAAAAAAAATAAATCTCTGGAAGATAATATTTTGGATTTGGAATCTCGGTCGAGACAGAATAATTTGAGGCTGGTGGGTCTTCCAGAGGAATCAGAAGGTCGGGACGTATGTTCCTTTCTGGAAAAGTGGATTCCGGAGGTGCTGGGCAGCGAGGAGTTGCAATCAGCAGTGGTTCTGGAAAAAGCGCATCGTATTGGCCCACGGAGAGATAAGGGACCGCCGAGGACCTTAATTATGAAGTTTCTTAGCAACAGAGACAGGATGAAGATCTTCAACGCTGCACGTGCTAAAGGAGAGATTAAACACCAGGACCAGCAGGTGCGGTTCTACCCAGATTTGGCCACAGGAATCCAGCAATTGAGGAAGCAGTTTGATCCCGTACGTAAGGAGCTGCGCAACCTTGGGATTCGTCATGGTGTAATCTATCCTGCGAGACTGCTGACCACGTATGAGGGCAGAACCCACATCTTCAAGACCCCAGAGGAGGCGCAGGAGTTCATCAAGAAGATCAAAGAAGAAGAAGAGACTGGTGGGAGCTAAGCATGAACAAAATATAAGGTAGAATAATTAAGCATTTGCACAGGCATCTGACTGACTTGAAGTAAATAGTAAGTTTACAAAATATAGATTGTATTATATATTAAAAAAACAAAACAAAAACAAAACAAAACAAAAAAAAAAAAACTATGATGTACAAAGTTGTTAAAAATTTTGGAGTTAAGTTGGAAAACTACAGAGGAGAGTTAATGTTACGTCATTAAAAGCAGTAGAGTTAGGGTGATTGGGAGGATGAAGAAGGAGTGGCTTAGGCTGTTCCCCGTGGGTGTGGAACGGTCGATGGCTATATCGGGAGACAGAATTTTTCTTTTGATTTTGGGGGGTTTGCCACAAGTGTGGGAAGGGGAAATTTGTTTGTGTGTAGTTTGTAGGATGAATGTTCAACCACTCATGTTTTTGCTTCTCTGTATGAGCATGTTTACACTGCAAGGTAATCCCAAACTCTCTATTGATCATGGACCAAAGTGTTAATCTTAATTTAACTTCATGGAATTGCAGAGGTCTACAAAATTTAAAAAAACTTAAACAAGTTATGAATAAAATAAAGGACATGGGTTCAAGAATTGTGTTTTTACAAGAAACTCATCTGATAGAGGAGGATGTTAAAAGAATTAGGAGCAGATGGCAGGGAAGTGTATTCACCTCTTCATTTTCATCCCGAGCCAGGGGAGTTATGACTCTCATACATAAATCAGTTCCTTTTCAAGTGAAAAATGTAATTGGAGACAAATTTGGAAGATATGTAATCATTCAAGGCTCTTTGCTATTAGAAAATATAAATCTTGTGAACTTATATGGTCCCAATATAGATGATCAGAAGTTCTTTGCTAATTTATTTCTCATCTTATCATCACTTACAGGGCAACATATAATAGCAGGGGATTTTAATTGTACATTGAATCCAGGTGTGGATAGATCAACAGGACTGGATTGTACGCACATTGGATGTAGGATGACTATTAATCATTTTATGAAAGAATTGAGATTGTTAGATATATGGAGAGAAATGAAACCACAAGTTAAAGCCTATTCTTGTTATTCCAGTACCTACAAGACATTCTCACGTATTGATTATTTTTTGATTTCCACAGAATTAAGGTCCAAGATTCAAAACTGCTTTTATGATAACATCGTGATCTCTGATCATGCACCCTGTTGTCTAATATATGTAGATAAAAAATTGACAAAGGAATCAGGTAGATGGCAATTTCAGCATAAATGGCTTCAGGATGAGGAATTTGTCAAGTATATAGAAAAACAGATAGACGAGTTCTTTGACATCAATACTACACAAACATCAGCATGTGTAAAGTGGGAGGCTTTCAAAGCTTTTATTAGGGGACATATTATTAGTTATACAGGATCAAAATCTAAGAAGACTCGAGAGGAGAGAGCTAAATTGGAACATAAAATAAAAAATCTTCAGGAAAAAGTGTATGCAGGAAGTGACCCAAGGTTGGAGAATGAATTACTGATTTTGAGAGCTGAATACGACAAAAAATCAGCGAATAGAGCTGCCTCGAGTCTTCTAAGATTGAAACAATCTTTTTATGAACAAGGTGAAAAATCAGGAAAATTATTAGCATGGCAGATTAAACAATTGGAAATTAAAACACCAATTACCAGTATTATAAGTAATGGACAGGTAGTTATAGATCCTTTAGAAATTAATAGAGCCTTTAGAGATTACTATGAAAAATTATATGATACCAAAAATGAACCTGATTTAACAAAACTAAATGGGTTTTTGAACGAACTATCTATACCGTGTATTCCAAATGAAAACAGGGAGATATTGGAGTCTAAAATTAGTCAAGAAGAAGTTGGGCTAGCCATTGATAATATGAAATCAGGAAAAAGTGCAGGACCAGATGGTCTTCCAGTTGACCTTTATAAAAAATTTAAGAATAAATTAATAAAACCTTTTTTGGAAATGGTTTTAGAAGCATTTCAAAATAATAATTTACCATCATACATAAATAATGCCTTAATTATACTGCTGCCAAAACCAGGTAAGCCCTCTAATAAATGTGAAAATATGAGACCAATAAGCCTATTAAACGCCGACCTTAAGATAATCTGTAAAATTTTAGCAAGACGAATACAAGAAATTTTACCAAATATTATTAATCGAGATCAGAATGGCTTTATAAAGGGTAGACAAGGCTTCCATAATGTAAGAAGACTGTTTAATATTATTTATTTTAATAAAGAAGCACCGGATACAGCTCTCCTATCATTGGACGCCGAAAAGGCCTTTGATAGAGTTGAATGGCCCTTTCTTTTTGAAGTCCTACAAAGGTTTGGACTTGGAAATAATTTCATAAAATGGGTTCAAATAATATACAATAATGCTACAGCAGAAATCCTAACAAATAACAATATTTCAAAACCAATAAAAATCAATAGAGGATGTCGACAAGGCTGTCCACTTTCACCTTTACTGTTTACTATGGCAATTGAACCTTTAGCGATAGCGATACGTTTACATTCACAAATATATGGAATTAAAGTTGGACCAACAGAACATAAAATCTCCCTGTACGCCGATGACATAATTTTGTTTATGTCGAATCTAAAAAAATCAATTCCAACCTTGTTGAATTTAATAAAGAATTTTGGGGAAATATCAGGATATAAAATAAATAAAACTAAATCTTCAATATTAATGCTAAATGAGACCCAGAGAAATTACCCAGCCCCTGAGGTAAATCAATTCAATGTTGTAAATCAGTTTAAATATTTAGGAATCCAAATTATGCCTAAGCTAGAATCAGTCGCCAGTGTCAACTATGAAGCCTTAATGTCAGATATCAATGAGTTAACTCAGAGATGGATGTCACTACCAATGTCGATGATCGGGAGAATCAATATACTTAAAAGTAATATTTTACCTAAAATACTTTATTTATTTCAATACATTCCCTTATCACCACCTTTAGATCTATTCTCAAGAATAAAAAAAAAGTTAGTGGAATTTATATGGAACAACAGGAGGGCTAGATTACGTTTGTCTTTATTATATTTACCATTTGATCGTGGAGGTCTGAAATGTCCAAATTTTATGTTGTATTATTGGTCGGCACAACTGAGGTCTATGACATATTATTTTTCATCAAATGATCTCCCTCACTGGACTGAAATGGAATCATACAATTTACCTTTACCTCTTCCCATATTCATATACTCAGATTCGGCAAAAAAATTACAAAAACAAGTTAAAAATCCATTTGTAAAGCATATGATCAAAATATGGTGTGAAGCTAAAAACTATTTAAAAGAACCACAGTTATTGTCACAATTTAGTCCAATATGGGGTAATCAATATTTTAAACCAGGGAGAGCGGACGCTGTATTTAAAGTATGGAATTTAAAAGGGATACAAAAGATTCAGGATTTATATTTGCCATGTGCAGACAACATAATGTCTTTTGAAGAGCTGAGGATCAAATTTAATCTCAATAGAACACATTTTTTTAAATATCTTCAACTTAGAAACTTTATTCGATCAAATCAAAATAAAGCTCTCACTCGACCTATTTATTCATCCTTGGAAAAAATGATGATGAAAGATAGTAAAAGAAAGGGTATTATTTCAGAGTTTTATAACTCACTGACACTATCTTCAAGTGAAAATTCACTGAAAAGATTAAACTACTGGAAAGAAGATCTGCAAATTGAAATTTCAGAGGAACAATGGGAATTGGCTTGTACAGAAGCTCAAACCAAATCAATAAATGCACGCCTTAAATTGACACATTTCAAATGGTTAATGCGGATGTATGTTACACCGGAGGAGTTAAATAGATATAACAAAAATATACCAGATACATGCACAAAATGCATGGAAAGTAAAGGAACCCTATTTCATTGTTTATGGGAATGTAGATTAATAAGAATGTTTTGGGAAGAGGTGAGGGTAACAATTGAAAAAATAATCTCAAAACAAATCATATTGAATCCTAAACTGTTTTTGTTGGGTCTGTACCCAGAAAAGCATAATTTTAATAAAAGTGAAAGAACATTCATAGACCTCAGTTTGCTTAATGCCAAAAATGTATTGCACTATTATGGAAAAAGACTCATAGACCAGATGTGACTCAGTGGTTAAGACAGATGTTAACAAACCTTCCATTAGAAAGAATAACATATATACTAAAATCAAAGGAAACTGTGTTTGAGAATATATGGAGACCTTTTATTGATTATGTAAAAAATTTAAACATAACTCTTGAAGAAGAAGGTGAATGATGTGTGTGGACCTTGTAAATTCCAAACTGGTGAACATAATATGTATACTTATGTATTGGATTGTCTAGACTAAACAGAGGAGCATTGTTGAAGACTTGATTTTGTTGGTGGTTGTTGGTGTTTTTAGTGCATTTTTTTTTTGTAGTACTTTAGTGTTAGTGTTTGATTGTTTGTATCATGTTTGTTAAAAAAAAAAAAAGGTTCAATAAAGATATTGTGGAAAAAAAAAAAACTCAACTTGTCGTGTTTGGAGGAGAAAGAACACCATGCCTACTGTGAAGCATGGGGGTGGAAACATCATGCTGTGGGGCTGTTTTTCTGCAAAGGGACCAGGACGACTGATCCGTGTAAAGGAAAGAATGAATGGGGCCATGTATTGTGAGATTTTGAGTGAAAACCTCCTTCCACCAGCAAAGGCATTGAAGATGAAACATGGCTGAGTCTTTCAGCATGACAATGATCCCAAACACACCGCCCGGGCAACGAAGGAGTGGCTTTGTAAGAAGCATTTCAAGGTCCTGGAGTGGCCTAGCCAGTCTCCAGATCTCAACCCCATAGAAAATCTTTGGAGGGAGTTGAAAGTCCGTGTTGCCCAGTGACAGCCCCAAAACATCACTGCTCTAGAGGAGATCTGCATGGAGGAATGGGCCAAAATACCAGCAACAGTGTGTGAAAACCTTGTGAAGACTTACAGAAAACGTTTGACCTCTGTCATTGCCAACAAAGGGTATATAACAAAGTATTGAGATGAACTTTTGTTATTGACCAAATACTTATTTTACCGAGGAATTTACCAATTAATTCATTAAAAATCCTTCAATGTGATTTTTTGATTTTTTTTTTTCTCATTTTGTCTCTCATAGTTGAGGTATACCTATGATGAAAATTGGAGACCTCTCTCATCTTTTAAGTGGGAGAACTTGCACAATTGGCGGCTGACTAAATACTTTTTTGCCCCACGGTATGTGTGTCCACCACACAAAGCCCCCCCAACATTTTAGAACAAACAAGAGAATAACAACATGCATGCCGTGATTGTATCAATACACATCAGTCCACATGCTGTCTAGGCTTCAGTCTCCTGCCGTATCTGCTGTAGCTGGGATTCAACGTCTCTGCGGCGCTGTCACGCTGGGGGTTTGCCGTCTGGGGGTGGAAACCTTTTGTCAGCACCTGTGGGTGTTCTGGGGAAACATTACTCTGTGAAGCCCCCCGCAGGGGTCTACCTCGCTGCGGGGCTCTCGCCAACAGCACTTGCTCATCTGCCACCACAAAAGCGGGTTTGAGTCTGTTTATGCCAACTTTCTCTTTCCTACCCCCCAAATCTAGCAAAAACTGCTTGTCCCCTGTTTCTAGCACTCTGAACGGTCCGTCATAAGGCGGTCGCAGTGGGATTCGATGTGCATCGTGTCTGACAAAAACAAACTCTGCGTTCTTCAAAGTTTTAGGCACAAAAATGCGCGGAAAACTGTGGTGCGCGGGGCCGGGCAGCGTGCTTGATTCTATGTTACTCCGCCACAGCTGAGACGGGGAGGCGTCTGGCGCAGGGTTATCTGGGAGAAACTCCCCAGGCAGCTGGAGTGGCTGCGCAAACACGAGCTCCGCTGGGGAGGCTTCTAAGTCCTCTTTAGGTGCAGAACGCAACCCCAGTAACATTCACGGTAACTTGTCTACCCAATTTGCATCCGTCAGTGACACTCTAAGAGCTGCTTTCAATGACCTATGAAAACGTTCGCATAACCCGTTAGCCTGCGGATTGTACGCGGTTGTGCGGTGAATTGTGACACCCAGGCTGCGGGCCATTGTCGACCAAAGCTCGGACACAAATTGAGGGCCTCTGTCGGACGTAATGTCCGACGGAACGCCGAAGCGCGCCACCCAAGCTGTTACAAACGCGCGCGCCACCTCCTCGGCCGTGGTTGATGCCAGCGGGACAACTTCAGGCCAGCACGTGGTGCGGTCCACCATTGTCAGAAGGTGTGTGCACCCTTGTGACGGTGGGAGGGGGCCCACGAGGTCCACATGAACGTGATCAAACCTCTTGGCCGGAATGTGAAACGGCTCCAAGGAAGCCCTCGTGTGCCTGTGTACTTTGGCTCGTTGACACGCCATGCAGGCTGCTGCCTACTCTTTAACCTGTTTGCGAAGGCTCGGCCACACAAATTTCTCTCCTACCATTTTGACCGACGCGCGCACTCCCGGGTGCGCCAAAGAATGAATCGAGTCAAAAACGCGGCGGCGCCACGCGGCCGGTACTACTGGACGCGGCCGTCCGGTGGAGACATCGCAGATTAGGGGGGCATACCGTCTTGCAGCACCCTGCTCTCCAGCCTTAACCCTGTTGGTCCAGACTGAAGCGCGCGCACATCCGCATCATTAACCTGCTCCGCGGCCATGGCTGCATAATCTACTCCTACGCTGACTGGGGCCGCCACAGCGCGCGAGAGGCAATCTGCCACTACATTCAGTTTGCCCGCCACATGCTGAATATCAGTGGTAAACTCTGACATCGCGGCCAGCTGTCTCTGTTGCCGGCCTGACCACGGTTCGGAAACCTTGGCCATCGCGAATGTTAGCGGTTTGTGGTCAACAAACGCGGTGAAAGAGTGTCCTTCTAGCCAGAACTGAAAGTGGCGGATGGCCAAATGGAGAGCCAGCAGCTCCCTGTCGAACGCGCTGTATTTACGTTCGCTATCGCGCAAGGTCCTGCTGAAAAATGCGAGGGGCTGCCAAACGCCGGCTACATGTTGCTCCACAACCGCCCCTATGGCCACATCAGACGCGTCAGTGGTGAGCGCTATGCGGGCCGTTGGGTCTGGGTGTGCCAACAACGTAGCCTTTGCCAAGGCTGCTTTCACCTCCGAGAACGCTTGGTCCCGCTCCGGGGACCACTCGACCTTATCAGCGGGTTTCTTTTTTTTGAGCACGGCATACAGCGGCTGCATGAGTTGCGCCGCGCGGGGGAGAAAACGGTTATAAAAATTCACCATTCCCAAAAACTCCTGCAATGCCCTGACCATCTGCGGCCGGGGAAAATCTGCCACCACGCGCACTTTGTCAGGAAGCGGAACTGCTCCTTCGGGGGAGACAAGGTGTCCTAAAAAATCGATCTGCGCCACCCCGAACTGACACTTCGCTGGGTTGATTATTAACCCGTGATCTCCCAACCTTCGGAAAACTGTGGCCAGGTGTTTTTCGTGTTCGTCTTCGGACGCGCTGGCTACCAAAATATCGTCCAAGTAGACGAACACGAAAGGGAGATCGCGAAGCACCGCATCCATCATGCGTTGGAACGTCTGAGCAGCCCCTTTAAGTCCGAATGGCATGCGTAAAAACTCGAATAGGCCAAACGGAGTTATTACCGCTGTTTTGGGTATGTCCTCAGCGCGCACTGGGACTTGGTGGTAACCGCGGACCAAGTCTATTTTAGAAAAAAACGCGCGCCCCTGCCAAATGAACGGAAAAATCTTGGATATGCGGAATTGGGTAGCGGTCGTGCGCTGTAGCATTGTTTAACCTGCGGAAATCCCCGCAAGGTTGCCACGATCCTTCAGCTTTCGGGACCATGTGTAGCGGGGAAGCCCAAGGACTGTTTGAACACCTGATAATGCCCAACCTCTCCAGGTTGGCAAACTCCTCGCGCGCTATGGCCAGTTTAACTGCGTCCAAGCGCCGAGCTTTTGCAAAAACGGGCGGTCCGGTAGTGGTAATAAAATGTTCCACCCCGTGTTTAGCGACTGTCGCCGAAAATGTGGGGACCGTGAGTCCTGGGAACTAAGTGAGCAGTGTGTGGAACTTACCGCTTGCAGCCTTGACGTTGGCTTGTGCTGTTGGCGGGGCCACTCGCGCTGTACAGGGGATAGAATCAAAAGAAAGTGCATTAACCAGGCGCCTGTTAGCGAGATCAACCAACAAACCATGTGAACACAAAAAATCAGCCCCCAACATATTGAAATTCACTGCTGCTACAATAAAAGTCCACTCAAATGTACGGCCGTGTAGAGACAGAAGCAGAGTCTTCTCACCAAAGGTCTTAATCTCCGAGCCGTTCGCTGCTGTCACCCGGGGACCTCCGGAACCTGCTAGTCTGTCCGCGTAGGAAGGCGTGATGAAACTCAACTGGGAGCCTGTGTCCACGAGGAAATGTCTCCCCGAGCGTGCGTCCAACAAGTAGAGCAGATTGTTCTCCTCCCCGAGGGCCGCGGCTGCTACCGACCCCCGGTCTTGGCGTTTCCCGAACGCCTGAACTGGCACGGTGGTACACATTTGCGTGCCCTCTCTGCGAAACGGCGATGGTAGAAACAAAGGACGTCTGAGCCGCGTTCCCTGGCCCCTGCCTTCGCCGTCGTCGGTGAGTCTGGTACCGCTGCCTCTGGCCCCCTGTCATCTCCGGTCGTCGAGCTGAGTTCCGCTGCAGCGGCCGTGGCCGCGTGCCGCTTGGTGGCGTTGACAATTTGCTGCGCCTCTCGGCCCAGCGCGCGGTAGTCCCGTTGGGCCAACAGTGGCGAACTGGCCAGGGTCGCTCTCGCTGCTGACGGTAGCATCCTGAGGAAAAGGTGGGTGAAAATGAAGTGATCGTCGTCAGAGTCTTTCAACCTCAGCAACTTCTCCATCAGGTTCGCGGGCATGTCATTTTCCAACTCCGTCAGCGCCAGGAGCCTCTCTGCTCGCTCCTCCACCGAGGAGGTGAATTGCTGGATGAGTGCAGCCTTCAGCGTGCCGTATTTGTCACTGTCCGGCGGCTGGTCGATCAGGCTCTCCACATGCTGGGCCGTGTTGTTGTCCAGTTTTGCGACTACGTGGTAGAATTTTGTGGCGTCTACCGATATCCCCGAAGGTTGAACTGTGCCTCAACCGCATTGAACCAGGAGCGCGGATTGTTCTGCCAGAAGTCCGGTAGCTGGACTGTAGCGGCATTCGCTTGGCTGGGGGCTCCTGACGAGGCTGGCCCGGGGGAATTCTCCTCTTGCATGATACGTCTCGGGTCACCAGTGTGGTAATGTGAGAATGACGAGACAGAGTTCTCTCTCAAGTCAGCTTTATTCACATCATCAACATCTCAAAGAAGAAAAGAGGAACATTACAGGGAACTCTCGTCCTTAAATACCAGCACTCTTACAGTTCACAAGTCATTGCATCACACATTCATATTGTATTATAATTGTCAGGAACAATGCATCTCCTCTCTCTGATATCAACCCCCACAGTCTACAATGCATCTACTCCTTAATCCTTTAATAATCCCCACAGTCTCAAGCCTTGCATACCAAAGCTAACATCCTTGCAGCTTCCTGTAATCTCTCAGGAAGCTCTGCCTTTGTTCTGGTCTAAAATGTGAGTTGCAAAGCAGGTCACATATGTGTGTCCACCACAAGATGAGAGATTTTTTCTCATCAGTCTTCTTTTTTTTCTGATGAGAACAAGGGGCCCTTGATCTTGCTGTGTGTCCAAGTTGATTTAAGTATGCATTTAAAATTAACGTGAAAATTACTTTTCCAAGTAACTAGTTACTATTTCTAAGTAACTTGCCCAATACTGCCTGTTATTGATCATGTTAATTAGTCCTTGATCTATTTAAATGACGCCGCCCCGCAGTTCAGTGGGACATCCTTCATCATTGTATCCTGGCGTGTGTCCCACGCTTCATGTCCCTCTGTTATCCCAGTGTGTGTCCCACATCTTAGCCGTGGCTATTCTCTCTGTTTTCCCAACATGTGTCCCACGTCTTAGCCGTGAGCTGTTCTGCTAATCCATCAATCCTGCCTTGTAAGTTTTTGTCACTTGTTATATTTTTATGTTTTGGATTAAACTATTGCAACTCACAGCCAGTGATTGGGTCCTCATTCTGTCCTGCCTGGGTGATTCATGACATGGAGTTGAGTGGCATTCATCATCCGGTTCCACAGGGCACTGTTCAGAATGAACAGCGTGGGATGTGGCCAAAGGATGTCCACTTCTATGCCTTTCTGTGACTCTTCCAGTCTCTCTGCATCTCTGTTGCAACCTGTTGATGACACTCTGTGACACTCTAAGCTCAGTGGCCACTTCCCTCTGAGAACATCCTGTTTGAAGTAGGGCTGCAACTAAAGATTATCTTAGTTGTCGACTAATCTAACAACTATTTTTTTCAACTAGTCGACTAGTTGCGTTTATTTTCTCATATCCACCATGTTGTGTATAGTTTGGGCTCTTATTTGTGAGGTACGGGTGGCGGTTCCACCTTCCGGTTCCGCCACCACCCGTGGCTATAACAGGGCAGTGGGCAGGAGGACCGCTCTGTCACCTCTTCTGCCTGACAGTGATACCTGTATTGTATAGTGCCTTCTTAATAAACATGTGTTTAGTGTGACACCTGACCTCGTCCTTGGCTTCATATATAGACATAACATTTGGTGACAAGGATAAAAGTGGATTAAAACAGGTGATGGAAGCGTGTGTGTTTGAAATTCAGCCATTTTTGGAGCTCTCCGGTGAGCCACCGGTCCCCTGGCCGAGGTGATGCACCGTTTTCCGGATGTACATGGTGGCACTGGACCTTGGGAAGCTGGAGAAGTTGTGGGCACATGAGCTGTTGGTGCACAATCCTGGAATGGAAAAACAGCGTGTTCTGAGTACACTGAGTGACTGTGATAGCTTGGCTGCAGTGGTTGAGCTAATGGCGTGCTATTTTCGCCCCCTGGAAAACATCATGGTTTGCATGATTCAGTTTCGACAGCACTGCCAACTGGTAGGCGAGTCTATTCAGGGGTTTGTGACAGACTTGGAGCTGTTGGTCAGCAGGTGCCAGCTTGGACTATTGGAGAAGAGGATGATTCGTAACCAGTTAAAGGAGTATATCAATGGCGCTGCGATAGGGCTGAAGCTGTCTATGTTTTTGGGCAAACTGACACTGCCCAAAGCCACCAAGTTAGCTCAACAGCTGGAAGCTGCAGATAAACTGCCACAGGAGCTGAGTGAGTGCTTATTATTATTCCATCTAGCTACATTGCTCCGCACTGTGTGTGTTTATATACTTGCATATTTATTCCACCTAGCTGCAATGCTCCGTACTGTGGGTGTTTATATATTTACATATTTATTCCATCTAGCTACAATGCTCTGCACTGTGTGTTCATATATTCATATATTTATTCCATCCAGCTACAATGCTCTGCACTGTGTGTCTGTGTGTGTGTGTATATATATATATTTTATAGTAATACGTACATATGTTTATTAGCTGCTCTTGCTTGCTTGTTTTTTTTCTTGCCTTCTGATTGTTGCTCTGAGTGTTGCTATCCCTGTGCTGTTGCAATCCTGGAATTTCCCCGTTGTGGGACTAATAAAGGCTTATCTTATCTTATCTTATCTTATCACACCGACATCTAGGATCACCGCTGACCGCGCATGCAGTGGACCCAGTCAGCATGGAAGGCGTGGAGGACAACGCTAGCGCTGTAAGTGTGAGGTCTGCCCCGGGAAAGCCCAAAGGTGAGGGCTGTGGGTCCATGAAGCAGCGTTTCAGAGATGGACATTGTTCGGCAAGAGTGGAGCGCTGCGGCATGTTTGGCCGCTTGCTTCATGTCAGCAGGGGATGCCACAGATCCGAGTAAGGAGGTCCATGGCACAAGGAGCACTCTCGCGCCCTCACGGTTGTTCATGCTGTGTCTCCGAGCACCAACGGTCACCCATAAGTGATGATGGAGTTGGACGGGATGGAAGTGTTGTGGACTGACACGGGAGCGGTGGGCTCCATGCCAGATTGGATGACCGTGAGATGTTTTTCCCCGTGCGTCAAAATTGAAAGTGACCTGGTGCCACTTTGTGGTTGTGGAGGTGGACGGCTGGCCACAGTGGAAATGTTGGAACCGACAGCTCGGTGCAAATTGGCCAAGACGTGGGACTGTCTGACCCTGAGAGTGGTAGACGGCGGGGAGTGGGATGAGGAACTGCCTGGCACCCTGGAGAGTAAGCAAGACCAATATCATGCAGGGCCATCACAGGAGGGCTCCTGTGCCAGAGCCCATGTAGCCCTGGATGAGAGAACTGGGCAGCACGGTGGGACGCCTTTGACGGCAGGTGGTGGTGTGTGGCTGGCTCCATCTGTTAATGGATTTCGGCTGGAAGGTACGGGTGAACAAGGTGTCACAACGGCAAAGGCGGCAGCGAAGTTAAAAGAGGTCGGGGCGACTTCCGGGAAGATGGCGGACAGACATAACGCTTAAACAGAGAGCTCTCCCTAGTCGGATTAAAAATCATTGGTAAATGGCCAACTCGACATAAATGGACCAATAAACCAAGGGATGAAAACACGAAGAAGCCGGGCACACGGACAAAAGCAGGGTAAAACTGAGGAATCCCCCTTCAACAACGCAGGAGAAATCGCTGTACACGAGGCCCAGGGAAACGAGGCAACTACAGCAGAGAAAATGGACGACGCCAAACTCGATGCTATTAACACTGGCATCGCCAATTTAGGTAAAGAATTAAAAGACTTTAAGCGACAACTCCAACAGGATTTAACGGCTCTTAAGGAAGAGCTGAAAAAAGAGATGAAGGAGGAAATTATGGGTCTCCAAAGAGAAATGGAGCGCAAGTTAGCAGAAAACATCGAGGAGCTACGCACTCAACGGGCATGTATGACAGAAGCACAGGCTCGAATATCGGAGTTAGAAGACTGGAAGACCGAGGAAAGCGAGCGGCTGCAGACCCTGACGGCGCAAACACAGAGGATGCAGGAAAAAATAACCGACCTGGAGAGCAGGTCCAGGCGGAGCAATATACGCATCTTCGGGATTCCGGAGGGCATAAACTTCCGGTGCCACACGAGTCGGCTGCCTTTTGCAACAGCGGCTCAATTCTGAGGGTTTTTTTTCTTTCTTTTCTTTCATTGAAGGCAACTCGATGACGAAATTCATGGATCATTTCTTAAAAAAAGAGCTTGAGTTGCCCAATGAAGCAGACTTGCAGATCCAATGAGCGCACAGAGCCTCGGCACAGAACCCGAATCCAAACTCTACACCCAGGTCAGTTGTGGTAAACTTTCTGAAATATGATGTAAAGGAAAGAATCCTGACACAAGCATGGAAAAAAAAGATACGAATCGGCGACAAACAGATATTCTTTGACCATGACTACCCGACAGAAGTTGTACAGCAGCGAAAGAAATATGCCAACATTAAAAAAATACTGATAGAGAAAAAAATTAGATTCCAAACGCCGCTAACGAAGATGAGAATTCATTGGGAGGATGGTGTGAAAACGTACAACACAACCAGAGAGGCAGCGCGGGACATGACGGAGCGAGGCTTTGTGGTGAGCGTGCCAGAGGAAGCGGCTGGGGCAGCGGCGGCACTGAACGCATCACGACAGCCGGAGTGGAGACGAGTGAGCGGCAGAAGACGGGAGGCGGACGTGGCACACCGGGCCCAGAAAAAACTGCAAGGCTTTCAACGGAAGGCCTAGATTATAACAAAGATTAAGAAGGACACAGAAGAAATGAAGGCCAAGAAGACAAGGTAAAAGAGAAACAAACTGCTAGGAGAGGTTTAAATGATTTTTGTTGGACATTTCTAGACTAATGACTATTACTTGGATAGTAAATACAGGTCTAGGGAGGGCCCTTCACTCTGTGAAGACATTCCCTCCACCCACCAGCAGGGACCAGTGGGCAAAAGAAAGGCCCAAAGTACGGAGGTCGAGATTTGGTAATGTGTTTTTGTACAAATATGTGTTAGTTTTGTTGTTAAAGGGGTTAGGAGCACAAGTTAAAAAAATGGAAAAACATGAATATGGGTAAAAATCTTAAGATAATGACATTAAACGTGAATGGTCTGAACTCACCTGTTAAAAGGGAAAGAATAATAAGAAAATTCAAGAAGGAAAAAGCCGAAATTATATTTATGCAAGAGACACATTTGAGCAAGACAGAACATGAGAAACTAAAGAGATTCGGCTATAAGAACTCCCACTACAGTTCATTTAAGGGAGGAACTAAAAGGGGGGTTATGATACTAATTTCAAATAAAATACAGTTTGAATGTGAACAAGAAATCCAGGATAAAGAAGGCAGATATGTAATAATAAAGGGAAGAATAGATGGTTTGCAGATCACATTAGTGAACATTTATGCCCCACCAGAAAGTGACAAGGGTTTTTTTCAACAACTGTTTGATCTCATAGCAACACAGTGAAGGAGTCCTAATTTGTGGAGGAGACTTAAACGCCGTCATGGATCATGAGGTTGACACAACAAGTGTTAAGAAGACAAAAAAACATGTAACAAAGTTTATAAGAACCTCACTGGCAGAAATGGGTATGGTAGACATATGGAGGGACCTGCACCCACTCGAAAAAGACTATACACATTATTCAGCAGTCCATAAAGTACACTCTAGAACAGATTACTTTCTTATGAATGAAGGTGACAGACACAGGGTGAGAAATTGTCGGATTGGAGGGGCAGAAATATCAGATCATAATCCTATATACATGGAAATATATTTAAACAATAGAAAACGACAAACAACATGGAGACTTAATGTAGGACTGTTAAATGATGAGAAAATGAAAGAAAGAATAAAAGTAAACAAACGAGTATATCGATGAGAATGATAATGAAGAAGTGGACCCAACAATACTATGGGATGCACTAAAAGCTGTGTTAAGAGGTAAATTAATTGCTGAATCAGGAAAAGCAAATAAGTCTAAACTGGAAACATATGAACAAAGATGTGAGACTGAGGGAATTAGAACGTAAACATCAAAGTACAAATGACCCAAAAATATATCAAGAAATTAAGGAAGAAAAAATAAAGATAAAAGAAATACAAATAGATGAAATTGAAAGGAAAAATAGATATTTAAAACAAAAATATTATGAAACGGGGACAAAGGCCACAAAACTGCTGGCAAAACGGTTAAGAAAACAACAAACAGTGAATAATGTATATAAGATTAAGGACCCCATCACAAATAAAACTACAGTTAACCCAGAAAACATCGAAGAAATATTCCATAATTTCTATCAAGAACTATACTCACAACCTGAAGAGCCAAATGTTAAGGATATTAAAAAATTTCTAGGCACATTGGACTTGCCATCAATAGGAAACCAACAAAATGAAAAGCTAACAGCAGAAATAACAACACAAGAGATTAAAGATGTGATTAAGTCACTTAAAAACGGTAAATCACCAGGTAGTGATGGATACCCATCTGAGTTTTATAAACTGTTTATAGAAGAACTCAAGCCACAGCTCCTAAAGTCATTTAATTGGACATTAAACAACAACAAAATACCTCCATCATGGAACAAAGCCATTATTTCAGTTATTTTAAAGCCAGGGAAAGATAGGGAACAATGCGGAAACTATAGGCCAATCTCTTTATTAAATGTGGATTATAAAATATATACAACAATTATATGTAAACGAATAAAGACATTCTTGACGGAATTGATAGAGGATGATCAAACTGGTTTCATAGAGGGACGCCAAACACATGACAATATCAGGAGAACTTTACACATAATTAATCAAATACATAAAGAAAAGAAAAGTGCAGTAATAATGAGTTTAGACGCAGAAAAAGCATTTGATAGGGTTAATTGGAAGTTCCTATATAATGTGCTGGAACGCTTTGGATTTAACGAAAAATCAGTACAATGCATAAAGACACTGTATCAAAAACCTGTGGCAAGAATCAAGATAAACGGTAGCTTAACAGACAAAGTAAAAATACAAAGATCAACTAGGCAGGGATGCTGCCTATCGCCCACCTTGTTTGCTCTGTTCATAGAGCCACTGGCTCAAGCGATGCGACAAAATAAGAAATTAAAAGGTGTAACAATAAAGGGAGCGGAACACAAGATTGGGCTATTTGCAGACGATATTATAGTTTACCTTGAACAACCAGATGAATCAATAATGTAAATGATGAACTTGATAGAAAATTTTGGAAAATTATCAGGATACAAGATAAACATAACAAAAACACAAATACTGGCATTCCACTATAACCCTTTAAACCAGATAACTGATAAGATCAAACTAAACTGGAACCAAAAAGAAATAAAATACCTTGGAGTGAGCATACCTAAAGATCTAAGCAAAATCTATAAAGCAAACTATGATAGGTTGGATCAAGAAATAAAAAAGGATATTGATAGATGGTCAATCTTAAATATGGATCTGAATTCAAAAATTAAGACAGTCAAAATCAGCATACAACCTAGACTGCTTTACCTCTTCCAGGCTCTACCAACAGAGATTCCAGATGCCCAATTCTCAAAGTGGGACAGGATGATATCGAGATTTGTTTGGGGAGGTAAAAAGCCGAGACTGAAATATAAAACTCTCCAGTTACCAAAAGAGAAAGGAGGCATGGGCCTACCGAGTCTAAAGGAATATTACTACTCAGCACAAATAAGATATATCATATGTTGGTGCGACGGAGGATATGAGGCAAAATGGAAAGAAATAGAAAAGGAAATTGAGGGACTCCCAGTACAAAGCATAATAGGAGATAAGGATGCATATAAGCAGATCAAACAAATAGACTCAATCACTAAATTTACTTTGGAACTGTGGTATAAAATAGTACAAAAGTATAACATAAAGGAAGACATAAAACTATTGAAATGGGTAGCATTTGACAGTCAGTTTGAACTGGCAAAGCAAGATAGGGGATACAAAAATCTGGTGAACAAGGGAATCACAGCATGGGGCAATATCGGAAAAAAAGATTTCGGGAGTTTTGTAAACATCAGAAGAAAATTTAAACTAGAAAAATCGGAATTCTTCAGATATCTGCAGATGAGAGATTATTATATGAGGAAGATTAGACACAACCTCCACACAGATGTGAGTGAGATTATACAATTCATTTTAAGCTCGTATACAGGAAATAAAATAAGAATTATTTCAAAGTTATATCAGAAACTTATGGCAAACAAACATTCAAGTAACTATATAAAGGAGAAATGGGAGAAAGAGCTAAATTTAAACATAGAAAAAAGCTGGCAAGAAATATGGAAAACACAACACACATCAACAAGTTCAAGGACATGGAGGGAATTTGGATGGAAAAACCTGATTCGCCATTTCATTACATCACAGATTCAAAGAAAATATACAAATACCCAATCTTTATGCTGGAGGGGCTGTGGGGCTCAAAATGCAGACCACTCACATATGTTTTGGAAATGCTGCAAAATCTCACCATTCTGGAAATCTATACATGTGACAATACAGAGGATATTAGGATATAACATTTGACCAAGATGGCGGCGCGTGCACAACGCGAGGCTCAGCGTCTTCTCAGATTTTGTGGATTAGCAGTGTTATTTCTGCTCATTTCGGGTATGTTCGTTCAGAACAGCTTCGCTTTCACATCTTACACCCGAAATGAGCTTTTGGACATTGGATTACAAAATAACGATAACGATCTTTTTATCAGCAACCTACGTCTCATCCCTGAGCTCCGGAGAACACCCGACGCTCAGCAGGCTTCCCGGCCGACCGGAAGTGCTCGCAGGCGGCGTAGAGACCGTAAACAAAGGCGGGGGAAGCGCGGTGGGCTAAGAGTTAAGCTAAAGCTAACACCGTACCGGCTTTCTCTACCCAGTATTTTCCTCGCTAATGTACGGTCACTGGCGAACAAAATGAGTGAACTACGGCTTCGGATCACCAACAATAAGAGACTTATGAACTGCAATATCATGATTTTCATGGAAACATGGCTACACAGTGGAATACCCGACAATGCTATTGAGCTAGCCGGCTTACACACGCTCCGGGCAGACAGAGCAGCAGATGACTCCGGTAAGACCAGAGGTGGGGGATTGTGCATTTATATTAACAAGGCTTGGTGCACGAACTCTGTCACTGTTGAGAGACACTGCTCAGCTAACCTGGAGTTTCTCATGGTTAAATGTAGACCTTTCTATCTGCCACGCGAGTTCACTTGTACCATCATAACAGCCGCTTACATTTCTCCGGATGCTAATGCTAAGCTTGCTATGAAAGAACTGCATGCAGCTATTAGCAAACGACAAACTGCACACCCAGAGGCAGCATTTATTGTGGCGGGTGATTTTAACCACTCTAACCTCAAGACAGTGCTTCCTAAATTCTACCAGCATGTCTCCTGTCACACAAGAGGGGACAAAACATTGGACCATGTTTACACCAATATTGTGGGAGCCTACACAGCAACTTCCCTCCCCCACCTAGGTCAGTCTGATCACTTATCCTTGTTCCTTACCCCCAAGTATGTACCGCTCATCAACCGGGTGAAGCCATCAGTGAGGACCATCAAAGTGTGGCCAGAGGGGGTTGACTCTGTACTCCAGGAGAAGTTTAGGAACACAGACTGGAGTATGTTCACCTCTCAGGCTACCTGTGGCTCCCACATAAACATCGACTCTTACACCCACTCAGTCCTGGACCATATCAACACCACTATTGACAGTGTCACCACGGAAAGACAGATCACCACGTACCCAAATCAGAAGCCGTGGATGAACAGAGAAGTGCAGCTTCTGCTAAAGGCATGTAACAATGCCTTTAGATCTGGTGATGCACAGGCCTACAGTTCATCCAGGGCAGATCTGAAGAGGGGCATCAAGAAGGCCAAGCACAGCTACAAGCTGAAGGTGGAGGAACATTTTGGGGACTCTGACCCCCGACGCATGTGGCAGGGCATTCAAGCTATCTCTGATTATAAGCCCAGCAACTCCATACCTATAGCCATGACTGTGCCCTTTCTCAGTGAGCTAAATGACTTCTCTGCTCGTTTTGACAAGGACAATAACGAAAAGAACATCAATTTCCCACCCTCTGACGACCTCCACCACCTCACACTCACCCACACTGACGTTCGTAACGCACTGAGTCATGTCAACGTACGTAAGGCTGCTGGCCCTGACGGCATTCCTGGGCGTGTGCTGAGGGCATGCGCTGAGCAGCTGGCAGGGGTCTTCACAGACATCTTCAACCTGTCCCTGGCCCAGGCCGTGGTACCAGCTTGCTTCAAGACCACTTCAATAGTACCAGTGCCGAAACATTCAACACCATCATGCCTAAATGACTATCGCCCTGTGGCACTGATGCCCATAGTCATGAAGTGCTTTGAGCGACTGGTCTTGGCACAGCTCAAAAAATGCCTGCCCCCTACACTGGACCCTCACCAGTTTGCCTACCGGAGCAACAGGAGTACAGAGGATGCGGTTTCTACAGCGCTGCACTATGTACTCTCACACCTGGATGACAAGAACACCTACGCAAGAATGCTGTTTGTTGACTTCAGCTCAGCATTCAACACAGTTATCCCCTCCAAGTTGATCACTAAACTTGGGGACCTGGGAATCAGTACCTCCACCTGCAACTGGATCATGGATTTTCTGACCAACAGACCCCAGCATGTTAGGTCAGGCCCCAACCGTTCTTCTGTCATCACACTCAACACTGGTGTACCACAGGGCTGTGTGCTCAGCCCATTCCTCTACTCCCTCTTCACCCATGACTGCAGGCCTATGTATGGATCCAATTCCATCATAAAGTTCGCAGATGACACCACGGTGATTGGACTCATCAGGGACAATGATGAGTCAGATTACAGGGCAGAGGTTGAGCACTTGGCTACTTGGTGCGCTGACAATAACCTGCTCCTTAACACCAGCAAAACCAAGGAGCTCATAGTGGACTACAGGAAGGAGAGGGGAGAGACAAATGACCCCATCCATATCAATGGCATAGCTGTTGAACGTGTCCCCAGCTTCAAATTCCTGGGGACCCACATCTCGGAGGACCTGTCCTGGTCAGTTAACACCACCAGCCTGATCAAGAAGGCCCATCAGCGCCTCTTCTTCTTGAGGACACTGAAGAAGAACCATCTGTCAACTGACATCCTGGGCAACTTCTACCGCTGCGTGATAGAGAGTACCCTGACCAACTGTGTCACAGTCTGGTATAGGAGCTGCTCTATCGCTGACCGTAAGGCGCTGCAGCGGGTGGTGAAAACCGCCCAACGCATCACAGGGACTCCACTTCCAGTTATAGAGGACATCTACAGGAAAAGATGTCTGCGCCAGGCACGCAGCATTCTTAGGGACTCCAACCATCCTGCTCATGGACTGTTCCAGCTTCTCCCCTCCAGAAGACGTTTCAGAAGCCTTCGGATTAGAATCAGCAGGTTTAGGAACAGTTTCTTTCCAACAGCTGTCACGTTATTGAACTTAGTTCCCCGCTGACTCTCTTACCATCATCTCTTACCATCCTCACCTGTACATAACTGCCCATCTAACTTATTGTACATTATTTGCACATAACAGTACTCTTAACTTTCTGCACTGCTGCATATATTTGCATATATTTGCTTAAATTGCACATACTGTTAATTACCGTATATACTGCACTGCTGTCCTTTGTACTTCTGATTGGATGCTAAACTGTGTTTCGTTACCTTGTATTCATACATGTGTAATGACAATAAAGTTGAATCTAATCTAATCTAATATAATATAATATACCAATGAACTGTAACTTGATGTATTTATGTGATCTTAAAAGAGACAATGTAATACAGGCTGAGGACAGATATCTAGTTAAAATCTTGCTGATTGCATGTAAAAAAACAATCACAAGAAAATGGTGATCAGAAGTTCTTCCTGACCAAGAGCAATGGACTGACATTGTTGAGGATATACGTTTGATGGAAAAACTAACATATCGACAAAGAATGCAAGAAGGACAATATGAAAAAAAATGGCGGAAATGGACACACTACAAAGTGCAACAATGAGACAGAAATTGAAAGAATAACCAAAGACACTGGAAAAACCAGAAGAATTAAGAGATGGAAACTTAAAACTTGATGCTCCAACATTTGTCCCCCCCCCCTTTTTTTTCTTTTTTTTCTTTCTTTCTCTAGCTCCTTTTTTTAAATATAGACTGTGATCTGAATGTAATATGTATGATGAAAAATGAATAAAAATCAAAGTTACAAAAAAAAGAGGTTGGGGCAGGACCGGCTTGCGCAGTAGAACGACTTGCCAAGCAGAAACACTGCAAGCCAAACAGAACCCCTCTGGGAGCCGCGGGCCGGATTCGGGCTCGGGGGGTGATGGAATCACAGCAGTTCAGGACCAAACGGTAGGTGGAGGAGCACCAGGGATGGCTGCGTGTCATGGCTAGATGGGAGGATGCTTTTTTCCAGCTGTCGGACGGTTCGTGGGGGCACCCGAATGAGCTGCGGCGTGCCCGGGAGGAGACTGTGAGTGGTGGGCCTGGACGGGTGAGACATCCGGTGGTGAAGAAAAGGAGGCGCACTGGTGCCAAGACAACTTGCTGCGGCCCAGGAGGCAGTCCGTGTCCAGCGGCGGACTGATGAAAGGGTGGTCCGGGGGGCCCCATGGGCTTATTTATCCTTCAGCCATGTGTATATAGTTTAATTGTTGTGCATGTGTGTGGTGCATTATTGTGTATATAGTTTGGGATTATTTTGTGTATTTTATTTTAGTTTAGGAACATGGCAGTTATTTTAGTTTACAAATGGACTGTTTATTATTTAGCACCTGCGGCAGAATAATACACCTGAGCCGTGTGGGGGTTGGATGGCAGTCTACTCGTCCCCTCTAGTTTTTTTTTTCCACAATATTTTTATTGAACCTTTTTTTAACAAACATGACACCAACAATCAAACCCTAACACTAAAGTAAATTAAAAATAAATGTTCTAAAAACACCAACAACCATTAACAAAACAAGTCAAACAATGCTCCTCTGTTTAGCCTAGGTAATCCATTGCATAAGTATACATATTATACATTCACCAATTTGGAATTTACAAGGTCCACACATATCATTCACCTTCTTCTTCAGAAGTTATGTTTAGTTTCTTTACATAATCAATGAAAGGTCTCCATATATTCTCAAACACATTTTCCTTTGATTTCAATATGTATGTTATTCTTTCTAGTGGAAGGTTTGTTAACATCTGTCTTAACCACTGAGTCACATCTGGTCTATGAGTCTTTTTCCACAGCAATGCAATACATTTTTTGGTGTTAAGCAAACTGAGATCTATGAATGTTCTTTTACTCTTATTAAAGTTATGCTTTTCTGGATACAGACCCAACAAAAACAATTTAGGATTCAATATGAGTTGTTTTGAAATTATTTTTTCAATTGTTACCCTCACCTCTTCCCAAAACATTCTAATTTTTCTACATTCCCATAAGCAATGAAATAGAGTTCCTTTACTTTCTATACATTTTGTGCATATATCTAGTATGTTTTTGTTATATCTATTTAACTCCACAACACTCCGTAACATACATCCGCATTAACCATTTAAAATGTATCAATTTAAGACGTACATTTATTGATTTGGTTTGAGCTTCTGTGCAAGTCAATTCCCATTGTTCCTCTGAAATTTCAATTTGCAGGTCTTCTTTCCAATAATTCATTCTTTTCTGTGAGTTTTCACTTGAGGATAATATCAGTGAGTTATAGAACTCTGAAATAATACCCTTTCTCTTACTATTTTTCGTCAAAATTTTTTCCAAGTATGAATAAGTAGGTCGGGTGAGAGCATTATTTTGATTTGCTCGAATAAAATTCCTAAGCTGAAGATATTTAAAAAAATGAGTTCTATTAAGATTAAATTTGACCTTCAGTTCTTCAAAAGACATTATGTTGTCTGAACGTGCCAAATATAAGTCTTGAATCTTTTGAATCCCTTTTAAATTCCATAATTTAAATACAGCATCCGCTCTCCCTGGTGTAAAATATTGATTACCCCATATTGGGCTAAATTGTGACAATAAGTGCGGTTCTTTCAGATATTTTTTGATTTCATACCATATTTTGATCATATGCTTTACAATAGGATTTTTAACTTGTTTCTGTAATTTTTTAGCCGAGTCTGAGTATATGAATAAGGGAAGAGGTAAAGGTAAATTGTATGATTCCATCTCCGTCCAGTGAGGGAGATCATTTGATGAAAAATAATATGTTATAGACCTCAGTTGTGCTGACCAGTAATACAACATAAAGTTTGGACATTTCAGACCTCCACGATCAAATGGTAAATATAGTAAGGACAGACATAATCTAGCCTTCCTGTTGTTCCATATAAATTCCACTAACTTTTTTTTAATTCTTGAGAATAGATCTGAAGGTGATGGAAAAGGAATGTATTGAAATAAATATAGTATTTTGGGTAAGATATTACTTTTAAGTATATTAATTCTCCCGATCATCGACATTGGAAGTGACATCCATCTCTGAAGTAACTCATTAATGTCTGTCATTAAGGCTTCATAATTGATACTAGCGGCTGATTCTAACTTAGGCACAATTTGAATTCCTAAGTATTTAAACTGATTTACAACATTGAATTGATTTACCTCAGGAGCTGGGTGCTTTCTCTGGGTCTCATTTAGCATTAATATTGAAGATTTAGTTTTATTTATTTTATATCCTGATATTTCCCCAAAGTTCTTTATTAAATTTAACAAGGTCGGAATTGATTTTTTAAGATTCGACATAAACAAAATTATGTCATCAGCATACAGGGAGATTTTATGTTCTGTTGATCCTACTTTAATTCCATATATTTGTGAATGTAAACGTACTGCCATCGCTAAAGGTTCAATTGCCATAGTAAACAGTAAAGGTGAAAGTGGACAACCTTGTTGACAACCTCTATTAATTTTTATTGATTTTGAGATATTGCTATTTGTTAGGATTTCTGCTGTAGCATTATTGTATATTATCTGAACCCATTTTATGAAATTCTTTCCAAGTCCAAACCTTTGTAAAACTTCAAAAAGAAAGGGCCCTTCGACCCTATCAAAGGCCTTTTCAGCATCCAATGATAGGAGAGCTGTATCCGGTGCTTCTTTATTAGAATAGATAATATTAAATAGTCTTCTTACATTATGGAAGCCTTGTCTTCCCATTATAAAGCCATTCTGATCTCGGTTAATAATATTTGGTAATATTTCTTGTAGTCGTCTTGCTAAAATTTTACAGATTATCTTAAGGTCTGCATTTAGTAGGCTTATTGGTCTCATGTTTTCACATTTATTAGAAGGTTTATCTGGTTTTGGCAACAGTATAATTAAGGCATTATTTATATATGGCGGTAATTTACTATTTTGAAATGCTTCTAAAACCATTTCCAAAAATGGTTTTATTAATTTATTCTTAAATTTTTTTATCGAGGTCAACTGGAAGACCGTCAGGTCCCGCACTTTTTCCTGATTTCATATTATCAATGGCTAGCCCAACTTCTTCTTGACTAATTTTTGACTCCAGTATCTCCCTATTTTTATTTGGAATACATGGTATAGATAATCCGTCCAAAAACCCATTTAGTTTTGTTAAGTCAGTTTCATTTTTTGTATCATATAGTTTTTCATAATAATCTCTAAAGGCACTGTTAATTTCTAAAGGATCTACGACTGCCTGTCCGTTACTTATAATACTGGTAATTGGTGTTTTAAATTCTAATTGTTTCATCTGCCATGCCAATAATTTTCCTGATTTTTCACCTTGTTCATAAAAGGTTTGCTTCAATCTTAGAAGACTCGAGGCAGCTCTATTCGCTGATTTTTTGTCATATTCAGCTCTCAGAATCAGTAATTCATTCTCTAATTTGGGATTACTTCCTGCATACACTTATTCTTGAAGAATTTTTATTTTACGTTCCAATTGGACTCTCTCCTCTCTCCTCTTCCTAGATTTTGAACCTGTGTAACTAATAATATGCCCCCTAATAAAAGCTTTGAAAGCTTCCCACTTTATACATGCTGATGTTTGTGTAGTATTGATATCAAAGAACTCATCTATCTGTTTTTCTATGTACTGAACAAATTCCTCTACTTGAAGCCATTTATGCTGAAATTGCCACCTACCAGGAACCTTTGTCAGTTTCTTATCTACATATATTAGACAGCAGGGTGTGTGATCAGAGATCACAATGTTATCATAGAAACAATTTTGAATCTTGGACCTTAATTCTGTGGAGATCAAAAAATAGTCAATACGTGAAAATGTCTTGTAGGTGTTAGAATAACAAGAATAGGCTTTGACTTGTGGTTTCATTTCTCTCCATATATCTAGCAATCTCAATTCTTTCATAAAATGATTAATGGTCATCCTACATCCATTGTGCGTACAGTCCTGTCCTGTTGACCTATCTATACTGGGATTCAATATACAATTAAAATCCCCTGCTATTATATATAGCCCTGTGAGTGATGCTAAAGTAAGAAATAAATTAACGAAGAAGTTTTGATCATCTATATTGGGACCATATAAGTTCACCAGATTTATATTTTCTAATAACAAAGATCCTTGGATGATTAGATATCTTCCCAATTTATCTCCAATTACATTTTTCACTTGAAATGGGACTGATTTATGTATGAGAGTCATGACTCCCCTGGCTCGAGATGAAAATGATGAGGTAAATACACTTCCCTGCCATCTACTCCTTATGCTTTTTACATCCTCCTCTATTAGATGAGTTTCTTGTAAAAACACAATTTTTGAACCTATGTCTTTATTTTATTCAAAACTTGTTTAAGTTTTTTTTAGATTTTGTAGACCTCTGCAATTCCATGATGTTAAATTAAGATTAACGCTTTGGTCTATGATCAATAAAGAGTTTGAGATTACCTTGCAATATAAACATGCTCATACAGAGAAGCAAAAACATGGATGGTTGAACATTCATCCCACAAACTACACACAAACAAATTCCCCCTTCCCACATTCGTGGTAATCCCCCCAAAATCCCCCCCAAAATCTGTCTCTCGTTATAGCCTGAATCTGCTCCTCCCCCGTGAGGATCAGTCAAACCACTCACACTTTCTCCTCTCAATCACCCTGACTCTGCTACTTTTAATGACATGACAATAATTCATCTGAACAATAAACTAGACTGGTCACACAATACTGATGCACTCTACAAGAAGGGACAGCGCAGGCTGTTCCTGCTGAGGAGACTCAGGTCTTTTGGTGTACAAGGGGCGCTGCTGAAGTCATTCTATGACACGGTGGTGGCATCAGCCATCACTTTTGGAGTGGTCTGCTGGGGCAGTGGCATTACTGCAGCCGATAGGAAGAGACTGAACAAACTGATTAAGAAAGCTAGCTCTGTCCTGGGGCAGCGCCTTGATCCGATGGAGGAGATAGGAGAGAGAAGGACGGTGGCTAAACTGTCATCTCTGCTGGAGTCCGAGTTCCACCCTATGCAGGACATACTGAATGCACTGAGGAGCTCATTTAGCAGCAGACTACATCATCCCAGGTGCACAACCGAGAGGTTTCGTAGGTCCTTCCTACCAACGGCTGTCAGACTGTACAACCTAAGCAGGGCTGCTCGCAGAGATAGCAAAAAGACGTAACAAACTAATAGTTTTTTGAATGCAGAAGATGCAATAGACTTACACAGTGGTCCTCTCCGGCATACAACTAGGAGCATGCCGGTCGCTATGGAGGGTGAGAGTGTGTATGGGCACATAATCATACCATGCAGGATAGCTGGGTAGACGGTTATGCTGTTTCATTCCATCTAGCGGCAATGCTCTGCACTGTGTGTGTTTATATATTTGCATATTTGTTCCGTCTAGCTGCAATGCTCCGTACTGTGGGTGTTTATATATTTATATATCTACATGTTATTCCATCTAGCTACATTGCTCCGCACTGTGTGTGTTTATATACTTGCATATTTATTCCACCTAGCTGCAATGCTCCGTACTGTGGGTGTTTATATATTTACATATTTATTCCATCTAGCTACAATGCTCTGCACTGTGTGTTCATATATTCATATATTTATTCCATCCAGCTACAATGCTCTGCACTGTGTGTCTGTGTGTGTGTGTATATATATATATATTTTATAGTAATACGTACATATGTTTATTAGCTGCTCTTGCTTGCTTGTTTTTTTTTTTCTTGCCTTCTGATTGTTGCTCTGAGTGTTGCTATCCCTGTGCTGTTGCAATCCTGGAATTTCCCCGTTGTGGGACTAATAAAGGCTTATCTTATCTTATATTGTCTTATAACTCTCTTCTGTAGTTTTTCCAATTTAACTCCAAAATTTTATAGCAACTTTGTACATCATAGCTTTTTTTTATATATATATATATATATAATACAATCTATATTTTGTAGACATGCTATATGTTTCAAATCAGTCAGATACTTGAACACTTGCTTAAATATTCTACCTTTTATATCTTATTCTTGCTTCATGCTTGGCTCTCGCCAGTCTCTCCTTGGATCTGCTTAATGAGTTCCTGCGCCTCCTGAGGGGTCTTAAAGACTTGGGTTCTCCCTTTATACACTACCGTTTAAAAGTTTGGGGTCACTTAGAAATTTCCTTATTTTTGAAAGAAAAGCACTTTTTTTCAATGAAGATAACTTTAAACTAATCAGAAATACACTCTATACATTGCTAATGTGGTAAATGACTATTATATCTGCAAATGTCTGGTTTTTGGTGCAATATCTACATAGGTGTATAGAGGCCCATTTCCAGCAACTATCACTCCAGTGTTCTAATGGTACAATGTGTTTGCTCATTGCGTCAGAAGGCTAATGGATGATTAGAAAACCCTTGTGCAATCATGTTAGGTCTGTAATGCTGTTATTGCTGCAAATGGAGGAGTCTTTGACGAAAGCAAAGTTTGAAGGAAAAAATTATTATTTCAAATACAAATCATTATTTCTAACCTTGTCAATGTCTTGACTATATTTTCTATTCATTTTACAACTCATGGTGGTAAATAAGTGTGACTTTTCATGGAAAACACAAAATAATTGTCTGGGTGACCCCAAACTTTTGAACGGTAGTGTACATGACCAGCAGTCTTGCAGGATAAATCACTCCGTGACGAATCCCAAGGCTGCGCAGCTCTTTACGGGCGGGGTCAAACTGTTTCCTTAATTGTTGGATTCCTGCGGCCAAATCTGGGTAAAACCGCACCTGTTGATCCTGGTATTTAATTTCTCCTTTAGTACGCGCTGCGTTGGAGACCGTCATCTTGTCCCTGTAGTTGAGGAACTTCATAATCAGTGTCCTCGGTGTTGTCTTCTTATCTCTTGGTGGGCCTATTCGGTGGGCGCTCTCCAAGACCACTGATGACTGTAGATCTGCGTTATTCAGCGCTTCTGGAATCCACTTTTCCAAAAAGGAACATGCATCCTGTTCCTCCGCTCCCTCCGGAAGGCCCACAAGCCTTAAATTATTCCGTCTCGACCGGGATTCTAAGTCCAAGACGTTATCTTCCAGACGTTTATTTTTTAATTCCAATGTTTGGACCTTTAATTGCAGGCTGTTGACGTCATCTTCAGCGTTGGAGATCCGGAGCTCTGCCTGCGATATTCGCTCCATACAGTCGCTTAATTCTTTTCTCATAGCTTCTATCGCAGCTATAATCCCATCAAACTTAGACGAAAAGTCTGTTCTCATAGCGCTGATGGCAGCAAGGACCGCATTCGTTCCTTCGGCAGTCACCGCACCACCGCTAGCTCCCTCCTCAGCCATGGTCACAGGCGATTTATCTGCTGCGTCACGAGCGTGGAAATCTGTTAACTTGGCTTGTCTCGACGAATCAGTTTTTCCTCCGCCTGATTTCACAGCCTTAGTTTTTACCATATCCGCCCCCAAACGCTAGAATAGGTTTTTGTTCCAATTGGGAGAGTTTTAGCCTACTTTTTTATCATTAGGAGCAGAGCAGAGTGGAGCACACCCTCCTACGCGGCCGCCATAACCGGAAGTCACATCTGTCCCCTCTAGTTTTAGTTGTTTTGGT
The DNA here is from genome assembly GCA_020510985.1 of Pholidichthys leucotaenia. NCBI lineage: Eukaryota > Metazoa > Chordata > Actinopteri > Cichliformes > Pholidichthyidae > Pholidichthys > Pholidichthys leucotaenia. Next base: position 196,059,575 of record CM035844.1, on the reverse strand, counting down.
GTGAATGTGTTAGGTCACTTCTGATATATTGTTTTTGCCATTTTAGTACGTGATTCGGGTCCTAAATTGGGGTGGGTCTGAATTGTGTATGTGTGTTTTGGACTTTTGTGAAGGGGGGGGGGTGTTGTGTATAGTTTGGGCTCTTATTTGTGAGGTACGGGTGGCGGTTCCACCTTCCGGTTCTGCCACCACCCGTGGCTATCAGAGGGTAGTGGGCAGGAGGGGCGCTCTCTCTGCCACCTCTTCTGCCTGACAGTGATGCCTGTATTGTATAGTGCCTTCCTAATAAACATGTGTTCAGTTTGACACCTGGCCTCGTCCTTGGCTTCATATACAGACATAACACACCATCTCTGCTTCTTGTTGGGGCTGCATATTTTACCTCAGCCGCTGTTTAATACCTCTTAACATTCCGTCTCCTGTGGGCGGGAGGCATTTAAATGCCATTTTGTCTCAGCTGGACACAGTGTAACACTGTAACTAATATTCAGAATGAGGGCTAGTATTAACAAAGATGAAAAAGCGATAGTGGCTCCTACAATTCAGTCACTGCATTCAACACGTTAGCCATGACAGCTCAACCCTCAGCAACCACAGAGCTTATTGTCAAACAGGTAAACTAACATTAAAAGCACATACTAGCAGTATTGTCATTTTTCTAAAGCTTGAAACAGTTGGTCATTGAAAATAAGCAGTGCTAACGTTCTTTACTCGCTAAAACTTACCCAGCAGATGATGATGTGGCTCCCGGGACTCCCTATGAATTAAAGCTAAAATGTCCGTATTTTAGCCTGGCTCGTTAGCTGGTAACAGGCTTTGCTTTAAGTAGGTTCTGTAGCCAATTAGACATGGAGCACACGTTACTACCTTCACAACAGTGGGTCTTTATTCTCCTTTCTCTGTGTTGGAGAGACACATGCAGCCGCTTTGCGCTTAAACTCTGTAACAACCGCAAAAACAAAACAACACACGCTTCACCATGCTGTGTTCATCGGCCTCCGTCGGTCTATGATGACCATGGAAGAGAATCCTAAACGTCTACTCTGCTGGAACAGCATCGCCTGTGGCTGAACAGGCTGATGCGCACCGGTGTTCTACCTTCCAGCGTTGGGCGTTGGTAGGATTCAAGCCTGGGCAGGAAGATATGGAGGACAAGATGTTACCCATGCAGCATGTCTCCCCTCTCCACGTCACTGATGAATCCAAAGGAACAGCAGGGCTGCTATAGTTTGGCACCAGCGCCGTCGCAGGAGCTGCCAGAACGATGTTGAGCACAACAGAGAACTGCCTTAGGGGCTCCGACTCCAGATTTTTCCTCAGGGTCGACTCCCGAAGCCTTTCCCGTGACCGGGTGTGCCGCAAGGCAGCGGAGGTTTGAAATCAGGGTTTGCCTTCCCCTAGATGGGCTACCTTCCCAGGTTGACGAGCCACCATCTACCCGAAGCATCTTGTTTTAAGGCGCCAGAGATCCGCCCTCGCCCCTTCTCCTATTAGTAAAAGCAGTTCCGCCGGGCTTAGAGACTAAACCACACGGGCAGGCTAGGAGTTGGACTTAGTTGTCAGAGGCTTTTCGAGACGCACGCCGTAAGGAGCATTTTATGAGCACTGGGAGCTTAACCCCAGTGCCGCTCCTGGCTATGACAACCTTGGAACCACCATGCTGTGTGCTATGTTGATAATGGGAGCCAAGGACAAGACCGATTGTTGAATTCTCGGCGCCACACCAGTCGGCTGCCTTTTGCAACAGCGGCTCGATTCCGAGTTTTTTTTTTCCCTTCCTCTCTCTTTTGATCACTTTTTTTTTTTCACCCCACTTATATCACGGACACACAGATCGTCCCAAATGTCTCCTGAGCCGGTGGACGGAGCCACTGTTTATAGCAGGATTCGATACAACAGGGAAGAGCTGCTAGCATTTAACCGCCACCCGGTCCCACTGGAAAAACTCGACATACCGAGAGAACTGAGGCGAAAACGCCGCGGCTGCCGGGCTGGAGTAAGGCGGAGGACAAAAAATATAAGGTACAGACCCTCCCTTCCATCTGTTGTCATGGGAAATGTACGGTCGATACTGGGAAAGTTAGATGAGCTAGCGGCTATCTCCCGTTATGATAGCACTTACCGGGAGTGCTCTCTCCTTTTGTTTACTGAGACGTGGCTAACTGAACTAGCAGCAGATGCTAACATTGAGCTGGAGGGTTTTCACATGATACGAGCTGACCGAACACCAGAGAGTGGCAAAACTAGGGGCGGTGGAGTGATAATGTATGTTAACAACAACTGGTGCAGACCGGGACATATCACTGTTAAACAACGACACTGCAGCAAAGACATTGAGTTGCTAGCTGTTAGCATGAGGCCTACATATCTCCCGAGAGAACACTCACACGTGATCTGCATTGTTGTTTATGCAAATCCGACGGCGAACGCTGGGACAGCGCGTGACGTCATCCATTCAGTAACCAGCAGGCTGCAGACAGAACACCCAGATGCTCTTCTCCTCATCTCAGGCGATTTCAACCACGTTTCACTGTCTCCCATTCTGCCCACTTTCACCCAGTATGTCACATGCCACACTAGAGACAATAAAACACTGGATTTGTTCTACGCAAACACTAAGGAGGCGTACACCTCATCACAACTCCCCCCACTTGGGAGATCGGATCACAACTTGGTTCATCTCCGACCGGTGTACAAACCCCTAGTGCACAGACAACCTCCGGCCATGCACACTGTGGAGTTATGGTCTGAGGAGACAATGGACACTCTAAAGGACTGTTTTGAAGCCACTGCCTGGAAGCAGCTCTGCGATCCACATGGTGAGGACATCGATGGCCTCATTCACACCTTCACGGGCTACCTCAGCTTCTGTGTGGACAAATCCGTTCCCACCAAGACCATACGGCGTCACTCAAACAACAAACCCTGGATCAACCCTGAGATAAAAACACTTCTGAGAGAGAAGAAGAGGATCTTCAGGTCGGGGAACAGGGAGATGCTGAAGTCCGTACAGAGGGAGCTGAGGAGAAAGATCAGAGAAGGCAAGGACAGCTTCAGGAAGAAGATGGAGGACAAGCTGCAACAGAGCGACATCAGCGGGGTCTGGAGAAACCTCAAAACCATCTCGGGGCTCCAGAATACCTCCCCCCAGGCCACGGGGGGCAGGGAGTGGGCGAACAACCTGAATCTGTTTTTCAATAGATTTGACCAACCGCCCTCCCCCCTGTCTGCACAACAACCACTGCTGCCTCTAAGAAATCAAGTCCTGCTACCCACTCCCCACTCCACCGACACCCCCCCCACTCCCAACACACAGCCCCCCATCCTGACCCTGACCAAGACCCAGGTGAGGACGGAGCTGAGGAAGATCAAGGCGAGGAAGGCGTCGGGACCGGACGGCATCAGCGCAAAGCTCCCCAAGTCCTGTGCAGACCAGCTGTGTGGGATTGTGACATATATCTTCAACATGAGCCTGAAACTGGGGAGGGTACCACAGCTGTGGAAAACATCTTGTGTGGTACCTGTACCAAAAACTTCCCACCCCAAAGACCTGAACAGCTTCAGACCGGTGGCCTTGACGTCCCACTTGATGAAGACCCTGGAGAGACTGCTCCTTGCTCATCTCCGCCCCCTGGTGGAACCAGCGATGGATCCACTCCAGTTCGCCTACCAGCATGGCATTGGGGTGGAGGATGCGGTGATCTTCCTCCTTCACCGTTCTCTGTCCCACCTGGAGAAGCCCGGGAATATGGTGAGGATCATGTTCTTTGACTTCTCCAGTGCTTTCAACACCATCCAACCGATGATCCTGAAGGACAAGCTGCTGCGCGCAGGGGTGGACCAGCACCTGTCATCATGGATCCTGGACTACCTCACGAACCGGCCTCAGTTTGTGAGAACCCGGGACTGTGTTTCCGACACGATCATCAGTAGCACGGGGGCCCCCCAGGGAACGGTGCTGGCTCCCTTCCTGTTCACTCTTTATACTGCGGACTTCTCACACAACACAACACATTGCCATCTACAGAAGTTCTCTGATGACTCTGCGATCGTTGGTCTCATCTCCAGCGGAGATGAAGCTGAGTACAGAGGGCTTATCCAGGACTTTGTGGACTGGTGCCATCGGAACTGCCTCCAGATCAACGCGAGGAAAACTAAGGAGCTGGTGGTGGACTGCCGCAGGCATGGGCAGCCCCTCACAGCACCAGTAAATATACAGGGAACAGACATCGAGATGGTGACATCCTACAAGTACCTGGGTATTCATCTGAACAATAAACTAGACTGGTCACACAATACTGACGCACTCTACAAGAAGGGACAGCGCAGGCTGTTCCTGCTGAGGAGACTCAGGTCTTTTGGTGTACAAGGGGCGCTGCTGAAGTCATTCTATGACACGGTGGTGGCATCAGCCATCACTTTTGGAGTGGTCTACTGGGGCAGTGGCATTACTGCAGCCGATAGGAAGAGACTGAACAAACTGATTAAGAAAGCTAGCTCTGTCCTGGGGCAACGCCTTGATCCGATGGAGGAGATAGGAGAGAGAAGGACGGTGGCTAAACTGTCATCTCTGCTGGAGTCCGAGTTCCACCCTATGCAGGACATACTGGATGCACTGAGGAGCTCATTTAGCAGCAGACTACATCATCCCAGGTGCACAACCGAGAGGTTTCGTAGGTCCTTCCTACCAACGGCTGTCAGACTGTACAACCTAAGCAGGGCTGCTCGCAGAGATAGCAAAAAGACGTAACAAACTAATAGTTTTTTGAATGCAAAAGATGCAATAGACTTACACAATGGTCCTCTCCGGCATACAACTAGGAACATACCGGTCGCTATGGAGGGTGAGAATATGTATGGGCACATAATCATACCATGTAGGATAACTAAATAGACGGTTATGCTGTTTCATCCCACCTAGTAACAATGCTCTGCACTGTGTGTGTTTATATATTTACATATTTATTCCATCTAGCTACAATGCTCAGCACTGGGTGTGTTTATATTTATATATCTATATATTTATTCCATCTAGCTACAATGCTCAGCACTGGGTGTGTTTATATTTATATATCTATATATTTATTCCATCTAGCTACAATGCTCTGCACTGGGTGTGTTTATATTTATATATCTATATATTTATTCCATCTAGCTACAATGCTCAGCACTGGGTGTGTTTATATTTATATATCTATATATTTATTCCATCTAGCTACAATGCTCCGCACTGTGTTTTTATATATCTACATATTATTCCATCTAGCTACATTGCTCCGCACTGTGTGTGTTTATATACTTGCATATTTATTCCACCTAGCTGCAATGCTCCGTACTGTGGGTGTTTATATATTTACATATTTATTCCATCTAGCTACAATGCTCTGCACTGTGTGTTCATATATTCATACATTTATTCCATCCAGCTACAATGCTCTGCACTGTGTCTGTGTGTGTGTGTGTGTGTGTATATATATTTTATAGTAATATGTACATATGTATATTAGCTGCTCTTGCTTGCTTGTTTTTTTTTTTGCCTTCTGATTGTTGCTCTGAGTGTTGCTATCCCTGTGCTGTTGCAATCCTGGAATTTCCCCGTTGTGGGACTAATAAAGGCTTATCTTATCTTATCTTATCTTATCTTATCTTAATTGGACTCAGATTTATTTGTGACTCACTCTCACAATACATGCGCATCAGTTAAGCTGAGAGGAGGCCAAGAGACTGCCCCTCTCCCTCACAGCCCTCTTATACCCTAGGTGGAGGCGGAACCAGAAAGGTGGAGCCACCACCCGTGTCACACAATAATATGTCCCAAAACCCAACACAACACTGTGCTTCTCTTCTTCTTTGCTGGAAATTGTTCACGCATGCCGGACAACAGAGGCGCTATTGCCCTCAGCAGTTGTGGTCATGCATTGTAGTTCCGGTTAAATGGGGCTTGCTCCTGCTGGTTACAGCTGAACTGCGGCGTGCATATAAACTTTATAGTTAAACGATTTGTCGACAATAAAAATATCTGTCGACAATTTTTTTTTTTAATTTAAGTTTTTGTAAAGGGTATACATGTCATTACAGCATTGCATTGTTTACATTTTCATCACGTTCCCTTTTTTTTGTTTTTTGACAACATTGGAAGAATAATTATTACAACACCTGTGGGGAGCGTGAAATAACGAGGCTGAATTATTTCTTAATTCAGGTTTTAATGTTGCATTCACATCCCCAGCTATCTCTCAAGAACAGAAGAGGATGAGCTGTGTCAAAACCCCCTCATTTATACATACAAGATCAAAGGAAGAATCACATATCACCGTCAAAACCCCCTATTGACAATAACTCTCCCCCCAAGTCCTTCAGTCCTCCGCCTGGCCCCCAGGAGGTCAGGAAGTCCTTTCCGCTCCTTAATGCCGTACCTCCGTCTTCTTGCTGTTATCCACAGGCGGTCCAGACATATTGTCCCATCCAAGACGTGAGGTCAATCCACACATGCAATCTCAAGCGTCCCATTGTGCTTATACATATGTAGGTAAAAATACATGAGCTACATAACCCCCCCCCCCAAAACGTCGAAGAATGGACAATATATCAGAGTTCACAAAACATGATAACCTCAATAGCATAGTCTATACAACATGATCACATTAAAAATCAGTGATAACATCAATAGCATAGTCTATACAACATGATCACATCAAAAATCAGTCCGTACGCCGTCTGGGCTTCAAAAGTCTTCCGAATCTGCTGTAAGCAGGTCTCGCTGCTCCTGCGGCGCCGTCCTGCAAAGAATCTGCTGACTGAGGAAGAGAGTGGTTATTTGATCCCTGCGGGGCCTCCGGGACGTGTTCCCTGGGGGGTCTGCCACGTCGAGGTGCCCTCGCCACCTGTACAGACTCGTCGTTCATCACAAAAGCAGGCTTTATTCTGTCAATACTGTCTCTTTTCTGTCTCCCAAATCTAGCACAAAATGCTTATCACCTGTTTCCAGCACCCTATATGGACCATCATATGGCGGTTGGAGGGTCGGTCTTAGAGCCTCGTGCCTGACAAAAACGAACTCGGCATTTTTTAAAGCTTTGGGAACAAAAACGCGCGGAAAAGTGTGATGAACGGGGCCTGGGAGCCTGTCCGCTCCCGTGCCAATCAGTGGCCCCAGAGCCAGGGAGCGCCCCGGCTCCGGATGCTCTGGTAGAAACTCACCGGGCAGCCTGAGAGGTTGTGCAAAAACTAACTCCGCTGGGGAGGCATTTAAATCCTCCTTGGGCGCAGAACGCAACCCTAATAAAACCCATGGTAGTTTGTTTACCCAATCTGCATCCGTAAGCGACGCTCTGAGGGCTGCCTTCAAAGACCTATGAAAACGCTCGCATAAACCATTAGCCTGAGGGTGATAAGCGGTAGTGCGATGAATTTTCGCTCCTAAGCTGCTGGCCATCGCTGACCAAAGCTCAGAGACAAATTGAGGCCCTCTGTCGGATGTAATATCCAACGGAACCCCGAAACACGCTACCCAGGCCGTCAAAAAAGCGCGAGCCACCTCTGCAGCCGTGGTCGATGCCAGTGGGACCACTTCCGGCCAACGTGTGGTTCGGTCCACCATTGTCAAAAGATGTGTGAACCCCTGCGACGACGGTAGGGGGCCCACGAGGTCAACATGCACATGATCGAATCTCTTGGCCGGGATGTGGAACGGTTCTAAGGGAGCTTTTGTGTGCTTGTGAATTTTGGCCCGCTGGCAAGCCATGCAGGTTCTTGCCTACTCTTTCACGTGCTTGCGCAGGCTCGGCCAAACAAACTTCTCCGCTACCATTTTCACAGAAGCGCGCACTCCTGGGTGCGCCAGGGAGTGAACCGAGTCAAAAACGCGGCGGCGCCACGCGGCCGGGACTACCGGGCGCGGTCGCCCAGTCGATACATCGCAGATTGGGGGGGCATACCGGTTTGCAAACACCTGCTTTCCAGCCTTAACCCTGTTGGTCCAGACTGGAGCGCGCGCACGTCCGCATTTCTACCCTGTTTCGCTGCCATGGCTGCGTATTCTATCCCTACGTGAACTGGGGCTGCGTGCGCTTCCGTGCTGCTATTTTGCCCTGCGGCTGCGGTAGTATAATCTGCCTCCGCGCGCACCGGTGCTGTGACCGCGCGAGAGAGGCAGTCTACCACTACGTTGAGTTTACCCGCTACGTGCTGAATATCAGTAGTAAATTCCGAAATTGCGGCCAGCTGCCTCTGCTGCCGGCCCGACCAAGGTTCTGAAATTTTGGACATCGCAAAAGTGAGCGGCTTATGGTCGACAAAAGCGGTGAAATGCCGACCTTCCAGCCAAAACTGGAAATGGCGAATGGCCAAATGGAGCGCTAACAGCTCCCTGTCAAACGTGCTGTATTTCCGCTTGGCTTCATTCAAGGATCTGCTGAAAAATGCCAGCGGCTGCCAAACCCCGGCAACGTGCTGTTCCACGACCGCCCCTATGGCCAAATCTGATGCGTCAGTGGTGAGCGCTATGCGGGCCGATGGATCTGGGTGAGCTAGGAGCGCGGCGTCAGCCAGGGCTTTTTTTACCTCCACGAATGCGCGCTCCCGCTCCGGGGACCACTCGATCGTATTGGAGGGTTTTTGTTTTTTGAGCGCGGCGTATAATGGTTGCATGAGCTGCGCTGCGTGAGGTAGGAAACGGTTATAAAAATTTACCATTCCTAAAAACTCCTGCAATGATTTGACCGTTTGTGGTCGGGGAAAATCTGCCACTGCGCGCACCTTATCCGGTAGCGGGACTGCCCCTTCTGGGGAAATGCGGTGCCCCAAAAAATCGATCTGCGCCACGCCAAACTGGCACTTGGCTGGATTAATTATTAACCCGTGCTCTCCCAACCTCCGAAAAACCGCAGTGAGGTGTTTTTCGTGTTCCTCCTCTGAAGTACTGGCGACTAAAATGTCGTCGAGGTAGACAAACACAAAAGGGAGGTCGCGTAACACGGCATCCATCATACGTTGGAATGTTTGTGCAGCGCCTTTAAGGCCAAACGGCATGCGCAAAAACTCAAAAAGTCCAAAAGGGGTTATTACCGCTGTTTTAGGAATGTCCTCAGGCCGGACTGGAACCTGATGGTAGCCGCGAACCAGGTCTATTTTAGAAAAAATGCGCGCCCCCGCTAGATGCACCGAAAAATCCTGAACGTGTGGGATTGGGTAGCGGTCATGCACTGTGGCGTTGTTTAGTCTGCGGTAATCGCCGCAAGGTCTCCAGGAGCCGTCAGCTTTAGGGACCATATGCAGTGGCGAAGCCCATGGGCTTTTCGAACGGCGAATAATGCCCAGCCTTTCCAGGCTGGCGAACTCCTTGCACGCTATGGAGAGCTTAGCAGCATCCAAGCGCCGAGCTTTCGCGAAGACGGGGGGGCCAGCTGTAGTGATAAAATGCTCCACCCCGTGTTTCACAACTGTCGCCGAAAATGTGGGAACCGTGAGTGCTGGAAACTGGGTGAGGAGTGTATTAAACTTACCGCCTGCTGTGGCGACGTTGGTCTGAACCGGTGGCGGGGACACTCGAGCTGCACAAGGAATAGAATAAAAAGATAGTGCATTAACCAAGCGCCTGTTGGCAAGATCAACTAACAAACCATGTGAGCACAGAAAATTGGCACCTAACATGTTGAAACTCACCGCCGCTATGATAAAAGTCCATTCATAAGTGCGGCCGTGCAAGGACAAAAACAAAGTCCTTTCTCCGTAGGTGTTGATGCTCGAGCCGTTCGCCGCCGCTGCCCCGTCACCACGGGGGCCAGCCAACCGGTCAGCATAGGTCGGGGTGATGAAACTCACTTGGGCTCCGGTGTCTACGAGGAAGTGCCGCCCGGAGCTCGTATCCGTGATGTAGAGCAGCTTATTTCTTTCGCCGAGAGCCGAAGCTGCTAACAATTCCCGGTCCTGGCGTTTCCCGAGCTCTTGAAGCTGCACGGCGGCACACACCTGTGTGCCTTCTCTGCGAAATGCCGGTGATAAAAACAGCGGCCATCTCCTCCGCTGCGTCGGGGCCGCGCCGCTGCCATTGTTGGTGGGATCGGCTCCGCTGTCCCCGGCTCTTCGTTGCCTCGGGTCGCCGCACCTTGGTCTGCCGCTGCCGCTGTGGCCGTCTGCTCGCCGCAGGAGTCGAGGAGCCGCTGCGCCTCTCGGGCCAGCGCACGGAAGTCCCGCTGGGTCACACAACGCATGCTGGACAAAGTCCCTCTCATGTGCATCGGGAGGTTTCTTAGTAAGATGTGCTTAAACAGGAAATCATCATTGTCTGATTCCCTCAGCTGCAGCATGTCTTCCATCAGGGCGACTGGCCTGCACCCTCCTTGGTCGTGCATAGCCAGGAGTCTCCTAGCCCTCTCTTCGGGTGAGGGCGTGAAACACTCGGTGAGGGCAGCCTTCAACTCGCCGTATTTGTTGTCAGCGGGTGGCTGCTGTACCAGGCTCCGCACGCATCGAGCTGTGCGGTTGTCGAGCCTTGCGATGACGTGGTAGAACTTAGTGTCATCCGCCGTTATTCCCGCGAGCGTGAACTGTGCCTCAGCCTGGAGGAACCACGAGTCCGGGTTGTCCTGCCAGAATTCTGGCAGTTTGATGGAGACGGCGCTCGCTCAGGCAGACTCCGACGAGTCTGCATCAGGAGAATCCCTTCTATGCATTCTCACGTCTCTGGTCACCAATGTGGGGAGCGTGAAATAACGAGGCTGAATTATTTCTTAATGCAGGTTTTAATATTGCATTCACATCCCCAGCTATCTCTCAAGAACAGAAGAGGATGAGCTGTGTCGAAACCCCCTCATTTATACATACAAGATCAAAGGAAGAATCACATATCACCGTCAAAACCCCCTATTGACAATAACTCTCCCCCCAAGTCCTTCAGTCCTCCGCCTGGCCCCCAGGAGGTCACGAAGTCCTTTCCGCTCCTTAACGCCGTACCTCCGTCTTCTTGCTGTTATCCACAGGCGGTCCAGACATATTGTCCCATCCAAGACGTGAGGTCAGTCCACACATGCAATCTCAAGTATCCCATTGTGCTTATACATATGTAGGTAAAAATACATGAGCTACAATACCCTTTATTTTACGTGAAAGAAAAAGAGAGATTAAAGAAAACAAAAAAACAAAAAACAAACAAAAAAAAATGAGAAAAAAAAACAAAAACAAAAGAGAAAAAAAATGAAAGAGTATCTGAGTAGCATTGGAACAAAGAGAGGTGCCATTATTGAAATGGTATTTTTTTTTTTTTTTTGTTACTTATTTGTACCCGTAGGTAGATTTGGTTTGCAGTCTGGTGACAAGTCACCGGCTGCTGGTCGCTGCGTGCGCTAGCGCCCTAAACCTACATGTTTTTTTTTGGTGCGCGGGAGGAAACCGGAGAAATCCCGGAGTAAACCCACGCAACACGGGGAGAACATGCAAACTCCACACAGCTCACTGTTGGTCGGGGGCTGGGATCGAACCCACGATCTCATGATCCCCGCGATCCCCCGGCCGAGGGTAAAACTGTGCTGCCACAGTGCTAAACCACTGCGCCACCGTGCAGATTAGATCTAATGGAGGATACATATGCGTTCCAGGGTTGCCAAAGGTTCAAGAACCCATCCATGTCCTGTCTCAGTGCGAATGTCAACTTTTCCATCGAATAAATGTCTTGAATCACGTTAATCCAATCTTCAGGTGTAGGACAGTCCTTCAACATCCATTTTTTTGTTAGAGTTTTTTTACTTGCCAATATTAAAACAGTGAATAAGTATTTTTCTCCTCGTCTTCCCAGTGATTTCGGTAGTAAACCCAAATACAAAGTTACAAAAGAAAAGGGAACTGTTACTTTGAATATTTTCCCCAATATTGTCTGTACATTGGTCCAATATTGGTGGATAACTGGACATAACCAAAACACATGAAAATGATTTGCAGTCTCATCACCACACAAGCACCAACAATTCAATCCCTTACCAGTAAATTTGGTTTGTGCAGGTGTTCTGAAAAATCTTACCAAATTTTTCCATCCAAATTCTCTCCACTGCAGGGATGAGGTACTTTTCCATTGCTGTTTATTTAGCTTTTCCCATATTTCCAGTTGTAAAGTGAAATTCCCCTCTTTTTCCCATCTCTCTTTTATATATGATGTGCTGTCTCCTTTTAAGTCTTGAAGACCTTGGTATATTTTAGAAATGTATCTGATTCCTGGGATCCCTTTATATGCCATTAAGAAGACCTTCAGAACACCTGACTGGGCCCTTTCCAAATCCTCCTTTTTTAAGTATTTTGTTTATGTGGTGTCTAAGCTGAAAGAACCTGTAAAGGTCTTGATTTATTAGACCTTGTTTTTTCAAATCTTCAAAACTTCTTAAAATTTGCCCTTTAAAAAAATCGTAATATTTTATCAGTCCGTTCTCTTTCCACTTTTTAAATCTAGTGTCTGTTTTATTAGGAGTAAAGTCTTGATCATAGGCAATCCATTGCAGTAATCGATAGGGTTCTTTAGCTTGATTCTCTCTAACTATCTTAAACCAAATTTTTAGCGGGGTCTCTATCCACGGGTTAGTGTTATTCAAAAGTTTAGGTAAGGCATTGTTCCCTATTATCGCCTGTAGGGGGATATCACTTGTTATTTGGCATTCCATCTCCTTCCTTTGTGCAGTGTAGACTGGGTTACATATCTCTACTAAAGTTTTAATTTGTGCAGCTTTAAAATAGTCCCTGATATTTGGCAGCGCGAGCCCACCTTTGTCTTTGTTTAGCTGTAGGGTTCTATATCTGATTCTAGGTCTCTTGCCCTGCCGTATGAATCTTGAGATCCTTCTGTCCAGTTCTTGCCATGTTTTTTTGGGAGGTTCTACCGGTATTGTTTGGAAAAGGTATAGAAGACGTGGAAGTTCAATTCAATTCAATTCAACTTTATTTATATAGCGCCATTTCACAACAACAGTCATCTCATAGCACTATCAACTGTAGGGGGAACCCCCACAGTTGCAGAAAGACCCCAGCAATCAGGCGATCCCCTGTGAGCAAGCACTTGGCGACGGTGGAGAGGAAAAACTCCCTTTTAACAGGAAGAAACCTCCAGCAGAACCAGGCTCAGAGAGGGGCAGTCATCTGCTGCGACTGGCTGGGGGTGAGGGGATAGAGAAGAAGAAAAGAACAGACATGTAGAGAGCAAACAGCACGATGGGGACTCAATCTATGGGAGAGAACAAACAGATGTTAATGACCAGCAAAAAAAATATTTCATTGAGAGTGAGAAAAGGAGTGAGGCCCAGTGCATTACTGGAGGTCCCCCGGCTGACTAAACCTATTAGCAGCATAACTAAGGGAGGGTTCAGAAACACATGATCCCTCCCTAATTGTAGGCTATATCAAAAAGGTAGGTTTTAGCCCTATTCTTAAAAACAGAGATCGAGTCTGACTCCCGAATCCAGATTGGCAGCTGATTCCACAGGAGAAGAGCTTGATAACTGAAGGCTCTGCCTCCCATTGTACTTTTGGAGATTCTAGGTATTACAAGTAATCCTGCATTTTGGGAGCGTAGTGCTCTGTTAGGATAATACGGTAGTATCAGATTTTTTAAATAAAAAGGAGCCTGATTGTTTAGAGCTTTGTAAGTAAGAAGAAGGATTTTAAACTTAATTCTAAACTCTATGGGAAGCCAATGAAGGGAGGCCAGAACCGGAGAGATATGATCTCTCTTTCTAGTACCTGTTAAAACTCTTGCTGCAGCATTTTGGATCAGCTGAAGACTTTTTAAAGATGTTTTAGGACAGCCTGATAATAAAGAATTACAATAATCTAATCTCGAGCTAACAAAAGCGTGGATCAGTTTCTCAGCATCACTCTGAGACAAGATGCTCCTAATCTTGGCAATATTACGCAAATGATAGAAGGCAGTCTTAGAAACAAATTTAATATGTGAATTGAAGGACAAATCCTGATCAAAAATAACTCCAAGGTTCCTCACAGAGCTATTAAGAGAAAGAGTAACCGCATCCAAACTGAAAGTTTGATTTGGAAAGGAATTTCTAAGGTTTTTTGGACCAACAAGAATGGCTTCAGTCTTATCTGAATTTAATAGCAGGAAATTACAAGTCATCCAAGCTTTGATTTCCTTAAGACAGGCTTCTAACTTGGCTAATTGATTACTATCATCTGGCTTCATTGACAGGTGATCGGTGAAGTTCGGCTGCGCCGGCGGTGTGCGGCATAACCGGCCAGGCAGATGGCGGCAGGCGGTGGCGAATGAAGGGGGTGATCTGCGGAGCTGAGCAGCGCAACTTGGCAGAGGAGCTGTGCAGGAGCTGTTGCTGTTGTTGTTCAACAGCGGCCGGGCTAGTTGAGGCCTAGCCGGATTCTCTGTTTACTTCTATCTACAGGTCAGTAAGATGCCACCAAAGAAAGAGGAAATGGAAGAAATCAAAAAAGCTCTGAGCTTTATGTCAGAAGAATTGGCCAAATTGACTAGCCAACAGGACAAAATAATAGGCCTAATAGAACAGGTACAAGCCCTAAATTTAATAATTCAAGAAAAAGACAAAAAAATTATGGACCTGGAGCAACACGGGCGTCTTTTGGAGCAACGCGTCGAGGATCTTGAACAAGGCTCTCGTATTGATGACCTAGTTATAAGTGGACTAGACATCAGATATCAGTCATACGCCCATGCCACAGTAGGTCTGAGTGGTGAAGATGCACCCATGAGGGAGTCATTGTCCTTAGAAAATCAAGTGCTTCAGTTCCTTAATGATAAAGACATTAAGGTAGAAGCCAATGCAATCTCAGCCTGCTATGCTCTACCGAAGAAAGATAACAAAACAAAGAAATCAATTGTGATGCGCTTTGTGAACAGAGGGGTAAAGAATAACATACTGAGGCAGGCCAAAAAGCTAAAGGAAACTCAAGTTTACATAAATGAACACCTGACAAAAAAAAATGCTGAATTAGCACGACAGGCACGGATGCTAAAAAAACAAGATAAGATACAAGCAACCTGGACAAGAAATTGTAGAATTTGGATTAAACTAAATGGATCACCTGAGCAAGCAAAGAGTATAATGATCAGAGATGCTACTGACTTAGACAAATACAGATGAACACTGATTAGAAAATTATGAGCCAATGATAATCCATATTCATACACACGATAAGAATAGTTCTTTTGATACACCATGCCAAAGTACTTTAATAAAAATAACCAAAACAAACAAAAACTTATGACCGACTCAAGTAGACATCAATTATCCCCAGTTGGAGGAAGTCATTTGACACAGAATGAGGAAACTCAAACTCTGAAAACACACCATTATGCTGAACATAAACCACAAGAGATGGAGAATGATATTGATCCTGATAACCACTTTTTCAACAATATTCATAACCACTGTGAATATTACACTGAAAAACAATTCAAAAGTCAAATGCAATTAGATGGTAAACTGTCAATAATACACTTCAATAGCAGAAGTCTTAACAAAAACTTTCCACAGATTCAGGACTATTTAAAACAGCTAGACAGAAAATTCACAGCTATTGCAGTCTCTGAAACTTGGCTTAACGAAGAGCAGGCTCCCCTGATGGCAATAGAGGGATATCAGATGTTTTATATTAACAGAACTCAAAAAAAGGGTGGTGGTGTTGCACTGTATATTGATGACCTGTACAGATGTAAGCTTGTAAATGAAATGTCCTTAGCACTACCAGGGATTTTGGAATGTGTTACTGTTGAGATTGACCTAGACAAAACAAAAAATCTAATCATAAGCTGCATATATAGAACGCAGGGAACTTGCATTGAGACATTCAGAGATAAATTAGTCGAGCTGTACAATAATATTACTAATAAGAAAATGGTAGCAATTTGTGGAGATCTCAATATTGACTTACTGAATCCTCATCAACAAAATGTAGTTACAGAGTTCATGAACTCTATGTACAGCATGAGTCTATATCCCACAATAACACATCCCAGTAGAATCACAGTTCACTCTGCTACACTTATTGACAACCTGTTTGTCAATGTTTTCGATAAGAAAATAGAAAGTGGATTATTGATAAATGATATAAGTGACCACTTGCCAACCTTTGCACTTATCCATGGCCACACGGGGCCCAACGCAGAAAAAACTTCAAAATCGTTCAGACACAAATCACCAAATGCAATCAGTTCTCTTAAAGAGGACTTGCTGAAGCAAGACTGGACAGAAGTCTATGTATCAGATGTAAATGAAGCCTATGACACATTTATAAACATTGTAACCACTCTTTATGAAAAAAACTGCCCATTAGTAATAAAAAAGCTTAAACACAAATTTGCTAATAAGCCATGGTTAACCAAAGGACTACAAAAGGCGTGTAAAAAGAAAAATTTATTATATAAAGCTTTCCTAAAGAAAAGAACAAAAGAAGCAGAGCAGCGGTATAAAACATACAAAAATAAGTTAACATATATAATAAGATGTAGTAAAAGAGACTATTACAGTAAAGAACTGGAGAAAAACAGAGACAATATTAAAAATACATGGACAATACTCAACAGTATCCTTGGAAATAAAAGCAGAAATACAAGCTACCCAACTAATATTCCAAAAAATAATAAAACGACTCAGAGTGTGAATATTGCTTCACCTGCAGATGAATTTAATAATTTTTTTGTTAACATTGGACCTAAACTGGCCCGAGAAATACCCACTACGGTGCCAACAGGTGATACAATATGCAATAACACTGCTGTAAAAGACTCCATCTTCATAAAGAACACAGACAAAAGAGAGGTCATTGAAATTGTTAAATCGTTCAAAAGTAAAACATCTACTGACTGTGATGGTATCGACATGCTACTAGTCAAAACTGTTATCGAATGCATAGTAAAACCACTGACGTATATCTGCAACCTGTCTCTCCAATCAGGTATATTTCCCAATGCAATGAAAACAGCTAAAGTAATTCCGATATACAAGACGGGCGACAGAGGGGAACTCTCAAACTATAGACCAATTTCACTATTACCGCAATTTTCCAAGATACTTGAAAAAATATTCTATGAGAGAATTGACAACTTCATACTGAAGAATGATTTATTATGTGAGGAGCAATATGGGTTCAGACACAAGAGGACAACTGCATATGCCCTAATGGAATTTACAGAAAAAATATCAACAGCCATTGAAAATAAAGAGTATTCAGTTGGAGTATTCCTAGATCTTAAAAAAGCATTTGATACAGTAGATCATAATTTATTATTAAAGAAACTACAAAATTCTGGTATTAGAGGGGTAGCACTGTCCTGGTTAAGTAGTTACTTAAAGAATAGATATCAGTATGTATGTGTTAGCAACAAAAACTCAGAGTTGCTGAAGGTCACCTGTGGAGTCCCACAAGGTTCAGTTTTGGGACCATTACTATTCAATATGTATATAAACGATATATGTAAAGTCTCAGAAAAAATGGACTTAATATTGTTTGCCAATGACACTAATCTGCTATGCAGTGGAAACAATTTGGAACAACTTCTGGATACACTCGGGAAGGAATTAGGAAAGCTTAAACTGTGGTTTGATTCAAACAAATTAACGCTCAATTTAAGTAAGACAAAATTTATAGTCTTTAACAACCATCACAACAATCCAGTACCCAAACTCAGTGTAAATGGTGTAGAGATTGAAAGGGTATCTGAAACTAAATTCCTTGGAGTAATAATTGATAACAAACTGTGTTGGAAGTCACATATTAATTATATTAAAGGTAAAGTTTCCAAATCAATTGCAATATTACACAGAGTGAAATATTTGCTGAATCAACCCACACTATACACCTTGTATCATTCATTAATACTCCCATACATGACATATTGTAATGAAGTATGGGGAAATACATATAAAACAAACATATACTCACTCTTTATGCTTCAAAAGAGAGCTATTAGAATAATAAACAAAGCAGCTTACAGGGAACCAACAAACCCACTTTTTCTTAAACAAAAAACTCTCAAGTTGAAAGATCTGGTTGACTTTAAAACCGCAATAATAATGTTCAAAGTGAAGAATTTATCACTGCCCGCAAATATCCAAAAGTTGTTCCAAACAAGGGAGAAACGATATCACTTCAGAGGAACATGTATATTTCAAAAGCCTACAGTGAGAACAACCACCAAGCAACACTGTATTTCAGTGCAAGGAGTCAGATTATGGAACGATTATGGACCTGAATTAAAATCATGTACAACGCTTGGACAATTTAAACAAAAACTAAAGGAAGAAACACTCCAAACATATTTACAAGACGACATGTAAACTCACATAAGGATTGACATATCCAGCCTGTGTTGTGTTGTAGCTTAGTTTTGTTTTTTTTTTCTCTCCGTGACATTCTGTCTTAGATTTGTCTTGAATAGTAACCGCTTAACTTAGCTTAGCTTTCTCTTTTTTTTTTTCTCTCTCTCAGTCACACTTTGTCTTAGCTTTGTTCTAAATTGTAATCACTCTTGTCTTGTTTACTCTTTTTTCTTTGAATTCTTGGATGGAATATGGGTGGGCAATATAAGCTGCGGCTTCAGCCATCACCCATTTCGGATAACTCACGTGGAATTGTTTAGTAGAAGGAGTCTTTGTCTAATTTGACCTTGTTGTTATATTATACAGTTTCTTTTAACCTGTACTGTATTATCCGAAATAAATTCATTCATTCATTCATTCAGGTATAATTGTGTGTCATCAGCATAACAATGAAAATGTATACAGTGCTTTCTAATAATGTTGCCTAACGGAAGCATATATAAACTAAAAAGAGTAGGGCCTAGCACAGATCCCTGTGGAACTCCATGACTAAGCTTTGAGTTGAAAGAAAACTCGTTATTTACATGAACAAACTGGAACCTATCAGATAAATAAGATCTAAACCACTGCAACGAAGTTCCATTAAGTCCAACATAGTGTTCTAATCTATCAAGTAGAATATTATGATCGATAGTATCAAAAGCTGCACTAAGGTCTAAAAGGACAAGTACAGAAACTAGTCCATTATCAGATGCAATGAGGAGGTCGTTAGTGACCTTCGCTAAGGCTGTTTCAGTACTATGATGGATTCTAAACCCAGACTGAAACTCTTCAAGTAAACCATTTCCCTGCAGGTGGTCAAATAATTGCGTAGCAACAACTCTTTCTAAGATTTTTGAAATGAAAGGGAGATTAGAGATTGGTCTATAGTTAGCTAAAGCTCCTGGATCTAGCGTTGGCTTTTTGAGTAAGGGTTTAATTACAGCTGTTTTAAAAGCCTGCGGTACATGGCCTAAAGTTAATGAAGAATTGATTATATGAAGAATAAGGCTACCAATAAGTGGGAAGACTTCTTTAAATAACCTGGTAGGAATAGGGTCTAAAAGACAAGTTGAAGGTTTGGATGAGGAAACTATTTTGTCTAACTCACAAAGGTCGATTGGAGTAAACTCATCAAGACAAACATCAATAGAAGGAGTTGTAGTAGTTACAGTATTTAAGTTAACTGTGGGAAGAATCTGATTGATTTTATCTCTGATGGATGAAATTTTATTATTGAAAAAGTTCATAAAGTCCTGACTAGTAAGCTCTAAGGGAATGCTAGGATTGACAGAGTCTTGACTCTTTGTCAACCTGGCTACAGTACTGAAAAGAAACCTGGGATTATTCTTGTTCTCTTCTATTAATGCAGAGTAATAACTCGTTCTAGCTTTTCTAAGAGATTTTTTATAAATTAAAAGATGATTTCTCCAAGCTAAATAGATTTCATCTAAATTAGTGGAGCGCCATTTTCTTTCTAATTGACGAGTCTTCTGTTTTAAGCTACGAGTTTCTGTGTTGAACCAAGGAGTTAGAAATCTCTGATTAGACTTTTTCATTTTTAAGGGGGCCACCAAGTCTAGAGTCTGATGCAGAGAAGCTGAAACACTATCCACCATGTTATCAATTACAGAAGGAGCAAGCTGTCTGTAGCTTATTTCCGTTGTGTTGACACATGGCATAGAGGAAACAATCTGCATAAATTTGGTAACAGCATCATCTGAGAGGCATCTACTGTAATAATATTTTTCTTTAGGAGCCAAATAGTCAGAAATAGTAAAATCAAAGGTTAACAGACAATGGTCTGACAGTACAGGGTTATGAGGAGACACTACAAGATTTTCTATTTCTATGCCATATGTCAGAACAAGGTCCAATGTATGGTGGAGGTAATGAGTAGAATTTCCTACTTTCTGAGAAAACCCAATCGAGTCTAATATTGAATTAAATGCCACATTAAGGCAGTCACTATCTACATCCACATGTATATTAAAGTCCCCTACTATAATTATTCTATCAGATTTCAGCACTAAATCAGCTAAGAAATCAGCAAATTCGGATAAAAATTCTGAGTAGGTTGATGGGGGACGATAAACTATGGCAAATAAAATTGGGTTTAACCTAAAATTGCTAAAGTGCCCAATACTGAGGACCAGGCCATCAAAGGAATTATAACATGTTTTTTGCTTTACATTAACTAGTAATTTGGAATGGTAAATTGTTGCTACTCCTCCTCCACGACCAGAACTTCTGGGATTTTGACAGTTTAAATAACCAGAGGGAGTTGATTCATTTAAACCAGCATAATCCTCTTGCCCTAACCAAGTCTCTGTAAGGGAAATTAAATCAATCTGATGATCAATTAACAGATCATGGACTAACAGAGACTTGGGAGTTAGAGACCTAATATTTAATAAACCACATTTAATTTTTAAATTATGAGGAGGAACAGAGGCCAATTCATTCAATTTAGAGGCTTTATGTTTAATTTGAGTTTTACCAATATTTTGCTTTGTCACTTTGGGATGCTTATGCATTATATTTTTATTTACTTTGGAGGGAGCAGACAACGATTCTCTGATGGGGAAGTCAGGGGCTAAGTTGAGGGGTGGCGGATGAAGAGGAGCTGCAGAGAGGCGTGTAAGACTGCGACTCTGCTTCCTGGTCCCAACTCTGAGTAGTTGGGGTTTTGGAAATTTGGATAAAAAAGATGCCAGATTGTTAGATAAATGAGAAGCACCATCCAAAGTGGGATAAATGCTGTCTCGTCTCATAAGACCAGGTTTTCCCCAAAAAGAGCTCCAATTGTCAATGTAGCCCACGTCATTTTTAGGACACTACACAGACAGCCAGCGGTTCAAGGATGACGAGCGGCTAAACATGTCATCACTGGTCAGATTGGGGAGGGGCCCAGAGAATACTACAGTGGCAGACATCGTTTTTGCAAAGTCACACACCGATTCTATATTATGTTTTGTGACTTCCGACTGCCGGAGACGGATGTCATTAATGCCGGCGTGAATAACAATTGTGGAATATTTACAGTTACTTTTAGCCAGCATTTTCAAATTTGACTCGATGTCGCCTGCTCTGGCCCCAGGAATGCATTTGACTATGGCCACTGGAGTCTCTAGGTTCACGTTTCTGACTACAGAGTCGCCAATGATCAGAGTTTTTTCCTCAGCGGGTGTGTCGCTGAGCGGGGAAAAACGATTAGAAACGTGAACAGGTTGGTGGTGTACCGGGGCTTTGCGACTAGGCTTCCTTCTCACCGTCACCCACCCAGTCTCCTCGCTGCTGAGAAGAGCCGGGGAACCGCTGACAGGGGGGCCTAAGCTAGCTAGCTCTGCTGCAGCTAAGGGGCGTCCATCGAGATTAACTGGCGCAGACGGTGTTTCAGTGCAGCGGAGCCGGGATTCCAAATCAGACAACCTCGCCTCGAGCGCCTCAAAAAGACAACATTTATTACATTTACCGTTATCACTAAAAGAGGCAGAGGTGTAGCTAAACATCTGACAGAGAGAGCACACCAGAGGAGGAGAGGAAAGAGAGCTAGTAGCCATAGCTAGTGGCTGGAGAGCAAACCACACAGGCAGACAGCAAAACAGGAAGTGACAATCCCAGATTCAGTGATGATCCCAGTATATTCATTTTGACTCCTTCAGTTCTTTGTGCGGTACCCAAGAATGGTATCATATTCCATCTTGCTAGATCAGATTTTATTTTTGCCATCAGTGGATCATGGTTTAGTGTTATAATTTTCTTGAGTTGTTTCGGGATATTGACCCCCAGATATTTCATAGATTCCATCTCCCAGTTAATTTTGAGTTTGCTTAGTAAATATTGATTTGGTTCATAGTTGAATATTAAAACTTGGGTTTTATGCATGTTTAATTCGTACCCCGATAAATCTCCATACTCTAAAAAAACTGAGATTAGTTCTGGGAAAGAGGTGTCCGGCTGCTCCAGGTATATTAAAATGTCATCAGCAAAGAGTGCTATTTTATGTTCCTTCTGACCAAGTGTAATACCTTGAATTTTTTGATTCTGTCTTATCCATTGGCTCAGAGGTTCTATGAAGATTGCAAAGAGCAGTGGAGACAAGGGGCAGCCCTGACGACATCCTCTTTCCAGTTCAAAAGATGATGATAATTTACCGTTAATCCTTATTTTAGCTGTTGGTTTTTTTATATAATGCCTGGATAGTTCTAATGAAGTTGTTATGAAAATTGAAACTGGATAAGATTCTATATAGGAAAGACCAGTCAACCGAATCAAATGCTTTTTCAGCATCTAATCCCAATATGGCTGCATTTAAGTTATATTTTTTTTATATGATGAATTATGTGTAAAGTGCGTCTAATGTTGTCTTGTGTCTGTCTTTGTCTTATAAAACCATCCATCCATCCATCCATCTTCTACCGCTTTTCCGGAGGTCCGGGTCGCAGAGGCAGCAGTTCAAGCAGAGAAGCCCAGACTTCCCTCTCCCCAGCCACCTGCTCCAGCTCTTCAGAGGGGATACCAAGGCGTTCCCAGACCAGCTGGGAGACATAGTCTCTCCACCGAGTCCTGGGTCTGCCCCGGGGTCTCCTCCCAGTGGGACGTACCTGAAACAACTCAAGTGGGAGGCGTCCAGGAGGCATCCTAATCAGATGCCCATACCACCTCAACTGACTCCTTTCAATGTGGAGGAGCAGCGGTTCTACTCTGAGCCTCTCCCGGATGACTGAGCTCCTCACCCTATCTCTGAGGGTGAGTCCAGCAATCCTACGGAGAAAGCTCATTTCAGCCGCTTGTATCCGCGATCTCGTTCTTTCGGTCATTACCCAAAGCTCGTGACCATAGGTGAGAGTAGGAACGTAGATTGACTGGTAAATCGACAGCTTTGCCTTAGAACTAAGCTCCCTCTTCACCACAACAGACCGGTACAACGTCCACATCACTGCAGAAGCTGCTCAAATCCGTCTGTCGATCTCTCGCTCCATTTTCCCCTCACTCGTGAACAAGACCCCAAGATACTTAAACTCCTCCACTTGGGGCAGGAGCCTGTCCCCAACCCGGAGAGGACAATTCACCTTTTTCCGGCTGAGGACCATGGACTCAGACTTGGAGGTGCTGATTCTCATCCCAGCCGCTTCACACTCAGCGGCAAACCGTCCCAGCAAGAGCTGTAGGTCATTGCTGAATGAAGCCAACAGGACAACATCATCTGCAAACAACAGAGATGAGATCCTGTGGTCACCAAGCATGACACCCTCCATTCCCTGGCTGCGCCTAGAAATCCTGTCCATAAAAATTACGAACAGGATCGGTGACAAAGGGCAACCCTGGCGGAGTCTAACTCTCACTGGGAATGACTCCGACCGAGCGTTGGCAATACGAACCAAACTCTCACAACGGTCGTACAGAGACCGAATAGCTCGTAACAACAAGCCCGATACCCCATACTCCCGAAGCACCCCCCACAAAAATCCACGAGGGACGCGGTCAAATGCCTTCTCCAAGTCCACAAAACACATGTAAACTGGTTGGGCAAACTCCCACGAACCCTCAAGAATTCTCGAGAGGGTAAAGAGCTGGTCCGATGTGCCACGGCCAGGACGAAAACCACATTGCTCCTCCTGAATCCGAGGTTCGACCAACGGCCGGACTCTCCTCTCCAGTACCTTGGCATAGACCTTCCCAGGGAGGCTGAGGAGTGTGATCCCTCTAAAGTTGGAGCACACCCTCCGGTCCCCTTTTTTGAAGAGAGGAACCACCACCCCGGTTTGCCATGCCAAAGGCACTGCCCCCAACCTCCACGCAGTGTTGCAGAGGCGTGTCAACCATGACAACCCAACAACATCCAGGGCCTTGAGGTACTCAGGGTGAATCTCGTCCACCCCCGGGGCCCGGCCACCAAGGAGATTTTTAACCACCTTGGCGACCTCTGCCCCTGTGATAGGCGAGTCATCCCCCTCGTCCCCAAACCCTGCTTCCTCTGAGGAAGGCGTATCAGTGGGATTGAGGAGATCCTCGAAGTATTCCTTCCACCGCCCGACGATATCCCCAGTTGAAGTCAACAGTGTCCCATCCGCACCATACACGGTGTGGATGGGGAGCTGCTTTCCCCTCCTGAGCCGCCGAACAGTTTGCCAGAATCTCTTTGAGGCCGACCGAAAGTCTTGTTCCATGGCCTCACCGAACTCCTCCCATACCCGGGTTTTTGCTTCAGCAACCACCCGAGCTGCACTCCGCTTGGCCTGCCGGTACACCTCAGCTGCTTCGGGAGTCCCACAAGCCAACCAAGCTTGATAGGACTCCTTCTTCAGCTTAATGGCCCCCCTCACCACTGGTGTCCACCACTTGGTTCGGGGGTTGCCACCACGAGATGCACCGACCACCTTGCGGCCGCAGCTCTGGGCCGCCGCTTCAACAACAGAGGTGGAGAACATGGCCCATTCAGACTCCATGTCTCCAGACTCCCTCGGAATGTGGTTGAAGTTCTTCCGGAGGTGGGAGTTGAAGACCTCCTGGACAGGGGCCTCAGCCAGACGCTCCCAGCACACCCTCACTATACGTTTGGGTCTACCAGGTCTGAATGGCTTCCTCCCCTGCCATCGGATCCAACTCACCACCAGGTGGTGATCAGTTGACATCTCTGCACCTCTCTTTACTCGGGTGTCCAAGACATACGGTCACAGGTCTGATGATACGATAACAAAATCGATCATCGACCTGCGACCTAGGGTGTCCTGGTGCCAGGTGCACATATGGACACCCTTATACTTGAACATGGTGTTCGTTATGGACAGACTGTGGTTAGCACAGAAGTCCAATAACTGAACACCACTCGGGTTCAGATCGGGCAGGCCGTTCCTCCCAATCACCCCCCTCCAGGTTTCACTGTCGTTGCCCACGTGCGCATTGAAGTCCCCCAGAAGGACAATGGAGTCTCCAGGAGGAGTACCCTCCAGCACCCCAGTCACAGACTCCAAAAAGGGTGGGTACTCTGAAACATCATTTGGTGCATAGGCACAAATGATGGTCAGGACCCGTTTCCCAACCCGAAGGCGCAGGGAAGCAACCCTTTCGTCCACCGGGGAAAACTCCAATATAGAGGCAGCAAGGTGGGGCGATACAAGAATACCCACCCCTGCTCGTCGCCTCTCACCCGGGGCAACTCCAGAAAAGGCCAAGCTCCAGCCCCTCTCCAGGAGACTGGTTCTGGAACCGGAGCTGTGTGTTGAGGTGAGGCCGACTATATCTAGCCGGTATCGCTCAACCTCGTACACCAGCTCAGGCTCCTTCCCCACCAGAGAGGTGACATTCCACGTACCAAAAGCCAGTTTAGAAAGCTTGGGATCAGTCCGCCAAGGTCTCCGCCTTTGACCGCCACCTAATCCACATAGCACCGGCCCCCCATGATCCCTCCTGCAGGTGGTGAACCCACTGGAGGGCGGACCCATGTAACTCCTTCGGGCTGAGCCCGGCCGGGTCCCATGGGTGGAAACCCGGCCACCAGACGCTAGCCTTCGAGCCCCTCCCCCAGGCCTGGCTCCAGGGTGGGGCCCCGGTAACCCCACACCGGGCGGGGTACACTGAATCCTTGATATACAATTTATCATGAGAGTCTGTTGGATCGTTCTTAGTCTGGCCCTTCACCCAGGACCAGTTTGTCTTGGGAGACCCTATCAGAGGCAAATTGCCCCCGGACAACATAGCTCCTGGGATCACTGGGGCACGCAAACCCCCCCACCACGATAAGGTGACGATCCATGAGGAGGCTTATAAAACCTGTTTGGTCTAAATGAATTAAGTCTGTCAGTATATTTTCTAACCTTTTGGCAAGGATAGTGGTAAAAAGCTTATAGTCCTGATTTAGATAAAGTTAATATACATGATCATGACATCAGTTTAGCTACAGAATTCAAATACCTTGGCATTGTACTAGATCCTCAACTCAAATTTAATCTTCATATAAAGAAAATTTCAAAAACAGTAAAAAAAAATCTGAACTGCTTTAAATTAATTAGATATTACATACCTTACGAAGCAGCTGCACTGTATATGCATTCTATGGTTTTTTCTCATATATCATACTGTTTGACAGTCTGGGCTCAAGCAGCCCCTTCCACAATAAGACATATAGGTTCATTATATAATCAAACCCTAAAAATCTTGGACAAAAAGCCCATTAGGTGGCATCACTGTAATGTTTTAAAAAAATACAACCTATTGAGTTTTGAGAGCTTCATTGACCTCTGTCTTCTGAAATTAACGTTCAAATGTTTCCATAAATCAGCACCCGAGCCACTTGCTGGTTTCGTCCAAAGACAGGACAGCAGCAGAGCCACCAGGAGTTCTGTTAACAATAACTGTAAAATATTCCACCGCAGAACCACATTTGGACAAACAGCTTTCTCTATAAAGGGCAGTCACATCTGGAACACAATGCCAAATGAAATTAAAATAATAACGGACTTTAAAACATTCACTAAAATGTTAAAAACTGGCTGAAAAATAAACAAGAATGTACTCATGTATGAATTATTTGTCTGCAAAGTGAGAGTGAATGAAGGGAAGGAATAAATGTGTTTGTTTATAGTGAGTGACGGAGGGAGGAAGGCCTGAAATAGGCAAATGTGAGTTATGTTATATGTGTTAAATGTGAGTCAGGCTGTTATATTTGTGTATTTATAATATTTATGTTAAAGGTGAGTCAGGCTGTTATATTTGTGTATTTATAATATTTATAATATTTATAATTTTTCTGCATTGATGTATGTGGTTATTGTGTATATTTTTATCTTGATTCTTTTTTCTAAAGCCCATCCAGGGACAAGAGTTGCAAATTAGCTAATAGCTATACACTCTATGTGCAACACATCAGATTGATTGTCTTTGATTAATTGTCTATGTTTATTGCACTGTCCCTGTCAAATAAACTAATCTACTACTACTACTATTTAACACACTGATTGGTCTGTAGTTGGAGCAGTCTAGTTTATCCTTTTCAGGTTTAGGTATGACTGCAATGACCCCTTCTCTCCAGGAGGGGGGGATTTCCTCTGTGTGGAGGACATAGTTAAATGTTTTCAGGAGGAGAGGAGATAGTTGCTGTTTAAAGGTTTTGTACCACTCTGCTGTATAGCCATCTGCTCCTGGGGATTTGTTAGCTTTAAGTTTCATAATTGCTTTTTCTAATTCTTTAGGTTGTATTTCTGACAGTAGTGTTTTTGTTACGTGTGGCTCTGGGGAGCCACACAGTGAGAGCCAAGGGCAAGCCAGTGAGTTGTGATGTTTATTGATGACAAAGGGTGAGGGATAAGGGAAGCACAGATACTCATACAAAGTAACACACACGAGTAGTACAGCACCGGAGTAGACAGCTGGCACCGGGCATAGGGGTACTAAAGCATGGGAACTCACAGCGGGTAACACTCACAGGTTATGCAGCCAGACAAGAAGAGAGCTGGCACCGGACATAAGGACTCCAATACACAGGTACTCATACAAGATGACACTCCCAAGTGATACAGTAAGGCGAGCAGAGAGCTAGCACCGGACATGGGGGTACAAAGGCACAAATACTCCTTACGGGATAACACTTAACGAGTAATGCTGCCAGATGAGTCAAGGGCTGGTACCGGAGGAAGGGGCTCCAGCCTAACAGTGCTTAAGTCGCAGCCCCGAATGATCGAAGCTGCTCCTTTTTATCCTCATTAGCAGCGCCTCAGCTGATGAGGATTAATTGGGCCCCAGCCGTCCCATAACACTGACGGCTGGGAGCCTGCTGAGACGCTGTCCAACGAGAGGCAGGGATGAGAAGGGGCATGGTCTGAGCGCCGGAACCCGGCGTCTCATCCCATGGTGACAGTTTTATTTTGAGACTCAGTAAGTTGGGTAAGGTTTAATGTGTTTAGGAATGCTTCGGATGCGTTTTTATGTTTTTTGAGGGAGTACAAGTTCTTGTAGTAGTTCTCGAAGCTTTTAAGAATATCCTGAATTCTAAAGTTTATTTCCTTTGATACTGGGTCTCTGATTTTGTAGACTGCTCTCTCCGTTTGTTGTTTCCTCAATTTATAGGCTAGTAATTTTGCCGATTTGCTACCTGTTTCATAGTATTTTTGTTTCAGAAATGTAAGTTTCTTCTGGATTTCTATTGTGTAGATCTCATTTATTTGTTTTTTAATTTCCTTAATTTTGAGCGAGTCATTAGAATGAGTGTTGTCTTTGTGCTCTTTTTCTAGGATCTTAAGTTCTGACTCTAATGTGATTAGTTTTTCTTGTCTCACTTTCTTTTGGATTGCCAGTTTTGCGATAATCTTTCCCCTTATTACAGCTTTGCATGCGTCCCACAGTATTAAAGGAGATACTTCTCCATTATCATTTTCTTCCAAATATCTGAGAATATCTGATTCCAATTCATCTTTCAGTGGTCCTTTCAGCACATTTGAATTTAACCTCCAATAAAATGTATTATTTGTGTATTTTTGGATACTTAAGTCCATATAGATCGGACTGTGGTCAGAGAGATCCATCAGTCCTATTTTACATGTTTTTACTCTTCCAATGTCTCTATTAAACTTAAAAAAAAATAGTCAATCCTTGAGTATGATGAATGTGGAGCTGAGTAAAATGTGTAATCTTTTACACTGGGGTTGAATTCCCTCCACACGTCACAGATTTCCATTTCTTTTAGTAGCATCCAAGTTTTTCTACTTTGAGTGTTATTTTGATGTGGAGAATTGCCTGATGCATCCCAGTATGGATTCAGTCTTAGATTGAAGTCTCCACCACATATCACTAAACCTTGGGCTTTAGTTATCATTAGGTCAAATACATTTTTATAAAATTTCCAGGTAGCCGCTGGAGGTGCGTATACATTCAGCAGGGTGATATCTTCTCCCTCTAGCCGCCCAAGTACCATGCTGAATCTCCCTTCTTTATCTTTGTGTTCTGATTTTTTTTCAAATGTAATTTTGGTTGAGATCAATGTCGCTACTCCCCTCCTCCTCCCTGACTTATATGAAGATGAAGAGATCATTTTAAACCCTTGTCTATTGAGTTTAGTGTGCTCCACGTCTGTTAGGTGGGTTTCCTGTAAAAATATTATTCCTGCTTTGTCTTTTTTCATTTTGCCTAGAATCTTGGATCTTTTAACTGAATTCAGGATCCCTTTTACATTATATGAGATTATTTTGGTTACACCCTGTTTCTCCATTGTGTTGTCTTATTTAGTATAACAGTGTGGTGGCCCTCTTTTATGCTACTCAGAAACTGAAAGAACATTAAGAACATAAAAAACATTAACCACTTGCACTCCGGGCAATTTTCCTAAAAATGCCAAAAAATAACGTGCCCAAAGTAAATCGAAAGCTGTTATTCAACCCTTTGCAGCATCTTCATGGGGTTGGTCTCATTTAAAAGAAAACACTTTGAATTTTTTGGCAAAAAAAACATAATCTCTCTACCTGCTCCGGCCACTGAGTTACAGTCATCTAAACATACTGAACTTGAAGAAAATAAATTTGGACACAGTGTTTTTTTGGATACAAATGCTTACAAATAACACACAGCTGTCCGATCCGGCTGGAAGATGCAACAGAAATGTAGAACCAAGTGTTATCAAGCTGAGATCCAAATTTGGTAACAATACCACAAAAAATGAATATTTTACACAGCTTTGTTCTCAGGTTGTTCCCAGGCGTTTTGGAACTGTGCCAAATTGTGCCAAATGGCACAGTTTGGAAAAACATCTGTAACTTTTGAATAATTCAATGTAGAATCTTCATTTTGGGCTCTAATGAAAGGTCACACTCAGGGCTGTGTCTGTGTGTGTGTGTGGGGGGGGGGGGTTGCCCCCCCCCGCTAAAAAAGACGGGAGTCCGGCCCTCACCACATGATGGATTACACTCCTTGCATGTTTTCACAGCGCCCCCCCCGCTACTGTGTGTGTGTGTGGGGGGGGGTCGTCCCCCCCCCCCGCTGCAGAAGACGGCCATCGCTACATGAAGGAATAGACTCATATGCTTCCCCCCGCGGACCGGGGGTGTTCGGACCGTGAACGCCCCCCCCCCGCTCCTCTTCTGCAGCGGGGGGGGGGGGGGGGGGGCGGGCGTTCACGGTCCGAACACGGCAAATGAACCGTTTATCGCGGCGCACGCACTTTGTACTTCGTGCGCAGTACAGTTGTAATTTACCGATCGGTCAAAAGTCATTTTTGGATTACAGTTTTCAGGGAGAAATAATAATTTAGCTTATAACACCTTACCTCTTCACAGCAGCAGAGTCGTGGCGAACTTCTCTTCCCCATTGTAAGACGAACGCGACGCTGCTTGGCTCGTGGATCCCGATCAAAACATAATTCCATTATTGCGGTTTTGGTGAATGATTTACGACCTTTGTCATCGGCCTCCGTCGGTCTATGATGACGGAAGAGAATCCTAAACGTCTATTCTGCTGGAATGAGTGCAGGTCCCACTTGTGGGTGGTCTCCATGCTGCGGGGTCTGTAGTAGATTCGTCCAGCGTCCTTTGTTTTCATCTGTTGCAACAGTAAATCTCTCTTCACCCAGCCTGAATTTCTGTGCTTCAATTGGCTCCTGCGTTCACAGTAGGCGGGTCCTCCTTCCTAGATTTTCATTCATTGGCTCTTCAAGGTTTCAGAAACCCAATTCAAGGCTCTTATTAGTCGAATGAGAGGTCAATCAGATGAACTAATCTGTTCGCGGCTGTCTCTGCAGTTTTTTTTTAGTGGCGCTTGGACGCCACTACATCACCATCACCACCATCATGCGTCATGCGTCCAAGCGCGCACGAGGGCGCTCTCGTGCGCCCTCGTGCGCCCTAGAACGCAGAGACTTGCCCGCCCGCGGAACAACGGAGTGCAAGTGGTTAAGAATATAGTGTATAAAACTTTAAAACAAAAAACTGACAAAGGATCTTCCTGAGCTGAAGTCTTTTTAGTGACCTTAGAAGAGCCTTGATGGTGTGTTGGCTCTGAGGGTAATTCCTCAAACTCCGTTACGTGCTGAGGGCCCTCTCTTACCCCTGTAAGTGGTCCCATGTTTTTAACGTGAATTTCAGATCCTAATCCGAACTTGTAATGATTTTATTTTGTTTTATTTATTTATTTATTTTTTTAATGCCTATACCCTATGAAATTGTGCGCAACCTCCCACCACCATCACAGCAAACAATCATGTTAATACAGTATTTGTTAGTGTGGAGAGATCATGTGGTTCATTGTCACATTTCTATTTTAACAAGTTTTTTTTTTTTTTTAAAGACTTATTTGTTTCTAATATTATGTCTGTTCCATGAAATGTTTTACCCCTTGCTGATTCTGCATCTCCTTTAATGTTTGTTACCTTGTAGGAGGAGGGTTGGATGCGCAGATTGACTAAAAATATCGTTATTCCCTCCTGAAAACGCTCAGTTTTTCCTTATAGCTCTGGCGCTGGGTTTCCCGCTGCTGGCCCATGGATTTTGAGGGTCTCTATGTGGACCACGTTTGAGCCTTGATTCTTTCAATCGGGTCTGTTGCAGGTTTATACACCGTTACCGGGAGTCCTCTTCTCGCCATATCCGTGGTTGCTTCTTCTGCCGAGTTGTAGAGACACGTCTCATCTCCGTAAAATACCCTCAGCTTCGCCGGAAATGGAGTCTGAAAGCGTAGTTTCTTCTCTCGTAGCACCTTTTTAGCGTTGTTGTATTCCCGACGCTTTTTAAGGACCTCCGGGGCGTAGTCGTGCTCCACGAAAACTTTTCTCTCTTGGTGCATAAATCCTTTTTTCTGCCAAGCCAGTCTTACAACCTCTTCTTTTATTCTGGAGTTGGAGAACTTCACCACCACCGATCTTGGTGGCGCTTCCGCCGACGGCCTAGGGGCTAATGTACGGTGCGCCCTCCTTTCTATCTTCAAGTCGGTGGTTTGGGGAATTTCCAACTTCTCTCTCAGTATGGATTCCATGCATGCCGCCATTGTGGTGAAACCGTCCTCGACTCCTTTCAGACCATGAATTCTCATGTTGTCTCTTCTTAGTCTTCCTTCTTGGTCGGTTAGCTTAGCCTCCAGTCTTGACTGTTGTTTGTGTAGTTCCAGCACGGTTTCTTCCAGCCCTTTTATTCTTTCCTCTGCTTCCATGATTCAGTCCTCAGCCTGGTCCACTCTGCTGTTTGTCCTTTTTATTTCGTCTTTAATTTCACGAAATTCGGCCCAACACTCTCGGCGAAATTGTCTTAATTCTTTAAGTACCATTTTTAAGCTAACCTTGTTGCTAGCTTCATTAAGCTCCTCCTCTTCTGAAAGGATATCATCCGGATCAGATTCTCCAGCCGATGCGTGTCTTGGCCTGGTAAATGTCGATTTCTTCTGTTTTCCTTTGGGCATAATGACTTTGTCTTTTGATTTTCACTCTTCCAAAAATCCGTTAAATCTGATTTTCAAGTTATTTTCCTGGATCGGGTCTGGGAGCTTCAGCGTTATGCTGCTATCACCATGGTGTCCAGACCGGAAGTCCTGTCGACAAATTTTTATTGTCGATGTTATCAATAACATCAACTAATTGTTTCAGCTCAAGTTTGAAGCCTTGCAATGGCGAGGTACTGTTGATCAATTGTTAGGTGTCGTCTTGGTCTTATGTCAAAATTTGAACAACATGATGGAAAGGACTGTTTAAATACCAATTCTAATTGAACCAGAAAATTTATTGGTCAATTCATGGATCAAACAGCTATTGTGAATTTTGCCATTAAACACAGCAAAAAGTATTGAAACACTGAACAGTTGGACGTGTGCATTCAAAAGGTTAGAGAAGATCAAATTAAGCTCATCTGTGAAGACTATAGTGCACTTTAGGTGCATCCTGAAATTTCACCCAAAAGCCCAATATCCTTAACTTTTTGTGAGTAGTGTACAGTATACAGTGGGGGAAAAAAGTATTTAGTTAGCCACCAATTGTGCAAGTTCTCCCACTTAAAAGATGAGAGAGGTCTCCAATTTTCATCATAGGTATACCTCAACTATGAGAGAGAAAATGAGAAAAAAAAAATCCAGAAAATCACATTGAAGGATTTTTAATGAATTAATTGGTAAATTCCTCTGTAAAATAAGTATTTGGTCAATAACAAAAGTTCATCTCAATACTTTGTTATATACCCTTTGTTGGCAATGACAGAGGTCAAACGTTTTCTGTAAGTCTTCACAAGGTTTTCACACACTGTTGCTGGTATTTTGGCCCATTCCTCCATGCAGATCTCCTCTAGAGCAATGATGTTTTGGGGCTGTTGCTGGGCAACACGGACTTTCAACTCCCTCCAAGGATTTTCTATGGGGTTGAGATCTGGAGACTGGCTACGCCACTCCAGGACCTTGAAATGTTTCTTACAAAGCCACTCCTTCGTTTCCCGGGCAGTGTGTTTGGGATCATTGTCATGCTGAAAGACCCAGCCACGTTTCATCTTCAATACCCTTGCTGATGGAAGGAGGTTTTCACTCAAAATCTCATGATACATGGTCCCATTCATTCTTTCCTTTACACGGATCAGTCGTCCTGGTCCCTTTGCAGAAAAACAGCCCCAAAGTATGATGTTTTCACCCCCATGCTTCACAGTAGGTATGGTGTTCTTTCTCCTTCAAACACGACAAGTTGAGTTTTTACCAAAAAGTTCTATTTTGGTTTCATCTGACCATATGACATTCTCCCAATCCCCTTCTGGATCATCCAAATGCTCTCTAGCAAACTTCAGACGAGCCTGGACATGTCCTGGCTTAAGCAGGGGGACACGTCTGGCACTGCAGGATTTCAGTCCCTGGCGATGTAGTGTGTTACTGATGGTAGCCTTTGTTACTTTGGTCCCAGCTCTCTGCAGGTCATTCACTAGGTCCCCCCGTGTGGTTCTGGGATTTTTGCTCACTGTTCTTGTGATCATTTTGACCTCATAGGGTGAGATCTTGCGTGGAGCCCCAGATTGAGGGAGATTATCAGTGGTCTTGTGTGTCTTCCATTTTCTAATAATTGCTCCCACAGTTGATTTCTTCACACTAAGCTTCTTACCTATTGCAGATTCAGTCTTCCCAGCCTGGTGCAGGTCTACAATTTTGTTTCTGGTGTCCTTTGACAGCTCTTTGGTCTTGGCCATAGTGGAGTTTGGAGTCTGACTGTTTGAGGTTGTGGACAGGTGTCTTTTATACTGATAATGAGTTCAAACAGGTGCCTTTAATACAGGTAACGAGTGGAGGACAGATGAGCCTCTTAAAGAAGAAGTTACAGGTCTGTGAGAGCCAGAAATCTTGCTTGTTTGTAGGTGACCAAATATTTATTACCTCCGCCAGGCCGAAAAGGCCAGGAGGAGGTTATGTTTTTGCCGGAGTTTGTGTGTTTGTTTGTCTGTCTGTCTGTTTGTCTGTTGGTTAGCAAGATAACTCAAAAAGTCTTGGACGGATTTCCATGAAACTTTCAGGCGTTGTTGGAAATGGTACAAGGAAGAACTGATTAAATTTTGGGGGTGATCCGGTTCACCGTCTGGATACAGGAATTTTTTAAAGCATTTTTCAACACTGTGACATACAGCCATTTTCAACATGTGCGCAGGCGCAATAGAGGGCGCTGGTCGACGTGTCTGATGAACACAAACTCCGCCTTCTTCAAAGTTTTAGGCACAAAAGCACACAGAAAACAGGGCTCGCCAGAGTGTCTGTGTTTGCACTACGCTGCAAAAGCTGACATGGGCAGCTGTCCGGCGTCGGATTATTTGGCAGAAATTCCCCGGCCAGCCATAGGGGCTGCGCAAAAACCAGCTCTCTGCCGGGGGAGGCTTCCAAATCCTCTTTTTTCCGCGGACCGCAAACCCAATAAAACCCACGGCAACCATTATCGCACCTTCTTTTGTCCAGCGGCTCCGGAACAGAGAGGAATCCCGGCGCCAGTAATGCTGCGCCTGATATGTCTCACTCTAATGCTAAAAGTGACTGCATCAGGGATTTACCACCTTGAATGAATGAATGAATGAATGGCCTGGGCCCGCCGCAAAACCTCACACGGGCAACTGTCCGCCGACGGATTGTTTGGCAGAAATTCCCCGGCCAGCCATAGGAGCTGCGCATTTGGCACAAATTCACCGGCCAGCCATAGGCGCTGCGCAAAAACGAGCTCTCTGCCGGCGAAGCCTCTAAATTCTCGTTTGCCGCAGAGCGCAACCCCCCAAAAAATAATATTGTAGCGAACTCAATATGAGCACCCTACTTGGCTTGCCAAGTGGCTTGACCCTATTGGCGACACAGGTACAGTGCGGGACTCCGGAGCGTGAGTTCGAACCTCCCGGTGGGACGTCGCCATGTCGAGCAGCACGTTACAATATAATATAAAACCCACGGCAACCTGTCTACCCAATTTGCATCTGTCAGTGGAGGAGATGGACACAACAGCAACACTTCAGTTTATTACCTCCGCCAAGGAGGCAATGCTTTTACTACTGAACCACTAATCCTATCACTATCAGATTGATTGTCATTGATTAATTGTGTGTTTATTGCACTGTCCCTGTCAAATAAACAAATAATCATTGTGAATCCAATTGCTAGTCATATGTTTACATGCTCAAGGAATCTGAAAACGTACACACAAACACTGTATGGGGGGAATTGTGGCGCTTGGCGGAGGTCTGCGCTCTCCGAGTGCTTTTCTAGTTTTACCAAGGAATTTACCAATTAATTCATTAAAAATCCTTCAATGTGATTTTCTGGATTTTTTTTTTCTCATTTTGTCTCTCATAGTTGAGGTTTTGGAGACCTCTCTCATCTTTTAAGTGGGAGAACTTGCACAATTGGTGGCTGACTAAATACTTTTTGCCCCACTGTACGCCCATTTAACATACCAGCAATTCATAGCAGAGTTCCTTGAGATTTTTAACCATACTGACCAGGACGCGGTGTTAACAGACCAGTTGCTTAACCTTTGGCAAGGCAGCAAATCCGCCGCCAATTTCGCCGTAGACTTCCGGGTGTTAGCTGCAGAGGTGGGGTGGGGGAATTCTGGTCTTTGCAGTATTTTTCTCCGCAGTCTTAGCTCAGAGCTAAGAGATGAACTAGCAACACGGGATAAGCCAGACAGATTAGGTGAACTGATTTCACTCACCATTAGTTTGGACAACAGGCTGAAGGAGCGGGCGGCCGAACGTAGAACTGCCAGCCATTTGGTTAAACCACGCCCCCGCTCCTCCTGGCCACCTCTCCCGGCTCTGCCCCCTCCGGAGGAACTTCCGGGGCAGGAGGAAATGATTATTGGGCAATCGTGTTTCGGTGGCTGAGAGACAGCGCCGAAGGGATCTGGGCCTGTGTTTTTACTGTGGTAGTGAGGCCCACGGGGTAGCTGAGTGTACCAACCTGTTAAAAGGGGAGGTCCGTGGGTTACAGTAGGGGGATTCACGGACGTTAATCAGAAAAAACCCCTCACCAGTTGCCTTATCCCCATCAGATTAATTTATAAACACAGGGAACACATGACACATGCCCTCATTGATTCTGGAGCTGAGCAAAGCTTCATTTCAGGAGACCTGGCAACCATCTGGGCCTCAACTGTCAGCCCCTTCGCCCGTCTGTCAACCTCATTACGCTGTCAAACTCTTCGCTAACCACTGTCTCCCACCAGACGGCCCCGGTGTCAGTGATTATTTCTGGAAATCATAGGGAGGAGATCCGGTTTTTGGTGTTGCCTATCTACTTCTCACCTGTGATCCTGGGTTACCCGTGGCTACGACTTCACAACCCCACTTTCGACTGGCAAGCAGGAAACATCACTGCGTGGAGCACCTTTTGTCTCAGTGCCTGCCTCCAGTCTGCAGCATGTGCCCCCTCGGTATCGATGACCCCTCCCACGACACCGCCCCCAGACCTGTCCAAGGTACCAGAGGTCTATCATAATCTGGGAGCGGTTTTCAGCAAATCACGGGCGCTGTCCCTTCCCCCCCACGCCCCTATGACTGTGCGATCAACCTCAGGGCAGGGGCCCCACTCTCGGCAAGTCGATTGTATAGCCTGTCTGCCCCGGAGCGTGAGGCCATGGACACGTACATTAAGGAGTCCCTCAGCTCTGGAATCATTCAACCATCTTCCTCGGCGGTGGGGGCAGGTTTCTTCTTCGTGGGAAAGAAGGATGGTTCGCTACGTCCCTGTATCGACTTCCGGGGGCTCAATGAAATTACCATCAAGGACAAATACACGCTGCATCTAATGAACTCGGCCTTTGACTCTCTCCAGGGGGCATCATGGTTTACGAAGCTGGACCTTCGTAACGCTTATCACCTGGCGCGCATTAAGGAGGGCGATGAGTGGAAGACGGCGTTCCGGACCCCAAGTGGCCACTTTAGCCTGTTTTCCACTAGCCCAGCACACCTCGGTACGGCTCGATTCACTTCAGTACGGCTCGGAATGCTTCTGTCTCCATTAGCACGGTGTTGTGCTTGTGCTGTGATGGTTTATTAGGAGGTTTTAGAAGCGGGGCAGCAGCAGATTCTGAGCGAGGCGGGGCCACACTCCCGTGACGTTACGCACCCGACTGAGTCCTTATTTACAGGAGACAAAAAAGGATTCAAGGATTATTGCCTTGCTCGCTCTGTGGATTTATCTCACAATTAATTTTGTCTCATAATTTAAGCTGCAACAACACAAGTCACTTTTGTTTTGAATTAACTGCCAAATGACCTAGAAATAAAGAGCTGAAACTTGTTTTTATTCGTATTAAATAATGAGACTGTGGCACACTGGCCTACACCAAATTATTATTTTTTACATCCTAGGGCATTTTGGATGTACTGAATTAAAAAAATTCATGTTTTTCACCTTCAGGTCAACGTTTGGAACAACAGTATTATTATTTTCCGTTTAGATGATGCTACACTCCTTCTAAAGTATTGTAATTCTCTGAATTTGGAATGCCGATAGAACATTCAATTTACATATACTTACTTTATTACATACTTTGACTTGTAAGCTTGATCAGTCTCTCCTGCTGCATTTTAAAGTCCGACTGTGCAACTTCTTATAAGTTAACATA
Organism: Pholidichthys leucotaenia; assembly: GCA_020510985.1. Lineage (NCBI taxonomy): Eukaryota > Metazoa > Chordata > Actinopteri > Cichliformes > Pholidichthyidae > Pholidichthys > Pholidichthys leucotaenia. Next base: position 196,021,217 of record CM035844.1, on the reverse strand, counting down.
AAAAATGTACCCAAAGTTTAGAACTGGATCATGTGGGGCTAATTTTTATGATATTTCAATAAAAAGAACAGAAAGCTTACAAAAACATTTGTTTTTTGGTCTAGTTAAAAATTACATTACCTTTACAATGGTTGACCCTGACAGGAAGATCAGTATCATTTTGATCAGATTAGGCAATGGAATTTCTATGAAATTATACTGTTTTATAATTCAGTGTTATAACAGACAAACCACACTTTCCAAAACAATTCCATTTTATTATATACAAAATATTAAAAGAAAAAAAAAACTTTGCAACACAACATGAAGGTTAATCGACATTTTATACACGCCGACCACTGAGTGTCTACACCAGCTTCCCAAACTGGGTCACGACTCGGCTGAATGAAGCGTCTCTGCCAGCTGTGGGTCAGGAAGGCTCGGTTGAATAATCCGGACAGGCTGTCGCGGCGGACACGTGGGATGATTCTACAAGGAAAATGCACACAATAAAATACAGCACAATAGTTTTTAACAAGAATACATAAGCTTATTTCAGCGTATTGTTCACATGTGTGGTATATATTACTCATATATTCCATACCTGCATACGTTAGAGCATGTGGAAATGTGTGGGGCAACATATGCAAAGGAATTTCACACCTCTGAAAGGACAAAGGAATCTCACCGCCGTGTGAAGACCAATGACGTCACAGGACGCCATGGCAACAGACTTGACACCTTCACCCCCTTAGGCGAGGAGAGGTTTTCCCATCACCTCCCAAGACGGAGGGAGGAGTTAACAGGACTAATGGGGATTTAGATAACGGGGGATTTCAGCTTGTGTTTTGCATGTCTTGGATGTGTGCCTGTATTTAACCAGTGAGCTGGGCAGAATTCTTTCTCTTTGCCTTCTGCCAAGCTCTGTACCATGATGAGACAAGATAGAAGAGTTGTTCATTAAAGACTCTGCTTTTGTGATACAAAACCGCCTCTTCTACACTGGTGACCTTGACGCGAGTATGGACCTGAGGCGTTCTTCAAGCGACTCATCCGCGGCGAATCTGACTTACGCCAGCGACAACGCAGACGAGGGAACAAGCAGACAGCTGTTTCCCCCGGCAGAGGGTACCGAGAGAGCTCAACCGAGCTCCAGCACCGCCGTGAGAGCCGAGGCAAGGCACTCTCACCCGGCGGGCACAACAGTGATGATGTGCACAAATGCCGTCGCTGTTAAACTGCCAGATTTCTGGCGAGAAGACCCGGCCTCTTGGTTTCTCCAAGCCGAAGCCCAGTTCATACTGGCGGGCATCACGGCAGACGATACTAAGTTCTACCATATCGTCTCCAAACTCGACTCCGCCACTTCGAGGTGTGTGCGAAGCTTGATCCAGCGACCACCGGCCCGGGACAAGTATGAGACACTCAAGGCGACCATCGTGGCGAATTACGTCCCGTCGGCGGAAGAAAGAGCCGAAAAAATCCTGGCAGTCTATGGCCACAGAGGGGGCAATCCAAAGACCCTCATGGAGGATTTACTGCAGCTCAAGGAGGAGGACAATGATAATTTCCTCTTTCAATTTATTTTCCTCAGCACGCTACCACCACACATGAGAGGGACACTCGCCAGTATGAAGTGCAACAATCATCAGGACTTCCGCACGCTGGCCAACGAGGCTTATCGACTCGTCAACGCCTGCAGAGATTGGACACCCACAGCGGCATCCGCAGACCTCAAAACTGATGCCCCGAACCTTGCAGAGTCACAAACCACGGAGCAGGCTCAACCCACGGTGACAGCAGCGCGGTCCAAGCGCAACAAACAGAATGACGTCTGTTATTATCATCACCGCTTCGCCGAGAAAGCCCGGAAATGTGTTCCCCCCCTGCAAGTTTACGATGTCGGGAAACGCCAAAGCCGAGGGCCGTTAACGGCAGCGGTTCTCGGCGAGAAAAATAAGCTGTTATACGTGACGGATGGACACACAGGCAAGCAGTTCCTCATCGACACAGGAGCCCAGCTGAGTTTCGTCATGCCCTCCCACACAGATCGAGCCATGGGCACCCGGGGCAATGGAGCAGTGGCAGCCAACGGTTCGGACATCGACACGTTCGGGGAAAAGAGCCTGCATCTCCTCATTCACGGCCGCAGCTACAGATGGACATTTGTTGTAGCGGCGGTGAGTTTTAACTTGTTAGGCGCAGATTTTCTGTGTGCACACGGGTTATTAGTTGATCTAGCAAATAGGCGCCTGGTTAATGCACTGTCTTTTGCTTCTATTCCTTGCTCAGCTCGAGTCTCTCCACCACCTGTGCAGGCCAACGTCACTACGGCAGGAGGTAAGTTTGAGCAACTCCTCACCCAATTTCCAGCACTCACAACCCCCAAATTTTCAGCCACTGTAGCCAAACACGGGGTTAAACACTTCATTCCAACAACGGGACCTCCCGTTTTTGCCAAAGCTCGCCGCTTAGACGCGGCCAAGCTCAACATAGCAAGGGACGAATTTGCAGCTCTTGAAAAATTAGGCATTGTCCGACGTTCAAAGAGCCCTTGGGCTTCACCACTTCACATGGTTCCAAAATCCGACGGTTCTTGGAGACCGTGCGGAGATTACCGCAGATTAAACAACGCTACAGCGCATGACCGCTACCCCATCCCTCACATACAGGACTTTTCACTACATTTAGCGGGTGCGCGCATTTTTTCAAAAATAGACTTAGTCCGCGGTTATCACCAAGTTCCAGTCCGAGCTGAAGACATTCCTAAAACAGCGGTTATAACCCCTTTCGGCCTTTTTGAATTCCTGCGAATGCCTTTCGGCCTCAAAGGTGCTGCTCAGACTTTTCAGCGTATGATGGACGCAGTCTTACGCGACCTCCCCTTTGTTTTCGTCTACCTCGACGACATGCTGGTAGCCAGCTCATCGGAGGAAGAGCACGAGCAGCATCTCACTGCCGTTTTTCAGAGGCTAGAAGAGCACGGATTAATAATTAATCCAGCCAAATGCAAATTTGGCGTATCGCAAATTGATTTTTTGGGACACAGAGTCTCCCCGAAAGGGGCAGTTCCACTTCCAGACAAAATTCATGCGATAGAAGGTTTTCCACGGCCCCAAACGGTCAAATCGCTACAGGAATTTTTGGGGATGGTTAATTTTTACAACCGTTTCCTCCCTCATGCAGCTCAGCTCATGCAGCCCCTGTATGATGCGCTCAAAAAAAAGAGAGCTTCCAACGCGGTCGAATGGACCCCGGAACGCGAACGCGCTTTTGCGGAAGTTAAAAACGCCCTAGCTAACGCCACAATGTTAGTCCATCCAGATCCCTCGGCCCGCATTGCTCTAACCACAGATGCTTCAGACTTGGCCATAGGGGCAGTTGTAGAACAACTTGTCAAGGGGGTCTGGCAACCTTTAGCATTTTTTAGCAAATCGCTAAACCCGACGGAACGCAAGTACAGCACTTTTGACAGGGAGCTGCTGGCGCTCCATTTATCCATCCGCCACTTCCAGTTTTGGTTAGAAGGGCGGAGTTTCACGGCTTTTGTGGACCATAAACCGCTCACTTTTGCTATGGCTAAAATTTCAGAACCTTGGTCGGGCAGACAACAAAGACAGCTAGCTGCGATTTCAGAGTTCACCACAGACATTCGACATGTAGCGGGCAAACTTAACGTAGTAGCGGACTGTCTCTCTCGCGCTGTGGCACCGCCAGAGCACGAGGAGACAGATTACACTGCTTCAGCAGCTGAGCTTTTCTCTAACGCAAACACATATGCAGCACCTATCCATGAAGGGATAGATTATGCAGCCATGGCGGAAGAACAAGGTAGTGATGCGGACGTGCGCGCGCTCCTGTCTGGACCAACAGGGTTAAGGCTGGAGGAAAAAGGGTTGCGCGACGGTGTGCCCCCCCTAATATGCGATGTTTCAACCGGCCGACCTCGCCCGTTAGTACCGGCTGCTTGGCGCCGCCGTATTTTCGACGCAATTCACTCCTTCGCGCACCCAGGTGTGCGCGCCTTGATCAAAATGGTTGCCGAAAAGTTTGTGTGGCCAGGCCTGCGCAAAAACGTAAAAGAATGGGCAAAAACTTGCATTCCTTGTCAGCGCGCCAAAGTACACAAACACACAAAAGCCCCTCTGGAGCCTTTTCCCATCCCTGCTAGAAGGTTCGACCACATTCATGTCGACCTCGTGGGGCTGCTGCCTTCCTCCCAGGGTTTCACACACCTGCTAACAATGATAGACCGCACCACGCGCTGGCCAGAGGCAGTCCCTCTAGCGGCAACAACAGCGGAGGAAGTCGCTCGCGTTTTTCTAACAAATTGGGTGGCACGTTTCGGCGTCCCATCAGACATCACGTCAGATAGGGGGCCTCAATTTGTCTCAGAGCTCTGGTCAGCCATGTCCAACAGTTTAGGGGCAACAATTCACCGTACCACCGCTTAGCACCCTCAGGCTAATGGGTTATGCGAGCGTTTTCACAGGTCCTTAAAGGCCGCCCTCAGAGCCTCATTAACGGACACAAATTGGGTAAATAAACTTCCCTGGGTTTTATTGGGGTTGCGTGCGGCACCTAAAGAGGATTTAGACGCTTCCCCTGCAGAATTAGTCTTTGCTCAGCCTATCAGACTACCAGGTGAATTTTTACCAGAAAACCCGGAACCAGGGCACCTCCCAGTCCCAAGGTTTTTAGGCAGTAACGGACCGGACTCTCTACATGGTCCAGCCCATCACTCCTTTCCGCGAGTTTTTGTTCCTCAAACTTTAAAAAACGCCGAGTTTGTTTTTGTTAAGCATGAAGCCCTTAAACCAACGTTACGCCCAGTATACGATGGCGTGCTGGAAAATGGTGACAAACACTTTGTGCTTGATTATGGGGATAGAAATGAAACGGTCAGCATTGACAGACTCAAACCTGCCTTCTTGTTGAGAGACGAACCTGCACAGTTGGCGCGAGCACCTCGGCGAGGTAGACCCCCCAAGGAAAAAGTCTCAGCCCCCAGGCAGGGAACAGATAATCTCTCTCCTTCCCACACTGCAGATTCCTCACAACAAGGTCCCAGCAGGACGCCTAAACCAGCCTACAGCAGCTTTGGGAGAAGATTGAAACCCAGACTGCACAAGGACTGATTACACCACTCTGCAATTTTTCGCTAATTGTGCCGCAACAGTTTAGGACTGACTTATGATTATACTATGCTGTTATATTTTCACTGAACTCTCTTAGGAGCATGGCTGCTTGGAAGTTTCTTCTGTGACAACAGCTGTAACACGTAGTATGTCTTAGTAATTACCCTAGACTGTGAATCTTTCTGCGTCCTTTCCTAGTTGTTTGGGGGGCCTGTGGTATATATTACTCATATATTCCATACCTGCATACGTTAGAGCATGTGGAAATGTGTGGGGCAACATATGCAAAGGAATTTCACACCTCTGAAAGGACAAAGGAATCTCACCGCGAAGACCAATGACGTCACAGGACGCCATGGCAACAGACTTGACACCTTCACCCCCTTAGGCGAGGGGAGGTTTTCCCATCACCTCCCAAGACGGAGGGAGGAGTTAACAGGACTAATGGGGATTTAGATAACGGGGGATTTCAGCTTGTGTTTTGCATGTCTTGGATGTGTGCCTGTATTTAACCAGCGAGCTGGGCAGAATTCTTTCTCTTTGCCTTCTGCCAAGCTCTGTACCATGATGAGACAAGATAGAAGAGTTGTTCATTAAAGACTCTGCTTTTGTGATACAAAACCGCCTCATTATTTCCAGCTCTTCTACAACATGAATAATTAAAATAAAAGCTTTAGTCCGCAGTGTGCTGCAATAAAGCAGCGATCCATCCACAAATGAACAGCTTTTTTATTGCATAAATAAACTGAGCGTCTTACCAAATATATTTGCGAAAAAATGCACAATAAAAAAAATTAAAACTCACCGTTAAAGGACTCCGATGTCGAGACCTCCCGGTATATTTTTTCATTCCGGGCAGCTCCGTCTAACTCGCGCTGCATACGTTCGTCTGACAATGCAGTGAACAGACACTGCAGCTCCTTACTGGTCCATGGAACACCTTTATTACGCGAAGCCATTTTTGATAGAGAATAAATGAAAATAGCACAGCAATACACTGAAAAGGAACCGCCAACAGTGGTTGCGTGCTGAGTAAAGGCGGTCGTGAAGATTCTTTTTTTTTTTTTTTCAAAAACTTTATTGAGAAGGTCGTGAAGATTTGGTAGATGAGGAGGAGGAGAGGGGTGGTTACAACCTGACCAATCAGCGCCGGTTACGACCTGACCAATCAGCGGCGACCAGTCTGTTAACGTCACAACACGGCACAGCTCAGCACTGCTGTACCCTGCCCTGCAGCAGGGCTGAGAATTGCGGCTGTTAAACCGTGTTGGGGCTTGTGGAAAAGCGTACAAAGCGTGCTGAGCCGTCCCGTGTCGCGCTAAAGCATGCTAGTGGAAAAGGCCCTTTTGAGTACTTTGTGATGCTGTTTGGGTTAACCAACGCTCCGGCTGTCTTCCAGCACTTAATCAACTACGTCCTCCGGGACTTTCTGAACTCCTTCGTGTTTGTTTACTTGGATGACATCCTGATCTTTTCACGCGCGTTGGAGGAACACCAGGTGCATGTTAGACGGGTCCTGCAGTGCCTCCTGGAGAACCAGTTATTTGTCAAGGCCAAGAAGTGTGAGTTTCACACCAGCTCGACATCCTTTTTGGGGTTAATTGTTGCACACAATCAGGTGTTCCCTGACCCGGCCAAGGTCAAGGCGGTGGTGGATTGGCCCACGCCCACGTCCAGGAAACAGTTGCAGGGGTTTTTGGGATTTGCCAACTTCTACCGCCATTTTGTGCCAAATTTTGGGATCATCGCCCGGACCCTGACCAGCCTCACGTCCCCCAAGACCCCCTTTTGCTGGAGCGAGGAAGCGGCTGCGGCGTTCGGGAAGATGAAGGAGGAGTTCGCCTCTGCCTGCGTCCTGACCCAGGTGGACCCAGCCCTGCAGTGTTTGGTGGAGGTGGACGCCTCGGATTCTGGAGTTGGGGCGGTCCTCTCTCAACGCTCCCCTGTGGATGGGGTGATCCGTCCGTGCACCTTCTTTTCCCACCGCCTAACACCTGCTGAGAGGAACTACGGCATCGGTGACAGGGAGCTGCTGGCAGTGAAGCTCGCCTTGGAGGAATGGAGCCACTGGCTGGAGGGGGCTGCCCAGCCGTTCGTTGTCTGGACGGATCACAAAAACCTAGAGTATCTCCGGACGGCTAAACGGCTGAACTCCTGCCAGGCCCACTGGTCTCTCTTCTTTGGCCGGTTTAATTTCACGATCACCTACCGGCCAGGGAGCAAGAACACTAAGCCGGATGCCCTCTCCAAGCAGTTCGAGGCAGAGACCGTTGGAGATCAGGAGGAGACCATCTTGCCTTCATCCTGTGTGGTGGGCGCCCTCATGTGGGAGATCCAGGACAGAGTCAGGAGGGCGCAGGAGACTGAGCCCGACCCGGGTGGGGGTCCCCCGGGCCGTTTGTTCGTCCCCTCTTCGGTCAGGAGCGAGGTCATCCAGTGGAGTCATGCTTCTAAGTTGACGTGCCATCCAGGAATTGCTTGCACGGTCGACCTGCTTCAGAGAGCCTTCTGGTGGCCAGGGCTGAGGAAGAACGTCACCAGCTATGTCCGGGCCTGTGCCCAGTGCGCCACCAGGAAATCGTCATCTTCTCCCCCGACAGGTCTTCTCCATCCTCTGCCGGTTCCTTCCCGCCCCTGGTCCCATGTGGCTTTGGATTTTGTGACTGGCCTGCCCCCTTCTGATCACTTCACCTCGGTCCTGACTATAGTGGACCGCTTCTCCAAGGCAGCCCATTTTGTGCCTCTCCGGGGGTTGCCTTTGGCACAGGAGACGGCGGATCTCCTGGTGCAGCATGTGGTCTGCCTTCATAGCATCCCTGCGGATATTGTCTCGGATCGAGGCCTGCAGTTTGTCTCCCAGGTTTGGAAGGCATTTTGCACGGCGTTGGGGGCCACGGCAAGTCTCTCTTCAGGGTATCATCCGCAGAGTAACGGCCAGTGTGAGCGAGCCAATCAGGAGCTGAAGGCTGCGCTCCGCTGCGTTATATCCTCTTGTTCCTCTTCTTGGAGTACGTTCCTGCCCTGGATCGAGTACGCGCACAACGCCACGGTGTCTTCAGCGACTGGGATGTCCCCGTTCAAGGCATCTTTGGGGTATGATCCACCACTGTTCCCGGAGGAGGAGAAGGAGGTGGATGTCCCTTCGGTGCAGGCTCATGCCAGGCGTTGTCGTCGGATCTGGACCATCACCTGCAGAGCCCTCCTCAAGACCACGGAATGCAATATTCAGGTGGCCATCCGTCACAGGAGGCCTGCCCCAGACTGTAAGGTGGGTCAACAGGTTTGGCTGTCTACAAAAAATATCAGTGTGCCGGCTGAGAAACGCAAGTTAACCAAGCGTTTCATCGGCCCATATGTGATTTCACATATTGTTAACCTGGTGGCTGTGCGCCTAGCTCTCCCCCCTTCCATGCGTATCTGCCCTACCTTTCATGTCTCCCAGGTCAAGCCCAACATCTCCGACCCTCTGTGCCCACCCCCTGCGGCGCCTTCCCCCCCGAGGATGATCGACGGCCGCCCAGCTTGGGGGATTACTGCCATCTTGGATGTCCGCCGGCGGGCCGGGGTCTTCAGTACTTGGTGGACTGGGAGGGATTCGGCCCTGAGCACCGCTCCTGGATTCGCCCAGCGTTGATCCTTGACAAGCAGCTCATCCGTGATTTCCATCGGGCTCATCCAGGTAGGATAGGGCAGGTGCCTGGAGGCACCTCTAGAGGGGGGAGTACTGTCATGGCGGCTGCTGGGCCGTCATCAGCTCCAGCTGCACACACACCTGCCGCCAATAACCAGCAGGCTTTAAAAGGCGGTGTCACTGACTGCTCTGCACGGAGTCGTCTGTCTTCCTCGCCACGCAACGTGTCAGGGACACGGCCTCAAGCCAGAGCTACTACAAAGCCTCTTCGCCAAGCCACATCACGTAAGCATCAGCAAACCTTACCTTGTCAAAGTAATTTCCCCTGTGCACAGGTGGACCTCCCTGGCAGCGGACTCGTCTCCCCTGACAACGGGGCTTCTCCTCCTCCTCCTCGGATCTCCTCCTCACCTTCACAGCGCCAAGCTCCACGTTCACCCAGCCACGTCAAGTCACGGAGCGGACAGAAGTCTCACAGCGGCACCTGCAAGTAAGCAGCACAAATCATAATTCCCCGTTGCTGCAAGCTGCATTAATCCCTTGTGCTTGCGTGTTTCCAGGGTTGCCAGGTTGCAGCGAGACTCGCTCAGCTCCAGCTGTCTGTCAGCATCGCACTCATCCACACATCCACAAACACACTAACTTCACTGGGTTAATAAATAATTGTCTAATCACTCTACTCGTGTCAGTGTCTGTCTCCTGGGTCAAGTAATCATGTCACTGCAAGGCACATCTACATATTGATATCAGTCCATACATCTCATTGTTCTGTTAATTGCTCAAGCTGAGCGCTCTGCCTGTCCCGTAGGTTATGGTGGGTCACCATACCACTCCCCCCACAGAGGGCTCAGCAGGGGGCCGAGGCGTTGATCGGCCGGCTTTGGAAGCGAGCTGCGGGAAAAGCTCTGTGCAGGAGAAGGTGGAGGGAGGGTGGGGGTAGCAAGTGCTGGCCCGGGACGGCGAAATTGTCCGGGCCGTGCAAAAATTGCATGTGGATCCGCGATGTTGAGGGGCTTTCCCGTTAAACGTGGCGGAGATCCACAGCGGCTGTGAGAAGAAACATTTGTCTCTGACTCCTCTTGCGGCTCAGTCCTGTGAGGATGCATAGCGGGCATGAAGAAAAAAACAAAAGCTGGAGCTGTGTGAGGGACTTGGTGGGTTGGCTTTAGATGCGGGCGCAGCCCTAAAGCCATCGGGGACAGCAGACGGCTGAATTCCTATTGTGCGCTGTGGCTGAGACCCATACAAAGTCCTGTGTGCAGGCTGAGTGTCTGCTTCAGGTGCGTGGGCAGCCCTGAAGATTCCGAGGGTGGCGATCGGCCGTGTTCTCGGGCATGTGCAGCGGCGGAGGACGATGGCAGTCTGTGGAGCCGGTATTGTCCCGTGCGTGGCGCGCGCCTGGCGCAGTGACCACATAGCTGAAAGTTGCGCTGTCCTCGTAACCCCACGGTGTGCGTGCAGGAGTTCGGTGCGTGGGTGGTCCGCTGTTGAGATGTGAGTCAGGGTCAGGGAGCTTGCTGGAAATCAGCATCGTCGGCGCCGATGGGCTTCCCTGTTCGGGCTGTTGCTGTCGTTCGCTCGTGCCGGGTCATGGTGCGTTCTGGTCCATGCGCTGCGTTTTCCGTCCAGCCCTGAAGGTCGCCGTCGTGGAGAGAGGACGAGGTGCGTGCACGCTCGTGTGGATGTGGAGGATGTGAGCGATCCTCTGTCTCTGTAATCCACAGCACGGTGAGAGGGAGCAGATGTTCTTTGTCCCTCGGCAGGTCCCAGGGTGGAGGTCCCAGATCTCAGGCGAGGGTCGCACCCTGACGCTTTCTGCAGCTTTCCCGGTCGTGGATGATCTCCGGGGAGTTCGCCTGGTGTTGGTTCTGCGTCGAGGTCTCCCATGTGGCAGAAGGGAGGGCAGTCCGTTCGCGTCAAGCAGCTGCGTTCGTTCGTCGTCGGAGTCACCGTCGGGAGCTGCGTTCACTCGTTGTCAGAGTGTTCTTTTCTTTGGGGTCACCAGTGTGGAGGATACGAATAAGGGTTACCAGTGTGGAGGCAAGGCTCAAATAAGTGCAGGCAGACACGGCGAACTGAAGGTTAAAAGGGTGCTTTATTCATCCTCCATCACGAGGCTCACTCAGCGATGTGGTAGCGCGCTGGTGTGAGCCCTAAGTCAGCAACAAGCAAGTGAGAGAGCTCTGAGAGCTCTAGTGAGGCATATACAGTCAGCTTATATACTCAGCCACAGACAATGCATGCATGGCATATCAGCATCACAGTACAGCATGAATGCATGGGACATTTACATGAGAGTCACACATATCAATAACAGGATTACTGGCGCCAGAATTCCTCTCTGCTCTGGAGTTGTAGGACAAAGGAGGCTGCAAGGCACATCTACATATTGATATCAGTCCATACATCTCATTGTTCTGTTAACTGCTCAGCCTGAGTGCTCTGCCTGTCCCGTAGGTTATGGTGGGTCACCATACAGGCAATGTTTTAGGACTTTCTGTTTCAAAAAAAGTTCCTTTCTGCAAAGGTTACAACACTGGGACACTTGGTGAACTTATGTGGTCCTAACATGGACAATGCTGTTGCCCTGTGCTCAGCTCTTGGTGTTTCTTCAGTCAGGGGTATAATGAACTTGCTGAAAGACTGGAGAGACTGCCTATCCACAGAAGAGCACACTGCCATTGTTTTACACTGCAGAGATTCTGTGCAAACTGTTGATGAGCCTTTTCCTTTTAGTGTTTTATCTCCTGATTTTAAAGATGGCACTGGAGTGTTTTTAAACTCTGAACCCATTAACATTTGTGACTCTTCTGGTATAAAAAAAAAAATGTATGGACTCTTGGTGAAAGTTCTAAATATGAATAAATTAAAAGGTCGAGCTGATACACCATGGAGGAAACACTTGGGTTTGGGTTCAGAGGTGAGGCCTGCCTGGAGAGCACTCTATAAACTACCATTAACTCAGAAGGTTGGAGACCTGCAATGGCGAGTATTACATGATGTTGTGGCTGTAAATGCTTTTATCTCTGTTTTAAACCCAAATGTTGTTGAGGTTTGTTCATTTTGTCCTCAGAAAGAGACTGTGTTCCATTGTTTTCTGGACTGTAACAGACTGCAATTGTTTGGTGTTTTGGAGAAGCTGTTTTATCTTTTTGGAGAAGTCTTTTCCCTGCAGATTTTTATCTTGGGTTTTCCATATAGACAGAGAAGCAAGAGAAAAAGTGAACTGTTAAATTTCATCCTGGGTCAGGCTAAAATGGCTATTTATGTTAGTAGAAAAAAAAAAGTTGAACAAATGCTGGATTGTATTGTAAAAGACATGTTGGTAAACATGATCAGGACTAATGATTGATTATAATTACTATCATTTGATGCAAAATATGACAACTTTTGAGGCTATGTGGTACTTTAAGCACATCCTTTGTTGTTTTAAGGAGGGGAAATTTGCCTATGGTGTGGTACTGATGTGAGAAGCAAATTTTTGTTTTACTTGTCTTGGTTTAATTGCTTGTGTCTTTGATTTTGTCATGAACCCTCGTGCGCTATTATTATTATTTTTTTAAATTTATTTATGCAGGGACATGCACAATATACATTGACCTTAAAGAGGAAAGATGCATTGTACCAGGTTATAGCACAAGTGATAATTTCCACCTGTAGTCCCTAGGCAGGCTGGTGTTAGCATTAAAAAGCAGACATTTGCTAAAACTACAAGTAAGCATTGATAAAAAACTAAAACCAAACATTGATTAAAAAACTAGAACCAAGCATTGCTAAAAACTAAAAAACATTAATATCATTGATAAGAACCCAAAAACATACAATAATACATTTTTATAGCTCCATCCATATAAACAATTTTTCACATCAAACCACTGACTCTTATTGGTCCCACTGTCAACATCACACACTCTAACATCTTTACATCACAGCACATTATGGACACAGGTTTGCTTAGAGATTAAATGTTTTTTTACCAAGCGTGAAAATGTGTGATAGTCTGTTACTGCAAGTAACTCCATTGGTAACATGTTCCACTGTCGCATAGCCACACATGAAAATGTTGAATTTGCTAATGTTGTCTTGTGCTTAGGAATCCTGCACTCGCCGCATGCTGTTGATCGAGTTGTTCGAGATGTATTTACAGAACTTAATGAATCAAACCTTTTTAAGGGAGGAGCAGCAGAGTTATGGATTATCTTAAACAAAAGACACACATTTGTATACATAATTAAATTTTCAAAGCTCAACAGGTTATATTTGGACAGGATTGGGTGCGGTGCACGAGGGAGGAAATGAGAAACCCAAAAGAGAGAGTCAGTGGTGCACTTTATTAACAAACCTGGAGAAAATAACAAGTCAAATACTGTCCACTATACAGAGAGTGAATATTTAGAGTAAGGGCCACCAGACATACAGGGGGCTACCCGGATGTTCTACAGCCGGGGAGGGGCATGCCTAGCGCTACCGAACTGTGATATGCACAACAGGGACAGGCGACCAGCCTAGTGCTGACGCAGCGATAGCGCAAAAGGAAAGGCAAATAAACACTTACGGCTGGAACCACTCGAAGCTGTCCGAGAAGTCTGGTGAATGAGGATAAGAGGCTGAGTCAGCCGCGAACACCCAGGGATTGATCGTCTGCAGATGTTGAGCTGAATGCGTGAAGGGAGTGAAGCAACATTCATTGAGAGCTAGCTGCCATGAATGAGGGCAAATGCCCTGACAATCTCTTTCCTCCAAAGCGGCGAACAAATACTCCTGAAGCTAATGAGGAAAGAGATTGCCAGTGCAAGAATGCGTGGGCAGGACTGATTGGCACCAGGTGTGTAAGAGAGCGTGTGCGTGTGTGTGTGTGTGTGTGTGTGTGTGTGTGTGTGTGTGTGTGTGTGTGTGTGTGTGTGTGTGTGTGTGAACACCCGTGACAGTGCAGCTGATGGCATGACAGGAGAAGGGGGCGTGCCAGAGCTGTCAGGAAGAAACTAGGGCAAAGGGTAACAAGTCAGAACTGGGTTTGACCTCCAAACCCAGATTTATGACAGCCCCCCCCCTCCCCAGGGGTGGATACCAGACACCCCAGTACCATCAGCAAGAAAGAAAAGAACCAACACCTCTCAAGGGAACCCCTCCCCCCCCCGGCAACAAACACTAACCCAGGGTGGGAGGTGGGGGAAAACTGGTTAGGAGGGAAGCAACCAGTGAAAACACAATCAGTACAAAAACAGAATAATGAGCAAACCCCTCCTAACGACCCCCAACCTGGAACACTAACCCCCCTCTCCGGAAGTCCAAAGTTCAGGGGGTCGACCAGAGTCCCAGGCCCCCAGCATGGTGGGGAGAGGCAGATTGGGTGGCCTGCCCAAGTCCCAAGTCTAGCAGGCGGCCCGTGGGATAGTCTCCGGCGGCCTGCCCGGGCCGATAGACCACCCAACCCATAGGCCAAGTCCTTTGGGTGGCCGACTAGCGTGGTGGAGTCACCAGGACCTGAGAGGAAGGCAGAGAGGCAGCCTCCATACTTGGGAACATCGGCAGCCAAACCAAGGAACAGGGGCCCCCCTGCCGTTCGAGGCTTGGGGCAGGGGAACCGTAGCACCCGCGATGGTCCCGGCCTGGGACATGGCTGCACCCGCGATGGTCCCGGTCTGAGACGTGGCTGCACCCGCGATGGTCCCGGTCTGAGATGTGGCTGCACCCGCGATGGTCCCGGTCTGGGACATGGCTGCACCCGCAATGGTCCCGGTCTGGGACGTGGCTGCACCGGCGGTGGACTCCAGCTGGGGCTCTGCTGCACTGGTGGTGGGCTCCGGTTGGAGCACCGTTGCACCTGTGGTGACCCCCATCAGGGGCCTTATTGCTCCCGCAGTGGCCTCCCCAGCAAGGGAGGTGATGCTCCTCACGTCTTCTGGCGCTGGACCCCGATCCTTGGTAGCTTCCAACGAGACCAGCTGCTCTCTGGCGACCCCAGCAGGGAACTCCGAACCCAAGGGGAGAGAGAAAGAGACCGTGTCAGGGTCGCTGGCTTTGACAGAGCCTGGTGAGGCCGGCCCGAGGGCTCCTACGAGCTGCCCCGGGTCCTCCTCGCCATGAGTCGGGCAGTGTGACATGGACATAACTGGCATAATGGAGCACACTTGCCTGAATTCAGGCTCCACCACCATCCAGGAGTCCAGCGATTTAGGGTGCGCAGGTTCCTCCAGTTCGTCCGGTGCTGCACCCCCGTCGACCTCCTCCAGGGCAACTGGACCCTCCTCCTCGTCTATGGGCAACCCAGGTTGTGGTGGCTCCTCTCCGGCGACCCTAGGAAGGAGCTCGAAGGAGACGGGAGAATGGAGACGGTTAGGGTCGCTGGCAGCGGCAGAGCCCAGCAAGGAAAGTTCAGATGCAGCTGGGAGCTGCACCCGACTTTCCTCCCCAAGAGCCAGGCAAGAACTCTCAACACTTGACAGGTGAACTACAGGAGAGATTACTTGCCTGTGCTCGAGTTCTACCACCGTCCAGGGCTCCGACGGTGCCAACGATGATGTTTGGGGTCCAATCGGCTGGAGGTCAGGTCCGGGGGAAGACTCTGTTGTGGCAGCCCCCACAGCAGGCATGATGGTCTTGGCAGTCATGGTCTCCTCCAGTGAAGCCCCTGATGCCGGTAACTCCCCCGGCATGAAGTCTGGAGGTGGAGACCTGGGTGGCACTATGTCTGAAGAGACTGAAGCTAGGGGATGCTCTTTCGTTGGCACCCGCTCCCAGTCGGCCACAGTGCTCCTCCTCTGCTCGTAGCGATTCTGTGGGGTGCAGTCCTCCAGCACCGCACATTTCCTTCTCCCCCGATAATCGAGCTCCAAGGCTGGTGGACACTCCAAGGCAGGGGATGGAGACACAGGAAATAGATGAGTTCATCATAGGAGCAGCGGGGGGAGAGGAGCACTCAGGCGACTGCCTAGCCTGAAGCTCTCTCCCAGGGGACAGACAAGGCTTATCCTTAATGACCAAGGTAGAATGAAAACCCACTTGGCCTGGCCTCCCGGGTCAGAATGCTGGCAGCTGCCGATGGCGTGTGGTCATCCTTCTCCATGCCCATAGTTCTTCTAGGCTCCTCGGTGATTGACGGAGGAGCCAACCCGAATGGCACAGAGGTGAGCGGGTCCGGAGTGGCATACACAGTCCCTCCGACGGCTGGGGTGGATGACCCAACGATAGGAACTGTGGCTGAAGCTGAAGGGGCGTCTGCTGGCACGACAGCTGGCACCAAGGGGGGGCTTCGCCACAGCAGCGGTCGGGCTCGACGTCCAGTTATGAACCACTGATGAGGTGACGGGCCTCTTCCGTCACTTAGGCCTGGGATTAACCTCACGCTGTGGGATTGACTCCTCCCACTCCTCCTGCATCCGACAATCCTCTCCCGGGGCTGACAGGGAGTCAAGGGAGACAGAAGACAGGGAATAAGGAGCCATGACAGCAGCTGTTTGGGGGGCTTCAGCGGGTAACAATTTCTGAAGCTCCTCCACAGGAATCTGATTAATCACCTCAGGAGACATTGCAAGAGAATGGAGATGAACTTGCCTGAACTCCTGACTGGTGATAGCGTCCGCTGCTGCTTCAGTGTCCTGCTTCGTCCTCCCAGGAGTAGGATGGGAAATCCGGCAGGGAGAGGAGGACTCCAGCTCGGGCTGTGAGCGGTGGGCTCCGGTCCTCCGGGAGCATGTCATGGGAAACCGCGGTTGAGCTCCAATGGCTCCTCCTGTCATCTCCTAAAACTGTCGGCATGACTCGTGGACCAGGGTGAAAAACGACGTCAACCCCGGTTATCTCCAGAGACCGGGGCACGTCTGGAGCACCCTGACAGCAATGTTGGACAGCAGAAAATTCACCTCCGGGGAGTTGGTGGCTTGAGCCAGGGAAACGAATACCACAGCTCGATCAGCCACTCCACACTCCTCAGGGGTCAGTCCAAAAACAGAAAAATCCATGGAGACAACTAGGGGGAAAAAAAGCACTAAGGAGAGAAGGCAAAAATTCACTCATGCACCACCTCTTCGCTGGGCTTTACACTGGTCGGGGCATTCTCTTATGAACCCTTGTGTGCCATTACGTGGTGCACGAGGGAGGAAATGAGAAAGTCAAAAGTGAGAGTCGATGGTGCACTTTTTTAAGAAACCTGGAGAAAATAAGTCCAATACTGTCCACTATACAGAGAATGAATATGCAGATTAAGGGCCACCAGACATACAGGAAGCTACCTGGATGATCTACAGCCGGGGAGGGGAATGCCTAGTGCTACCAAGCTGCGATATGCACAACAGGGAAAGGTGACCAGCCTAGTGCTGATGCAGCGATAGTACAAGAGGAAAGGCAAATAAACACTTACGGCTGGAACCACTCGAAGCTGTCCGAGAAATCTGGTGGATGAGGATAGGAGGCTGAGTCAGCCGTGAACACCCAGGGATTGATCATCTGCAGATGTCGGGCTGAATGCGTGAAGGGAGTGAAGCAACATTCATGGAGAGCTAGCTGCCATGAATGAGGGCAAATGCCCTGACAATCTCTTTCCTCTGAAGCGGTGAACAAATACTCCTGAAGCCAATGACGAAAGAGATTGCCGGTGCGAGAATGCATGGGCAGGACTGATTGGCACCAGGTGTGTGACAGAGCATGTGCATGTATGTGTGTGTGCGTGTGAGTGTGTGTATGAACACCCATGACAGTGCAGCTGATGGCACCTGAAAGAAGGAGGGGGCATGCCAGAGCTGTCAGGAGGAAACCAGGCCAAAGCATAACAATAAGACAGAACTGGGTTTGGAGGCCAAACCCAGATTCATGACAGATTTCTTGTCAGTGAATTAATTTACTTTTCAGTGCTCCTTTTAGTTGGAGTGATTTTCTGTTGAACTTGTGACAATAAAGTTGTGTTGAAAAAAATCTCACTCACTCACTCACTCACTCACTCACTCACTCACACACACACACACACACACACACACACACACACACACACACACACACACACACACGCAGGAAGAGATCTTAAATAGAGATTCTACCAAGACCAGAGTTAGTTTTTACACCGTGGATCATTCACATGAGAAACATGGAGGAAGTCAATTTTTCTACATACCTTTTCTTTGCCAGCAACTCAGATATCACGAGATTTGCGTTCAAAGACTTCAAACTTCACGGCCACATTAAAATAGTTATACTGTGGAGAATGTGGAAATGACGAGGCTGAGTTTATCTCACAAGTCAGGTTTATTCCATTCTCCAACATCATCAAAAACAGAAAAAGAGGAAGAAACCCCCCAGACATTCGTCCTTTTATACCCCAGGACATCAAAGCATACAATCACATTGTATTTAATCCCCAAGTCACAATGCGTCTTCTTCCAGGTCTTATCACCTCCACCTAAAGTCCTTGGTGGCCAGGAAATTCCCCAAGGCCATCTCTTTGCATAAAAAAGACCACATTTCACATCCTCCTGTTATCTCCTAGGAGGCTCAGTCCTTTTGTTCATCTGAGACGTGAAGCATACAGTGAATACATATGAAGCATATGAAACCCACATATGTGTGCCACATGCCCCCCCCCAAACATCTAAGATGAGACAACGTAATAACAGTCTGCATGTCATGATAAAATCACACACATCAGTCCACATGCTGCTTGGGCCTCAGTCTTCTCCCGTATCTGCTGTAAGCGGGCTTTACCGCCTCCGCGGCGCCCTCCTGCTGGGGAGCTGCTGTCTGAGGAAGAGAACTGTTAGTCAATCCCTGTGGGAGCTCTGGGGAATGCTCCCTAGGGGATCTGCCGCGCCGAGGAGCCCTGGCCAACTGCACACCTTCGTCAGCCACCACAAAAGCGGGTTTGAGCCTGTTTATGCCAATCATCTCTTTTCTGCCCCCCAAATCAAGCAAAAAGTGCTTATCCCCTGTTTCCAGCACTCTAAATGGTCCATCATAAGGTGGTCGTAACGTTGGGCGATGGGCATCATGTCTGACAAAAACAAACTCTGCATTTTTTAAAGCCTTAGGCACAAAAAAGCGCGGCCCCTCCAAATGAAAGGAAAAATCTTGGATATGCGGGATTGGGTAGCGGTCGTGCGCTGTAGCGTTGTTCAACCTGCAGAAATCTCCGCAAGGTCACCACGAGCCGTCAGCTTTAGGGACCATGTGAAGCGGGGAAGCCCATGGGCTTTTCGAACGCCTGATGATGCCCAACTTTTCCAGGTTGGCGAACTCCTCGCGTGCTATGGACAGTTTAGCTGCATCCAAGCGCCGAGCTTTTGCAAAAACGGGCGGTCCGGTGGTAGTAATAAAATGTTCTACTCCGTGTTTAGCGACAGCTGCTGAAAATGTGGGAACCGTGAGTGCTGGGAACTGAGTGAGTAGTGTGTGGAACTTACCGCTTGCCATTGCGACGTTAGCTTGTGCTGTGGGCGGGGTCACTCGGGCTGCACAGGGAATAGAATAAAAAGAAAGTGCATTAACCAGGCGCCTATTAGCAAGATCAACCAACAAACCATGTGAGCACAGAAAATCAGCCCCCAACATATTGAAGCTCACTGCAGCTATAACAAAAGTCCACTCAAATGTACGGCCGTGTAGGGACAGAAGCAGAGTCCTCTCACCAAAGGTCTTAATCCTCGAGCCGTTCGCTGCTGACGCTCCGTGACTTCCGGGACCCGCCAGCCGGTCAGCATAGGTAGGCGTGATGAAACTCACTTGGGAGCCTGTGTCCACGAGGAATTGCCTCCCCGAACGTGCATCCATCAAGTACAGCAGCTTGTTCTCTTCCCCGAGGGCCGCGGCTGCTACCAACCCCCGGTCTTGGCGTTTCCCGAGCGCTTGAACTGACACGGTGGTATACATTTGCGTGCCCTCTCTGCAAAGCGGCGATGGTAGAAACAGAGGTCGTCTCCTCCGCGATCCTTGGCCCTCGCCGCCGCCGTTGTCGGTGGGTCTGCTACCACCGCCTCTGGCCCCCTGCTATCTCCGGCCGTCGCGCCGAGCTCCGTCGCTGCCGTGGTGGCCGCGCGCTGTTTGCTGGCATTGAGAATCCATTGTGCCTCCTGGGCCAGCGTGCGGAAGTCCCGCTGAGCCAACAACGGTGAACTGGCCAGGGTCGCTCTCGTGGCCGACGGTAGGGTTCTCAGGAAAATGTGGGTGAAGAGGAAGTCGTCGCCATCTGAGCCCCTCAACCTCAGCATGTCCTCCATCAGGTCGACGGGCGTGCTATCTCCCAAGTCGTTCAGAGCCAGGAGCCTCTCCGCTCTCTCCTGGACTGAGGGAGTGAAACGCTGGATGAGCGCAGCCTTCAACCCGCTGTATTTGTTGTTGGCTGGTGGGCACTCCAAAAGGCTCTGCACATGTCGAGCCGTGTGGTTGTCGAGCTTGGCAATAACATGGTAGAATTTCGTGTCATCTACCGTTATCCCCCGGAGGGCGAACTGTGCTTCAACCAAGTGGAACCAGGAGCACGGGTTGTCTTGCCAGAAGTCTGGTAGCTTGACTGTGGCTGCGTTCGCCTGGCTGGCTCCTGACGAGTCCGGCTCAGGGGAATTTCTTTTGCTCATGATACGTCTTAGGGTCACCAGTGTGGAGGACGTGGAAATGACAAGGCTGAGTTTATCTCACAAGTCAGGTTTATTCCATTCTCCAACATCATCAAAAACAGAGAAAGAGGAAGAAACCCCCCAGACATTCGTCCTTTTATACCCCAGGACATCAAAGCATACAGTCACATTGTATTTAATCCCCAAGTCACAATGCGTCTTCTTCCAGGTCTTATCACCTCCACCTAAAGTCCTTGGTGGCCAGGAAATTCCCCAAGGCCATCTCTTTGCATACAAAAGACCACATTTCACATCCTCCTGTTATCTCCTAGGAGGCTCAGTCCTTTTGTTCATCTGAGACGTGAAGCATACAGTAAGCATACAGTGAATACATATGAAGCATATGAAACCCACATATGTGTGCCACAATACTTTATTTTTCCAGAGAATATTAAAACAGTCTTTAGAGTCTGTGCGTTCTCAGCTTCAATCACCTACCTTTTTTTTTTCATGTGCTTTTTATTTGTGTATTTGTAGCAAACACAGCTATCACTGGGGGAATACAGTGGAAGTGATAATAAAAGTTTGGTGCAGCAAGGTTTCATTTATTTGTTTATTCCCTCTCAAGCATTGTATTTAAAAAAAACTTCCCCCGGAGATTTGTGTAGTCAGCTGGGACACGAGAGTAAGCTCGCCACTGTCAGGGTCACTATGACGGTTCAATATTAATATATATGTGAGAAAAAAGTCAAAAAACTTCTCTGCACAATGGCATTTTTATCGCTGTATTAACAAATTACATGTTTGCATGGTGTTGATACAAACTCTGACTTTGAAACCAGTAGTTATATTCACACAAACTTGCTTCATTAGTTTGAAAAGTCTATTCAATATCTGTATACCGGAATTACCATAAAACCTCACCAATGTCAAAATCTACCTCAAAATCTTGCCTAAATCTGGATGAAACTGTTTACTTTTTTGAAAAAGGTCGGTTTAATTTGTGGTGACATTCCCCCTTCATGTATAACCATTTTATATTTTCCGCAGAATATTCTGTGTTATATCTACACAGCTGTACAAACCAATAAATAAACGATTTTTTTGTATGTTATTATTTTTTTTGATTTTGTCTGTATTATGAGGAGCATGAACAAATAAAACAGAATGATATTAAATTCTCAAGTGTGAAACAAAGCAAAACTTGCAACTTAACACGAATATCTTGTCATGGCGGCCTCTGGGCCGTCATTGGCATCATTAACTCCAGCTGCGCACAGACCAACAGGTGGTAATCAACAGCTGTTAAAAGCCAGCGTCGCTGACAGCCCGGCACGGAGTCGTCTGTCCTCCTCGTCGGAGAAAGAGCCTGAGCTCCGCTCTCTGGCCTCGTCAGGATTCTCTCTCGTCTCGTCAGGAATTTCTTTGGCTTCGTCAAGAACTTCTCTTACCTCTTCAAGGACTTCTCTTCAGAGTCAGACACGTAAGAGAACCATCTGCTACTCTACTCCTAATCTTAACCCCTGTGCACAGGTGGACCCCCTTGGCGGCGGACCTGCGGCCCCAGCTGACGGGGTAACGCCAACACGCACACGTAGCGGTTCGCTACCACCACGTCTACCGGTACGTCTTGCTCCTCAAATTCCAGAACTGTTATTGTATCAGTTGCAGGAGTATTGGCCACCGTTATCAGTGGAGTTACTGTCATCAGCATCAGTTATTTCATCGTCACCACGTTCTGTGGAATCACTCACCTCGTCATCGTCTGGATTGTCTTCGTCCCGGTCTGTGGTGTCACAGCCGGTGTCTCGAGAAGAACTGTCCTTGTCACTGCCACGGGTGGAAGCCCCAGCATGTTCACGGACACCTTCACCTCCACATTGCACGGCCGCTGGATCTCAGCAGGACGAAACCTGTGCTACAACCAAGTAAGCCTCGCTACTTGTAGCTTGTCACTTGCGTGGGACAAAAGTAATTGTTTCTGCTTGTATGTTCCAGGGTTGCCGGGTCTCCGTCCAGGGCGCTCAGCTCCAGTGACCAGAACTCTATTCACGCACTCACACTTGCACTACACATCCTCACTCTTTAATAAAGATTATTGTCACTATCTGTCAGTGTCTGTCTCCTGGGTCCCGAAACATGTCAGTACGACTCCGTCACGTTGACCCAGCGGACAGCTCACTGTCGCGCCTAATCAACACTCTTAGCGCCCGGGTAGATTTATTAGCTCACCAGCAGACAGTAATCTTGAATCAACTAACCTTAATTAATGGTCGGCTGGATCATTTGGAAGGACACCAGACATTTCCCCCGACCGCAAATATCTCAGCCCCTGCAGGCTTAGCGTCAGGACAAGCTAACACCTCCTCGTCCTCTCGCCTCACCCCTATTCCTACACCTGCCCGGTTCAGCGGGAAACTCGGGGAAGCCCGAGGATTCATATTACAATGTGAGTCAGTTTTTCTGCGGGTGCCGGGGGATTTTTCTCACGACTCTAGCTGGATAGGCAATGTCATAAATTTGCTGGCAGGTAGAGCCTTAGACTGGGCGTATTCGATCATGGCTAAACCTAGCTATCCCCCGCTCTCTTACCAGGAGTTTGTGTCAGAGTTTTTGTCTGTATTCGATCATACTGATAGGGGTGAGGTGTTGACAGAACGATTTTTGAGCTTACAGCAGGGAAAGAGATCAGCTGCTGACTACGCCATTGACTTCCGGGTCCTGGCTGCAGAGATTGGGTGGGGGGAGCCATCACTATGTGGCATTTTCCTACGTAGTCTCAACGACGAGCTAAAGGATGAGTTAGCGGCACGGGACAAACCAGACAATTTGCGAGATTTGATTGCCCTAGCGGTTAGTCTCGATAGCAGATTAAGGGAGCGGGCGGCTGAACGGCGAACTACTTCCCGTTCAGTTAAACCCCGCCCTCGCGTCCCTAACTCCCCTCTTCTCGCTTTACCCGCGTCAGAGGAATCCCCGGATCAGGAAGCCATGATCATTGGTCATTCTAAAGTATCAGCAGCTGAGAAACAACGCCGTAGGGATCAAGGCCTATGTTTCTATTGTGGGAAGGAGTCATATGGGGTGTTCGAATGTCCAAATAAGTTAAAAGGGAAGGCCCGCGGATCGCAGTAGGGGGATTCACGGGCAAGAACTCAGAAGAACCCCTTACTTGTTGTCGTTTACCCCTCAGACTTATTCATACACACACAGAACACTCCACACTAGCGTTAGTAGATTCTGGAGCTGAGCAGAATTTCATCTCTAGAGACCTGGCAACCCGAATGGGCCTTAGCTGTCAGACTTTAGAACCCCCTGTCAAACTGATTACCCTGTCTAAAGCTTCTTTGACCACCATTGATCTTCAGACGGCCCCTGTGTCAATAATTGTCTCAGGGAATCACAGGGAGGAAATTCAGTTCCTAGTGCTGCCCGTTTCTTTTTTGCCCGTTATTCTGGGGTATCCCTGGCTGCGCCTACATAACCCCACCATTGACTGGCAAGCTGGGAGAATAACGGCATGGAGTACGTTCTGCCTTAGCGCCTGCCTCCAATCAGCGGCGTGCGCCCCATCCGTTAAGGTGCCTCTGCCTGATTCTTCCCCACCGGATTTGTCTAAAGTGCCAGAGGTTTATCACAATTTGGGGCAACCCCCCCCCCCCCCCCATCGTCCGTATGACTGCGCCATCAATCTGAAGGCTGGGGCCCCTCTTCCTGCTAGCCGCCTTTACAGCCTATCAGCCCCGGAGCGCGAGGCCATGGACACGTACATCAAGGAGTCCTTGGCCTCTGGTATCATCCGCCCGTCGTCTTCGGCAGTGGGGGCCGGATTTTTTTTTGTTGGAAAAAAGGACGGTTCACTACGCCCCTGCATCGACTTCCGGGGACTGAATGAAATAACAGTCAAAGACAAATATACTCTGCCCTTGATGAACACTGCTTTTGACTCCCTCCAGGGGGCATCCTGGTTTACTAAACTGGACCTTAGGAATGCCTACCATCTAGTGCGCATTAGAGAAGGAGATGAGTGGAAGACGGCTTTTCGGACCCCCAGCGGTCATTTTGAGTACCTGGTAATGCCGTTTGGGTTAACTAACGCTCCAGCCGTCTTCCAGCGTTTGATAAATGATGTACTACGGGATTTTCTGAACTCATTTGTTTTTGTTTATCTTGATGACATCCTCATCTCCTCCCGCACACTAGAGGAACATCGGGTGCATGTCCGCAGGGTATTACAGCGCCTCCTGGAGAACCAGCTGTTCGTCAAGGCCGAGAAATGTGAGTTCCACACTGATCAAACCTCCTTCCTTGGATTTATTATTGCTCGGAACCAGGTGCTCCCTGACCCTGCCAAGGTCAAGGCAGTTGTGGATTGGCCTGCACCCACCTCCAGAAAGCAGCTTCAAGGTTTCCTGGGGTTTGCTAATTTTTATAGGAGGTTCGTGCCCAACTTTGGTAATATTGCCCGTCCTTTGACTGCTCTCACCTCTCCTAAGACCCCATTTTGCTGGAGTAAGGAAGCAGCCGGAGCGTTTGAGAAGCTCAAGAGGGAGTTCGCCTCGGCCCGAGTCCTTACCCAGGTGGACCCGAAGCTGCAGTGCTTGGTGGAGGTGGACGCGTCTGATGCGGGAGTTGGAGCAGTACTCTCCCAACAATCTCCTGAGGATGGTAAGATTCGCCCTTGTGCTTTTTTCTCTCACCGTCTCACCCCTGCAGAGAGGAACTACAGCATCGGAGACAGGGAGTTACTGGCAGTGAAACTCGCCTTGGAGGAATGGAGACATTGGCTGGAGGGGGCTGCTCAGCCGTTCGTGGTTTGGACTGATCACCGTAACCTGGAGTACCTCAGGACGGCTAAGCGCCTGAATGCACGCCAGGCTCGCTGGTCCCTCTTCTTCGGCCGGTTTAACTTTACCATCACGTACCGGCCGGGGAGCAAGAACGGTAAGCCGGATGCCCTCTCACGGCAGTTTGACACACCATCCTCTGAGGACCAGGAGACCCCTATCCTGCCGCCTTCCTGCGTCGTGGGCGTCCTGTCCTGGGGAATCTGCAAGACGGTTCGCCGGGCTCAGAAGACCGAACCGGACCCCGGGGGGGGGGGGGGGGGGCCCGGGCCGCTTGTTTGTTCCACGCGCTGTCTGAGGCAAGGTGATTGAGTGGGGTCACGTTGGCTTGTCATCCTGGAGTGGGTCGGACCGTGGATCTTCTCCAAAGGACCTTCTGGTGGCCAGGGTTACGGAAGGACGTTGTAGGCTACATCTGGGCCTGCGCTCAGTGCGCTACCGGGAAGACGACATCATCCCCCCCGGCGGGCCTACTACATCCGTTGCCGGTTCTTTCACACCCCTGGTCTCATGTAGTGATGGACTTTGTGACTGGGTTACCCATTTCAGATGACTCCACTACGGTGTTAACCATCGTGGACCGGTTCTCGAAGGCGGCCCATTTTGTGCCACTTCGGGGTCTGCCTTCGGCCCAGGAGACTGCAGATCTCCTGGTGCAACATGTGGTCCGTCTTCATGGCATCCCTGCTGATATTATGTCTGATCGAGGACCCCAGTTTGTATCTCAAGTTTGGAGGGCCTTCTGCACGGCACTAGGAGTCAAAGCCAGCCTCTCCTCTGGTTATCACCCCCAGAGTAATGGCCAGTGCGAGCGGGCTAATCAGGAGCTGGAGGCCGCCCTTCGCTGTGTCATCTCCTCCTGCTCGTCCTCCTGGAGCAAGTTCCTGCCCTGGATTGAGTACGCTCACAACGCCACGATCTCCACGGCCACGGGCGTCTCCCCGTTTAAAGCAACATGTGGGTTTGATCCTCCGCTGTTCCCGGAGGAGGAAAAGGAGGTAGCGGTTCCTTCAGTCCAGGCACATATCAAGCGCTGCCGGCGAGTTTGGCTCCTTGCTCGTCAAGCTTTGCTGAAAACCACTAAGCGTAATATTCAGGTGGCCAACCGGCATAGGAGACCCGCCCCGGACTATAAGGTGGGTCAGAAGGTCTGGTTGTCAACCCGGAATATTGGTGTACCGGCCGAAAAACGTAAGCTCACTAAGCGCTTCATTGGTCCCTACACCATTAATCATGTTGTTAACCCTGTGTCTGTGCGCTTGTCTCTCCCCTCTTTGATGCGTATCTGCCCCACCTTTCATGTCTCCCAGGTCAAGCCGTACGTCTCTGATCACCTGTGCCCTGCTCCCGCGGCTCCCGCACCCCCGAGGATGATCGATGGCCATCCGGCCTGGGGGGTGACTGCCATCCTGGATGTCCGCAGGCGGGGTCATGGTCTTCAATATTTGGTGGACTGGGAGGGCTTTGGACCGGAGGATCGTTCTTGGATTCGCCCAGCGTTGATCTTGGATAAACAGCTGATTCGCGATTTCCATCGGGCGAATCCAGGTAGGATTGGGCAGGTGCCTGGAGGCACTGCTAGAGGGGGGAGTACTGTCATGGCGGCCTCTGGGCCGTCATTGGCATCATTAACTCCAGCTGCGCACAGACCAACAGGTGGTAATCAACAGCTGTTAAAAGCCAGCGTCGCTGACAGCCCGGCACGGAGTCGTCTGTCCTCCTCGTCGGAGAAAGAGCCTGAGCTCCGCTCTCTGGCCTCGTCAGGATTCTCTCTCGTCTCGTCAGGAATTTCTTTGGCTTCGTCAAGAACTTCTCTTACCTCTTCAAGGACTTCTCTTCAGAGTCAGACACGTAAGAGAACCATCTGCTACTCTACTCCTAATCTTAACCCCTGTGCACAGGTGGACCCCCTTGGCGGCGGACCTGCGGCCCCAGCTGACGGGGTAACGCCAACACGCACACGTAGCGGTTCGCTACCACCACGTCTACCAGTACGTCTTGCTCCTCAAATTCCAGAACTGTTATTGTATCAGTTGCAGGAGTATTGGTCACCGTTATCAGTGGAGTTACTGTCATCAGCATCAGTTATTTCATCGTCACCACGTTCTGTGGAATCACTCACCTCGTCATCGTCTGGATTGTCTTCGTCCCGGTCTGTGGTGTCACAGCCGGTGTCTCGAGAAGAACTGTCCTTGTCACTGCCACGGGTGGAAGCCCCAGCACGTTCACGGACACCTTCACCTCCACGTTGCACGGCCGCTGGATCTCAGCAGGACGAAACCTGTGCTACAACCAAGTAAGCCTCGCTACTTGTAGCTTGTCACTTGCGTGGGACAAAAGTAATTGTTTCTGCTTGTATGTTCCAGGGTTGCCAGGTCTCCGTCCAGGGCGCTCAGCTCCAGTGACCAGAACTCTATTCACGCACTCACACTTGCACTACACACCCTCACTCTTTAATAAAGATTATTGTCACTATCTGCCCGTGTCAGTGTCTGTCTCCTGGGTCCCGAAACATGTCATATCTATCACAACACGCGGTAGCAATAGACAGTAGTGATGCCCAACAGATCGGACATCGTGTTTATAGTTTATTGTTTTTGCTACAGAAATAAATATTGCATAACGAACTTTGTCTCTACCTTGAGTTCAACAGTTACTCAGACTGGTGACCTAAGACCTGAGTTTGTCTATAAAGCAGTTAAAGATCCTTCTGCTTGAAGAATTGTGTTACTAACACATTTCGGCTCCGAGAAAAACACAAACTGAATTCTGAAAATATTGGTTTAACTAGTTTAAGCTTTAAACAACTAAAAATGAACACTTTAACAGATCAACATCTTGGCTCTTCCAAAAAGTACTTCCATGTATTTATCGACTTGAAATACACTGATTCTATGTGCGCTGTTTAATAATTGTCAAATCTCACTCCACTGACAACCCCTCCCCTCCCTCCCCTCAGTAGCATCATTACCGTGTCTCCTGGGGTCAGAAGGCTGCTTACATTTTTCAGCGTTGGTCGAACATTCAAATAGTATTGTGTTATTTAAAAGTTTTTTTCTGATAACAGACATTTTTCAACATTCCATTCAGTTTTTTTCCCAGTGATCCAAACAATATTTTTCACTCTACAGTCGGTAAATGTAAAAGTGATTGATCAATTAATCAAACTAAAGTGAGTTGAGGACAAATATCCACGATTCACCCCAACGGTTTCCACACACGAGTTAGTCAGTTATATTTAGTGAGTTTAAGTTTTTTCGGTTTGGTTTCATAATACATAAAAAATATAAGAAATTATGATCCACTGGTGACAAAAATAAAATCTGACCTAGCAAGATGGAATATGATACCATTCTTGGGTACTGTACAAAGAATTGAAGCTGTCAAAATGAATATACTTCCACGTCTTCTATACCTTTTCCAAACAATACCGGTAGAACCTCCCAAAAAAACATGGCAGGAGCTGGACAGAAGGATCTCAAGATTCATATGGCAGGGCAAGAGACCTAGAATCAGATATAGAACCTTGCAGCTAAACAAAGACAAAGACAAAGGTGGGCTTGCGCTGCCAAATATCAGGGACTATTTTAAAGCCGCACAAATTAAAACTTAGAGATATGTAACCCAGTCTACACTGCACAATGGAAGGAGATCGAATGCCAAATAACAAGTGACACCCCCCTACAGGCGATAATAGGGAACAATGCCTTACCTAAACTTTTGAATAACACTAACCCGTGGATAGAGACCCCGCTAAAAATTTGGTTTAAGATAGTCAGAGAGAATCAAACTAAAGAGCCCTATCGACTTCTGCAATGGATTGCCTATGATCAAGACTTTACTCCTAATAAAACAGACACTAGATTTAAAAAGTGGAAAGAGAAAGGGCTGATAAAATATTACGATTTTTTTAAGGGGCAAACTTTAAGAAGTTTTGAAGATTTGAAAAAACAAGGTCTAATAAATCAAGATCTTTACAGGTTCTTTCAGCTTAGACACCACATAAACAATATACGTAAAAAGGAGGATTTGGAAAGGGCCCAGTCAGGTGTTCTGAAGGTCTTCTTAATGGCATATAAAGGGATCCCAGGGATCAGATACATTTCTAAAATATACCAAGGTCTTCAAGACTTAAAAGGAGACAACACATCATATATAAAAGAGAGATGGGAAAAAGAGGGGAATTTCACTTTACAACTGGAAATACGGGAAAAGCTAAATAAACAGCAATGGAAAAGTACCTCATCCCTGCAGTGGAGAGAATTTGGATGGAAAAATTTGGTAAGATTTTTCAGAACACCTGCACAAAACAAATTTACCCATAAGGGGTTGAACTGTTGGCGCTTGTGTGGTGAAAAGACTGCAAATCATTTTCATGTGTTTTGGTCATGCCCAGTTATCCACCAATATTGGACCAATGTACAGACAATATTGGGGAAAATATTCAAAATAACAGTTCCCTTTTCTTTTGTAACTTTGTATTTGGGTTTACTACCGGACTTACTGGAAAGACGAGGAGAAAAATACTTAATCAATGTTTTAATATTGGCAAGTAAAAAAGCCCTAACTAAAAAATGGATGTTGAAGGACTGTCCTACACCTGAAGATTGGTCTAACGTGATCCAAGACATTTACTCGATGGAAAAGTTGACATTCGCACTGAGACAGGACATGGATGGGTTCATGAACTTTTGGCAACCCTGGATCGCATATGTGTCTTCCATTAGATCTAATCTTTAACATATACCATTTCAATAATGGTTCCGCTCTTTGTTCCAACTCTACTCAGATGCTCTTTTACTTTTAATTACTTTTTTTTTCTTTTTGTTTGTTTTTTGCTGTTTTGTTTGTTTGTTTGTTTTTATTTTCTTTAATTTCCCTTTTTCTTTCACTTTAAAAAAAAGGGGGTGTTGTAATAATTATTCTTCCAATGTTGTCAAATAGCAAAAAATAAGGGAGCATGTGATGAAAATGTAAACAATGCAATGCTGTAATGACCTGTATACCCTTTACAAAAACTTAAATAAAAAAAAGCATTTGACACATTAGATAATACCATTTTACCATCTACATTAGAAAAATGTGGTGTAAGAACCCACCCATCTACACAATGAATGCAGGGTTGTTCTATCCAATGAACGGAGAGGGAGAGCCCTCCCCTATAATGGTCTACAGGCGGGCCCCTACCATCAACCAATGAAACTACATCAGAATCAGAATCAGAATCAGAATCAGCTTTATTGGCCAAGTATGCACAACACATACAAGGAATTTGACTTTGGCTAAAAACTTGCTCTCGTTGTTCAGGTGGAGGATTTAAATAAGGATTCAATGACAACAGAGTATGTACAGTAAATTACAGTCTGTCCACGTTTCTATAAAAGGATGCAAATACGGTGGAGCATATGAAAATTGGATCAATAAGTAGCCCGAAATCAGAAAAATTAAACCATCTTTGGGAAAAAGACAAAAAAACACTCACCATGACTGAAGGTGTGTTCACACCAGACGCGAATGGGCGGTGCGAATCCATACAAAGTGAATGGGAAGACGCGAGTATGCTCGAATTTGCGTTGTCGCGCGTTCACGTCCGCTAGCTTTGAGATTCTGCTGTCACCATTGCAGAGTAAACTAGTTAGAAAATGAAACTCACTCACCGGGAGACAGGATGACCGGGAACTCTTCGGCTGAATCGGGATTTTGGAGTTAATTACCCACGGTTTTCGGCCACGGACGTCCTAGCAAGCTAGCAACATAAACACCCATCATCTGTGAAGTTCTGGAGGTTTGATACATTTTTAGGTGAGGCCCTGGTCGGATAATGTAAACTTAAGCATGATGTTACTTTGGGAATTTCCACAGCAGGTTGAACACAGCTGCAGAAGTTTTAAAGACAACTTTGCCTGTCTGCATCTCACTATTCATGTCTGTTGGTATTTACATTGATTTATAATGTAATCGTGCCACGCGATAAATTCGCTTGTTTGCGTTTGGTGTGAACGCACCTTAAGAGGCCGAGCGATCTTCATCTGATCAGCGAAACACCCGTCTCCACCTTGCTACAGAGCGCTCTGGGATTAGCACCAAAAAAGAGAATGTTGTATCTGTGGTGCGTCCACATCCCCGCAACCGGGAGTCTTCAGGAGAAATACAGGTGGAAGCTGGAGATGGATGGGGTTATGTGTTCAACTACGCAAGGAGCAAACTGTGTTTTTACCAGTTGGATGAAGGAGAAACTTTTGGGCTGCTCTCCAGAAAAGCCACACTTTTGGCCGTGGACTGGAGCGTACTGTGAAACGTGATTTACCCCCAATCTGAAAACAAGCAATGTACATCGCCAACAGACAGGGGTGGAAGACAAGCCTGCTAGAGAAGACCAACAGACCCAGATGCCGGTGCGAGTGAAAGAAGAGCAACTACTGGTATTCATTACCGGAAGAGTCTTGGCTAGTAGTGTTTGGGAGACAAAGGCGTCCCCATCTGGGAGGAGGTACTTCCGAGCCACTCGTCTGCTATCAACGGGTGACGCCCCATCCGACGAAGAATTTATCTTGCAGTATTTCAATTCTGAATGCGGTGTGTTCCAGACAGGGTTACGCCTGCCTACAACGGTGTGGGTCAAAATGGTTGATGAGAAAAGGGAAAAGCTCAAGGCCTTCTTCATTTCCAGCTGTACTGCGAGAGATGTGGTCATGGTAAAAAAAAACAAAAACTAGCTTTTCCAAACGACGCCACCCCCACGACCTCCCATGCCTAATCCCGCCCTCCTAATGATTTAAAAGAAGACCGCCGACCACCCATCTAGCCCCAAACCAAAATGGAGGCGAACCCATGTGTGACTCTCCAGGGGTGTTTTGAACAAGACCCTTGGGAAAAATTATCATTTCTGAAAATACTGAGCGAGGATGACCAGCCACCTTCACAAACACGCTTCCTGGATATCGAGGGTCCTCCTCAACCGTTTTCACCTACCCTTCCTTCTGCAACAGAGCAGATCTGTTCTATGGATGCTGAAGAATATGTCATGGTGTGACCCTCACAGACCCCTAATGAGACGCTGCAGGCAGCCATTGAGTTTGCATAATTTACTAAAGGAACACAAATGACAAAATAATGAGCCATGGGGGGCAAAAACACAACTAAGGTTATAACTAGACACGGGCTACAGAGTCCCAGGGAAAACACTTACTGTGATGAATATAGACGATGAATATCAGATGAGGATTGTCAGACGATGTCAGACGAGGTCGCAGCCCGGAGTAACCAACGCTGCTCCCTTAAATAGGACCAGGGATGAAACAGCTGATGAGGCAGTCATCAACTCCATTGATTCCAGCTGTCACAGCCAGCTCCGCTCTGACAGCCGGAAGCCCCGCAGAGATGCTGTCAGAATAAGAGCCCTGCGGGACCATAAGAAATACTACCGAATGGGAGGAAAATACTGCATGACCCGAGCGCCGACGAGATCGGCGCTCAGACCATGACAATACTCCCCCCCCCCCCCCGAACGAAGCACTCTGGGCGTAATAGTAACATCCAAGCCCCCCACCCCCCACCCCCACCCAGAAGGATACGAAATCTCACCCAGGGCGGGTGGAGGGAGGAAAAAGGCTTGGCAGGCAAGAATCAAAGAAAAGACTCAAAAAACAACGACCAGGGCCAAAAACAGAACAAATACAGGCATAGGGGCTGCACGGTGGCGCAGTGGTTTAACACTGTGGCAGCACAGTTTACCCTCGGCCGGGGGATCGCGGGGATCATGAGATCGTGGGTTCGATCCCAGCCCCCGACCAACAGTGAGCTGTGTGGAGTTTGCATGTTCTCCCCGTGTTGCGTGGGTTTACTCCGAGATTTCTCCGGTTTCCTCCCGCATACCAAAAACATGTAGGTTTAGGGCGCTCGCGCACGCAGCGACCGGCAGCCGGTGGCTTGTCACCAGACTGCAAACCAAATCTACCTACGGGTACAAATAAGTAACAAAAAAAAACAAACAAAAAAAAATAGCGCACAACAGAGCAAGGGAAAAAAAAAAAAAACACTTCAACATGAATAGGCAAAGGACAACCGGGACAGTAAATGCAAATAACAGAAATACCAGGCCAACAGGCCACAAATAGAAATACTACATCCATAGACCAAGATAAACAGGCCCAGAAAAAATAAAATGGGGGCCACACATCATCCCTCAAACAGGGGATGGGAGAGAAAAAAAAAACATGCTAACTAGCGTCGAACACATACAATACCATGAGAAACAACAACTGGCAGAGGCAACACCAGGGCATATCTCAGACTATCGAGGAGGAGAAAAAAAAACCCACCAGAAGAGAGGCGATAAACAGTTACATACAGTCCAAGACTTCAAACCAGAACATCCCTACTGACACGGGGGGGGGGGGGGGGGGGGGGGACAGGAATGATGACAGGCAGAGCGCAAAGGGGAAAAAACAACCAGTTCAGGTGGTCAGCCTGCGTCCAGTGTCTAGATCACAAACGAGGGAAAAAGGAAGAGTTTGGGCGGCCTACCCCAGTCCCAGGCCCAGAGAGACAGAACCTCCGGCAGCCGGACCAGGTTGCCAAGCAGAAAGTTCAATTTGTTGGGTGACCAACCCAGAACACCAAACCGGCGAAACAGTTTCCCAGGCGGCCGACCCACATCATCAGGCCTACAAGACCACAGGGGAGAGTTAGGATCAGGAACGGGAGCAGCCGGAGACGGACTCAAGGAGTTTACAGCAGCTGGAGGGGGCGTCAAGGAGGGGGGAGGAACAGCCGAGACGAACCGGGGTCGAGGAGCTGATGGAACAGCGGGGACAGATGACCCGGAGGGGGAGGCGGCTGTCTTTCTCCTCCGACGAGACACGGAGGCTGCAGCTAGCTGGGAGACAGAGTTCATGCGGCTGCCCGGAACTGGATCCGCACGGGGTTCTCGCTGAGGCTTGCTATCTGCATGGAGATAACGTTTACTGGCAGAGGGCAAGGCGAAGGTGAGGTTGGGAAACGCCGCTCCTGTGCAGAAACAGAGCCAAGCAGGTCAGCGTATTCGGGGTAATCATACAGTTCTGGATTCCTCTCCACCAGCCTGACCGCCGCCATCACATGCTTCATTATTGGTGTAGGATGGGAGGCAGAGCAAGCTGCAGCCACTTGATCCCGGATGGAAATCGCTGTCAGCTGTAAATCCTCCGGGGGAATCCCGACTGACGTCTCACTCCATCGGGGATGACCTCTGGGCGGTGCGAACTCCTGGACTGGATGAGGGACAGGACTGGTATCCTGAAGCGAGGAGGCTTCCTGCCGGAGTTTCCCTCCAGCCCTCCAGAGATGGCCGCCATCCTCGCTGTGATTTCTGGATGGTCAGTGTGGCGAGGATGGCGGTTAATGTTGGCCTCGGCGAAGTCCAGGTACCAGCGTGCATCGCTGGGAGTGTAGTAGTGGCGAGCGGTGAAAAGGCTTCCATCAATCTCCTCGAGAGCCCTCACCAGCTCGTAGCCCAGGCTCCTAGCGTAGCTCTTGAGCGGCACCATCTCCCAGCTCACTGGTACACGGAAAGTGGAAATCAAGTCCAAACAAACTCACGGTCACCGGCGTCTCAGTCTGGCTGCGACCTACTGTCATGGTGCGGCCCTCACGGACCGCTAATGAGATGCTGCAGGCAGCCGTTGAGTTTGCACAATTTATTAAAGGAACACAAATGACAAAATAATGAGCGACGGGGGGCAAAAACACAGCTAAGGTTATAACTAGACACGGGCTACAGAGTCCCAGGGAAAACAATTACTGTGATGAATATAGACGATGAATATCAGACGAGGATTGCCAGAAGATGTCAAACGAAGTCACAGCCCGGAGTAACCAACGCTGCTCCCTTAAATAGGGCCACGGATGAAACAGCTGATGAGGCAGTCATCAACTCCATTGATTCCAGCTGTTACAGCCAGTTCCGCTCTGACAGCCGTAAGCCCCGCAGAGACGCTGTCAGAATAAGAGCCCTGCGGGACCATAAGAAATACTACCAAATGGGAGGAAAATACTGCATGACCCGAGCGCCGACGAGATCGGCCATGACAGAATACACCGCTGACCCACCACACGGTTCTCCCTCTACAGGCCTCGACGTGGTTTTTGAGGAAGATGACCCAATACAGTGATCCCTCGCTACTTCGCGCCTCACCTTTCGCGCCCTCAGTGCATTGCGGATTTTTCAAAAATATTCATCAAAAATTCAAAATTGAGAAAAAATGGGCGGGCGCTAGCAGAAGGCAGGGAGACTACATTAGAACATCAGGTATCAACACGGAGAGCCCGCACAACTCAAAATCCACCTCTCTGTTCGCTGTTCTCGTGTTGGCTCGGCTCGGGAATCTCGCAAGCTGATTGGCCGAGACGTTTTACCCAGCTTCTCTCCCTGCCGAGCGCCCATACCCAGCGAAGGAAGACCGCATTCATTGTTCTTTATCGCTCGTGTTAGTAGTAGATTAGTTTATTTGACAGGGACAGTGCAATAAACATAGACAATTAATCAAAGACAATCAATCTGATGTGTTGCACATAGAGTGTATAGCTATTAGCTAATTTGCAACTCTTGTCCCTGGATGGGCTTTAGAAAAAAGAATCAAGTAAAAGATGAAAAAAAAAAACACAATAACCACATACATCAATGCAGAAAGATTATAAATACACAATTATAAATATTATAAATATTATAAATACACAAATATAACAGCCTGACTCACATTTAACATAAATATTATAAATATTATAAATACACAAATATAACAGCCTGACTCACATTTAACACATATAACACAACTCACGTTTGCCTATTTCAGGCCTCCCTCCCTTCGTCACTCACTATAAACAAACACATTTATTCCTTCCCTTCATTCACTCTCACTTTGCAGACAATTAATTCATACATGAGTACATTCTTGTTTATTTTTCAGCCAGTTTTTAACCTTTTTAGTGAATGTTTTAAAGTCCGTTATTAAAGTCCGTTGCTTAGTCTCGCCGCGTGGAACTTTTCACTGTTCTCTTGTGCCTTTTTGTGCGAAATAGTCTTCCCGTCGAGCCACTACGCCGCCTCCTGCAGCTTCTCCAGCTCTATTGGAAGCTGCCCTCGACGATCCTGCGCCTCTAGCACCTGATGATGAGGCGTCACCTGAGGAGCAGTAAAGCTCTCATTAACCTGTGCAGTAAATCATCTTCATCTTGAGTTACGTATCTTGTTATAAGAATAAAAGAGTTCTAAAAACATATTTATGTACACTTTATTTACATCTACGTATGTATGTACACTTACACACACACACACACGTATCATATGAGAGAGAGTGAGAGAATGAACGTACGTATTATTTATGGGTGACGTCATTAGGGGTGACGCTACTTCGCGGTTTTTCACTTTTCGCGGTCGGTTCTGGAACCCATTAACCGCGATAAGTGAGGGATCACTGTATAGCTCAAGTAGGTTCCTTTTATTATTACCTCTGCCAGGCCGCAGGCCAGGAGGTTATGTTTTTGCCGGGGTTTGTCTGTCTGTCTGTTTGTCTGTCTGTCTGTTGGTTAGCAAGATAACTCAAAAAGTTTTGGACGGATTTCGATGAAACTTTCAGGCGTTGTTGGAAATGGTACAAGGAAGAACTGATTAAATTTTGGGGATGATCCGGATCACCGTCTGGATCCAGGAATTTTTTAAAGGATTCTTTAACATTGTGACATAGGGCCATTTTCAACATGTGTGCAGGCGCAATGGAGGGCGCTGGTCGTCGTGTCTGACGAACACGAACTCCGCGTTCTTCAAAGTTTTAGGCACAAAAGCACGCGGAAAACAGTGGTGGGCTGGGCCCGGCGGCGTGCCTGTGTTTGCACTACGCTGCAAAAGCTGAGACGGGCAGCTGTCCGGCGCCGGATTACTTGGCAGAAATTCCCCGGGCAGCCATAGGGGCTGCGCAAAAACCAGCTCTCTGCCGGGGAAGCTTCCAAATCCTCTTTTGCCGCGGAGCGCAACCCCAATAAAACCCACGGCAACCTGTCTACCCAATTTGCATCCGTCAGTGAACCCCTGAGTGCTGCTTTCAGTGATTTATGAAAACGCTTGCATAACCCATTAGCCTGTGGGTTGTACGTGGTTGTGCGATGAATTGCAACGCCCGCAGCCTGGGAGTTTGGAGATGGAGGAGATGGACACAACAGCAACACTTGAGTTTATTACCTCCGCCAAGGAGGTAATGCTTTTACTGGCATTTGTCTGTTTGTCTGTCTGCCTGTCTGTTACGAACATAACTCAAAAAGTTATGAACGGATTTTGACGAAATTTTCAGGAAACGTGTGTAATGGCGCAGGGAACAGATGATTAGATTTTGGTGATGATCTGAGAGTGCATACCTCCACCAAGGGCTTTGTTTGTATTTGTGCAGCAGGATTACACAAAAACTACTGGATGGATTTGGATGAAATTTTGACCAGAGGTGGTTCTTGGCCTACAGAGGAACCCATTACATTTTGGGGATGATCTGGGAATGCATACCTCAGCCAAGGCTCTTCTCACAGTCTGTCAGCCACAAAACTACAAAACTAATGGACAGACTTCGATGCAATTTTCACCACAAGTGGCGATAGGCCTACACACAAGCCCATTACATTTCGGAGGTGATCCATGAGAAACGGAAGGAGCCTTGGCGGAGGTATGCGCTCTATGAGTGCTTTTCTAGTTTACCTTTTGCTCCTATTAAAAACAAAAATAGAAAGGAGATGTTTTTACCTTCTTTACATGTTTCGACTGTTCTCTGCAGCCTTCGTCGGAAGTGTCAGCTGATTGCAGCGAAGTGTCATTTTATCAGCTGACTTTCGTAGGCGGGGGCAGCCCAGCAGACCTGTCAGATCCACCGAGCTGGCCCCGCTTTCCGCCGTCCGATGGTCTCTGGAGAATGTGGTCCCGGGTGTGGGAAATCATAAAGAGCCCCCCCCCCTTCCCGTGGAAAAGACAGCATGAACTGGGATGAGGGGGGCCTTTATGCAAATTTCTGCAAATGCCTTGTGACTCAGTTTTCATTTTTGATGATAATATTGATTCAAATAAATCAAGGGTTTTATGTAGCCCCTCTAAAGGGCTAGGAAACCGGTTACAAGATGCTCTAAAATAAACCGGAGCCGAGTCCGCCTGGTGGAAAGAAAAATCAGTTGTCTACAATTAACCCGATATCCGCTATTTGATAAAATGCTATTCATGAAATAATATTGTGTATATGGTTTGGATCGGATTAGAGTTGTTAAAAGGTTAAGTTTAATCTTTATTTGAAAGGGATGTTAGTACAAATGTAAGTATGCTGGATTTAGCAATCTGGTTATGTGGAAAGAATAAACTACATCAAAAGTTACTCATCGAGTAAGATTCTGGGGTCCTTAGGGTTTCTCACATTACTCGTTAATCGAGTTGAAGCAGTTACCTTCTTTTCAGAGTTTCTATGTCTGTATTACTCATGGGTAGGTAGATAGCTAAAGTTCCCTTTAGGTATTATGGGTTTTTGATTTCTCTACCGAAAAATAATGCATAAGCGACCGGTATGTTATAAATAACCGTTGATAAAATATTGTGCTATCGTCTGCTTTCTAAATGCATCGTGCAAAATTACATTTAGCATTTTACGTTGATCAACGATCAGACCTTAACCCCATCCTGCTTTGGTAGAAAACTCGCCATAGGCTGTAGTTCATGACACAGAGATCCCTTCCAGCACCGAGAACATATGTGGGGTGTGTCTAGAGGTGGTCCTTGTGACGACGGAGTGTCGCCACTGTTATGGTCTTTGTAACTGAATATTATATTATATGTGTAAAAGGATTTATGTTTGCAAATGTCAACATGTATTGTATTGGATAAAATGCACATATAATTTAAGAATCTGTTTGAGTGAATTGAATTCCGTTTGTGAGATAATTGTTAATTATGTTAATTGGGTGAAGCAATTAAATAATCTTAAGACCACGTACCTTTGCCAGCATGCTTCCTGGTGGTGTTCAGGCAAAAGACTCCTCAGGAGTTTGAGGGCCTTTTAAAGGATGCCAGTTATGGTTGAGTAAAGGGGAATTTAAAATGTAAATAGGGGTTTAAACTATTTATGGTATTATTTATGGTGTTATTTGTGGTGTTTATTTATTCTGTAAATATTATGGGAAAGTATTTATGTCTCTTTTAGATGTTATTGGGTATATGTGGGAACATGAAATATTTATTGCCTTACATGGGATTGTGGTATGTTCCAATTAGATTGATTATCTCACTAAGTATATTAACAGGTGTTTTTCATTTGGTTTGTGTTGGGTGTCAGATGTTTACGTAAGTTGTTGCCTGTGAAATATTTTGGAATAAATGGAAAAATTGCTTGTGGCAAACATTTGGAAGTCTCCTCCTTCTCTGGTGTGCCTTGACTGGTTGGCAACGTGACAACTGGTGTCAGAAGTGGTCCGTTTTCACGGCTGTGGTGAAGAAGAAAGCGCAGTCTGACGAGTGGTGTCAGAAATTTTCCACCCCCACCGCAGCTATGGAGGGAAAAAAGTGGAAGGTATGACAATGGTGTCAAATTAAAGCGGACTATGTGACGTTTGGTCAGGAAGGTGTTGTCAAAGTAAGAAGTGATAACACGGGTTAGGAGTGATGGCTAAAAGGAACATGAAGAAACAAGAGCAATTAGAGGACTTTAAAGCAGGTATGGCAACTGAGGAATAGGGGGCCAGTGGACCGGACAAGCTGGAGGAATTGACGAGCTTGGTGAAGTCTGTGGTGCGTTCACCGACAGTCAGAGACCGTCAGTTGGAGGAAGAAGCCTCTCTTCAAGAACAAAGCTGGCAGATTATGCAGCATCAATTTCGCCAGATGCAGTCACAGGTGACGGAGTTGAGAGGAGTATGGGAGCCGGGTTGAACGCAGTGGTGACGTCGGGTTGGCCCGCAGGAGGAGGAGCTACCGCTGCAGGTGCACCCTAGGACAACGCAGATGCACCGCGAGCCCAGGCTGAATCTGCTCTCTGCCGTCGACGATATTGAGCATTATCTGGCGACGTTTGAGAGGGTTGCTACGGTCTGCCGCTGGCGTAAAGAAGAGTGGGCTATTCAGTTAGTTCCTCTGCTCACAGGTAAAGCACGTAGTGCATATGTGCTTATGGACATCGCAGACACAGAAGACTATGATAAAGTGAAAGAAGCAGTTTTAACTGAATATGAAATAACACCCGACACCTATAGGAGAAGGTTTCGCACCCTGGACATTCATCAGGACGAAACCCCCCATGAACTTTATGTACGATTAAAAGAACTGTTTTGTAAATGTATTAAACCTGAGACCTCAACGGTAAAAGACATTGCAGAACTGATGATCTTGGAGCAGTTTCTGCGGATGGTGGACCTGGAACTGGGAATCTGGACACAAGAGCGGGACCCGAAGACTGCAGAGGGCACTGCTCGTCTGGCGGAAGTCTTCCTGTCAGCCAGGTCTGGGAGCAGGAGACCTACTCTCAACCGTGCCGGCTCTCTCATGACACGGAGTAAGTTTGATGGGGGTGAAAGGGGTGGTTAAGCTCAAAATAGAATGTATTCCAGTTCCAGTCAGGTCACTAATAGCAAATATAATGGTAGTAAAAAGTCACGCTTTGTCTCTAATCAAGATATACGCTGTTATCAGTGTAATAAAATCGGTCACACGGAGTATTCATGTCCTGCCACAAAGAATGGTAAGCCGTCATTGTTATGCTCAGTTCCTAGACCCACTCTTTCAGCCCCAGTTCAAAGAGGAATGCATAAAACAACCATGTTGCTTAATGGTCAGTGTGAAGTTAGACTCTGGTTGTTTTCAAACTGTTGTTCTGCCCACTTTGGTCCCTAGGGATTCGTGGAGTGAGTCTACAGTAAATATCAGTTGTGTTCATGGGGATAAGAAGTTGTACCCGACCGCTGAGGTTTATTTAACAGTGTGTGTGTGTGTGTGGGGGGGGGGGGGCAAACTTGTTTCCTTCCTGTAGCTCTTGTGCCTGATTTGCCATACCCAGTTATTCTTGGCAATGATGTTCCAACTTTGTTGGCACGAACGGCGTTTTGCCATATTACCCATCTGTAACCACTGTTACTGTCTGGTATGTATTCACAAATGGAGAAATGCCACCCAGTTTGACAAGAAAATCATTGGGTATTCATGTTGGCTCAATGAAAATGCCTAAAATGATGATAAATTTATATTATAAAGACAACGCTAGATTGTATGTTCGAAGTTGTCCGGAGTGTCGAGCTAATGCCATTTATATATACCGAGCGGGCGTTGGGTACAAGACAAGAAGATACAAGAGTGAACACACACACACACACACACACACACACACACGAAATGGTCTGTGCTGTGATGTAGTCTGATGTTCTGTTTTCTTTTAGGGCAAAACCGTGCCAATACTTTGATGCAACCCGACGGAGATGTCATTATGGCGCAAACTGTTTAATAAGCACGCTTTCCCCAGTGGAATGCTGGAACTTCAACAAAGACAAAGCGGTTTGAATCAGGTACACCTGCTAACAATACCACTGAAATGTATGCGGTTCACAGACCTTTTATTAAGTTATTTTGAGAAGAACAGATTTTGATCATCCTTTCTCTTCTCCAGAACTCAAGGCAAATATTCCTGAGGCAAATCTATGATGAGTGGAGGAGTACTGAGTCCTTTGATCCTGGGGAGATACTGCTCATGGTATTTATTAGCTATGGACACGGACGACGAGGTGGCAGATTCAGAGGATGCAACGGATTTGTTTTCACATTGAAATGTTTTTTTGTTTTTTTCTAGTAAACGTCTTTACCCCAACACTGTTTCCAAGCGAAGCATCTAACAATTTGGTAGAAGCGCACTAAACATTTATAAAATACCTGATGAAAGTATGTAAGTGGTCAACATCATCATGTGTTATGTACAAAGTTACTAAGCGGTATGTGAGGTATTTGTACGATCTTGTTTTTTGTTGTAAAACATACACTGCGGTCATGTATGATGTATTTGCCACAACAGCGCACGTGTTGTCACACCATTATGCTTTCTGTTGACTGGAACTATTTTAAAAACAGTTTTCCACAAATTGAAATTTACAGAACAACCCTGCATTCATTGTGTAGATGGGTGGGCTCTTATACCACATTTCTAATGTAGACGGTAAAATGGTATGATCTAATGTGTGCTTTTTTAAAAGTCAATAGATACTTTTTAGCTCTCTATACTCTACCCATGAGTAATGCAGACTTAGAAACTCGGAAAAGAAGGTAAAAGTCGTCGTCTTATTTTTTTTTTAGTTTTTTTATTAGAATATGCCGCAGTAAATGCATTTGCAAATGATAAAGTTTTGAAATAAATTGAAATAAATTGAATAAAATAACTTACCCGTTGACATAATTCTGGACTCAGGGGACAGAAGACAGACTCGAGGGAATTACAATTATCCTTTTATTAATAACCCATGTCTTGTGTGTGAGTGCAAGTATGTACAATGTGGTTCAGGTTCAGGTTCAGGTTCAGGTTACTTTATTTGTACCCGTAGGTAGATTTGTTTTGCAGTTGGTGACATCCATATTTACAAGCCACTAATTACATTCAACATAGACACAAACACAGGCACACATCTTACAAAATAGGTAAATATAAAATATGTACAATATAATTTTTATAGCTTGTTCAACTCTTTGACAGCAGCAGGGACAAAGTTGTTTTTGTAGCGCTGGGTTCTACTTTTTGGGACAGCAAACCTCCGTCTGGAGGGAAGAAGCTGAAAGTTGCAGTGCAAAGGGTGGGAGTCATCATTTAAAATCGAGTCGGCCATCCTCTGTACTTGTCTGGTGTACAGGGATGTCAGGCTCAGCTGTGACTCACCAAGCAAACGACTGGACCATCTGACTACCTGATCCAAGGATTTCCTCTGTTTCAGTTTTATCTGACCAAACCATGACATTAAAGAAAAGGATAAAACAGATTCAATAAAAGCCCGATAGAACATAGTCATTATGGTTCGGTCAATTTGGAAGCGTGCAAGTTTCCTCAAACAAAGCAAATGTTGCTGACCCTTTTTGCACACCCTTTCACAGTTCACCTCAAAGTTCAACCCACTATCAATAGTTGTCCCAAGATATTTGTACGATTGTACACATTCGGTGGTCTGGCCTTTTAGTATGGTGACTTTGTGCCTGGGAGTTTTCCTCCTAAAGTCAATAATCATATCTTTCGTTTTTGTTGTATTCAGCTGCAGGTAGGAATCCTCACACCAGTGAACAAAGTCATCAACTACTGGGCCGTGGCCACTCTCACCATCCTGGAGGAGACTGACAATGACTGAGTCATCAGCATACTTTATAATGTGTCTGTTGTCATGTCTGCTCCGACACATGTTTGTGTACAGGATGAAGAGTAGTGGTGACAACACACACCCCTGAGGAGAGCCAGTAGAAGAGCACTTTAGGTCAGACAATGTGCCATTGACCCTTACTCTCTGCGTCCTGTTGGTTAAGAAATCCAGAATCCAACCCACCAGATTATTGCTTAAATCAAATTGTTGCAGGAGCCTTTCAACTAAAATATGAGGTTGGATTGTATTAAAGGCAGAAGAAAAGTCCACAAATAAAAGCCTGGCGTGTGTCCCATTAAAATCCAGATGTTTAAGAAGCATGTCAAACAGAGTGACAGTGGCATCCTCCACTCCTCTGTGAGGCCTATAGGCAAACTGCAGAGGATCCAATGCATGTTCAGTCTGCCTTAGGACCTCACGTCTGACCAGTTTTTCAAAAATTTTCATTAAAATTGAAGTCAAAGCAACTGGTCTAAAGTCGTTTACCGTTTTAGGACAGCTGGATTTTGGAACGGGAACAACCACGGCATCTTTCCAGATCTTAGGCACATGTTGTGTCTGTAAGTACTTATTGAAAATATAATGAAACATAGGACTCAGTTCATGTGCACAGGACTTTACCAGGCGTCCACATATATTATCAGGGCCCTGACTTTTGTTCACTTTTACAGCGCGGAACTCCCTTTTAACATCCTGCATCTCAATATTAAAGTGCTGATTGTCTTTGAGTTTGTTTCAAATCTTGGATTTCTGTGCTAAAATCAAAGGAGTCAAAACGACCATAAAAACAATTAAGAGCATTAGCCAGCTCTGTGTCTGAACTAAAACCATCTAAAAACACACGATTACTGCGCTCTGTGCTCTGAAGGCCTGCGATAGTTTTCATACTGGCCCAGGCCGAACCAAGTTTATTTGCTGCCATCTTGCTTTCCAACTCTGATTTATAATTCTGTTTTGCTCTTAAAATTTCGGCCTTCAGCTCCTTGGTGGCAACCTGTAGCGCAGAAACAGACCCCTGTTTAAAGGCAAGAGCTTTCCTCTGTAAGCAGGATTTAACTGATTTAGTAACCCATGGTTTGTTGTTGGGGTATATTTTGACAC
Organism: Pholidichthys leucotaenia; assembly: GCA_020510985.1. Classification (NCBI taxonomy): domain Eukaryota; kingdom Metazoa; phylum Chordata; class Actinopteri; order Cichliformes; family Pholidichthyidae; genus Pholidichthys; species Pholidichthys leucotaenia. The sequence continues at coordinate 195,976,618 of CM035844.1, read as the reverse complement.
GTTTACGTGGAACAAACTTATTTTGACAGTAAGCCATGTATGAGCATGTGAGCTCAGCCAGAGAGTCCAAATCATCCCCGCAGGCCATTATAAACATCTTCCAGTCTGTACAGTCAAAGCATTCCTGGAGGCTGTGTCACGCCGCGCCATTCATCAGCGGCGCCACCTGCTCACGCACCTGCTACTCGTCAGCGGCGAAGGATAAAAGCCGCCTCGCCCTGAGCTTCGGCCTGAAGCCGTAGACTTCATTTTCCTTGCATGGACTTCTACCACATTCTCTTCAGCATCCTCTTTACCGGTAAGAAGTTCACTTACCTCATCTCTCCAGTCTGCTCCCCTGTGCACAGGTGGATTCCTCGGCGGCGGACAACCCCGTCCCTCGTCTCTCCTCGCTGCTGCACCGAGCCCTGCAGGTGGCTGTCTCCCGGGCTTCCATCCTTGAAGCGCCAGTCATCTGCCCAAACAAGTAAGCTTCTCTCCCTCGCCTATTCTCCTCCTGTGTTGGTGTGTGCTCATCACCCTGTGTCCAATTTCTCCCATAGGGTTGCCGGCTGAACGGTCTCCTGCCTCTGGGTCCGAAGCAGACGCCACCACCAACACATTAACATTCCGCAGACACGCACCCAAACATCCCTGTTGTTAATAAACAGTTTGAACTACTCTGAGCCTGTGTGTGTGCGTCTCCTGAGCCGAACGTTATGTCAGTACGGCTTCAGCAGAGCGGCTCGGCGGACGGCGGGCTCGCACACCGGTTTACCATCCTCGAGGCTCGGGTGGATCAGATTGTTTATCAGCAACAGGTGGTTCTTAATCAATTATTAGAACTGACTAACCGATTGAACCGCTTGGATCCCCAACAGCCGTTCCTCCCGACTCGCCAGGGTGGCGCGGCTCCTGCTGTTCCAGCGGCCGTCCAGCCGGCTCCAGTGGCACCGGTTCGGCTCACGCCGATTCCGACCCCCGCCCGCTTTAGCGGTAAGCTCGGCGGAGCGCGGGGGTTTATTATGCAGTGTGAGTCCGTGTTCCACCGTGTGCCCGGAGATTTTCCCTCGGATCACAGTCGAATTGGTTACATAGGGAATCTTCTGGAGGAGCGTGCGTTAACCTGGACCTACGCCGTAATGGCGAGGCCCAGTTATGCCACCCTCACCTATGACCAATTCGTGAGGCGCTTTCTGGAGGTCTTTGACCACTCACAAACCGAAACGGTCCAGGTCGATCGGCTTCTCGCTCTCCAGCAGGGAAGCCGGTCGGCAGCGGACCACTCGGTCGACTTCCGGGTAGCGGCGGAGGAATTGGGCTGGGAGGAACGCTCCCTCTGTGGCCTGTTCCTCCGCAGCCTCAATAGTGATCTGAGGGATGAACTGGCTGGTCGGGATATCCCTGGGACGCTAGCGGAGCTGACATCCTTAGTGATAAGTTTGGACAACAGGCTGCGCGAGCGCTCCTCGGGGCGGAGGTCTTCTTCTTCTCGCCCTCGTGGAGCCTCGCCGCACCTGTTCCAAGCTCGCCCCCTGGCGGCGCCGCCAGCATCGCGCCCCGAGGAGTCGGAGCCGATGGTGACGGGCTGGACTAAACTTTCCCCTGTGGAGAAACAACGCCGCCGTGAGTTGGGCCTCTGCATGTATTGCGGAGGCGACCAACACACCGTGGAGCGTTGTCCACGGAAAGCCAGTCAGGTGGGGTCCGCGAGTCACTGTTGGAAGCCTCGCGGATGTCAATCGGTTAGGATCTCTTACTCAATTGAAGCTGCCCATCCGTTTCTGCCATAACCCTACTGGGCACCTCACCCACGCACTGGTGGATTCGGGCGCAGAAGGCAGCTTCATTTCACAAAGCCTGGCAACCCGATTGGGCATCCGCTGCCAGGCACTCAACACTCCCATCTCCCTGATCCACCTCTCCCGTGCCACCCTCGGGAGAGTGACACATCAAACTGTTCCCCTACCGGTCATCATCTCGGGAAACCACCGGGAGGAGATGACCTTTTACGTCCTTCCCAACTCTGTGTCGCCCGTCATCCTGGGGTATCCCTGGCTCCGCCTTCACAATCCGGTCCTGGATTGGAAATCAGCTGGGATCTCGGCATGGAGTACGTTCTGTATGGGCACCTGCCTTCAGTCCGCTGCCTGCTCTCCGTCCGCTCCTCCCCCTGCGACGGACGCTGCACCCCCGGACCTGTCTCTGGTGCCCCCAGAATTTCACGACCTGGGTATGGTGTTCAGCAAAGCGAAAGCTATGTCTCTCCCCCCTCATCGGCCCTATGACTGCGCCATCAACCTCCGCCAGGGGGCTCCCTTACCTTCTGGTCGCCTTTACAGCCTGTCTGCGCCGGAGAAGGAGACGATGAACGCCTACCTGAAGGAATCATTAAGTGCTGGGATTATCCGCCCATCATCGTCACCCGTGGGGGCAGGGTTCTTCTTCGTGGGGAAAAAGGATGGGTCCCTCCGCCCTTGTATCGACTACCGGGCCCTCAATAATATCACGGAGAGGGACCGTTACACCCTGCCTCTCATGGACACTGCTTTCCACTCCCTCCAGGGGGCGACCTGGTTCACCAAGCTGGACCTACGCAGCGCTTACCACCTCGTCCGGATCCGGGAGGGAGATGAGTGGAAAACGGCCTTCCGTACCCCGAACGGCCACTTTGAATATCTGGTGATGCCGTTCGGGTTGACCAACGCTCCTGCAGTCTTCCAGCGCCTCATTAATGACGTCCTCCGGGACTTCATTGGCCTTTTCGTGTTCGTCTACCTGGACGATATCCTCATCTTCTCCAAGTCCAGGGATGAGCACCAGGTCCACGTGAGGCGGGTCCTCCAAAGGCTGCTGGAGAACCGTCTGTACGTTAAGGCAGAAAAGTGTGAATTTTACGCCAGGAGTACGTCCTTCCTGGGGTTCATCATCGCCCACGATAAGGTGCTCCCCGACCCAGAGAAGGTAAAGGCGGTGGTGGAATGGCCTACACCTGCATCCCGGAAGCAGGTGCAGCAATTTGTTGGCTTCGCCAATTTCTACCGCCGCTTTGTTCCCAACTTCAGTGCCATCGTTGGACCACTGACCCGCCTCACGTCCCCGAAGGTCCCGTTCCGGTGGACCGAAGAGGTCGCTGCCGCCTTTGAGGCGCTGAAGGCGGAATTCTCCTCCTCCCGGGTCCTTCGCCAGGTCGACCCCGCGCTGCAGTGCATTGTAGAGGTAGACGCCTCGGACACGGGAGTGGGAGCAGTGCTGTCCCAGCGGTCACCGGACGATGGCGCCAAGCGACCGTGCGCCTTCTTCTCCCGGCGCTTGTCCCCGGCGGAGAGAAACTATGATGTGGGGGACAGAGAGCTCTTGGCCATCAAGCTCGCCCTGCAGGAGTGGCGCCACTGGTTGGAGGGGGCAAGCCTGCCGTTTGTGGTCCTCACGGACCACAAGAACCTGGAATACTTACGGTCTGCCAAGCGCCTGAACGCCCGCCAGGCGCGCTGGTCCCTGTTCTTCGCCAGGTTCCAATTTTCCATCACCTTCAGGCCTGGCTCTAAGAACGTCCTGCCTGACGCCCTCTCCAGGCAGTTCGCCCCCGTGGAGTCGGAGGAGGCGCCCCACTCCATCCTGCCCAGGTCGTGCGTCGTGGGAGCCATCTCGTGGGACATTGAGAGCAAGATCCGGAAGGCACAGGAGGTGGAACCTGACCCTGGCGGCGGACCGGAGGGGAGGCTGTTCGTGCCATCCGCGGTCCGAGGAGAGGTCATCCACTGGCTCCACACCTCCAAGCTCACCTGTCACCCTGGCACCTCCCGGATGATAGATCTCCTCCAACGGTCCTTTTGGTGGCCAGGCCTGCGGAGGGATGCAGCCCGCTACGCCCGGGCTTGCCCAATCTGTGCCACCTGCAAGTCGGGAAATGCCCCTCCAGCGGGTCTGCTCCAGCCCCTGCCCGTCCCTGGCAGGCCCTGGTCGCACATCGCTCTGGATTTCGTCACCGGACTCCCCATCTCCAACTCCTATGACACCATCCTGACCATCGTGGACCGCTTCTCCAAGGCCGTGCACTTCGTCCCCCTGCGAGGCCTCCCTACTGCCCTGGAGACGGCGGACCTCCTCGTCCAACACGTGGTCAGGCTGCATGGGATTCCGGTGGACGTGGTCTCGGACCGGGGCCCCCAGTTTTCATCTGAGGTTTGGAGGTCTTTCTGCAACGCCATCGGAGCCAAGGTGAGCCTCTCCTCTGGCCATCACCCCCAATCCAACGGGCAGTGTGAGAGGACCAACCAGGAGCTGGAGGCTGCGCTCCGCTGTGTGTCCAGATCCAAACCCGCGTCCTGGAGCAACCATCTTGCCTGGGTTGAATATGCCCACAACACCGCTCGCTCTTCTGCTACAGGGATGTCCCCCTTCAAAGCGTCCCTGGGTTACGACCCCCCGCTGTTTCCGGAGCAGGAGAGTGAGGTAACTGTCCCGTCAGTTAGGGCCCATCTCAGGCAGTTCCGCTCCACCTGGGCTGCCGCGCGCCATGCGCTATTGCGCACAGCGGAGCGCAACAGGACTGTGGCGGACCGGCGTAGGAGACCTGCCCCGGCGTACAGAGTTGGGCAGCTTGTTTACATTTCCACCCAGGACGTCACTCTAAAAGGCGAGAGGAGAAAGCTGGCACAGCGCTTCATGGGTCCCTACCCCATCACCCGGATCATCAACCCGGTGGCTGTGCGCGTGGCTATTCCCCCCTCCCTCCGCATTCATCCTACTTTCCACGTGTCGAAGGTGAAACTGGCGGTTACTGACCCCCTTTGCCCTCCTCCTGCAGCGCAACCCGCGCCCCGGATGATTGGTGGCCATCCGGCCTGGTCCGCCTCCTCCATCCTGGACTCCCGGCGCCGGGGTCGTGGGTTGCAATACTTGGTGGACTGGGAGGGCTATGGGCCCGAGCATCGACAGTGGGTGCCCCCGTCGTTTGTGTTGGACCCATCGCTCATCGCGGACTTCCACCGAGCGCACCCGGATAAGCCATCGCCAGGAGGCGCTGCTAGAGGGGGGAGTACTGTCACGCCGCGCCATTCATCAGCGGCGCCACCTGCTCACGCACCTGCTACTCGTCAGCGGCGAAGGATAAAAGCCGCCTCGCCCTGAGCTTCGGCCTGAAGCCGTAGACTTCATTTTCCTTGCATGGACTTCTACCACATTCTCTTCAGCATCCTCTTTACCGGTAAGAAGTTCACTTACCTCATCTCTCCAGTCTGCTCCCCTGTGCACAGGTGGATTCCTCGGCGGCGGACAACCCCGTCCCTCGTCTCTCCTCGCTGCTGCACCGAGCCCTGCAGGTGGCTGTCTCCCGGGCTTCCATCCTTGAAGCGCCAGTCATCTGCCCAAACAAGTAAGCTTCTCTCCCTCGCCTATTCTCCTCCTGTGTTGGTGTGTGCTCATCACCCTGTGTCCAATTTCTCCCATAGGGTTGCCGGCTGAACGGTCTCCTGCCTCTGGGTCCGAAGCAGACGCCACCACCAACACATTAACATTCCGCAGACACGCACCCAAACATCCCTGTTGTTAATAAACAGTTTGAACTACTCTGAGCCTGTGTGTGTGCGTCTCCTGAGCCGAACGTTATGTCAGGCTGTGCTCTGAATCTTCTGTCCACACATCAATGTCTCTCATCTCCACCTTGCCTCTTCTGAGAGCAGTTTTATATGTGGGCAGCAAATGAACACAGTTGTGATCTGAGGATCCTAAAGGAGGAAGGGGGAGTGATTTATAGGCCCTCTCTATGGATCCATAGCACAGGTCCAATGTCTTTTTTCGCCTGGTTGGGCAGGAGACATACTGATGAAAGTTTTTAAGTGTCTTCTTTAACGAAACATGGTTAAAATCCCCAAGAATGAAGTTTGGCGCCTCTGGAGAAATTGACTGCAGCCGCTGCACCACATCAGAGATGGTGCTGGAGGCGGAGTCAGCATCTGCCCTCGGATGAATGTACACAACTGTGATGAAAAGTTGGGGAAACTCTCGAGGCAAATAAAAGGGGCGTAGTGACACAGACAGCAGCTCCACATGGGGTGTACAGATGCGCTCTCTGACCGTGACAGATGTGCAGTACTGCTTATTAATGTATAAACATACTCCGCCCCCCTGACGCTTCCCAGTTACCTCTTCCTGCCGATCTGAGCGCAGCGGGGCTCCAAAGCCGTCAATCCACAGGTCTGCATCCCGATCATGCGCAGTAAGCCAAGATTCAGTGAAAGCCATGACGCAGCAGTTCTTAAAATCCTTCTGGTAACGTACATTGCCTTGAATTTCCTCCACCTTGTTTCTCACAGACTGTGCATTCCCAAAAATGATCGAAGGAAGAGGAATGTTACCAAACTGACGTATCCTAAGGCGCAATTTCACACCTCCACGTCTTCCACGCTTCCTCCTGCCGCTTCTTTTTTCACCGCTGTGTCCGTCTCTCAAAATAAAGTCCGGCAGCTGAAATTTGGGCGCAATCAGAGACTCTGCACCAGCTGCGTTAAAGCGCAGCAACACGTCCCTGGAATATTGTATTCTGCCCGCTATTCTGCTCGCCATGGAGCCGAACGCGTTTACCTCAGAGACAAAGAGCCAGAACACAGAAAGCAGCAGTGCGAGATATGAGAGGAAATCCATGTTGCAGATACCAGGGAGCTGTTCGCCATATATTCCACAAACGCTCCAGGGCAGAAACGACACAGAGGATTTTCTAAAAACGTAAAAAAGTACAAAAAACACACACACGCACACACGCACTATATCACCAAGCTGCTGGTCGCTGCGTGCGCATGCGCCCAGGACTCGTGCTCAGAATCAGAATCAGAATCAGAAAAGATTTATTGCCAAGTACATTAACAGATCACTGATAACATACGAGAGAATTCGACTTGACACAGAAAATGAACCTGCATTTCCAGTGACACGGCTGCATCGGGGACGCGCCTGCCAACAGGATAGAGGGTACAGATAGCATAAGAATAAGAATAATACGACTTCCGGTCTGGACGCCATGGCGACTGCAGCTTAACACTGAAGTTCTCAGACCCAATTCAGGATAACACCTTGAAAATCAAACTTAACGGATTTTTGGAGGAGTGAAAATCAAAAGACAAAATCATCATGTCTAAAGGAAAACAGAAGAAACTGAAATTCTCCAGGCCAGGACACGTATCGGCCGGAGAATCCGAACTGGAAGATCTCCGTTCAGAAGACGAGGAACTGGTGATAGCTAACAAAAGGGTTAGCCTGAAATCACTATTTGAGGAGCTACGACGATTTCGCCGAGATGTTACGGCCGAATTTCGGGAATTCAGAGAAGAATTGAAAAGGACAAACAGCAGAGTGGACCAGGCCGAGAACCGAATCTTGGAAACAGAGGATCGAATAAAAGTGCTCGAAGATTCTGTGCTAGACCTACGCAAAAGACAAGCAGCTATAGAGGCTAAGCTAACCGACCAAGAAGGAAAACAGAGAAGAGACAACATAAGAATTCATGGTCTGATAGAAGGAACCGAAAATGGCTTTAACTCAATGGCAGAATGCGTGGAATCCTTACTAAGAGAGAAATTGGATATTCCACAAACCACCGACTTGAAGATAGAAAAGGCACATCGTTCATTAGCCGCTAGGCCGGCGGCGGAAGCGCCCCCACGTTCGGTGTTGGTAAGATTTTCCAATTTCAAAATAAAACAAGAGGTTGTAAGACTGGCCTGGCAGAAAAAAGGATTTATGCACCAGGAGAGAAAAGTCTACGTGGAACACGATTACGCCCCGGAGGTCCTTAAAAAGCGCAGGGAATACAATGACGCGAAAAAGGTGTTAAAAGAGAAGAAATTGCGCTTTCAGACACCATTTCCTGCGAAGTTAAGGGTCTTCTACAGCGATGAAACGTGTCTCTATAATTCGGCGGAAGAAGCAACAGCTGACATGGCGAAAAGAGGCCTCCCGGTAACGGTATTTAAACCCGCAGCAGACCCGAGTGAGAAGATCAAAGCGCAAACATGGACAACACAAAGACCTTCAAAATCCACGGACCAGCAGCGGGAAACCCAGCACCAGAGCGTCACGGATAAACTATCCGTTTTCAGGTTGGAATAGTGACCTTTTTTTTTTTTTTTTCTTTCTCTTGAATCAATCCGCACATCCAACCCCCCTCATACAAGGTAACAAACATTAAAGGAGATGCATATTCAGCATGTGGTGTCACGCCGCGCCATTCATCAGCGGCGCCACCTGCTCACGCACCTGACAATCATCAGCGGCGAGGGATAAAGGCCATCTCGCCCGGAGGCTCGGCCTGAAGCCGTCAGACTTCGTCCCTCACCGTTGTGAGCATACTTCCCTTCAGCGTCACCATTTTGGTAAGAAGATCGCTTACCTCTTTTCTTCAGTCTTCTCCCCTGTGCACAGGTGGATTCCCCAGCGGCGGACATCTCCACTCCATCGCCCAATCCTCGCTGCTGTACAGAGCTCTCCAGGTGGCTGTCTTCCGGGCTTCGCCCCCTTGTTGTGCCAGCTGTCCTGACCCACCAAGTAAGTCCTTCTCTCGCCATAAATCCCTCCTGTGTTGGTGTATGCCCGTCACCCTCTCCCTGTGCTCTCTCCATAGGGTTGCTCGGCTGTACGGTCACCTGCCTCTGTGCCTGGAGCAGACACCATCACCAACACATTTACATCCCGCAGACACGCACTCACTCACTCCTGCTGTTAATAAACTCTTTGAACTACTCTAAGCCTGTGTGTGTGCGTCTCCTGAGCCGTGCGTTATGTCAGTACGGCTTCAGCAGAGCGGCTCGGCGGACGGCGGGCTCGCACACCGGTTTTCCACTCTCGAGGCTAGAGTGGATCAAATAGCTTATCAACAACAGGTGATCTTTAATCAATTATTGAATTTAACTAACCGGTTGGGCCGCTTGGATCCTCAACAGCCGTTCCCCCCGGCTCGTCAGGGTGGCGCGGCTCCTGCTGTTCCAGCGGCCGTCCAGCCGGCTCCGGTGGCACCGGTTCGGCTCACACCGATTCCAACCCCCGCCCGCTTTAGCGGTAAGCTCGGCGGAGCGCGGGGGTTCATTATGCAGTGTGAGTCCGTGTTCCACCGTGTGCCCGGAGATTTTCCCTCGGATCACAGTCGGATTGGTTACATAGGGAATCTTCTGGAGGGGCGTGCGTTAACTTGGACCTACGCCGTAATGGCGAGGCCCAGTTTTGCCACCCTCACCTATGACCAGTTCGTGAGGCGCTTTCTGGAGGTCTTTGACCATTCTCAAACCGAGACGGTCCAGGTCGATCGGCTCCTCGCTCTCCAGCAGGGAGGCCGGTCGGCAGCGGACTACTCGGTCGACTTCCGGGTAGCGGCGGAGGAATTGGGCTGGGAGGAACGCTCCCTCTGTGGCCTGTTCCTCCGCAGCCTCAATAGTGATCTGAGGGATGAACTGGCTGGACGGGATATCCCTGGGACGCTAGCGGAGCTGACATCCTTAGCGATAAGTTTGGATAACAGGCTGCGCGAGCGCTCCTCGGGGCGGAAGTCTTCTTCTTCTCGCCCTCGTGGAGTCTCGCCGCACCTGTTCCAAGCTCGCCCCCTGGCGGCGCCGCCAGCATTGTGCCCCGAGGAGTCGGAGCCGATGGTGACGGGCTGGACCAAGCTTTCCCCTGCGGAGAAACAACGCCGCCGTGAGTTGGGCCTCTGCATGTATTGCGGAGGTGACCAACACACTGTGGAGCGTTGCCCGCGGAAAGCCAGTCGGCGGGGTCCGCGAATCGCTGTAGGGAGCCTCGCGGATCCCAACCGGTTAGACTCTCTCACTCAATTAAAGCTGCCCATCCGTTTTTGCCACAATCCCACTGGGCACCTCACCCACGCACTGGTGGATTCGGGCGCAGAGGGCAGCTTCATTTCACAAGGCCTGGCAACCCGATTGGGCATCCGCTGTCAGGCATTAAAACACCCCATCTCCCTGGTCCATCTCTCCCGTGCCTCCCTTGGGAGAGTTTCTCTCCAAACCATGCCTGTCCCAGTCATCATCTCAGGGAACCACCGGGAGGAGATGGTATTTTACGTCCTGCCCAACTCTGTGTCGCCCGTCATCCTGGGGTATCCCTGGCTACGCCTCCACAACCCTGTCCTGGACTGGAGGTCCGCTGGGGTATCGGCATGGAGTACCTTCTGTATGGGCACCTGCCTTCAGTCCGCTGCCTGCTCCCCATCCGCGGCTCCCCCTGTGGCGGATACAGCACCTCCGGACCTGTCACTGGTGCCTCCAGAATTTCACGACCTGGGTATGGTATTTAGCAAATCGAAAGCTATGTCTCTTCCCCCGCATCGACCATATGACTGTGCCATCAACCTCCGCCAGGGGGCTCCCCTGCCATCTGGTCGGCTCTACAGCCTGTCGGCGCCGGAGAAGGAGACCATGAATACATACCTGAAGGAATCTCTGAGCGCTGGGATTATTCGCCCATCGTCGTCACCCGTGGGGGCAGGGTTTTTCTTTGTCGGGAAAAAGGACGGATCCCTCCGCCCCTGCATAGACTACCGAGCGCTGAATGACATCACTGAGAGGGACCGTTACACCCTGCCCCTCATGGACACTGCCTTTCACTCCCTCCAGGGGGCGACCTGGTTTACCAAGCTGGATTTACGCAGCGCTTACCACCTCGTCCGGATCCGGGAGGGAGATGAATGGAAGACAGCCTTGCGTACCCCGAACGGTCACTTTGAGTATCTCGTCATGCCGTTCGGGCTGACCAACGCTCCTGCCGTCTTTCAGCGCCTCATTAATGACGTCCTCCGGGATTTCATCGGCCTTTTTGTGTTCGTCTACCTGGATGACATCCTTATCTTCTCCAGGTCCAGGGACGAGCACCAGGTCCATGTGAGGCGGGTCCTCCAAAGACTGCTGGAGAATCGTCTGTACGTGAAGGCTGAGAAATGCGAATTCTACGCTAGGACCACATCCTTCCTGGGATTCATCATCGCTCAAGATCAGGTGCTCCCAGACCCAGAGAAGGTGAAGGCGGTGGTGGAGTGGCCTACTCCCGCATCCCGGAAGCAGGTGCAACAGTTTGTTGGCTTCGCCAATTTTTACCGCCGCTTTGTCCCAAATTTCAGCTCGATCGTCGGACCGCTGACCCGCCTCACGTCCCCGAAGGTCCCGTTCCGGTGGACTGAAGAGGTCGCTGCTGCCTTTAGGGCGCTGAAGGCGGAGTTCTCCTCCTCCCGGGTCCTTCGCCAGGTCGACCCCGCGCTGCAGTGCATTGTGGAGGTGGACGCATCGGACACGGGAGTGGGAGCAGTGTTATCCCAGCGGTCACCTGACGATGGCGCCAAACGGCCGTGCGCCTTCTTCTCCCGGCGCCTGTCCCCGGCGGAGAGGAACTACGATGTGGGGGACAGAGAGCTCCTGGCCATTAAACTCGCCTTACAGGAGTGGCGCCACTGGCTAGAGGGGGCGGACCTGCCGTTTGTGGTCCTGACGGACCACAAGAACTTAGAGTATTTACGATCTGCCAAGCGCCTGAATGCCCGCCAGGCGCGCTGGTCTTTGTTCTTCGCCAGGTTCCGCTTCTCGATCACCTTCAGGCCGGGCTCCAAAAACGGCCTGCCTGACGCCCTCTCTAGGCAGTTCACCCCCGTGGAGGCTGAGGAGACGCCCCACACTATCCTGCCCAGGTCGTGCGTCCTCGGTGCCATCTCTTGGGACATTGAAGACAAGATCCGGAAGGCGCAGGAGGTGGAACCTGATCCTGGCGGCGGACCGGAGGGAAGACTGTTCGTCCCATCTGCGGTCCGAGGAGAGGTCATCCACTGGCTCCACACCTCCCGGCTCACCTGTCATCCCGGCACCTCTCGGATGATCAGCCTCCTCCAGCGGTCCTTTTGGTGGCCAGGCCTGCGGAGGGATGCAGCCCGCTACGCCCGGGCTTGCCCAATCTGTGCCACCAGCAAGTCGGGAAATGCCCCCCCAGCGGGTCTGCTCCAGCCTCTGCCCGTCCCCGGCAGGCCCTGGTCGCACATCGCACTGGACTTCGTCACCGGACTCCCCGTTTCCAACTCCTTTGACACCGTCCTGACCATTGTGGACCGTTTCTCCAAGGCGGCGCACTTCGTTCCCCTGCGAGGTCTCCCTACTGCCCTGGAGACAGCGGGCCTCCTCGTCCAACACGTGGTCAGGCTGCACGGGATTCCGGTGGACGTGGTCTCGGACCGGGGCCCCCAATTTTCATCCGAGGTTTGGAGATCCTTTTGTAACGCCATCGGAGCCAAGGTGAGCCTCTCCTCCGGCCATCACCCCCAGTCTAACGGGCAGTGTGAGAGGACCAATCAGGAGCTGGAGGCTGCGCTCCGCTGTGTTACTAGATCCAAGCCGACGTCCTGGAGCAACCATCTCGCCTGGGTGGAGTATGCCCACAACACCGCCCGCTCTTCTGCAACGGGGATGTCCCCCTTCAAGGCGTCCCTGGGTTACGACCCCCCGCTGTTTCCAGCGCAGGAGAACGAGGTGACTGTCCCCTCTGTTAGGGCGCACCTTAGGCAGTTCCGCTCCACCTGGGCTGCCGCGCGTCATGCGCTTTTACGCACGGCGGAGCGCAACAGGACCGTGGCGGACCGGCACAGAAGACCTGCCCCGGCGTACAGAGTTGGGCAGCTCGTGTATGTGTCTACCCAGGACGTCACATTAAAAGGCGAGAGGAGGAAGCTGGCACAGCGATTCATGGGTCCCTTTCCCATCACCCGGATCATCAACCCGGTGGCTGTGCGCGTGGCTATTCCCCCCTCCCTCCGCATCCATTCCACTTTTCATGTGTCGAAGGTGAAACTGGCAGTCACTGACCCCCTTTGCCCTCCTCCTGCAGCGCAACCCGCGCCCCGGATGATTGGTGGCCATCCGGCCTGGTCCGTCTCCTCCATCCTGGACTCCCGGCGCCGAGGTCGTGGGTTGCAATACTTGGTGGACTGGGAGGGCTATGGGCCCGAGCATCGACAATGGGTGCCCCCGTCGTTTGTGTTGGACCCATCGCTCATCGCGGACTTCCACCGAGCGCACCCGGATAAGCCATCGCCAGGAGGCGCTGCTAGAGGGGGGAGTACTGTCACGCCGCGCCATTCATCAGCGGCGCCACCTGCTCACGCACCTGACAATCATCAGCGGCGAGGGATAAAGGCCGTCTCGCCCGGAGGCTCGGCCTGAAGCCGTCAGACTTCGTCCCTCACCGTTGTGAGCATACTTCCCTTCAGCGTCACCATTTTGGTAAGAAGATCGCTTACCTCTTTTCTTCAGTCTTCTCCCCTGTGCACAGGTGGATTCCCCAGCGGCGGACATCTCCACTCCATCGCCCAATCCTCGCTGCTGTACAGAGCTCTCCAGGTGGCTGTCTTCCGGGCTTCGCCCCCTTGTTGTGCCAGCTGTCCTGACCCACCAAGTAAGTCCTTCTCTCGCCATAAATCCCTCCTGTGTTGGTGTATGCCCGTCACCCTCTCCCTGTGCTCTCTCCATAGGGTTGCTCGGCTGTACGGTCACCTGCCTCTGTGCCTGGAGCAGACACCATCACCAACACATTTACATCCCGCAGACACGCACTCACTCACTCCTGCTGTTAATAAACTCTTTGAACTACTCTAAGCCTGTGTGTGTGCGTCTCCTGAGCCGTGCGTTATGTCATGTGGTAAAACATTTCATGGAACAATCATATTATTTGAAACAAATAAGTCTTTGTAATAAAAAAAAAAAAAAAACTTGTTAAAATAGAAATGTGACAATAATCCACATGTTCTCCTCATACTAACAAATACTGTTTTTGCGTGAATGTTTGATGTGATGGGGGTGGGAGGGTGCACACAATTACACAGGGTTTAGGCATAAAAGGAAAAAAAAAAAATCATTACAAGTTTGGATTGGGTTCTGAAACTCACGTTAAAAGCATGGGACTACTTTCAGTGGTAAGAGAGGGCCCTCAACACGTAACAGAGTTTGAGGAATTTCCCTCAGAGCCTTCACTCCATCAAGGCTCTTACAGGGTCTTTAAAAAGACCTCAGCTCAGGAAGTTCTTATGACAGCTTTTTGTTTTAAAGTTTTTTACACTATGTTCTTAATGTTTTTCTTGTTTTTAATGTTCTTTCAGTTTCTGAGTAGCACAAAAGAGGGCCACCACACAGTTATACTAAACAAAACAACACAATGGAGAAACAGGGTGTAACCAAAATAATTTCATATAATGTAAAAGGAATCCTGAATCCAGTTAAAAGATCCAAGATTCTAGGCAAAATGAAAAAAGACAAAGCAGGAATAATACTTTTACAAGAAACCCACCTAACAGACGTGGAACACAATAAACTCAGTAGACAAGGGTTTAAAATGATCTCTTCATCTTCATATAAATCAGGGAGGAGGAGGGGAGTAGCGACATTGATATCAACCAAAATTACATTTGAAAAAAAATCAGAACACAAAGATAAAGAAGGGAGATACAGTTTGGTAACTGGGCGGCTAGAGGGAGAAGATATCACCCTGCTGAATGTGTATGCTCCTCCAGGGGCTAACTGGAAATTTTATAAAAATGTATTCGACCTAATGATAACTAAAGCTCAAGGTTTAGTGATATGTGGTGGGGACTTCAATCTTAGACTGAATCCATACTGGGATGCTTCTGGTAATTCCCCACATCAAAATAACACCCAAAACAGGAAGACTCGGATGCTACTAAAAGAATTGGGAATCTGTGACGTGTGGAGGGAACTCAACCCCAGTGTAAAAGACTATACATTTTACTCAACTCCACATTCATCTTACTCAAGGATTGACTATTTTTTTATGTTTAATAGAGACATTGGAAGAGTAAAAACATGTAAAATAGGACTGATGGATCTCTCCGACCACAGTCCGATCTACATGGACTTAAATATCCAAAAATACACAAATAATACATTTTCTTGGAGGTTAAATTCAAATGTCCTGAAAGGACCATTGAAAGATGAATTGGAATCAGATATTCTCAGATATTTGGAAGATAACGATAATGGAGAAGTATCCCCTTTAATACTGTGGGATGCATGTAAAGCTGTAATAAGAGGAAAGATTATTGCAAAACTGGCAACCCAAAAGAAACTAAGACAAGAAAAACTATCCACATTAGAGTCAGAACTTAGGAACCTAGAAAAAGAACACAAAGGCAACACTCATTCTACTGACTCGCTCAAGATTAAGGAAATTAAAAACCAAATAAATGAGATCTACACAATAGAAATCCAGAAGAAACTTACATTTCTGAAACAAAAATACTATGAAGCAGGCAGTAAATCGGCAAAATTGCTAGCCTATAAATTGAGGAAACATCAAACAGAAAGAGCAATCTACAAAATCAGAGACCCAGTATCAAAGGAAATAAAATTCAGAATTCAGGATATTCTTAAAAACTTCGAGAACTACTATAAGAACTTATACTCCCACAAAAAACATAAAAACGCATCCGAGGCATTCCTAAACACATTAAACCTTCCCCAACTTACGGAGTCACAAAATAAAACACTACTGTCAGAAATACATCCTAAAGAATTGGAAAAAGCAATTATGAAACTTAAAGCTAACAAATCCCCAGGAGCTGATGGCTATACAGCAGAGTGGTACAAAACCTTTAAACAGCAACTATCTCCTCTCCTCCTGAAAACATTTAATTATGTCCTCCACACAGGGGAAATCCCCCCCTCCTGGAGAGAAGGGGTCATTGCAGTTATACCTAAACCTGAAAAGGATAAACTAGAGTGCTCCAACTACAGACCACTCAGTGTACTAAATCAGGACTATAAGCTTTTTACCATTATCCTTGCCAAAAGGTTAGAAAATATACTGACAGACCTAATTCATTTAGACCAAACAGGTTTTATAAGACAAAGACAGACACAAGACAACATTCGACGCACTTTACACATAATTCATCATATAAAAAAATATAACTTAAATGCAGTCATATTGGGATTAGATGCTGAAAAAGCATTCGATTCGGTTGACTGGTCTTTTCTATATAGAATCTTATCCAGTTTCAATTTTCATAACAACTTCATTAGAACTATACAGGCATTATATAAAAAACCAACAGCTAAAATAAGGATTAACGGTAATTTATCATCATCTTTTGAACTGGAAAGAGGATGTCGTCAGGGCTGCCCCCTGTCTCCACTGCTCTTTGCAATCTTCATAGAACCTCTGAGCCAATGGATAAGACAAAACCAAAAAATTCAAGGTATTACACTTGGTCAGAAGGAACATAAAATAGCACTCTTTGCTGATGACATTTTAATATACCTAGGGCAGCTGGACACTTCTTTACCAGAACTAACCTCAGTTTTTTCAGAGTATGGAGATTTATCGGGGTACAAATTAAATATGCATAAAACCCAAGTTTTAACATTCAACTATGACCCAAATCATTATTCACTAAGCAAACTCAAAACTAACTGGGAGTCGGAATCTATGAAATATCTGGGGGTCAATATCCCGAAACAACTCAACAAAATTATATCACTAAACTATGATCCACTGGTGACAAAAATAAAATCTGACCTAGCAAGATGGAATATGATACCATTCTTGGGTACTGCACAAAGAATTGAAGCAGTCAAAATGAATATACTTCCACGTCTTCTATACCTTTTCCAAACAATACCGGTAGAACCTCCCAAAAAAACATGGCAGGAGCTGGACAGAAGGATCTCAAGATTCATATGGCAGGGCAAGAGACCTAGAATCAGATATAGAACCCTACAGCTAAACAAAGACAAAGGTGGGCTCGCGCTGCCAAATATCAGGGACTACTTTAAAGCCGCACAAATTAAAACTTTAGTAGAGATATGTAACCCAGTCTACACTGCACAATGGAAGGAGATCGAATGCCAAATAACAAGTGACATCCCCCTACAGGCGATAATAGGGAACAATGTCTTACCTAAGCTTTTGAATAACACTAACCCGTGGATAGAGACCCCGCTAAAAATTTGGTTTAAGATAGTCAGAGAGAATCAAACTAAAGAGCCCTATCGACTTCTGCAATGGATCGCCTATGATCAGGACTTTACTCCTAATAAAACAGACACCAGATTTAAAAAGTGGAAGGAGAAAGGGCTGATAAAATATTACGATTTTTTTAAAGGGCAAATCTTAAGAAGTTTTGAAGATTTGAAAAAACAAGGCCTAATAAATCAAGACCTTTACAGGTTCTTCCAGCTTAGACACCACATAAACAATATACTTAAAAAGGAGGTTTTGGAAAGGGCCCAGTCAGGTGTTCTGAAGGTCTTCTTAATGGCATATAAAGGGATCCCAGGGATCAGATACATTTCTAAAATATACCAAGGTCTTCAAGACTTAAAAGGAGACAACACATCTTATATAAAAGAGAGATGGGAAAAAGAGGGGAATTTCACTTTACAACTGGAAATATGGGAAAAGCTAAATATACAGCAATGGAAAAGTACCTCATCCCTGCAGTGGAGAGAATTTGGATGGAAAAACTTGGCAAGATTTTTCAGAACACCTGCACAAAACAAATTTACCCATAAGGGATTGAACTGTTGGCGCTTGTGTGGTGAAAAGACTGCAAATCATTTTCATGTGTTTTGGTCATGCCCAGTTATCCACCAATATTGGACCAAGGTACAGACAATATTGGGGAAAATATTCAAAATTACAGTTCCCTTTTCTTTTGTAACTTTGTATTTGGGTTTACTACCGGACTCACTGGAAAGACGAGGAGAAAAATACTTATTCAATGTTTTAATATTGGCAAGCAAAAAAGCTCTAACTAAAAAATGGATGTTGAAGGACTGTCCTACACCTGAAGATTGGACTAACGTGATCCAAGACATTTACTCGATGGAAAAGTTGACATTCGCACTGAGACAGGACATGGATGTGTTCATGAACTTTTGGCAACCCTGGACCGCATATGTGTCTTCCATTAGATCTAATCTTTGACAAATACCATTTCAATAATGGTTCCGCTCTTTGTTCCAACACTACTCAGATGCTCTTTTATCTTTATTTACTTACTTTTTCTTTTTGTTTGTTTTTTACTGTTTTTTTTTTTTTTTTGTTATTTGTTTCTTGTTTTTTTTTTCTCTTTAATTTCACTTTTTCTTTCACTTTAAAAAAAAAAAAAAGGGGGTGTTGTAAGAATTAATCTTCCAATGTTGTCAGATATCAGAAAATAAGGGAACATGTGATGAAAATGTAAACACTGCATTGCTGTAACGACCTGTATACCCTTTACAAAAACTTAAATAAAAAAAAAAAAAAAGAATAAGAATAATACAAGGAACAATAGGAAGGAGCAAAAAAATCATTGATTCAGAATACTGGTTGCATAATCAATCAATATTATGATTACAAGGGAAAAAAAAGCTCTCAATGCACATTCGCAGACAAGTTTCACAGGACACAGGACACAAGAGAGCAGTGTGTGTATCTTTATTTCAGTTCGTGGATCAATATGTGTGCACTGTTGATGCAAAGTGTTGTGATAATAGGAGAACAACAAGGGCACTTGGCAGGAGATGTTTTGTCTGGCTGCTCGCCAATCGTCCTTGCAATTATCTGAGCAGGTGCTGTCCAAGGCCTTGTGCTCGTTGTTTTGAAAACACAGACTGCAGACAGCCAGGAGGAATTTTCATGGGGAAATTGGGCCAAATAGGACTGATCACAGAGAAGGAGCTTTTTATTTCTTCTGTAGATTCAGTACTTAATCCTTCATTGCGGGGCTTTGAGTCCGTCGTGGATAGACCTGAGCGTGAACATGATGTAATCCACCTTCCGAGACAGTTCTCCATTTGTCGCTATCAGGGTCTTCTCCAGTTTTTCAATTTGACAGATGTACCTCGCCTGGCCAGCATTTTGATAGGTTGTATCCATCTTCAGCAATTTGCGGTACACCAGGACAATCCCAGTTCCAATCAGAAAGATCCCGATCACCATTATTACGAAGACATACAAATCTTCAATATCTTCGATAGAGAGATTAGTGAGACACAAGATCCTCCAATTACTTGTGTCACGTAAATAGCCCGCTGGAGCCGTTCCTGCGGGGCAGACAGCTTCCCCCGGAGCACTTTTCCTTGTTGAAAAAATAGTGTCAATTGTGTTCAAAGCCCAGCTTATTAACTCCATAATTTCTTTCGACGGTCGCAGTTAGACGCAGACAGACAACAGCAAGCTGGGATCCAGTAGTTGGGGGGGAAGGAAAAAAAGTCAGAGCAAGAGAGAAGGAAAAAGCGTCTGCTCTCTTGGGAGGGCGGAAGTGAGTGCTGGGGGAGAACTGGACACCGTTCGGCCTGGCAACCCTGTGGAGACAAAGCAGAGACGTTAACTCTGCACCAGCGCTAAGGGTGTAATAATGACAGCCGCTTACTTTTGCAGGTGGTGGTGGTGGCCTCAGGTTTGCCTTGAGGGCGACAGCCAGGGAAACAGCGTCTGGCTCTGTGCAGGGAGGAGTGTGAATTACCCTGATGCTGGGGTGGAGCTGAACTGCCACCGGGGAGAGAGAATCCGCCGCCAGGGAGGTCCACCTGTGCACAGGGGAGAGGAACTTGACAAGGTAAGTGGAAATTAAGCTTACGTGCAGCAACGCGTTGCTCATGGCTAGAGGAAGAGCCAGGACGTGGCTGTAGACAAGAGACGTGTCCTCGGGATTTTGACAGATGGCTCCGTGCTGCGTCACAGGCTGGTCTGGCTCTTAAAGCCCACTGACGATTGGCAGCAGGTGTGCGTGCAGCTGGGACTGATGATGGCCGTGCGGGCGCCATGACAGTACTCCCCCCTCTAGAGGTGCCTCCTGGCACCTGCCCTATCTTACCCGGGTGCGTCCGGTGAAAGTCCCTAATGAGTTGTTTGTCGAGGACAAGTGACGGACGTACCCAACGCCTCCACTCAGGGCTGTACCCCTCCCGGTCCACCAGGTATTGTAGGCCCCGACCCCGGCGGCGGAGGTCCAGGATGGCATTGACTCCCCACGCCGGATGGCCATCTATCACCACTGGTGGGAGAGCTAGGCGAACAGCCACAGGGTTAACCACTCGAACAATGAGGTAAGGCCCAATAAAACGCTGGGCCAGCTTTCGCTTCTCAGCCTTCAAATTAATATTACGTGTTGACAGCCATACCTGCTGACCCACCTTGTACTTGGGAGCTGGTCTCCTGTGGCGGTTGGCCGTCCTGTTACGCTCGGTGGTCCGAAGGAGAACTCCGCGGGTGGTGGTCCAGAGCCGAAGGCAGCGCCTGATGTGAGCACAGACAGAAGGCACCGCCACCTCCTTTTCCTCCTCTGGAAACAGTGGGGGGTCATACCCTAAGGATGCCCTGAAGGGGGACATCCCTATCGCAGAAGAAACCGTGGAGTTATGGGCGTACTCGAGCCATGGCAGGTGGCTGCTCCAAGAAGAAGGGCTGGAGGCAATGACGCAGAGTAGGGCAGCCTCCAGTTCCTGATTCGCCCGTTCGCACTGCCCATTGCTCTGCGGGTGGTATCCAGACGACAGGCTTACCGTCGATCCAAGTGCGTGACAGAACGCCTTCCAAACCTGGGAAACAAATTGGGGCCCATGATCCGAGACGACATCAGTGGGGATCCCATGGAGGCATATGACGTGCGGCACCAATAGGTCCGCTGTCTCCCACGCCGTCGGCAATCCCCGGAGAGGGATGAAGTGGGCAGCCTTGGAGAAACGATCAATGATGGTAAGGACCATAGAAAAATGATTAGATGGTGGGAGGCCCGTCACAAAATCCAGGGCGATGTGTGACCAGGGGCGACTAGGGACCGGCAGGGGATGGAGGAGCCCGGCCGGTGGGGAGGAAGACGACTTTCTGGTGGCGCACTGAGCGCAGGCCCAGATGTAGGCAGTGACGTCCCTTCGCAGCCCCAGCCACCAGAATGACCTCTGGAGAAGTTCAATTGTGCGAGACACCCCTGGATGACATGCAAATTTTGAGGTGTGGGCCCACTGAATGACCTCACCCCGGACCGATGTGGGGACAAACAATCATCCCGAGGGACCACCTCCAGGATCGGGCTCAGCCTCCTGCACCTTCACGACCTTCTCCCTGATGTCCCACGCGAGGGTGCCAACGACACAAGATGGGGGGAGGATGGTCTGTTCCCGGTCTTCAGATACCTCCGCCGAGAATTGCGTGGAGAGGGCGTCCGGTTTTCCGTTCTTGTCGCCGGGGCAGTAGGTGATCATGAAATCGAATCGACCAAAGAACAGGGACCAGCGGGCCTGTCGGGAGTTCAACCGCTTAGCAGTCCTCAGATATTCCAGGTTCTTGTGATCGGCCCAAACTACAAAAGGCTGGGCAGCTCCCTCCAACCAGTGGCACCACTCCTCCAACGCGAGCTTCACCGCCAGGAGCTCTCTCAGAATCAGAATCAGAAAAGATTTATTGCCAAGTACATTAACAGATCACTGATAACATACGAGAGAATTTGACTTGACACAGTAATGAACCTGCATTTCCGTGCCGCGGCGCATCTGAAACGCGCCTATCAGCAGAAGGGTACAGGTAGCATAAGGATAATACAATAGGAAGGAGCAAAAAAATCATTGATTCAAAATACTGGTTACATAATTAATCAATATTAAGAGTTCAAGGGAAAAAAAAGCTCTCATTGCACATACATTCGCTACACAGGATTCACGAGACACAAGAGAGCAGTGTATATCTTTATTCAATTCATGGATCAGTGTGTGTGCGGTGTTGAGCAGTGTTAATGATAATAAGAGAGACCCAAGGACACTTGGCAGAAGATGTTTTGTCTGGCTGGCGCCCAGTCCTTATCTGGCGCTGTACAGCTGGCTGTCCAAGGCCTTGTGCTCGATGATTTTGAAAACACAGTTTGCAGACAGCCAGGAGGAATTTTCATGGGGAATGAGCCAAATAGGACTGATCACAGAGAAGGCTTATATTTCTTCTGTAGATTCAGTACTTAGTCCTTCATTGCGGGGCTTTAAATCCGTCGTGGAAAGACCTAAGCGAAATCATGATGTAATCCACCTTACGAGACAGTTCTCCAGTAGTCGCTATCAGGGTCTTCTCCAGTTTTTCAATTTGATAGATGCACCTCGCCTGGTCAGCATTTTGATAGGTTGAATCCATCTTCAGCAATTTGCAGTAAACCAGGACAATTCCAGTCCCAATCAGAAAAATCCCGATCACCAATATTATGAAGATAAACAAATCTTCAATATCTTCGATAGAGAGATTAGTGAGACACAGCATTTTCCAATTACCTGTGTCACGTAAATAGCCCGCTGGAGCCGTTCCAGCGGGGCAGACAGCTTCCCCCGGAGCACTTTTCCTTGTTGAAAAAATAGTGTCAATTGTGTTCAAAGCCCAGCTTATTAACTCCATAATTTCTTTTCGGCGGTCGCAGTTAGACGCAGACAGACAACAGCAAGCTGGGATCCAGTAGTTAGGAGGGGAGGAAAAAGTCAGAGCAGGAGAGAAGAAAAAAGCGTCTACTCTCTTGGGAGGGCGGAATCTCTATCGCCGATGCCGTAATTTCTCTCCGCTGGAGACAGGCAGTGCAAGAAGAAGGGACAGGGGCGGACCACCCAGTCTATCGGAGAGCGCTGGGAGAGCACTGCCCCCACCCCGGAGTCCGATGCATCCACCTCGGCCAAGCACTGGTGGGCCGGGTCCACCTGCGTGAGGACGTGGGACGATGAGAACTCCCTCTTGAGGGCACCAAACACTGCTGCAGCCTCCTCCGTCCAGCAGAAGGGAACCTTCAGGGACGAGACAGGTCAGAGGGTGGGCCACCATGCTATACCTGGGCACAAAGCGGCGATAAAAGTTGGTAAACCCCAGGAACTGCTGGAGTTGCTTCCTGGACGAAGGGGGGGGGGGCAATCCACTACCGCCTTGACCCTGGCAGGGTTGGGGAGAACCTAATTGTGGGAGATCACGAAGCCGAGAAATGAAGTCTTGTTAGTGTGGAAGTCGCATTTCTCAGCCTTCACGAACAGTTTGTTCTCCAGGAGTCGTTGGAGGACCCGTCTCACGTGCACTTGGTGCTCCTCTAACAACTGAGAGAAGATGAGGATGTTGTCCAGGTAGACGAAGACAAAGGTGCCCAGGAAATCCCAGAGAACGTCATTTATCAGGCGCTGGAAGACGGCCGGCGTGTTGGTCAGCCCAAATGGCATCACCAGGTATTCGAAGTGGCCGCTTGGGGTCTGGAATCCCGTCTTCCACTCATCTCCCTCCTTGATCCACATGAGGTGGTACGCATTGCGGAGGTTGAGCTTGGTGAACCAAGAGGACCCCTGGAGGGAATCAAACGCCATGTCCATGAGGAGCAGGGTGTACTTATCCTTCACCGTGATGTCACTGAGACCCCTGAAATCGATACATGGCCACAGGGAGCCATCCTTCTTGCCAACGAAGAAGAAGCCTGCCCCCACCGTCGAAGAGGATGGGCGCATGATACCCGAGCTGAGCAACTCCTTGATATAAGTTTCCATCACCTCCTGCTCCGGAGCTGACGGGCTGTATAGACGGCTCGACGGCAGTGGAGCACCAGCCCGGAGATTAATAGCACAGTCGTAGGGGCACTGGGGGGGAAGTGACAGCGCCTGCGACTTACTGAACACTGCCCCCAGATCATGATATTCAGATGGTACCTTGGACAGATCTGGAGGGGGGGCGGCGTGTGGGGCCAAGGGCACCGACGGGGCACATGCCGCAGATTGCAGGCACGCGCTGAGGCAGAATGAACTCCAAGATGTGATGTTTCCTGTCTGCCAGTCAAAAGATGGATTATGCAGCCGCAGCCAGGGGTAGCCCAGGATGACCGGGGACGTGGAGGAGGGCAGCACCAGAAAGCAGAGATCCTCTCGGCGGTTCCCAGAAATGATCACCGGCACCGGGGCGGTCTGCTGAGAGACAATTGTTAAAGGGGCTTTGGAAAGGGCTATCAGTTTGAGCGGTGGCTGGAGAGTATGACAGGGGTGCCCTAACCGGGTTGCCAGGTCTCCTGATATAAAACTCTGCTCAGCCCCCGAGTCAATTAATGCGTGAGTGGAGTATTCAGTGTGTTTGTGAATAAATCTGATAGGCACGAGGCAGCTGGTGAGGGGTTTTGACTGAGACGCGTCTGTGAGTCCCCCTACTATGACCCACGGACCCCCTCTTTTGGCCGACTCGTGCAATTCTCCACCTCATGTGCACTACTTCCACAATACAAACACAGCCCTAACTCCCTACGGCGCTGTTTCTCAGCTAGCAGGATCTTGGAGTGCCCGATTACCATATCCTCCTGCCCTTCTAGTACTTCTGGTGAGGGCAGGGCCAACTGGGGTGACTGTGAGGAACAGAAAAACTGCGCGCTCGAGCGGCTGGAAGCTCTTCGCTCAGCTGCTCGTTCCCTCAGCCTGTTATCCAAACTAATGGTAAGCAAAATTAGTTTGTTAAGTTTCTCTGGTTTATATCCAACCTAGCTAGTTCGTCTCTGAGACTGGGGCTTAAGCTACGGATAAAAATGCTGCACAACGAGGCATCCTCCCACCCGACCTCAGCGGCTACCACCCGGAAATCGACCGCATAGTCCGCAGTGGACCTACCGCCCTGTCGAAGGTTAAGCAACCGAGTGGTAAACACAGCATCCCGGTCAGAGTGGTCAAACACCTCGTGAAAATCGGCCAGAAACCGCTGATATGTTAAGTTAGCATAATTGGGCTTAGCCATAATGACATAGGCCCAGGCTAGCACCCTACCTTCTAGCAGGTTAGCGATGTAGCCTGTCTTGCTGTGATCCATGGGAAAGTCCCCTGGTCCTCGCTGGAAAACCGTCTCACATTGAAGAATAAACCCGCGGGCCTCCCCGAGCTTCCCGCCGAAGCGTGCGAGTGTGGGCACCGGTGTGAGGCGGGCCGATGGAACCTGACTAGCTTGGCTAGGCGGGGAGCTATCGGGGCCCGATGGGACCCCAGAAGCTGGCGGGAATGTCCACTGTCCATCCAGACGATCCAACCGGCTGTTAATTAGGGTTAGCAGGGTAAGGATAACGCTCTGCTGGTGCGCTAACTGTTCCACTCGAGCGTCTAAGGTGTTCAAAAGGCGTGCTAGCACGCTGTCCGGTGGGTCGCTCTGACGGAGCCGTACTGACATAATTCTGGACCCAGGGGACAGAAGACAGACTCGAGGGAATTACAATTATCCTTTTATTAATAACCCGTATCTTGTGTGTGAGTGCGTATATGTACAATGTGGTGTGTGAAGTGCAGGACTCGTGCTGGGGGAGAGCTGGACACCGTTCGGCCTGGCAACCCTATGGAGACAAAGCAGAGACGTTAACACTGCACCAGCGCTAAGGGCGTAATAACGACAGCCGCTTACTTTTGCAGGTGGTGGTGGTGGCCTCAGGTTTGCCTTGAGGGCGACAGCCAGGGAAACAGCGTCTGGCTCTGTGCAGGGAGGAGTGTGAATTACCCTGATGCTAGGGTGGAGCTGAACTGCCGCCGGAGAGAGAGAATCCGCCGCCAGGGAGGTCCACCTGTGCACAGGGGAGAGGAACTTGACAAGGTAAGTGGAAATTAAGCTTACGTGCAGCGATGCGTTGCTTGTGGCTAGAGGAAGAGCCAGGACGTGGCTGTAGACGAGAGACGTGTCCTCGGGATTTTGACAGACAGCTCCGTGCTGCGTCACAGGCTGGTCCGGCTCTTAAAGCCCACTGACGACTGGCAGCAGGTGTGCGTGCAGCTGGGGCTGATGATGGCCCTGCGGGCGCCATGACACCCATTGGTAAATATCATGTACAATGTTTTGCCGTCCAGATGCCCTTTCTTATATTTATATATTATGAAACCAAACCAACTAAACTTAAACTCACTAAATATAACCGACTAACTCAGGTGTGGAAACCATTGGGGTGAATCGTGAATATTTGTCCGGGGGAAAAACTGGAATTTTAAATAATATCTGTGTAATCAGGAAAAAAAAACTTTTAAATAACACGATACTGACATGATTAATGGCCCAGAGGCAGACACAGACTCCAAAATAAACTCAATTATCTTTTATTGTAAGATGTGAATGTGTGCGTGCAGGAATACAGCAGCCGGGCGAGCAGAGCACTGTTCAGACTAGCAACCCTAGGAGAGAGCATAGACAGGTGGATTGGAGACTGAGATTTGGAGGGATGACTCAGAAGGTTCAATCTTACGGTTGGCTTGTTGGTGTGAAGCACAGAAAAATTCCCGAAGGCTCCGGCCAGTGGAACTGCGGCTTCAGCTCCAGCAGTTGAAGAGGTGAGAGGGTGGTGAGGCGTGCAGTGAACTGTTGAAGTGCAGGTTGAGCTCAGTCCGCCGCTAGGAGGAGGAGATCTGTCGCCAGTGGGCTTCCACCTGTGCACAGGGGAGTAGAGCGGAGTGTGGAAATGAAGGAATGATGAAGGCTGTAGTGGTTTGAATTCAACCCCCACAACACAGAGACAGAACACAGAGACAGTCAGCTCGCACTCCTGGGTTTTTTCCGCTGCATGCTGCGTTTACAGCTGTGAGGTTAAGTGTCATCCATGCATTGTGTTCATGCATCCTGTCTGTACCTCTGATATGCAAATGCCCAGATTGACTGCTGTGAATGCCTTTGATGTATTGTCTGAGTTGAGTATATATGCTGCACTGAGCTGTAAATCTGCCTCTCATTCTCTCTTTCTGATTCTGCAACTGCGGGACACACACACCGTGTGTCTTCGCTCCTCTTTGAGAGCTGGAGGAACGAGGCTTCAGCCTGCTCACACTATGGGGCTGGAGCCGAGTTCTGATGAAGGTGGATGATAATAAAGCTATTTAAAAATCCAACGCTGCCTTAATTTTATCATCCTCTTCACTGGTGACCCCAAGGACGCACACATTTTGTGCAAACGCAGCCTTCTGATCTGAACAGCCACGCTGGCGACCCGAGACTGAAGAAAACGAGCGGCCAGCGAACGCAGCACCCAGGCATGAATGCTCCGTCACAGCGGCCTGACTGGTCTGCCCGCCTCGACGCAGAGCCCACGGCGGGCGAGCTGCTCTCAGGACATCAACCAAGACCGGGTAAGCGGCAGAGAACGTCATGGCGCGCCCTCGCCGAGATCGGCACATCCATGCGGGACCGGCCGCGCAGCTCCTCCACATCAGAGCACATGCGGGCGACTCCCATGGCCGACGGAGCACACGTGGACCTGAACGCACCATGACTAATCTGCAGCCACGGCTCGTCAGATGTTTTTTGGCGCAGACTGCGCCGATCTCCACCAAGTTTCTGACCCTGATTTCCTCTCCGGCGGGCCCACCCACGCACGGAGCCCCGGCACGCGCACTGGGGGTGATGAGGACGGCGCACCACGCACGGGGCAAATACGGCTTTTCCGACCGCTCCTTCTGCTGCACATTGGCCCTTCAGGCTTGCTGGTACACCTGAGGCCCGCAGCTTGCTCACAGGATTTTATGGTCTTAGCCACGGCACACAAGGGGATTTCAGGGGATTTCAGCTGTCTGCGGTTCCCGAGGCTGTAGGGTTACGTCTGCCCTAAAGTCAACACGCCAGTCCCTCTGCTTTTATTTTTTTTTCTTGCCGCCGCTCCTGCTTTTCTTCATGGCCACGAGAGGAGTCAGAGACTATTTTTTTTCTTCTTCTGATCTCCGCATGTTCAGACGGGACATCGCGGAGCAGCAAACACTTTTGGCGGGACTCGAACGATTTTCCCACGCCCGGTCAGCATTTGCTACCCCCCTCCCCCTCCTCCTGCACAGAGTTTTTCCCTGCTCGCTGCCCAAACTGCAACATCGAGGTCACGGTCCCCTACCGTGCCCTCTGGGGGGGAAGCAGTGTAGCGGTTTGAATTCAACCCCCACAACACAGAGACAGAACACAGAGACAGTCAGCTCGCACTCCTGGGTTTTTCCGCTGCATGCTGCGTTTACAGCTGTGAGGTTAAAGTGTCATCCATGCATTGTGTTCATGCATCCTGTCTGTACCTCTGATATGCAAATGCCCAGATTGACTGCTGTGAATGCCTTTCATGTATTGTCTGAGTTGAGTATATATGCTGCACTGAGCTGTAAATCTGCCTCTCATTCTCTCTTTCTAATTCTGCAACTGCGGGAAACACACACCGTGTGTCTTCGCACCTCTTTGAGAGCTGGAGGAACGAGGCTTCAGCCTGCTCACACTATGGGGCTGGAGCTGAGTTCTGATGAAGGCGGATGATAATAAAGCTATTTAAAAATCCAACGCTGCCTTAATTTTATCATCCTCTTCAAAGGCTTACTTGTAGTTGGGGAGCTAGGACTCCCAGGAGGACAAGGCAGGAAGGATCGGTAGAGATGGAACTCTGGATCTTTAAGGAGATGAATAGACGAAGAGGTCTTGCCAGACCAAAGAGAATGACATCTCCGTGCAGACCCGAGGGCAGTGCGACTTAAATGGGCAGACTTAATGAGGTGAACAGGTGTGCATGCAGAGCGGATCACTACAGATACTGTTTGAATGACCGACCAACGCTGAAAAATGTAAGCAGTCTTCTGACCCAGGAGACATGGTTATGATGCTGCGGAGGGGAGGGAGGAAAGGGGTTGTTAGTGGTGTGAGATTTGAAAATTATTAAACAGCGCAAATAGAATTGCTGTATTAAGTCGATAAATACACCGACTGAGGTCCCTTTTTGGAAGAGCCAAGATGTTGATCCGTTAAAGTGTTCAGTTTTAGTTGTTTAAAGCTTATACTAGTTAAACCAATATTTTCAGGATTTAGTTTTTTTTCTCGGAGCCAAAATGTGTCGGTAACACAATTCTTCAAGCAGAAAGATCTTTAACTGCTTTAGACAGCCTCAGGCCTTAGGTCACCAGTCTGAGAAATTGTTGAGCCCAAGGTAGAGACAAAGTTGGTTATGCAGTATTTATTTCTGTAGGAAAAAACAAACTATAAACACGATGCCCGATCTGTCAGGCATCACCACTGTCTATCGCTACTACGTGCTGTGATAGACATTTGTGTTAAGTTGCAAGTTTTGCTTTGTTTCATGCTTGAGAATTTAATATCATTCCATTTTATTTGTTCATGCTCCTCATAATACAGACAAAATCAAAAAAATAAGAACATACAAAAAATTTATTGTTTGTACAGCTGTGTAGGTTTAACACAGAATATTCTGCGGAAAATATAAAATGGTTATATATGAGGGGGAATGTCACCACAAATTAAAACAACCTTTTTCAAAAAAGTAGTTTCATCCAGATTTGGGCAAGATTTTGAGGTAGAGTTTGACATCAGTGAGGTTTAATGGTAATTCCAGTATACAGATATTGAATAGACTTTTCAAACTAGTGAAGCAGGTTTGAGTATAACTATTGGTTTCAAAGTCAGAGTTTGTATCAACACCGTGCAAACATGCAATTTGTTAATACAGAGATAAAAAATACTGTTGTGCAGAGAAGTTTTTGACTTTTCTCACATATACATTAAATATTGAACAGTCAGAGTGACCCTGACTGTGGCGAGCTTACTCATGTCCCAGCTGACTACACAAATCTCCGAGGGAAGTTTATTAAATACAATGCTTGAGAGAGCATAAACAAATAAATGAAACCTTGCTGCACCAAACTTTTATCACTTCCACCGTATTACCCCAGTGATAGCTGCATTTGCTACAAATAAAAAGCACTTGAAAAAACAGGTAGCCGATTGAAGCTGAGAATGCACAGACTCTAAAGTCTAAAGACTGTTTTAATATTCTCTGGAAAAATAAAGTGTAACTATTTTAATGTGGCTGTTAAGTTTGAAGTCTTTGAATGCAAATCTCATGACATTTGAGTTGTTGGCAAAGAAAGTTTGCATAAAAATTTACTTCCCCCATGTTTCTCATGTGAATGAACCACAGTCATTGGTTTGTCCCGTTGGGCAGCTGCCTCCTGGACCACCCTTTCTGTTCAGGTGGCTAAAAAACTCTGGCAGACCACCTAACAGACTGTGCCACTGATTTGGGTGGCCTACATTCCCTGGTAGGCCACCCGACTCATTCCATCATGCCATCTGCCGGGCCTGGGACTTTGGTTGCCCACCTGAACTGTCCAGTTCTTCAGTCCAGGGGGCTTAGATGGTTGGAGTTTTCCCTGGTGTGGGTCTTGAACAGGGTTTTGTTTCCTTCCCTCCTAGCCTGCCCCCCCCCACCACCACCCACCCTGGGTGGGTTATTGTTGTGCCCCTATTGGGGGAGGGGGGGGGGTCTTTTTCTGTTACCCTGGGGTGTTGGGTTGCCACCCCTTGAGAGGGGGGTTCTGTCATGAGCTGAGCACAGGAGGTTTCTGCCTTGCTCAGTCTCATGGCTTTTTCTCTCTATTTTTATTTTTTTATTTTATATTTTTTGTATTTTGTGCTTTTTTGGGTTTTGTTATTCTTGCACTGTTTTTCATTTTCCTGTTTCTTAGTTTTGTTCTGATTCTATATTAATTGATATTTATTTCTCAGTCTTGTTGATATTTTCTTTAAATTCCTTATTGTTGTGGTTGACAGCTGTCACTGGCATTTCCTGGGTTGTGCTCCATGTGGGCATAGCCCTTGTCAGCTTTCAGCTGGCCGCTCCTCTCTCATTGCCCCCAGGTGGTCCAATTATGTATCATTGTTTCCTTCTGCCGGCTCATGTGAGCCACACCTGTCACTACTTGTGTAATTTGTTTTTGACAATTTGTTTAAGGGCAGTCATTTTTATTTCCTGTTGCCGCTGTCTTGATCAAGTTTTCTCTTAATGTTCACCAGAGCCCTGTCCCTGCTCTCTTGTACCTTATTAGTAAGTTTGCTCTTGTTTGTATTTTGTGTTAGAGCACAGTTTGGATTTATGTTTCACTGTTTTCAATAAACTTCACAAACTCAGTTCAGTGTGTGGGTCTCACTTCTCTGCCCCAAAGGGCAATTCATGACACAAAGATGTCAAACTTCACATTTTTAACAGTTAGGGGAGACGGTGTCATGTGCGGGGTTGAGAACAACCTCGCACATGATCTGTGGCTGTAGGTCTTTGTTTATTATTTCCAGCTTATGGCTGTGTTGTGAGACATGTATATGTTGGACACTGCATATGTGATTTAACCACGATGAAGGAGAGCCAGCCCCCTGCGGTGCGGAGCCACAGAGCCTGGACCCCCTGCGGAGGACAGGGGACAGAAGACTTCCTGACCACTGAGGCTCGGGAAGAGAGAAGGGGGAGTTATGTAAATAAAAGGCTAATGAATGTGAATAAAGAGATTTTGAGAGAGATGTGTGATTTCCCCCGCGAGGGAAATGGTTTGATGTCAGAATGTTTAAATGAGAGAACTTTGGTGTGTTCACTCTCTTTGTTCGCTGCTGAAGAATGAGAGCAGACAGTGGAATGATTTCTTGAATAAACTGGAATGAAAGACAATTCGGTTTCGTTATTCAAGTCTCCCCACACAGCTGGCAGATTATTTGAGGGCAGCGCGGTGGCGGAGTGGTTAGCACTGCGGCAGCACAGCAACTCACCCTTGGCTGTGGAATCCTGGGTTTGATCCCAGCCCCCGACCAACAGTGATCTGTGTGGAGTTTGCATGTTATCCCCGTGTCTACGTGGGTTTACTCCGGTATTTCTCAGGTTTCCTCCCACATGCCAAAAACATGCAAGTTAGGTTAATTGGCATCAAAACTGGGGATTCTAAATCGTCCTTAGGTATGACTGTGAGAGTGTAGAGGTTGTCTGTCGCTGTGTTGGCCCTGCAATGAACTGGCAATCTGTCCAGGGTGTACCCTGCCTCTCACCCAAAGATGCTGGGATAGGCTCCAGCCCCCTGCGACCTGAAAAGGATTAAGCAGAAGATGGATGGCTAGATTATTTGAGCCTGACTGTCTGCCAGTCCTACGGCCACACGTCCTCCTCTCGCCAGACATTCACCGGCTGTAGGTCATCAACACACACACACACACACACACACACACACACACACACAGAGTCTGCATGCACTTGCTTTGCCACACTGCTGTGTCCACTTGACCTCATTGGTGATCTGTGTACTTATGTGAGGCAGTGTGATCAGTCAGTGTGGCGGCTTAGTCAACACTGGACATCCAGGCTCACTTATTGTTGGCTCCCTTCCTTTGACTGTATGGGGGTTGTTAATTCCAGAGCTTCCTCGCTCCAATGCTCATCTAAGTCCT
Source organism: Pholidichthys leucotaenia (assembly GCA_020510985.1). Taxonomy (NCBI): domain Eukaryota; kingdom Metazoa; phylum Chordata; class Actinopteri; order Cichliformes; family Pholidichthyidae; genus Pholidichthys; species Pholidichthys leucotaenia. Next base: position 195,944,437 of record CM035844.1, on the reverse strand, counting down.
TTTTTAATTATTGCCCTTCCTCTCTTCTCCAGTTCCACTTGGAGCGCGTGGGGGCATCTCTCCCTAGCCAGCGAAGTTTGTAGCCGGTTGTCTCATCATTACTCAGTGTGGACTGTTACATGGACATTTTGTGTTTTTCCCTTTTTGCAATAAACACATTTACTTTACTGCAGGATGGGCTCGAACCAATTTATTTGTCCGCTGCGTAACTGCGCAGCAAACATGACTGTATAATGTTCTTTGATCATAACCAATTCTGCATATCCATCCAGAAACAATGTAGAGTCACACTTGAAAAACAGGTGATCTAGAGTTTCAGTTTCTCTCTCACAGAACAGTTATTCATTTTCATGTTAAATTTCAATCTTAAAAATTCATGTGGGGTAAATCTCATTTAAAATTTTAAAGCCAACTTCCTTAACCTTAGGGGGAAGTGGAAAGGAGATAATTTTCCCTAATTTTTTTTATATCATCCGTTTCATAATCCTTGAGAATGTAGTTTCTTCTAATTTGGTTTGGGGAAATCTTTCACCAGTAAACTCCTCAAAGTCTTATTGTTGCATTTCTTATCACAGAAGTCTATTCCATCTACCAAAAGTTGTTTCAGACATGGAGAAGAGCTGGAGTGTCGTACATATTCTTTCACCATTAATCTGAAAGAAACCAGTATAGCATTTGTCAGTCTCTTATAAAATCCAGGAGAGCATTGGAGCTGGAATTTTGCACAGAAGTTATTATGACTTAATATGTTCCCCTCCTTATTCATGAAATGAGAAACTGACCAAACACATTTAGAGTTCCACTCCTCCAGGTACACAGACTTTCTATTAATCAGAATATTTCGATTGTTCGATATAGGGGTGTTATGGGGTATGAAGTTGCTTATACAGGTGCATCTCAATAAATTAGAATGTCAAGAAAACGTTGATTTATTTTTTTTTTATTTTATTTTATTACTTATTTTGTACCCGTAGGTAGATTTGTTTTGCAGTCTGGTGACAAACCACCAGCTTTATTTATTTATTTATTACCAGATTTATTTGGGTAATTCAATTCAGAAAATTAAACTTATGTATTATATTGTCATTACACAGATATATTTCAAGTGTTTTTTAATTTTGATGAAAATGGTTTACAGCTCATGAAAACCCCAAATTCAGTTTCTCAAAAAATTAGAATCCATCCATCCATCCATCCATCTTCTGCCACTTTTCCGGAGGTCTGGGTCGCAGAGGCAGCAGTTCAAGCAGAGAAGCCCAGACTTCCCTCTCCCCAGCCACCTGCTCCAGCTCTTCAGAGGGGATACCAAGGCGTTCCCAGACCAGCTGGGAGACATAGTCTCTCCACCGAGTCCTGGGTCTGCCCCGAGGTCTCCTCCCAGTGGGACGTGCCTGAAACACCTCAAGTGGGAGGCGTCCAGGAGGCATCCTAATCAGATGCCCATACCACCTCAACTGACTCCTTTCAATGTGGAGGAGCAGCGGTTCTACTCTGAGCCTCTCCCGGATGACTGAGCTCCTCACCCTATCTCTGAGGGTGAGTCCAGCAATCCTACGGAGAAAGCTCATTTCAGCCGCTTGTATCCGCGATCTCGTTCTTTCGGTCATTACCCAAAGTTCGTGACCATAGGTGAGAGTAGGAAAGTAGATTGACTGGTAAATCGACAGCTTTGCCTTAGAACTAAGCTCCCTCTTCACCACAACAGACCGGTACAACGTCCGCATCACTGCAGATGCTGCTCCAATCCGTCTGTCGATCTCTCACTCCATTTTCCCCTCACTCGTGAACAAGACCCCAAGATACTTAAACTCCTCCACTTGGGGCAGGAGCCTGTCCCCAACCCGGAGAGGACAATCCACCTTTTTCCGGCTGAGGACCATGGACTCGGACTTGGAGGTGCTGATTCTCATCCCAGCCGCTTCACACTCAGCGGCAAACCGTCCCAGCAAGAGCTGTAGGTCATTGCTGGATGAAGCCAACAGGACAACATCATCTGCAAACAACAGAGATGAGATCCTGTGGTCACCAGGCATGACACCCTCCATTCCCTGGCTGCGCCTAGAAATCCTGTCCATAAAAATTATAAACAGGATCGGTGACAAAGGGCAGCCCTGGCGGAGTCCAACTCTCACTGGGAATGACTCCGACCAAGTGTTGGCAATACGAACTAAACTCTCACAACGGTCGTACAGAGACCGAATAGCTCGTAACAACAAGCCCGATACCCCATACTCCCAAAGCACCCCCCACAAAAATCCACGAGGGACGCGGTCAAATGCCTTCTCCAAGTCCACAAAACACATGTAAACTGGTTGGGCAAACTCCCACGAACCCTCAAGAATTCTCGAGAGGGTAAAGAGCTGGTCTGATGTGCCACGGCCAGGACGAAAACCACATTGCTCCTCCTGAATCCGAGGTTCGACCAACGGCTGGACTCTCCTCTCCAGTACCTTGGCATAGACCTTCCCAGGGAGGCTGAGGAGTGTGATCCCTCTAAAGTTGGAGCACACCCTCCAGTCCCCTTTTTTGAAGAAAGGAACCACCACCCCGGTTTGCCATGCCAAAGGCACTGCCCCCGAGCCAAGGGCGAGCCAGTGAGTCGTGATGTTTTATTAAAGGTGAGGGATGAGGGATGAGGAGAGCACAGATACTCGTACAGAGGTACACTCACAGGTTGCACAGCGCAGGAGCAGGGAGCTCGTACCGGACATAGGGGTAACAAGGCGTACATACTCACAGCGGGTTACAATCACAGGAATGCTGTAAGGGGAGAAGAGGCTGACACCAGACGAAGGGGCTTCAGCCTAGCAGTGCTTATGTCGTAGCCCCGAGTCATCGAGGCTGCTCCTATTTATTCTCATTGGCAGCGCCCCAGCTGATGAGGATTAATTGGCCCCAGCCATCCGTAATGCTGCCAGCTGGGAGCCTGCTGAGACGCTGCTCAATGAGAAGCAGGGATGAAGGGACACATGGGCTGAGCGCTGAGACGGCATCTCATCCCATGGTGACAGAGCCTCCCCCTCAAGGTCGGGCTCCTGAATGACCAGGAATATCCCAGCCCCCCCACCACCACCACCACCACCTAGGGTGGGTGGAAGGGAGGCAGGACCGGAGGGGAAGAAGCAAAGGGAAGGACAACACCAATAGACAAATGTAGGGTAACAGGGCAGAGAAAAAAAAACCCAAATACGCTACTCTACATCGCACCAAAAAAGGGAAAAAAAACCAGGGCACAGATGGGGAGAATACAGAACACGGGAACAGATAACCCACCAAAAGAATGACAAAAAACGGATAAAGCAATTACAGAGTGTGGATAACAGAACAAACACTACTCCATAATGCAAACAAAACTAAGAACAGGACAAGAGTGATAAAAAACGCTGAGTACGGGTAATGAAAAGGGGGGAGAAAAAAAAACCCACAATACACAGCACCGTATATACATATATCTACACGCACAGTCACCTAAAGGAGAGAAAGTGACTGGGACAAACGGACAATTACAGAGTATGACGGGAAACAAAACACATAACCCTATAATGCACAGACAAAGCTAAAAAACAAGGCACAAAAAGGAAAATGCTGAGTACGGATAATGGAAAACACACAGCACTACGAATATACAGTATGTTCACAACAGGACAAAAATAATGAGAATGACATGCACCGGTAAATAAAAAGATAACAGAATACCCGGCGCCAAATACCAAGAGGGACACCTAGGAGAATAACGGTGACAGGGTAAAAGGACAACAATAAGGTAAAAAGCTGAGTATGGTTAAGGGGAAAACACAATACACAGCACGAAATATGCGGGAGGTCCCCTAGAGGGAAAATGGGAACAGGATAATGAGGCAAGATGCCGAGTATGGTTGAAAAGGAGAGAACACAATACACGGCGGAAAATATACGGGGGGTCACCTAGGGAAATACTGGTGACAGGTACATAAGATAACAATGGGATAAAATGCTGAGTACAGTTAATACGGGAAAAAAAAAACAATACACAGCACTATGAGTATGTATTTACCAAAAGGACAAAATATCTCACCCGAGTGACCATAACAAAAATAAGCGGCACCCGAGGAATATGACAGGAAGAGTCCAAAAATGGCTGAGATGGCTCCGGAGATCTCCCCGCCCATTGTCCAGTTGGCGAACCAGGGGAAGGGAAATGTTCGGATGGCGAACTCCGGACCCAGATCCCAGGAACCCAGTCCACCGGCAGCCGAACCAGGCCACCCAGAGGCAAACACAGATCATCGGGGGGAACCAGATCACCGAACCGAAAGTCTTGCGGGTCGGGTCGTCGACCCGCATCACTCAACCACCAGGACCGTTGAGACGGACGAAGGGTCAAAACGGGTCCCGGTGGAAGAGGCTCAGGGGAGAGCCGATGAAGAGGGCGACGAGCGTCAGGCCGCAGGGAAGCGGCCACCTCCTCACCGGACCTGGACAACACTGGGGCAGCACCCACGTCGGACCCCGATCGGGCCTTAGGCGAACCCACGTCGGACACCGCTGGAGCAGCACCCACGTCGGACCCCGATTGGGTCTCGGGCGAACCCACGTTGGACGCCGCTGGAGCAGCACCCACGTTGGACCCCGATTGGGTCTCGGGCGAACCCACGTTGGACACCGCACCAGAACCGACCTCCAACGTTGAACCTGGACACTCCAGCACCACGAGGAACAGCAACTCCTCACCGGTGACCCTGGAAGAAGGCTCAGAAGAGAAAACAGAACCGGGATCAGGATCACCGGCAGCGCCAGAACCTGGCGAGACGAGCTCAGACGCAGCGGGCGGCTGCACCCGGCTCATCTCCCCTAGAGACAGGCTGAAGTGCTCAAAGATATAAAGGGAGAAAAGAAAGGAGAGCACTCGCCTGATCTCGGGTTCTGATGCTGTCCAGGACTGCGAAGATCCAGGATCCGTCGTCAGGCGGTCGTTGTCAGGCTCCCATCCAGCCGCGTCGGGCCCCGCAGCCAGCACAATGGTCAGCGCAGCTTGAGGTTCCTCCAGCTCCGGTAACCCCGACGACGATCCACTCGGCGTGAAGCCAGAAGAATCTCGTCCCGCTGGACCGAACCGCTCCTCCGTGGAGACCCGGGGACGCTCAGTCGTCGGCACAGACTCCACGCAGCAGTCAGTCCCCCTCCTCCGTCCACAACGTAGCTGCGGAACCACAGGCTCTCTCCTTATCCCACCACGTTGACCCGGAGCCGGGGATCGCTCGGCGGAGAGAGACACAGAGGATGCAGGATTAGGAACACAGGTTACAGCAGGTGGGGGGAGTTTAGGGAGCTGCGAACTCTGAACTCCTCCCGGAATGTGACAGAGCAAATCATTAAGCTGATGTGAAAAAACTATGACTTGCCTGCCTCCTGGAGGTTGAATATCGCCTGCTGTGGTGGATACCGCTTCTTCCTCTCCCCGCCCGGCAATAACGGAGGACCCCCTGGGGAACCGTCTGAGGGTCGCTCGCGTAGTCTCCAGCAGAGAGCTCACCAGGCCGGGATTCCAGGCACACACAGCAGTCAGGAAGCGCGTCGAGGAGGAGGGGGAAACAGCCGGGGTGAGCCAGCCCAAATGTCCAGGAATGACAGCGGGGGAACGAGGCTCAGGGAACGAGGCTGTGAAATCTCCACACTGACGAGACGAGGAGGTGACAGCTGGGTGGGGGGAACGGTCCTGGCGGCAGCCCAGAACTGGATCCGGACGAGGTTCGTGCAGAGGTGACTCGGCGATGTGATGACGGCTATTCCCAGGGGACAAAGCGAGGGGGGAACCCAGGAATTGCCGCTCCTGATTGGAGATCGAGGCGAGGAAGGCGTCGAGCACGGGAAAGCTCCGTAGCTCTGGAGTCCTCTCCACCAATCTCACTGCTGCCGCCACATGCCTGAAGATGGTGACAGGACACACAGTGGAGCTCGTGACAGCCACTCGGCCCCAGACGTAACTGCTGTCAGCTGCGGCTCCTTGAAGGGAATCCTGAGTGACGTGGTGCAGGTTGGGGGAAGCCCTCTGGTTGGCGCGAACTCCCGGACTGGAATGGCAGCAGGAACGGGATCCCGAAGCGGGGGGCAACGTCATCCACTTCGGCTTCCTGCCGGGATTTCCATCCAACCCGCGGAGCTTCTCTCGCTGTGTACCTGTGGCGTCTATCCTGGCACTGTCCTCGAGATGGAACACAGAATGAGGGTAACAGTCCAGGAGTTCCTCAGCACGGCCCGGATGCCAGCGTCTCACGTTGGAGGCGTCGTGCAGGGTGAAGACCGTCCCGTCGACAGCCCCCGAGATGGACCTCAGCTCGTCGCCCTGGCGCCGGGAGTGACTCCTGGGAAACGGCATGCTAGCAGCGCTGACACTCAGACAGAAAGGTACAATTCCACAGCGACTCACGGCCGCCGGTAACTCGTCGGGCTGCGACATACTGTCACGCGCGGCTCTAGGGAGCCACGCAATAAGAGCCAAGGGCGAGCCAGTGAGTCGTGATGTTTTATTAAAGGTGAGGGATGAGGGATGAGGAGAGCACAGATACTCGTACAGAGGTACACTCACAGGTTGCACAGCGCAGGAGCAGGGAGCTCGTACTGGACATAGGGGTAACAAGGCGTACATACTCACAGCGGATTACAATCACAGGGATGCTGTAAGGGGAGTAGAGGCTGACACCAGACGAAGGGGCTTCAGCCTAGCAGTGCTTATGTCGCAGCCCCGAGTCATTGAGGTTGCTCCTATTTATTCTCATTGGCAGTGCCCCAGCTGATGAGGATTAATTGGCCCCAGCCGTCCGTAATGCTGCCAGCTGGGAGCCTGCTGAGACGCTGCTCAATGAGAAGCAGGGATGAAGGGACACATGGGCTGAGCGCTGAGACGGCATCTCATCCCATGGTGACACCGACCTCCACGCAATGTTGCAGAGGCGTGTCAACCATGACAACCCAACAACATCCAGGGCCTTGAGGTACTCAGGGCGAATCTCGTCCACCCCCGGGGCCCGGCCACCAAGGAGATTTTTAACCACCTTGGCGACCTCAGCCCCTGTGATAGGCGAGTCATCCCCCTCGTCCCCAAACCTTGCTTCCTCTGTGGAAGGCGTATCAGTGGGATTGAGGAGATCCTCGAAGTATTCCTTCCACCGCCCGACGATATACCCAGTTGAAGTCAACAGTGTCCCATCCGCACCATACACAGTGTGGACGGGGAGCTGCTTTCCCCTCCTGAGCCGCCGAACAGTTTGCCAGAATCTCTTTGAAGCCGACCGAAAGTCTTGTTCCATGGCCTCACCGAACTCCTCCCATACCCGGGTTTTTGCTTCAGCAACCACCCGAGCTGCACTCCGCTTGGCCTGCCGGTACACCTCAGCTGCTTCGGGAGTCCCACAAGCCAACCAAGCTTGATAGGACTCCTTCTTCAGCTTAATGGCCCCCCTCACCACTGGTGTCCACCACTTGGTTCGGGGGTTGCCACCACGAGATGCACCGACCACCTTGCGGCCGCAGCTCTGGGCCGCCGCTTCAACAACAGAGATGGAGAACATGGCCCATTCAGACTTCATGCCTCCAGACTCCCTCGGAATGTGGTTGAAGTTCTTCCGGAGGTGGGAGTTGAAGACCTCCTGGACAGGGGCCTCAGCCAGACGCTCCCAGCACACCCTCACTATACGTTTGGGTCTACCAGGTCTGAATGGCTTCCTCCCCTGCCATCAGATCCAACTCACCACCAGGTAGTGATCAGTTGACAGCTCTGCACCTCTCTTTACTCGGGTGTCCAAGACATATGGTCGCAGGTCTGATGATACGATAACAAAATCGATCATCGACCTGCGACCTAGGGTGTCCTGGTGCCAGGTGCACATATGGACACCCTTATGCTTGAACATGGTGTTCGTTATGGACAGACTGTGGTTAGCACAGAAGTCCAATAACTGAACACCACTTGGGTTCAGATCGGGCAGGCCGTTCCTCCCAATCACCCCCCTCCAGGTTTCATTGTCGTTGCCCATGTGCGCATTGAAGTCCCCCAGTAGGACAATGGAGTCTCCAGGAGAAGCACCCTCCAGCACCCCAGTCACAGACTCCAAAAAGGGTGGGTACTCTGAAACATCATTTGGTGCATAGGCACAAATGATGGTCAGGACCCGTTTCCCAACCCGAAGGCGCAGGGAAGCAACCCTTTCGTCCACCGGGGAAAACTCCAATATAGAGGCAGCAAGGTGGGGCGATATAAGAATACCCACCCCTGCTCGTCGCCTCTCGCCCGGGGCAACTCCAGAAAAGGCCAAGCTCCAGCCCCTCTCCAGGAGACTGGTTCCGGAACCAGAACTGTGTGTTGAGGTGAGGCCGACTATATCTAGCCGGTATCGCTCAACCTCGTACACCAGCTCAGGCTCCTTCCCCGCCAGAGAGGTGACATTCCACGTACCAAAAGCCAGTTTAGAAAGCTTGGGATCAGTCCGCCAAGGTCTCCGCCTTTGACCGCCACCTAATCCACATAGCACCGGACCCCCATGATCCCTCCTGCAGGTGGTGAACCCACTGGAGGGCGGACCCATGTAACTCCTTCGGGCTGAGCCCGGCCGGGTCCCATGGGTGGAAACTCGGCCACCAGACGCTAGCCTTCGAGCCCCTCCCCCAGGCCTGGCTCCAGGGTGGGGCCCCGGTAACCCCATACCGGGCGGGTACACTGAATCCTTGATATACAATTTATCATGAGAGTCTGTTGGATCGTCTTAGTCTGGCCCTTGACCCAGGACCAGTTTGTCTTGGGAGACCCTATCAGAGGCAAATTGCCCCCGGACAACATAGCTCCTGGGATCACTGGGGCACGCAACCCCCCCCCACACACACACACGATAAGGTGACGATCCATGAGGAAAATTAGAATATTGCATAAAATTAATTTTAAGGTTTTTTTTAATAGAAATGTTGGCCGACTGAAAAGTATGTCCATGTATGCATTTAATACTTGGTCAGGGCTCCTTTTGGATTAATTACTGCATCAATGTGACGTGGCATGGAGGTGATCAGCCTGTGGCACTGCTGAGGTGTTATGAAGGTCCAGGTACTTGGCTAGTGACCTTCAAGCTCGTCTGCATTGTTGGGTCTGGTGTCTTCAGCTTGCTCTTGACAATCCTCCATGGATTCTCTATGGGGTTTAGATCAGGAGAGTTTGCTGGCTAATCAAACACAGTGATGTCATGGTCATTAAACCAGGTTTTGATACTTTTGGCTGTGTGTGTGGGGGGGGGGGGGGGGCAGGTCCTGCTGGAAAATGAAATCAGCCTCTCCATAAAGCTTGTCAGCAGAGGGAAGCATGAAGTGCTCTAAAATTTCCTGGTAGACGACTGCCCTGATTTTGGTCTTGATAAAACACAGTGGACCAACACCAGCAGGTCAGGGAGGAAAAAGAGACAGCATCCACTAAATGTCTGTTGGCAACATCGACTAACAAACCATAAGCACATAAAAAATCTGCACCTAAAATGGGGGAAGAACATGCAGCTATGACAAAGTCCTACTGGTAATTGCGTCCGTGCAAGCATATCGTCAGCGTCCGTTCGCCAAACATCCTGATGATGGATCCGTTGGCGGCCGTGAGCTTGGGACCGCTGCCTCCTGCCGACCTGTCTGCGCTGACCGGCAGGATGAGGCTCTTCTGGGAGCTGGACTCACCACTAAAACGTCTCCCCAAATGTGTGTCCGTGATAAAAGCAGTTTGTTCCTGTCACCAGCGGGTTGCAGCTGCTACTCTCTGCAGGCCTTCCCGCTTCTTGAATTGGCACAGCGGCAGACAGCGTTGGGCCTTCGAGCCGAAGCAGCAATGATAGAAACAGAGCACCCTGTTCCTGCGCCTATTGCGCCGTCGTCCCAGCACCACCAACAGCTCCTCGACCTCGCTGGAGTCCTTCATGGATGCCGGTGCCACTGCGTGCACGCTAAGAGCTCTGGTTTCTAGGATGATGCGGCCTGCTTCCTGTGCCAGGGCACGCTAGTCCTTGGTTACCAGCAGTGGTGAGTTGGCCAGGACTGCCCTCGCTATAGCAGGTAGGTTCCTGAGGAAGAGGTGGGCGAACAGGAAAAATTTGTCATTCTTTCCCATCAGCGCTAACATGCTTTCCACGAGCTCCATGGCTGATCTGTCACCTAAGTTTGAATGTGTTAGGAGTCCCTCTGCTCTCTCACTGTCTGACAGGGTATAACGCTGGAGTAGCATCCGCTTGAACACTTCATATTTCCCCTGGGCCGGTGGCTCCTGGAGCAGGCTCATTACCTGTTGCGTGGTGTGCACATCCAGCGCAGCGACCACATGGTAATATTTAGTGTCATCCGTTGTGATCCCGCGGAGTGCGAATTGGGCTTCTACATTTAAGAACCATGCGGTTGGATTGTGAAGCAAGAAGTCTGAGAGCTTGACTGTGACAGCGCATGCGGCGCTGTTTTTCTCCCTCTGGGTTGACTCCGGGGCAGTGCTCGGCTCGTTCTCCATCACACATCTTGGGGTCACCAACGTGGAAGATGAAAGCAGACGAGGCAGCGAGCTAGACAACACACAAACTTTATTCACCTTCCACCATCAAGTACAGAAAGTACTCTCCCAGGGTCTCTGGGCACCTCCTTTTTATTCCCTTTATTTCTGCCCCATGAGACCCAGGGAGCCAAAGACAATACATTCAGTGCACAAAGACTGCCTGGCACATTAACATTATACAACACCAGCCCTGCTTCTCACACCCTCTCTTAGTGAACTCCGGTGTCTCCTGAACTCCCCCAGGGGTGGGGGGTGGATAGTCCTTTCTGTTACCACTGAGACCCCCTGGTGCCACTTCCTCCTTCAGTCCTCTGTTCCATCTCCCCGGTGCCACTTCCTACTCTGGGTGGAGAACCCCCACACAATGCCCCCACAATACAATGCTTTAGTTGCACTTTGACTGGGCGAGCTGAAACAGACAGGCGAATAGACAGAACCACAGATGCATTGAGTGATTACTGTATGCCTCTGTTTTCACTGAGGCATAATAAGGAAGTTAACTGACATGAAAAAGTAGGGCAGCTTGGTGGAGTTTGCTTTTTCTCCCTGTGCTGGGTGGGTTTGTTCTAGATACCAGTTTCCTCCCACAGTTAAAAAAAAACAAAAAACATTCACATGGCGGCAGCTTCCATGGCAGGTGACTCAAAGATGGGAAATGTAATTCAGTTTTACTGTGCATACGAGATTAGAGATTAGATACTATTTTACTATGTACAAATAGAATGGCAACTTTGGCTTTCTGTCACGTGTGGCTCTAGGGAGCCACACACAATGACAGCCAAGGGCGAGCCAGTGAGTTATGATGTTTATTGGTGACAGGGGTAAGGGATGAGGAAAGCACAGATGCTCATACACATTAACACTCATGGGCAGTACAGCAGCAGAGTTAACAGTTGGCACCGGGCGTAGGGGTACACAGCAAGAGAACTCACAGCAGGTAACACTCATGGGTTAAGCAGCCAGAGAGCTGGCACCGGCATAGGACTCCAATGCACAGGCAATCTTACAAGATGGCGCTCCCAAGTGATTCGGTAAGGCAAGTAGAGGGCTAGCGCCGGACATGGGGGCACAGAGACACGAATACTCCTTACAGGAAAACACTTACGAGAAATGCTGGATGATGAGACAAGGGCTGGCACCGGACGAAGGGGCTCCAGCCTAGCAGTGCTTATGTCGCAGCCCCGAGTGATCGAGGCTGCTCCTCTTTATCCTCATTAGCAGCGCCCCAGCTGATGAGGATTAATTGGCCCCAGCCGTCCCGTGACACTGACAGGTGGGAGCCAGCCGAGACGCTGCCCAATGAGAGGCAGGGATGAGAAGGAGCATGGGCTGAGCGCCGAGCCGGCGTCTCACCCCATGGTGACAGAGCCTCCCCCTCACGGTCGGGCTCCGAACTACCAGGAACATCCCAGCCCTGTTACATGTGGCTCTAGGGAGCCACACAATGAGAGCCGAGGGCGAGCCAGTGAGTTGAGATGTTTTATTAAAGTAAGGGTTAGGAACAAGGGATAAGGAACACGGGGTAAGGAAGACGGTCGTTGTAGACCCATAGCACAGCTACTCATATACAGGGTTAAACTCACAAGTAGAACGGCACAGGAGTAGAGGGCTGGCACCGGAGAATAGGATACCAAGGCATAATACTCACAGCGGGGAACACTCACAAGGTTACTGCAAGAAGAGTAAGGGCTGACGCCGGACATCAGGGTTTCAGACTGTAGTGCTTTAAGTCGCAGCCCCGAGTGATCGAGGCTGCTCCTTTTTATTCTCATTAGCAGCGCCCCAGCTGATGAGGATTAATTGGCCCCAGCCGTCCCATAGTACTGACAGCTGGGAGCCAGCTGAGACGCTGTCTAATGAGAGGCAGGGATGAGGAGACATGGGCTGAGCGCCGAAATGGCGTCTCCTCCCATGGTGACAGAGATGCTGCCTAATGAGAGGCAGGGATGAGGAGACATGGGCTGAGCGCCGAGACGGCGTCTCATCCCATGGTGACAGAGCCCCCCCCAAGGTCGGGCTCCCGAACGACCAGGAACATCCCAGCTCCCCCCCCCCCCCCACCTAGGGTGGGGGGAAGGGGGGCAGGACCGGAGGGGGAGATTCCAAGGGAAGGACAAAAAAAAAAAAAAAAAATGGAACAATGTAGGATAGCAGGGCAGAGAGAGGAAAAAACCCAAATACAATACTTTACAAAACAGGGAATAATTAACCCAGGGCACAGATGGGGAGAAAACTGAGTCAGAACACTGGTTGCACACTACTCAGATAATACCAACAATGTGTGGCCCAGGGCAAGGAAAAAAACCCACCAAAAAGGTAACAGGACAAAAACGCTGAGTACGAGTGATAAATAACAAACACAATACACAACGCTAAATGGAACATGATGAGGTGATCACAGAGCATGGATGATAAAGAAACCAAAACACATTACTCCATGAAACAAAAGCGGGCTAAGACCAGGACAAGAATAATAGGAATAACGTGCACCGGTAAGTAAAAAAGATAACAAAATACACGGCGCCATATGCAAAGAAGGACACCTAGGGAAATAACGGTGACAGAGTAACAGGACATCGTACGTCGGCCTCCGTCGGTCTATGATGACCATGGAAGAGAATCCTAAATGTCTACTCTGCTGGAACAGCACCGCCTGTGGCTGAACAGGCCGATGCGCGAATGACAGTCCCTGTCACACAGGTCACACTTGTGGGTGGTCTCCGTGCTGCTGGGTCTGTGGCGGTTCTTCCTGCGGGTCCTTTTTTCATCTGCTGCAGCAGTCAGTCTCTCTTCACCCGCCTTGAGCTGTCTGGTCAGGGTGCCTCTCCATTTGGAGCGGTCCATTGCAAGGTCCTCCCAGCGCTCTGCGTTGATATCCAGGGCCTTCATGTCTCTCTTGCAGACATCTCTAAAGCGCAGCTGTGGGCGGCCAACGTCTCTCCTGCCAGTTGCCAGTTCTCCATAGAGGACGTCTTTGGGGATTCTGCCATCCTCCATACGGTGAACGTGGCCTAGCCAGCGGAGCCTGCGCTGCCTGAGTAGAGTGAACATGGAGGGAAGGCCGGCGCGGGACAGAACTTCTGTGTTGGGCACTTTGTCCTGCCAGGATATGTCCAGGATGTGGCGAATGCAGCGCAAGTGGAAGGAGTTCAGTCTCTTTTCCTGCCGGGCGTATGTTGTCCACGTCTCACTCCCATAGAGCAGTGTGCTGATGACGCAGGCGTTGTACACTGCCATCTTCGTCTTGACAGAGAGTTTGGGATTCTCCCACACTCGTGTGGTGAGGCGAGCGAGTGTGAAGGCTGATTTTCCAATCCTCTTGTTGATCTCTGTATCAAGGGAGAGGTTGTTGCTGATCGTGGACCCCAGGTACGTGAACTGATTCACGACCTCCAGCTTGTAGTCATCAATGGTGATGGTTGGTGGTGCTTCCGTGCCTTGCGCCAAGACGTTAGTCTTCTTCAGGCTGATGGTAAGCCCGAAGTCCTTGCATGCCTGGGAGAAGCGGTCCATCAGGGTCTGAAGCTCCTGCTGTGTGTGGGTTTGCGACTGCAGCGTCGTCTGCGAACAGCATGTCTCTGATTAGAGCCTCGCGTACTTTGGTTCTGGCTTTCAGGCGGGCGTGGTTGGAAAAGCCTGCCGTCAGATCTTGTGTGCAGGTAGATTCCCTCTGTTGCTGTGCTTGAAGGCATGCCTCAGGAGCATAGCAAATAATCCCAAAGAGGGTTGGCCCGCAAGTACACAGCCCTGTTTCACTCCGCCTGCGTATGTTGAATGGCTCTGAGGACGTTGCCGTATCGTGCTGCACTATCCCCTGCATGTTGGTGTGAAACGATTCGATGAGGCTTTGCAACTATGGTGGGCATCCTATCTTTGGCAGGATCTTGAAAAGGCCCTCTCTGCTAACCAGATCGAAAGCTTTGGTGAGGTCAATGAAGGCGACGTGCAGAGGCATGTTCTGTTCTCTGCATTTCTCCTGGAGTTGGCGGATGGAGAATATCATGTCTACCGTCGATCGCTCAGCGCGGAAGCCACACTGAGACTCGGGGTAGACACGTTCGGCAAACTTCTGTAGACGAACGAGAACAACTCGTGCGTAGACTTTGCCAACAACGCTGAGGAGGAAATGCCCCTGTAGTTGTTGCAGTCGCTTCTCTCCCCTTTGTTTTTGTTAGAGGGTGAGGATCTTGGCGTCCCTCATGTCCTGTGGTACGCACCTTCCTTCTAGCACTGGCAGACTACGTCATGCAATGGCAGCAGTAGGGCGGTCTTGCAGTGCTTGATCGGTCAGGGGGTATGCCGTCGTTGCCGGGGTGCCTTGCACAGCGGCCAAGCTATCAATGGCCTTACTGAGTTCGTCGATGGTTTGGCTCGCGTCAAGTTCGTCATGGATGGCAGGGCAGTCGATGGCATCAAGGGCTGACGGTGTCACGGTGTTTCTGTCTAGAGTAGAGGTCGGTGAGTAGTGTTCCACCCATCTCGTCCATCTGCTTGTTCTTCTCTGTGATCATCTCCCCAGTGGGATGATTTGAGGGGGGGCCGTCTTGCTCTGAGCCGGACCAAGTGCTTTCTTGATGCCATCGTACATACCACGGATGTTCCCTGTTATGGCAGCGGTTTGAATGTCTTGGCTGAGCTGAGTCCAGTACTCGTTGGCACAGCGCCGAGCAGTCTGCTGAACTTTGCTTCTCGCAGCCCTGAGAATCTGGAGATTCTTCTCGTTTGGGTACTTCTTGTACTCAGCAAGTGCTGAGCGCTTGGCTTCAATGACGGGGGTCATCTCGGTCAACTTGGCATCAAACCAGTCCTGTGACTTCGAGGTCTTCCTCCCAAAGGTAGCCAAGGCTGTGCGGTAGATGGTGTTTCGCAGCTCTTCCCACTTCTGCTCTGCAGATTCTCCTCCTTGTGGTACACCAAGTTCCTTCTCAAAGGTGGAGGCAAACTGCTCAACAAGTTCTGGTTGGGCCATCTTGCTGGTGTCAATCCGTGCCTTTCCAGGTTGTCTAGCACGATGGAATTTCTTCAGCTGCAGCTTGACCTTGCAACACACCAATGGAATGGTCCTGTGTCCGCAATCCTGCACTCTGGAACGAATCGGGTGATTAGCACGTTCTTCAGTGAGGTGCGCCTGGTCAGGGATCAAGTCTAGCTGATGCCAGTGCTTTGATCGCGCGGATGTTGCCAGGAAACCTTGTATAGGGGCTTGGTCTTGACGAACGAGTTTGAGATGCACAGATCGTGATATGTGCAGACTCGAGCAGCCGCTGTCCGTTGTCGTTCATTCTGCCACGCCAAAAGGTCCAAGACAGTAGAGGGGCCAGGATTCGTGGTCACACCCAATCTGGGCATAGAATTCTCCCAAGGAGAATGAGTATGTATCATAGTTTGGGGATGATCCAGACAGTTGTTGCGAGAATACTCGTAGAACTCGTCTTTTGCCTCTGGTGTGGCTGTCCTGTGTTGGGCATACGAAACCACACTACGAGGGTGACTGGGCCATCAGTGGTGTTCAGGGCGTAGGGTGAGGAGTTTGTGCAGAGCCAGGGCTGGCCCGGTTCCACATCTTCAGCAAAAGTGTTCTTCAATTGCGAAGCCCACTCCGTGTTCCTGTGTTCGTCACTGCCCTTCCCTGCCAGTTAGAATGTGTAGTCCTTCTCGCTCAGGTGCCTGCCATCACGAACCGTGTTTCTGGAGAGTGGCGTAGCCACTCCCAGCGCGTGCTCTTGAGTGATAATGGCAGTCTTCCTGGTGTCGGTGATGTCTGTAGGTTAGCAAGCGTGTCCTGTCTTGCATAGTGCGGACGTTCCAAGTTCCCATGTTTAGAGTGTTGGGTCTCTTTGTTTATTGTCTTGCCTGGGCGAAGTTCTCAGCGATGCTGGTTTGGTTTCGCCTTATCCCCATGCACCCAATGAGGAAAGCAAGCTGTGGCAGGACAACACCTTATTGGCGGGGGCTGCCCAGCTTGAGGCGGGGCGGTAGCTGTCCAGTGAGATCTGATGATCCCTCCCACCGTCGGGAACAACCCCTGGCGTCACGCTCCTACGCCAATTGAGCAGTGGCTATAACCGGTAACTGTCATTCCCCGTGTTTTGTCTACGCCAAAGGCGAAGCTGGAGTGTCCTCTCCATGATCGGTGTTCTACCTTCCAGCGTTGGCGTTGGTAGGATTCAAGCCTGGGACAGGAGATATGGAGGACAAGATGTTGCCCATGCAGCATGTCCCCCCTCTCCACGTCACTGATGAATCCAAAGGAACAGCAGGGCTGCTACAGTTTTGGCACCAGCGCCGTTGCAGGAGCTGCCAGAACGATGTTGAGCACAACATAGAACTGCCTTAGGGGCTCCGACTCTGGATTTTTCCTCAGGGTTGACTCCGAAGGTCTTTCCCGTGACCGGGTATGCCGCAAGGCAGCAGAGGTTTGAAATCAGGGTTTACTTCCCCTAGATGGGCTAACTTCCCAGGTTGACGAGCCACCATCTACCCGAGCATCTGGTTTTAGAGACGCCAAGATCCGCCCTCGCCCCTTCTCCTATAGTAAAAGCAGTTCCGCCGGGCTTAGAGACTAAACCACATGGGCAGGCTAGGAGTTGGACTTAGTTTCAGAGCTTTTTCGAGACGCACGCCATAAGGAGCATTGTATGAGCACTGGGAGCTTAACCCCAGTGTCGCTCCTGGCTATGACAACCTTGGAACCGTAACAACAATAAGATAAAATGCTGAGTATGGTTAATAAGGAGAGAACGCAATACACAGCACTAAATATATGGGGGGTCACCGAGAGGGAGAAAAGATGACAGGGACACAGGATAACAATGAGATAAAATGCTGAGTACTGTCTATCCCGAGCGCTTTTGTCCGCGCTCGGGTTATTCCTCATCCCTGTCAGGTTTTGACAGCTGGTGTCGTCACTCGGGCTTCCCGGGCTCTGATTGGCCAGACGCTCGGGGGGCTCTCAGCTGTCAGAGCAGCTGCGCCGCGTTTCCAATCATGAGCAGCTGGCTTTAAATGTCAGTGCGAGTGAGTTGGACTCTGCGGCTGTCTCGTCAGAAGTCTTATGACTTACCCCTGTCTCCTTACCACATGCTTCCTGGGTTCCTCGACGTATCCCGCTGCACGTAAGTGATTTATTATTTGGAATTGTCTTCTCCCTCGCTGACGTTCCTTCCTAATTACGGCGGACGAGAGCTCCTCGTCTCTGCCATAACTCTCTCCCTGTTCCACGTTTTATATTCCCTGCCTTTGCGGCGTACGAGTGCCCCTCGCCCTAGCCGCTAATCTCTGTTGTGAATTTATGTTGTATTGTGTAACGAAGCCTGCGTGGCAAAGTTGTGTTGTACACCTAAGTCCTGTGCGTTATAAATAAAGGAACTGAATTGCAACTTACTGAACTGTGGCGTCTTATGCTGGCTCGTGAGGGCCAGCCGTGACAGTAGACAGCCGCCAGAAGGAGACGCCGTTCTCAGTAAGTTGCGTTCTGGGAACTTTGCCCCTTCCTGTCCAGGTACGTGGCGTTGGAAATATGCCATCTCAGCAGAGTCGTTCTCGGGGTTCCCACGGCCTGCTGACCAAGGCGCTGGAGGAGGTAGATGAAATCCTCATCATCGCCTCCGACCTCGATGGGCATCCAGACATCTCCCTCGCCCCTCCTCTCCTCGGTTATCAGCCCGATGAACAGTGGTATCTAGACCGGGCTGAGGAGGTGCTTGACCGTCTGCCTTCCCGTTACAATGGTCACCCTGAGGTCGACGCGAGGAGACTCAACATCGCTGCCCAACGCCAGATAATTCAGATGTACGAAGAGGAGGAGGCCACAAGGTGGAGTGATCTCTGGCTCCAGCTGCCTGAGGCGCCGGAGGAGGTGGATGACTTCATCAGCGCTTCCGCCAGCCTTGACTACTCATCCGAAGCGCACTACTACCTGGACTGCGCTGAGAGAACGCTCGACCGGTTGTCTCCCCGTTACACCGACCACTTGGACGTCCAAGCGAGGAGACAAGAGATCGCCGCCCACCGTGAGGTGCTCCAGGAGATCGAGGAGGAACGAGGCCAAAGGCGGAGTAATCGGAGCTCCCGCTGCCCGCTCTGGAATCCGGATCCTTTCCTCGATCCAGTCCTGGAGTTCGCACCACCCGGGGCCCGTCGTAGACGTCAACGCCGTGGCCAGAGACGTTCTCAGCGCGAATCCCTTCCGGAACCCGCTCCGGTTCACTGGGCTGACCCCATTCATCCCACTGCTGTCTCTCCGGCGTCTCACCTGGAGGAGATCCCTGCAGCCTTTCCCCCCGGGCCTGCTTTCCCCGCTGAGCTGTCAGCGCGTCACGCCCGGCCCGACTTGGCTGTTGCCCCCTCCGCCTCGATGCCTTCTCCAGCAGCTGGGAGTTTGAGAAGTTTTGCTCCAGTGGACAGCGTGGCTACACCATCCCGAGTGGCCACCTCTCCTCCTTCAAGAGAGTCTCCGGCCACCACCCGGTGGGAGGAGGATGGAATGACGTTCCCAACGGCAGGTTCCACCGCCCCTCTGGGAGGCAGGCAAGTACAAGTTCACTTTTTTCCATCTAATAGTGATTTGTTCTGTCTGACTCCTGGGGGTGAGGCTCGGGGTTTGCAGCCCCCCGAGCCTCAACTCCCTGCTGATATGTTAATTAAACCCGCTGCCTCTGTGTCTCCCCCTGCTGAGCACGCTTCGACCTCAGAGGAGCGTCACCAGATTAGGAGTGAGCCTGAGGCCCTCTGGCAGAAGACCCCAGCCCCGCAGCCATTTTCTGGGCAGAGGAGATCGGACGATTGGTTGGAGCCTGTGCCGACGACGGAGCGTCCCCGGGACTCCGCAGATGAACAGTCCGGTCCAGCGGGCCGAGAGCCCCCCACCTCCACGCCACATGAACCACCAGCGTGGACGATGACGTCGGGGGGTCCTCGAGCTGCAGGAGCCCCTCTTCCACGGGCGGATGACTTCGCGACGGAGTGGGAACCGGGCGACGACCTCCTCCCGTTTGAACCCGGAGCATCGAAGTCCTGGATGGTGGCAGAACCCGAGATCAGGCAAGTGCTCTATTTTCTATCCCTCCTCTTCTTTCTGGAGCATTATTGCCTGTCTCTCGGGGGGGCGAGCCGGGTGCAGCCGTCTGCTGCGTTCGAGCCTGTCTCGCCGGGCCCTGCCGCTGCCGGTGATCCTGATCCCGGTTCCTTTTGTCCCTCTGAGCCTCTCCCCAGGGTCACTGGAGGCGAACCTGCTCTAGGTGCCACCTTGGAGGGTCCGGCTCTCGGCATGGGGTCCACCGGGAGTGCTCCGCCGGTTCAAGCGGAGCTCGACGTCATGGAGGTTCCGGCCCAATCGGGGTCCGACGCGGGTGCTGCTCTCGCTCGATCGGAGCTCGACGTCATGGAGGTTCCGGCCCAATCGGGGTCCGATGCGGGTGCTGCTCTCGCTCGATCGGAGCTCGACGTCATGGAGGTTCCGGCCCAGTCGGGGTCCGACGCGGGAGCTGCTCTCGCTCGATCGGAGCTTGACGTCATGGAGGTTCCGGCCCAGTCGGGGTCCGACGCGGGTGCTGCTCTCGCTCGTTTGGAGCTTGACGTCATGGAGGTTCCGGCCCAATCGGGGTCCGACGCGGGAGCCGCTCTCGCTCAATCGGAGCACGGCGCCATGGTCGTTTTGACCCAGGCGGGTTCCGGAGATTGTGTAGCTGACCCACCGCTGAGCACTTTCCAGGCCATGCCCCGTCCTCGCCATGGCCCCTTCTTCCCCGCTTTTGAGACTGCGGGAGTTAATTCCAGCTGGCCCGGTTCGCCGACCTTCCCCCAGCCATTCTGTTGGCAGGCCGATACTGCCCGACCACCCGGTGACCGGCTCTGTCCTTTTGGCGTCCGGGCCCAGTTTCCTGACGAGCAGGATGATTCTTCCGGCGCCCTGGTCCGCCCGCCGGAGACATGGTTTCCCTCGGCCCGGGGTTTGGCTGGGCCGTTAGGGCACGTTCCGCTGCTTTTGCTGGCGGCCTGGGTGATGGGTGCTGGGAGGCCTCCTGAGCGGAATTATTTAACTCTATTCCCCAATGGTTTTTTTTCCTCCCCTTCTCTTGCCCCATCACTGGCTTGTGACTGGTTTTTCTTTTTTTTTTCCTCCCCTCTCAGACTGAAATTCCCCACTGGGGATTGATCTTCGTATTTAAAGTGACTGTTTTTCGTTAATGGACATATGTTCTCTTGCCATTGCTATTTTTAAGGTTATTTTCTGGGATGACTGTTTTGGGGTTGTTTCTTGCACTCCCGATTTGAGACTCTTTTGAGCTGAATTTCCTTTTCCTTTTGACAGAATGTTATGAGTATTGTTTGTTTCTTACTGGGTATGATTGTATATTTTCGATGTTACTTTCTTACTCGGGTCTAGTTCCTTTTTGGCACCTGTGTTGTCTTTTGGTTTTGAAGATTTTCTGTTCACTTTAGCCTGGAGATGAAGGTATTTTCTGTTCTTTTATTTCTTTGACCCTGCCTTTTAGTATTGGCTGGTATTTTATGTATCCTCATCTTGGTTTTCTTTTTGTGGCGATATGTGTGTCAAGTCACATGGGTTGTAGTTAATGTCTTTTGTTATATGTGAGAGATGTCCATCTAGCGTTGGTTTTTCTTTTTTTTTACTCGTCTTATTGTCCCCATTTATGTACGGTTCTTGCCTTTTTTTTTTTCTCTCCCTCCCTTCCCCGATGTTCTTGTCCCCTTGTTGTTGTGGGTTGACCCTGCTCCCCCTCCGCCTGCTTCCCTCTCCACCCTCCCTGGGGTGGGGTGGGGGGGTCTGGATGTTACGCGCGACCAGGAGTTCGCGTAGAGGGAGGGGCTCTGTCATATCCCGAGCGCTTTTGTCCGCGCTCGGGTTATTCCTCATCCCTGTCAGGTTTTGATAGCTGGTGTCGTCACTCGGGCTTCCCGGGCTCTGATTGGCCAGACGCTCGGGGGCTCTCAGCTGTCAGAGCAGCTGCGCCGCGTTTCCAATCATGAGCAGCTGGCTTTAAATGTCAGTGCGAGTGAGTTGGACTCTGCGGCTGTCTCGTCAGAAGTCTTATGACTTACCCCTGTCTCCTTACCACATGCTCCCTGGGTTCCTCAACGTATCCCGCTGCATGTAAGTGATTTATTATTTGGAATTGTCTTCTCCCTCGCTGACGTTCCTTCCTAATTACGGCGGACGAGAGCTCCTCGTCTCTGCCATAACTCTCTCCCTGTTCCACGTTTTATATTCCCTGCCTTTGCGGCGTACGAGTGCCCCTCGCCCTAGCCGCTAATCTCTGTTGTGAATTTATGTTGTATTGTGTAACGAAGCCTGCGTGGCAAAGTTGTGTTGTACACCTAAGTCCTGTGCGTTATAAATAAAGGAACTGAATTGCAACTTACTGAACTGTGGCGTCTTATGCTGGCTCGTGAGGGCCAGCCGTGACAAGTACGGTTAATAAGGGGGAAAACAATACACAGCACTGTAAATTTATGTTCACCAAAAGGGCAGACATCACACTCGAGTGACTTTGATCATAATAAAAGGTAGACAACACCCGAGGAATATGGCAGGCAGAGTCCAAAAATGGCCGGGGTAGTACCGGGGGTCTCCCCAGCCCACTGTCCAGTTGGTGAATCGGGGAGAGGGAAATGTTCGGACGGCCAAGTCCAGACCCAGATCCCAAGAAACCAGTCCGCCGGTGGCCGTGCCAGGCCACCCAGAAGCAGCAAAGTTCGTCAGGGGGTTGGACCAGATCGCCGAACCGGAAGTCTTGCGGGTCGGGCCGTCGACCCGCATCACTCAACCACCAGGACCGTTGAGACGTACGAAGGGTCAAAGCGGGTCCCGGTGGATGAGGCACAGGGGAGAGCCGATGACGAGGGCAACGAGCGTCAGGCCGCTGGGAAACAGCCACCTCCTCACCGGACCTGGACAACGCTGGCGCAGCACCCACGTCGGACCCCCATTGGGTCTTAGGCGAACCCACGTTGGACACCACCGAAGCAGCACCCGCGTTGGACCCCGACTGGGTCGGCACCGCACCAGAACCGACCTCCAACGTTGAACCTGGACCCTCCAGCATCACGAGGAACGGCAACTCCTCGCCGGTGACCCTGGAAGAAGGCTCGGGAGAAAAAACAGAACCGGGATCAGGATCACCGGCAGCGCCAGAACCCGGCGAATCGAGCTTGGATGCAGCAGACGGCTGCACCCGGCTCATCTCCCCTAGAGACAGGCTAAAGTGCTCAAAGAAATAGAGAGAAAAAAGAAAGGAGAGCACTCGCCTGATCTCGGGTTCGACACCATCCAGGACTGCGAAGATCCAGGATCCGTCATCAGAAGGTCGTTGTCAGGCTTCCACTCGGCTGCGTCGGGCCCTGCAGCTTGCACGATGGTCAACGCAGCTTGAGGCTCCTCCAGCTCCGGTAACCCCGCCGATGAACCACACAGAGTGAAGCCAGAAGAATCTCGTCCCGCTGGACCGAACCGCTCCTCTGTGGAGACCCGGGGACGCTTAATCGTCAGTGCAGACTCCACGCAGCAGTCAGTCCTCCTCCTCCGTCCACAACGCAGCTGCGGAACCAGAACCGCAGGGGCTCTCCTGGTCCCACGACGTTGACCCGGGGCCGGGGACCGCTCGGCGGAGAGAGACACAGAGGATGCAGGATTAGGAACACAGGTTACAGCAGGTGGGGGGAGTTCAGGGAGCTGCGAACCCTGAACCCCTCCTCCAGGAGTGTGACAGAGCAAATCATTAAACTGATGTAAATAAACTATGACTTGCCTGTCTCCTGGAGGTTGGATAACACCTGCTGCGGTGGACACTGCTTCTTCCTCTCCCCGCCAGGCAATAACGGAGGACCCCCTGGGAAATCATCTGAGGATCACTCGCGTAGTCTCCAGAAGAGAGCGCACCAGGCCGGGATTCCAGGCACACACAGCAGTCAGGAAGCACGTCGAGGAGGAGGGGGAAACAGCCGGGGTGAGCCAGCCCGAATGTCCAGGAGTGACAGCAGGGGAACGAGGCTCAGGGAACGAGGCTGTGAAAACTCCACGCTGACGAGACGAAGAGGAGACAGCTGCGTGGGGGGAACGGTCCTGGCGGCAGCCCAGAACTGGATCCGGAAGGGGGTCGTGCAGAGGTGACTTGGCGATGTGACGATGGCCTCTCCCAGGGGACGAAGCGAGGGGGGAACCCAGGAATCGCCGCTCCTGAGCAGAGACCGAGGCGAGGAAGGCGTTGAGCTTGGGAAGGCTTCGTTGCCCTGGAGTCCTCTCCATCAATCTCACTGCCGCCGCCACGTGCCAGAAGATGGTGAATGGATGCACAGCGGGAATCGCGTCAGCCGCTCGGTCCCGGACGTAACAGCTGTCAGCTGCGGCTCCATGGGGGGAATCCCGAGTGACGTAGTGCAGAACGGGGGAAGCCCTCTGGGTGGCGCGAACTCCCGGGCTGGAATGGCAGCAGGAACGGGGTCCCGAAGCGGGGGGCAACGTCATCCACTTCGGCGTCCTGCCGGGATTTCCATCCAACCCGCGGACTCCCGGGCTGGAATGGCAGCAGGAACGGGGTCCCGAAGCGGGGGAGCAACGTCATCCACTTCGGCATCCTGCCGGGGTTTCCATCCAACCCGCGGAGCTTCTCTCGCTGTGTGACCATGGCGTCAATCCTGGCACTGACCTCGAGATGGAACAAAGAACGAGGGTGACAGTCCAGGAGATCCTCAGCACGGCCCGGATGCCAGCGTCTCGAATTGGAGGCGTCGTGCAGGGTGAAGAGCGTCCTGTCGACAGCCCCCGGGATGGACCCCAGCTCGTCGCCCTGGCGTCGGGAGTGACTCCTGGGAAATGGCATGCTAATGGCGCTAACACCCGGACAAGGAAGGTACAGTTCCACAAACTCACGGCCACCGGCAACTCGTCTGGCTGCGACTTACTGTTACATGTGGCTCTAGGGAGCCACACAATGAGAGCTGAGGGCAAGCCAGTGAGTTGAGATGTTTTATTAAAGTAAGGGTTAGGAACAAGGGATAAGGAACACGGGGTAAGGAACACGGTCGTTGTAGACCCAAAGCACAGCTACTCATATACAGGGTTAAACTCACAAGTAGAACGGCACAGGAGTAGAGGGCTGGCACCGGAGAATAGGATACCAAGGCATAATACTCACAGCGGGGAACACTCACAAGGTTACTGCAAGAAGAGTAAGGGCTGACGCCGGACATCAGGGTTTCACCCTGTAGTGCTTTAAGTCGCAGCCCCGAGTGATCGAGGCTGCTCCTTTTTATTCTCATTAGCAGCGCCCCAGCTGATGAGGATTAATTGGCCCCAGCCGTCCCGTAATACTGACAGCTGGGAGCCAGCTGAGATGCTATCTAATGAGAGGCAGGGATGAGGAGACATGGGCTGAGCGCCGAAATGGCGTCTTCTTCCATGGTGACAGAGATGCTACCTAATGAGAGGCAGGGATGAGGGGACATGGGCTGAGCGCCGAGACGGCGTCTCATCCCATGGTGACAAGGCCCCCCCCCCCCCCTCAGGGTGGGCAGCAGGGAGGCAGGACCGAAGGGAGAGAAGCAGAAAGAAAAAAAAAAAGAAAAACAGACCATGAACAAATACAGAGTACAAGGCAGACAAAACGAAAAACCCAAATACAACACTCTGTATCCACAGGAAATAATAACCGGGGCAAAGATGATGAAAAACTCTGAGTAAGGATAATAAAGAAAAACACGATACACAGCGCTATAAATATAAAGGGGGAACAAAACACACTATTCCATATAATAACACGTAGTCAATGTCTAAGTCGGGGCTAGGGAAAGCCCCCCACGAAGATAACAAGGAGGGATAAGGTGATCACAGAGTACGGTCGCAAAGGAAGCCACACACATACTCCATGATGCACCGACAAGGCTAAGGCTGATGAAAACGCTGAGTACGGATAATAAAAGGAACACAATACACAGCGCTATATATAAAGGGAGTCACCCAGAGGAATAAAGGTGACCTAATAGGGACAGGATAACAACAAGGGGAAAGACTGAGCACGGTTAATAATAAAAAACACAATTCACAGCACAAAAAACACATATTCCCCTAAGGACAAAAAGCTACACCCGAGTGACCTTAATAATAGCAAAAGGTAAGAGACACCCGAGGAGACGGCAGGCAGAGTCCAAAACGGCCGAATAGTTCTGGTGATCTCCCCGCCCATTGTCCAGTTGGTGAGCCGGGGAAGAAGAAAAGTTCGGACGGCCAACTCCATACCCAGATCCCAAGAAACCAGTCCGCCGGTAGCCGTGCCAGGCCACCCAGAAGCGAATACAGTTCGTCGGGGGGGTTGGACCAGACTGCCAAACGGGAAGTCTTGCAGGTTGAGCCGTCGACCCGCATCACTCAGCCACCAGGACCGTTGAGACGGGCGAAGGGTCAAAGCGGACCCCGGTGGAAGAGGCTTAGGGGAAAGCCGATGACGAGGTAGATGGGCGTCAGGACGCTGGGAAACAGCCACCTCCTCACCGGACCTGGACAACACTGGTGTAGCACCCGCGTCGGACCCCGATTGGGCCTTAGGTGAACCCACGTTGGACACCACTGGGGCAGCACCCACGTCGGACCCTGATTGGGTCTCGGGCGAACCCACGTCGAACACCGCTGGAGCAGCACCCACGACGGACCCCGACTGGGTCGGCACCGCACCAGAACCGACCTCCAACGTTGAGCCTGGACCCTCCAGCACCACGAGAGACGGCAATTCCTCGCCGGCGACCCTGGAAACAGGCTCAGGAGAGAAAACAGAACCGGAATCAGGGTCACCGGCAGCGCCAGAACCCGGCGAGACGAGCTCGGACGCAGCAGGCGGCTGCACCCGGCTCATCTCCCCTAGAGACAGGCTAAAGTGCTCAAAGATATAAAGAGAAAAAGGAAAAGAGAGCATTCGCCTGATCTCGGGTTCTGACGCCGTCCAGGACTGTGAAGATCCAGGATCCGTCGTCAGGAGGTCGTTGTCAGGCTCCCACCCAGCTGCGTCGGGCCCCGCAGCCGGCACGATGGTCAGTGCAGCTTGAGGTTCCTCCAGCGTTGGTAACCCCGCTGACGGTCCATGCGGCGTGATGACAGGAGAACCTCGTCCCGCTGGACCGAACCGCACCTCCGTGGAGACCCGGGGACGCTTGGTCGTCGGGGTAGACTCCACGTAGCAGTCAGTCCTCCTCCTCCGTCCACAACGTAGCTGCGGAGCCGCAGGCCCTCTCCTCGTCCCACGACATGGACCCGAAGCCGGGGACCGCTCGGTGGAGAGAGACACAGAGGGTGCAGGATTAAAGACACGGGTTACAGCAGGTGGTGGGAGTTCAGGGCGCTGCGGACCCCGAACTCCACCTCCAGGAGTGTAACAGAGCAAATCACAAAACTGAAGTAAATAAGCTAGGACTTGCCTGCCTCCTGGAGGTTGGGTGGTGCCTGCTGTCGTGGACATCACTTCTTCCTCTCCCCGCCGGGCGATAACGGAGGACCCCCTGAGAAGTCGTCTGGGGATCACTCGTGTCATCTCCAGAAGAGGGCTCGCCAGGTCAGGATTCCAGGCACACACAGCAGTCAGGAAGCACGTCGAGGAGGAGGGGATAACAGCCGGGATGAGCCAGCCCGAATGCCTTGGGATGACAGCGGGGGAAAGAGGCTCGGAGAACGGGGCTGTGAAATCTCCATGCTGACGAGACAAAGAGATGACAGCTGCGTGGGGGAAAAGGTCCTGGCGGCAACCCGGAACTGGATCCGGACGGGGGTCGTGCTGAGGCGCCTGGGCGTTGTGATGATGGCTATTCCCAGGGGACGAAGCGAGGGGGGAACCCAGGAATCGCCGCTCCTGATCAGAGATCGAGGCGAGGGAGGCGTTGAAAACGGGAAAGCTTCGTAGCCCTGGAGTCCTCTCCACCAATCTCACTGCCGCCGCCACATGCCTGAAGGTGGTGAATGGATGCATAGCGGAGCTCCCGACAGCCGTTCGGACCCGGACGTAACTGCAGTCAGCTGCAGCTCCTTCAGGGGAGTCCCGAGTGACGTGGTGCAGAACGGGGGAAGCCCTCTGGGTGGCGCGAACTCCCGGGCTGGAATGGAAGCAGGAACGGGATCCCGAAGCGGGGGGCAACGTCATCCACTTCGGCTTTCTGCCGGGATTTCCTTCCAACCCGCGGAGCTCCTCTCGCAATGCGGCCATAGCGTCTCTCCTGGCACAGGCCTCAGGATGGTAAAAATGACGAGGCAAAGTGTCCAGGAGGCTCTCAGCATGGTCCAGATGTCTCGCGTTGGAGGCGTTGTGCAGGGTGAAGAGCGTCCTGTCGACAGCCTCCGGGATGGACCTCAGCTCGTCGCCCTGGCGTCGGACATGACTCCTGGGAGACGGCATGCTAATGGCACTGACACCCGGACAGGAAGGTACGAGTCCACACAAACTCACGACCGCTGGCAACTCGTCTGGCTGCGACATACTGTCACGTGTGGCTCTAGGGAGCCACACACAATGAGAGCCAAGGGCGAGCCAGTGAGTTATGATGTTTATTGGTGACAGGGGTAAGGGATGAGGAAAGCACAGATGCTCATGCACATTAACACTCATGGGCAGTACAGCAGCAGAGTTAACAGTTGGCACCGGGCGTAGGGGTACACAGCAAGAGAACTCACAGCAGGTAACACTCACGGGTTAAGCAGCCAGAGAGCTGGCACCGGCATAGGACTCCAATGCACAGGCAATCTTACAAGGTGGTGCTCCCAAGTGATTCGGTAAGGCAAGTAGAGGGCTAGCGCCGGACATGGGGGCACAGAGACACGAATACTCCTTATAGGAAAACACTTACGAGAAATGCTGGATGATGAGACAAGGGCTGGCACCGGACGAAGGGGCTCCAGCCTAGCAGTGCTTATGTCGCAGCCCTGAGTGATCGAGGCTGCTCCTCTTTATCCTCATTAGCAGCACCCCAGCTGATGAGAATTAATTGGCCCCAGCCGCCCCGTGACACTGACAGCTGGGAGCCAGCTGAGACGCTGCCCAATGAGAGGCAGGGATGAGAAGGAGCATGGGCTGAGCGCCGAGCCGGCGTCTCACCCCATGGTGACACTTTCTGGTTTTGTTTCCTAATGTATATGAAAAAAAAATTACTAAATTAATATGATCATGCAAAATAGTGAAAGATCAATATTTTTCAAAAAAAATTTTTTTGAAGGTTTTTTTTGTTGAATTTATATCATGATTTAACGACTCACCATTTAAAATTAACCTTTTAGATGCTACTTTTGATCATGTACCACTAAATTTTTATTTTATTTTTTTTTTAAATACACTATAATTCAATATTCTAAAAACAAATTTGACTTTGATTATTAGTATCACCGGCTGACCAATCTGAATAATAAGTGAGAAGATTGATTTTGGTGCATTATTACTTCTTCTTCTTCGTCGATCGCAAGCTGCGTGATGCAGAGGTTTGTGGCATCAGAAGGGTCCTGCATCTCCGTCTTCAGCCATGCATTATTACTATTTGTATAATGTCACGTTGAAAACAATTGTTACTTGGGAGTGTTAACTACAAGATTTGTGTTTTGAACTTTAAACTGCAATAAAATTATGAAAGATCAATGTTTTTCCAACATTTTTTATTCATTTTTTTGTGAAGGGGTTCTTATTTAATTCATATCCTGATTTAATGAATCACCATTAAGTGGCCGGAGAGGTGGCCTAGTTGCTAGAGCATCCGCCCCACAACCGAGAGGTTGGTGGTTCAAGTTGTGGCTGTGTCATACTAAAGACTATATATATAAAGGTACTTCGTACCTTCTAGCTTGGTGCTCAGTGTAATAGAATGGGAGAAGAAGTTGTTTGTGGCGGCACCTTGCATGACAGTGACCCCTTTGATTCTATGTGATTAACTTTGTTGATAGGAGAAATGTAATTTTGTTCTGCTGCACATGATTGACTGAATATAGAGATGGCTTTTTCTTGATCTAAAAATTAACACCTATCACTTTTAAAGCACCAGTTTAAAGAACCAGTTTATTTTCAGACCAACAATCTAATGTTAGTGACCCAAATAACCTTTAGAATGTTTAGAATGTGTCCAGTAGTAAACTGGAAAATAAATGCAACAAAAAAGACATTGTATTGTGACTGTGAGAGATTTGAGCTATTGCAGAGAACCCAGCTATGGCTGGAGGTGGATCTCTGTGCCCATTTCCATTCTCATGTATCAGACAGAAACTTGAGTGAATCCAGACTCATCAATGCAGTCCCAGACAGGGACCCTTCTTCATAAACAGCCTGCTCCAGAAAGGTAAGTGGTGCACCGCCATACTGGAATGCTCCTGTGGGACCACATAGGTGTATCTTAAAAAAGGCTCTGCTCATGTTAGGGCTTGTGCAGTGTTACAATTCTAGTTCTCACTGTTCTCCAGTGATGGAGTTTGAGAGAAAGGCAACTGAAGGCAGGGGTGGAAGATATATACAGTGACATGTAGACTGCACAGACATTTTGAGGGCTCTAATCTGAAGGAAGGGCACCCTCCACTCTGACTCCTGTAATTAACAGTCTACTGTAAATCTTCTAATATTAGGAAGCATTGCACAAGACTTCATGCGACTATAAACAATCTCTACACTAGCAAAATATTTATGCAAATATAAAGTTTCTAAATTTTTCAAAAGTGTAAAACTTTATGAAAAAGTCACAATATTACAAAAGTCACAAACATACTATACAATAAAAGCTTCAAATTAAAAAAAATAAAAAAGTACTAAATTCATGAGAAAAAAGTTGCAAAATTACAACAAAATTTATAAGAAAAGTTACAAATTCAAGACAAAAGTTGCAAATTTATGAGGAAAAAAGTCCCATATGTATCTGTAGGTGTGGGTAATTAGCAGTGTTGAGCAAGTTAGCAAAAAATAGTAACTAGTTAGTTACTAGTTACTTCTTTTCAAAAGTAACTGAGTTACTTTTGAGTTACTGCATGATTAAAGTAACTAGTTACTTGGAAAAGTAACTTTCTCGTTACTTTTAAATGCATACTTAAATCATCTTGCACACATAGCAAGATCATTGGCCCCATGTTCTCATCAGAGAAAAAAAAAAGAAAACTGAAGAGAAAAATCTCATCTTAGAGAGAAAAAAATCTCAGATTTACACAAACTATTGTTATCAGTAGAAAGTCAGACATTTACTAGAAATAAAGCTGTAAATTCACAGAGAAAATTTTGGACCCCTTGGTGGGCCGTTTTTGGCCCATGTGTCCTATGTTTGACACCCCTGGACGAGCCCCATTAAAAACGCATATTTAGAGGATTCCATGAAATAGTTGCATGTCACAGAAGCATGTAAATGAATGAGATAAAATAAAATGGCACAGATAAATAAAAGTTCACCTTAAGCTGTTCTCTGCTGCAACAAATCAGTCACTTTTTCTCTGTGCGGTAAGAAAACGTTTACATAACTGTGGACATTAAATGCAGTTTCTTGCTCTAAAAATACTCATGTTTAAACACAGAGGTAGGAGCTCATGTTGGGGCTACTCACTGCTGGGACAGCAGGTGATAAGGTCTGAGAAGTTGCCACTGCCACGGCATTTCTTCCAAACCGGGTTGTGGCGTGAGCAGAACAGGAAACCGACCTACTGATGCAGACTGACGGCTGCATCAGCTATGTAGGATCAGTTCATATTTATTTGCGCTAAAAATATCTATCCATATTAAAACGAGTAACGCATCTGATCAAATTTCAGTAACTGTAAGGAATTACTGAATTTTTAACAGTAATTTTGTTACACAGCACGTTACTGCAAAAGTAGTGGCGTTACAGTAACTCGTCACCCCCCTCCCCCCCACACACTGGTAATTAGCCAGGTGCTCTCTCCTTGCCTCCTGATGCAACCCAAAGAGCAACATAGTGCAAGATAGTCCCATGCTGCTCACCCAGAACCACTACAAAATGTACAAAGAAAAAAGCTACAAATTTATAAGACAGCTGAAAATTTACATGAAAAACTACTTTTTTTTTCAAGTTTAAGAGAAAAAAGTTACAAATTGATGAGGAAAAAAATTGAAGGTAATTTTAACTTGCTCCCTCAAAAAATGTTTGGACTGAACTTGTTGCTTGGGGAGGGGGGCGTTCCATTTGCATACTCTGTTGGAGCAGAAATGGCCCTGCATTTTGTGTATGAACCGAATATGGTTTCAGGGACATTTTTACTGCAGTCCCAGGAGGAGGCAGGAGATGAGGAGGAGGGAAGCTCTCGTCTCATCGCCCCGCCTCCTCACCATACATGGCCCGTCTGGCGGTTCATCCACCCGGCGAACCGCGGACACGAGACATCGGTGTGTTCCGGAGGCAAGCGGCTCAATATTTAGGTAAGAGTGGCGTTAATGGACCCTGACGTCTGTCACTCTAATCGATAACTCGCGCGGTTGTATGGTGACATTAACACCGGCCCGAGAGAGGCTGCCGTTGGCCGCGGTTTTGAGTTTACCGTTTTCTTGCCGGCCCTGCTGTGGCCCGGGCCTTGTTAGCTTTAGCTCCTTGCAGTAGGGCCTTTCTCTTCTCATCGAGATGAGATTAAGCTACCGGTGTTAGCCTTGCCGCTAGTGCTAACGCGCTAAACTGCTAGCTGATTAATTAAACTCGCTTTAATGTGGTCTTTCGGTGTGTGACAGTTGTTGTTACTCCATTAGTTGGGCAGTTTGAGTACCGTTCTTGGGTATTTGGCGGCGAAGTGACTCTAAAACTGGCAGTTAATATTGGCGGCATCATCCATCACCGTCTTTAACCACGACAAAAAATGTGGGTTTGACTAGCTTTATCGACAGGCTTCAAGCTGAACAATTGGCCCACGAGTCCCCCCCCACCCCCATTTAATTTAGCTTTTAATTAACGCTACATCAAACTCCCGGCACAGTTTAACGTTGAAAAACTGATGGTACGTGCTCCTTTTTATATAATCGAATCGTTATTCATGTGGGTGTAATGGAGCCATAAAAGGTCTTAATCAATCCTATTTCAAGTGCCTTAAAAACTGACAATAGAAAATCTAGAGGCTACTAACAGAGCACATACCTCCGCCAAGCCTTTGTCTATCCACTAAGTGCCGTCTAGCAATTGGATTTCAAATGCAGATATTTTTCATTATATGTCATTGAAAATTTTCATTACTCACTTTCAAAGCCTTGAGAAGTCAGCTGTGTAATTAGTTTCACATTAGAACTTTGAAAAACACAATGATCAAATTTCTAGTGAGACAAAGCATCTAGGTATCATTTTTACTGCTGATCTTAAACTTAACCACCATGTGGAAGACGCATGTAAAACTGCCAGAACAGACCTGTTTGTTCTCTGGATATTAAAATCCACACTGCCTAGAAGATGCCCCAATATCTGGTTAAAGATTTACAAAGCTTAGGTTTAGTACCATCTGTAATATTCTTCATTATTACTCTGTGGTGTTGGAAAGTCATGATCGAACTGTTTAGAAAGTGCTCAACAGGAAGGCATTCAAATCTTATTGGCCTTACCATATTGTGTGGCCGTAACCCCTACTCACTGGGTTTAGACACTTTGCAAGCACATCATAACTTTTCCTTGGCCTGTTTTGCCTGTACAGGTGCATCTCAATAAATTAGAATGTCAACAAAAACTTGATTTATTTTGGTAATTTAATAATAATAAAAAAAAAACTTCTATATTATATAGTCATTACACAGAGAGTAATATATTTCAAGTGTTTTTTAATAATGATGGTTATGCCTTACAGCCCATGAAAACCCCAAATTCAGTTTCTCAAAAAATTAGAACATTACATAAAATTAATTTAAATAGTTTTTTAATAGAAATGTTGGCCGACTGAAAAGTATGTCCATGTACACACTCAATACCTGTGGTTTCCTCCCACAGGCCAAAAACATGCAGGCTAGGTTAATTGGAGACTATAAAGTGGCCCTAGGTGTGAATGTGTGTGTGAATGGTGAAGGGATAGCGCAGTGCCGTGTCTGCTTCATCCATCCAGGTGGATGCCCTCAATTTTCCCTCTGGGGATCAATAAATTACACAAAATCAAAAAAAAAAAATACTTGGTCAGGGCTCCTTTTGGATTAATTACTGTATCAACGTGGTGTGTCAGGGAGGTGATCAGCCTGTGGCACTGCTGAGGTGTTATGAAGGCCCAGGTGCTTGGATAGTGATCTTCAGCTTGTCTGCATTGTTGGGTCTGGTGTCTCTCATCTTCCTCTTTACAATACTCCATAGATTCTGTATGGGGTTTAGGTCAGGAGAGTTTGCTGGCCAGTCAAACAGTGATGCGATTGGTCATTAAATCAGGTTTTGATACTTTTGGCAGTGTGTGTGTGTGTGGAGGGGGGGGGGGGCAAGTCTTGCTAGAAAAGGAAATCAGCTTCTCCATAAAGCTTGTCAGCAGAGGGAAGCATGAAGTGCTCTAAAATTTCCTGATAGACAACTGCCCTGATTTTGGTCTTGATAAAACACAGTGGACCAACACCAGCAGATGACATGGTTCCTCAAATCATCCCTGACTGTGGAAACTTCTCACGAAACCTCAAGCAACTTACTAGATTCTGTGCCTCTCCACTCTTTCTCCAGACTCTGGGACTTTGATTTCCAAATGAAATGCAAAATTTACTTTTATCTGAACAGAGGTCATCTGCTGGTGTTTGTCCATTGTGTTTTATCAAGACCAAAGTCACCGCAGTCGTCTACCAGGAAATTTTAGAGCACTTCATGCTTCCCTCTGCAGACAAGCTTTATGGAGAAGCTGATTTCATATTCCAGCAGGACTTGGAACCCCCCACACTGCCAAAAGTATCAAAACCAGGTTTAATGACCATGGGATCACTGTGTTTGATTGACCAGCAAACTCTCCTGACCTAAACCCCATAGACAATCTACAGAGTATTGTCAAGATGAAGATGAGACACCAGACCCAACAATGCAGACGAGCTGAAGGTCACTATCAAAGCAACCTGGGCCTTCATAACACCTCAGCAGTGCCACAGGCGGATCACCTCCATGCCACATCACATTGATACAGTAATTAATCCAAAAAGAGCCTCGACCAAGTATTGAGTGTGTAAATGGACATACTTTCAGTCGGCCAATATTTCTATTTTAAAAAAAAAAACTTTTAAAATTAATTTTATGTAATATTCTAATTTTTTGAGATACTGAATTTGGGATTTTCATGGGCTGTAAGCCATGACCATCAAAATTAAAATGAATAAACACTTGAAACATATCACTCTGTATAATGACTCAATATAATATAGAAGTTTAATTTTTTTTAATTGAATTAACGAAATAAATCAAGTTTTTGTTGACATTCCAATTTATTGAGATGCACCTGTAAACCCTATTATGGGCACACTTATTGCCCCATCGCCCTGTACCTACATAATGTGAGACGCTGGCTTGTGTGATGATCTTGTATACCATTTTCTCTACATCTTTCTTTGTTGCAAAGATCATATGAAAAGGTACTTTTTTTTTTTTTAACGTTCATTCGGTTCAATGCCATCACAGCCTGCTCTTGTCTGTCACTGTTCAATAAAAAAGAACACATAACAAACACAACTAACGCTAAACATTGGCGGCAATGCAACAATGCATTCAAACCTGCACACAAGTAGAAATTTCTGATAACTGTCAGTGTATTTGTTTTTTGGGGAGTTTTTGCACTTGAACAACTTCTTTTTTCTTTTCTTTTTTTCACGATCAAAGATTAAAAAAAATCGTCATTGCAGTAGTAATATATAAATTTAACCATCAGACAACTTAAAATTGTTATTTGTTTTGATAAAATGCATGTTCATTTTTTTTCTAGTCAATTTTTCCCTTGTAGTACTGGAAATGGTATCAAGTATGTTTTCCTGGGTATCTGTACCCGTGTAGTTTTTTTTTTTTTTTTTTTTCCAGTTAACCCATTACTTTTAATGATACTGGCAAAAAAAAAAAAAAAGTGTTAAAGCTCTCTCATAGTTGTTACTGATCCAGATCTGCCTCTGAATCTAACGGGATAATCCTTGGCAAAAGCACCATCTCTGAAAATTGTATCAAATTCCATCAAGTAGGGTTTTTTCACACTACTGTTAGTAGAAAAGCAAACTACAATGAACACATAACCTTTCTGGTGATGGCAGAACGTATTGTGAAGTCCTAGCATTTTTTTTTTTTATTTGTAGTTCTTATCAATATAAGCAAAATGAGTAGCAATTATATTGTCATAGGGAGGAATATAGTTTTTTTTCCTTTTGTTATTGTTGGCAACTTTTTTATATTATGTAGTTGCAATATTGATAATGGATGTATACTGTAAATGTAATCAGCCAGATATCGGTTGCAGCAGTTTCAGTTCCAATAAATATTAAGACAATCTACTGCTAAACAATTATTGCTTTCTTGCCAATGTAAGACTTTCAGTTTAGTTAAGTGGCCTACAAACCATCATTAAGCCTTAAATTTAACCCCTTATAATTGCAGATATCCTATTTTATACGTTGATCTTCATTGCAACATCAAGAAATCTACAAATACATGATTATGTAGGTGTGACATTGTCAAGGAGCAAAGATGCTGATCTCTCTGTATTTCCTAGTGCTTATAATTGCTCTGCATAACAATGCCGTCTGACTTGGCAAAGAAGAAGGCAGCAAAAAAGAAGGAAGCTGCCAAAGCTCGCCACCGTACCAAGAAAACTGATGAAGTAAACGGGGAGAGTGAACAAACTGAGACCCAGCTCAATGGAGCAGAAAGCAATGGTGAGACAATATTTGCTGTAGTGGATATTGTTTTATGGTTATAAATCAGTAATTATGCCATCTCCAGTTTAAGTTTATTTGAAAGGGACATGACATACTAATGAACATTAATACGAATGTAAGTATGCTAGATTTAGCAATACTGCTAATTTGCATTTGTTGTCCCCCGGCGGGTCACAAAAACACAATCATACACAAGAACATCTGTGCTAAAACTACAAAGTGGATATGCAAAAGTGCAAGAGTTAAGGTGCTACAAAACATTCAAATGTCTCACAAGTGAAGTGCTGTGTATGCATGCACACACACATGCACCCAGGCACAACAACAACAAACGACAACAAACAAGAGGCGGGGCATATGTGTGTGACTCCAGTGTAGGGGGAGGGGGAAAGGTTCTGATGTTTTGTGTTTTGTGCAGGTGTTGCCAGTTTAACAAAAGAGCTGGATGAGTTTGAGCTGCGAAAGATGGAGGCACGGGCAGTGACTGGTGTTCTCGCCTCCCACCCCAACAGCACTGATGTCCACATTAGCAGCTTGTCACTCACGTTCCACGGTCAGGAGCTGCTCGCAGACACCAGCCTGGAGCTCAACTCAGGCAGACGCTACGGCCTCATAGGCCTTAATGGCACAGGTAACCATGTTCTCCAGATGCAAGATGTTTCATATCATCCTGCAGTACATCCTGAAAATTTGTCCATCCATCCATCTTCTTCCGCTTCATGCTGCTCAATTGTAGCAGTTATGTTTTAAATAGGGCTGCAACTACCAACTGATTAATCTGCTGATTATTTTTTTAATAATAGACTAATCACTGGGAGAACTTTTTTCTCTTCTGAAATTTGATATATATTTAATTTCCCAAAGTTAACTTTTTTTCTTAAAGTTTGTGATGTCTCAAAACTTTTGACTTTGTTTGGGAAGTGGATATTTTTCCCCTTAGAGGTATTATCAGCAGCAAGGACAGGCCAAGACAAATTGACTCCAGTATCTCTTGCAGTGACTGACCAGAATGTCACAGAAAATGCCATTGTTGCCTGCGTCAGACTGCTATGATGATGAAATTTGACTCTTAAAGTGGATTTATTTTTTTCCTCAATTTTTCCCCCTTGTATATTGGTACAATTTTTTTTTTTTAAATCAAACTTGATTTTTTTTTTATAAGAAATTTGTTTTCCCCTTTGCATTTTTTTCTTGTACAGGGTTTTCTCTGGTAACATTTCTAGGTGGCGGCCCACCTCGCCAGAAAATTTACCGCCATGCAAATAAGGAGATATGAATTTAAGAAAAATATATGAAGCAATGACTTTCTGCAAGCGTGCACACGAACAACGTGCATGGCCGTCATCTGCGCGGAGTTTGGAAGCACCCCGCACACGCAAGCTTTCCAGTCAGTCAGCAGGCAGTGTCTCGCTAGCGGCAGCAGCATCTTCGTGGAAAAGGAGTGAAAACCGGGAAGTCAAACAGCAGAAATGGACTCTATTTGAAGAAAAAGTTTGTAAAGAAGTCCACTGTTTCTTCGTTGGTGAAAATCCTGGCGCATCAGCGCCTTGGCGCTACCTATTGGGCGGGAGTGAAACTACAAATAATGGTTGTGTGCATGCATCAACCACTTGGCCTGGGTAGATGGGGGAGGGGGGAGTGAGCATGAACAGCACCGCATGCGTGCTGGGCTCGTCCAAAGCGTACGTGGACCAAGGCGGACTAGAGGGGAAATGCAGCATGAATAAAGCTTGACTGGCCAACAGAAACATGAGTTTATTCAAGTACTTTAAACGTGGAGAAAAAAAAATCAGAAAAGGTATGTAAGCACTAGAGGCACTTATCATGGTTTTAACCCACTGGAAATGGGAGCAATAATGGTTAGCTAAGAGATGTGGTTAGAATTCAAATGCAGCCGGCTTCATATGAAGGGAAAGGCAAGGGGGACTACTGAATTGCTGAGGATATATTTCACCAGCCACTATAATATTAAGTGATAAGATAAGCCTTTATTAGTCCCACAATGGGGAAATTCCAGGATTGCAACTGCACAGGGATAGCAACACTCAGAGCAATAATTAAGAAGATACGGCAGATATAAATAAGAGCAGTGGATATACATACATACCCATAAATATATATACAAAGTGTGGAGCATTGTAGCAAGATGGAATAAACGGCATAACCGTCTACTTAGTTATCCTACATAGTATGAGTATGTGCCCATACATATTGTCACCCTCTGTAGCGACCGATAGTGTCCTAGTTGTATATACTGGAGGGGACCATTGTGTAAGTCTATTGCGTCTTTTGCATTCAATACTAAAAGGCCGTCACGTTTTTTTGCTATCTCTGCGAGGAGCCCTGCTTAGGTTATACAGTCTGACAGCCGTAGGTAGGAAGGACCTGGGAAACCTCTCGGTTGCGCACCTAGGATGATGTAGTCTGCTGCTAAATGAGCTCCTCAGTGCGTTCAGTATGTCCTGCATAGGGTGGGACTCGGACTCCAGCAGAGATGACAGTTTAGCCACCATCCTTCTCTCTCCTATCTCCTCCACTGGGTCAGGCCGCTGCCCCAGGACAGAGCTAGCTTTCTTGATCAGTTTGTTCAGTCTCTTCCTATCAGCTGCTGTAACGCCACTGCCCCAGCAGACCACTCCAAAAGTGATGGCTGATGCCACCACCATGTTGTAGAATGTCTTCAGCAGCGCCCCTTGTACACCAGAAGACCTAAGTCTCCTCAGTAGGAACAGCCTGCGCTGTCCCTTCTTGTAGAGTGCGTCGGTATTGTGTGACCAGTCTAGTTTATTGTTCAGATGAACACCCAGGTACTTGTAGGATGTCACCATCTTGATGTCTGTTCCCTGTATGTTTACTGGTGCTGTGAGGGGTTGTCCATTCGCGCATCGGCCTGTTCAGCTACAGGCGGTGCTGTTCCAGCAGAGTAGACGTTTAGGATTCTCTTCCATGGTCATCATAGACCGACGGAGGCCGACGAGGGGTTGTCCTTGCCTGCGGCAGTCCACCACCAGCTCCTTAGTTTTCCTCGTGTTGATCTGGAGGCAGTTCCTATGGCACCAGTCCACGAAGTCCTGGATAAGTCCTCTGTACTCAGCTTCATCTCCGTTGGAGATGAGGCCGACGATCGCAGAGTCATCAGAGAACTTCTGTAGATGGCAGTGTGTTGTGTTGTGTGAGAAGTCCGCAGTATAAAGGGTGAACAGGAAGGGAGCCAAAACTGTTCCCTGGGGGGCCCCCGTGCTACCGATGATCGTGTTGGACACACAGTCCCGGGTTCTCACAAACTGTGGCTGGTTAGTGAGGTAGTCCAGGATCCATGATGAAAGGTGCTGGTCCACCCCTGCGCACAGCAGCTTGTCCTTCAGGATCATCGGTTGGATGGTGTTGAAAGCACTGGAGAAGTCAAAGAACATGATCCTCAATGCATTCCCGGGCTTCTCCAGGTGGGACAGAGAACGGTGAAGGAGGAAGATCACTGCATCCTCCACCCCAATGCCATGCTGGTAGGCGAACTGGAGTGGATCCATCACTGGTCCCACCAGGGGGCGGAGGTGAGCAAGGAGCAGTCTCTCCAGGGTCTTCATCATGTGGGACATATAGTATAACATAGTTATGTTCCCAATTATGTACCTGGCAAGTTAAGATGACCGAAATTCACGAAGTCAATGACTGTAATCCATCAACAGCCTTCAAATTAAACGTGCCAACATTTGGATTTCAAAATATGGGAGGTTTTTCTTGGCGGTGAGGAGATTTCTAAAAAAAACAAAACTATAAATGTATAGAAATATTATAACAGAAATAACGGCATCCTTGATCATTTAAGTTAATTTAAATCATTAAATACAATTTTATTAATTATATTTTTTTCTTTGTAATGAGAGTTAAAATTATTGCTCTGACTACAAAGTTATGGTCAAAAATATAAATTATCAGGAAAAAGTAAAAAAAAAAAAAAAAGACCAGTCTTTTTCAAATTTACAGGTACATCTCAAAAAATTAGAATATCAAAAAGTTCCAATATTTTTGGTCACTCGTTTCAGAAAGCGAAACCCATATATAGATTCATTACACAGTGTGATATACTGTATATCAAGTGTTTATTTTAATTTTGATGATTATGGCTTACAGCCCATGAAAACTCCAAATTCAGTTTCTCAAAAAATTAGAATATTATATAAAATTAATTTTAAAAAGGTTTTTTTTTAATAGAAATGTTGGCCAACTGAAAAATATGTCCATGTACCCACTCAATTCTTGGTCGGGGCTCCTTTTGGATTAATTACAGTATCATTGTGGCGTGGCATGGAGGTGATCAGCCTGGGGCACTGCTGAGGTGTTATGGAGACCCAGGTTGCTTTGATGGTGACCTTCAGCTCGTCTGCATTGTTGGGTCTGGTGTCTCTCATTTTCCTCTTCACAATACTCTGTAGATTCTCTATGGGGTTTAGGTCAGGAGAGTTTGCTGGCCAATCAAACACAGTGATGTCATGGTCATTAAACCAGGTTTTGATATTTTGGGCAGCATGGGGGGGGGGGCAAGTCCTGCTGGAAAATGAAATCAGCTTCTCCATAAAGCTTGTCAGCGGAGGGAAACATGAAGTGCTCTAAAATTTCCTGGTAGACGACTGTGCTGACTTTGGTCTTGATAAAACACAGTGGACCAACACCAGCAGATGACATCTGTTCAGATAAAAGTAAATTTTGCATTTCATTTGGAAATCAAAAGTCCCAGAGTCTGGAGAAAGAGTAGAGAGGTACAGAACCCGAGTTGCTTGAGGTTTAATATGAAGTTTCAACAGTCAGTGATGATTTGAGGAACCATGTCACCTGCTGATGTTGGTCCACTGTGTTATATCAAGACCAAAGTCAGCGCAGTCGTCTTCCAGGAAATTTTAGAGCACTTCATGCTTCCCTCTGCTGACAAGCTTTATGGAGAAGCTGATTTCATTTTCCTGCCCAAAGTATTAAAACCTGGTTTAATGACCATGGAATCACTGTGTTTGATTGGCCAGCAAACTCTCCTGACCTAAAAACCCTATAGAGAATCTATGGATTATTGTCAAGAGGAAGGTGAGACACACCAGACAAATTTGAGGAAAATAGTTTCAAATTTAGATAAATTTACAGAGAAAAGTAGAAAACTATAAGAAAATTGTTGTAAATTTTGGAGAAAAACCTCAAACCTTCAAGAATGAAGTAATTACTCAAGTTTTAAGTCGGTGCTTT
The DNA here is from genome assembly GCA_020510985.1 of Pholidichthys leucotaenia. Classification (NCBI taxonomy): domain Eukaryota; kingdom Metazoa; phylum Chordata; class Actinopteri; order Cichliformes; family Pholidichthyidae; genus Pholidichthys; species Pholidichthys leucotaenia. The sequence goes on along the minus strand of CM035844.1, from coordinate 195,902,878 downwards.
GTACCCTTAACTAGAAATTTTTGGTTGTCTCCTTTAATTTACATGGCACTTGATATTTTCTAACCTGTTTGTATACCACCATAGACAGAGAGAAGCTGAATTAGACGGAGCTCAGACAAGGCAAGATTAGACAGAAGAGAGGAGCCGAGGGGAGGAAAGTGTTCAGGCAGAGGGTCCAGGAGAGGTGAGGGCAAAGGAAGGAGAGAAGGATGACGCCAGTAAAAAGTCCTAATACAGGACATCTAGGTGGGACCCCAAATGGCCCAATATTCCACCATTCAAGCCTTAGTTGGACAATACTTCAAATTGTAAGTTCTATATGCACAACAGTGGCTCAGGAGGTAGAGCGGGTCGTCCAATAACTGGATGGTTGGTGGTTCGGATCCCGCTCTCCCCAGATATCCTGCTGTTGTGTCCCTGGGCAAGACACTTTACCCACCTTGCCTCCAGTGTCCATTAACACTGGGTATGAATGTGTATAAATATTCGGTGGTGGCCGGAGAGGCCGTTGGCCCGGATTGGCAGCCACGTTTCCATCAGCCTGCCTCAGGGGAAGTAGTAGCTTGCCACTACCATGGTCTGTCTGGAGTGAATGAATAATGTATCTGTTAAAAGCGTCTTTGAGTGTCTATGATAAAGCGCTATATAAATCTGATGCATTATTATTATTATTATTATTATTATATGCAAAGTTACTGTGCAAAATTAAAAAAAAGGTTTAAAATTAACATTCATACCTGTGTCATAAATATCATGTTACCACTGCGCCAAGGTCTTTAAGCCAGAGGAAACACTGTTGTAAGTGTACAACTTTTCTGTAAATTTGCAGCTTTTTTTCTCCGAAATTTGCTACCTTTTCTTGTCTCAGAAATTGTAATTTTTTTTTTTGAGACATTTGTGGGTGTTTTTCTCTGAAATTTGTTTTTCTCAAATTTTCAGCTTTTTGTGAAGAAATTCATTTTTTTCCTTTTAAATTTGTGACTTTTTTCTCCAAGATTTTCCCCCTTGTAAGTTGTAAAGGGTGAGTAGTCAATTATCAAATTAGTTGTCAGGTTTTTTTTGTTCAATTAATCTACTAATCCTTGCAGCTCTGGTTTATTTTTATTTATTTTTTTAAAGGAAAATCCATGCTGTTGTCAGCCATTGGGCATCGTGAAGTTCCCATTCCAGAGCACATAGATATTTACCACTTGACCCGAGAGATGGCTCCCAGTGAGAAGACGGCTTTACAGTGTGTGATGGAGGTGGATGAAGAGCGGATCATGTTGGAGAAGGAGGCAGAGAGACTTGCCCACGAAGACTGTGAGTTATTAATGAGATGTTTCATGGAGTAAAAAAATAAATCTTGATGTTATGAGTACAAACCTATTATAAGCTTTACCTGTGTAATAGGCCTTTTTAACTCTTGAAGACATTCTTGTACCTCTTGATTTTCTTGATTTGTAAACTGGTTTGAAATGTGTTTGTTTTACTCTTAACAGCTTGCCAGAAATGACTGGGTCTTTGTCATTTAATGAGTTTGTAATTTTATTTCACTGAAATTGTGTTCAGTCATTGTTGTTCTACTATGGCTCTGTTGGAAAGGAACCAAAAATCTTTGAGAACAACCTTGCAAATTTAGTGAAGTGGCAAACTTGTATGAAAAGTCACAATTGTATCATGAAGTAGTTGCAAATTTATTATAAAGTAGTAAAATTATGAAAATGTTAACTCTAAACTACAGTTTACAAGAAAAGGGTCACAAATTTCAGAAAATTGGCGATATTAAATGGTTGTTCCTTACTTGTAACTTTTTTGTTGATGCTTTCTTACTAAAGTTTTTTCTTTCCTTTTCTTTTTTGGTGACTACTAAATATCATCAGATAACAATACTTTTACTTGAGTAAAATTTCTAGCTACTCTGCCTAGGGGTGGGCGATATGTCCTAAAAATGATATCACAATATTTTTGTGAATTTTCACAATAACGATATTCTTCATGATATCAAGGATTACAGTTTCTTTTTAAATTTATGAATGACAGTTTCACAGGCCAGCGTTAATTATGCTCAACATATTCAGTAAAAACAAAACAACTCTTATTTCTCGAGTTTATAAAGAGCAGTTTAGAATGCATTTAAAACTTTAATTCTGTATCAGATATTACCAGAAAATAACAAACCACCACATCATAAAGGCGACGGACAGTGACATTTTTTTATTGAACCAATCAACTGATTGTATGAAAATATTCCATTCTTCCCATTCCCCTGATTTAATATGTGTCACCATCCTCCATAAATGACATTATTTGGTCATAGCCCATCTTTCACTCACTGATGCTGCAGTACCGCCATCTCCCGATAGGTGCGTGCAGCCTTGACGTCATTTCGGTAAGAAAGAAAATTGCAGAATGAGAGCAAAGTGATTCGGACAGCGATTATTTTCTCGAGTTTGACGACCTCAATATAAATGATGACATTGACAATGAAGAAGTTTTGGGTGGTGTGTGGCCTGTCAGCCTTATTTGTTCGAGCCAGAGGGAGAGGAGGAAGACGCAACACAGACGGGAACAGACCACGTTGACGACGATCGGCTGCAAGATTTATCTTGGTAAAAGATGCTTAGAAATATTTTTCTTTGGCGACATGCATGGTCACACACTTAATTTTCAAACTAAAACTACCCATTGGTCACTCGCTGCCTGATGACATGTTGTTAATCATCATCTTCTCAATACTTTTAACAGCCGCTGATTAGCACCTGCTGGTCTGTGCGCAGCTGGAGCTGATGAGACAGATGACGTCATCCACACGAGTGACTTTATAAACAATATTTATTCATTTGATTTAATTTCCCAGATGAATTATGAAGAAATCATTCAATACATTCAATAATCAATGCAAACGGAATAATCAATGTCAACCCCATATTTTTCAGGCGATACAGATTCATAGCCTACAGGCAACTGGTACGGTGGTGTTGGGGATTTTTTTGGGGAAGAAGTGAGGGTGATGTTGCCTGCCTGTGCTGTGAGCCTCATCAGAGAAACCTTCCCATCTCATCACTACAAGGGATTTTGCCTACCAAGATTAGATTTGTGAACAATGTTATTTAAATAAAGCTTTGTAAAATCATATATTGAGTTTCTTAATGTTCATGTCAATGTTATAATTCTCATAGTTCAGCATTCATCAAAGTCGCATGTCATATACATTTCAATAATTTTTCTACCATTTTATGGTATAAATTTGGATTTACATAAAAGTCCTGTTCATCAGCTTCCTCTGCTTGGTCAGAAACATCAACACTATTTTAAGGTTGAGTGACAGTTGATAAAATCTGCAAAAAAAGTAGATCATCATAATTTTATCCCAGAGGTCTCAAATTGGATTACATACATAGAAATATAAATTGATCAAACAGGCACAACCACCTCCCTATACAGCACTGAATATTTCATATTTGATGAGTATGAACACCCTAATATGCTAATATTTGATAAGTTGGTAAGGCAATGCAAACCATGGCTTGGAATTCATTTAAGATGTTTAGTAAACATTTGCAGTGAATATTAAAATTAAAAAAAATTACCCTGTTTACTTCTCGTTTTCTGACAGCTGATCGCATCGGTAGATCACCCTTGCTTTTCACGCCACTGTCACTGACCCCTTTCTCAGAGTCACACTTGGAAATCGAGGCATATATAGTTGGAATAGACGTTTTCTTTATCAGCAATCTTTTTGCAAATTTCATTTCAAATTGACATAATGTCTGGCCCAGGAAACACGCACGCAGGCTCAGGATAGATTTAACAGCTTTATTCAACAAGCAGGTGTGTGTGAATGGATGTATGCGGTATGGGGATGTGTTGGGGTGAACACCGATGCGCAGGCAGCAGAGCAGCGCGCCGTTCAACCGGAAAAGAGCAGAGGACAAGGGTAACGGGCACCACACCGAGACAGGGATAATCAGTGATAATGTTGCTTACTTGCAGGGACAGGTGGCTGGCGTCGGCAGGTGATGAGCCCGGGAGACGGCGTCCTGCAGGTGGGCTAAATAGACCGCTGCTGACGAGGCGCAGGTGTGCGCGCAGCTGAAGCCGCTGATGAGCGGCGAGTCGTGACACAAATTGCATCTTATTCTCGAAATCGCTGTCAACGAAATGTCTACTGCACATGTTGGGTGTTTTACCGACATCAGTCCTTTTTTTTTCGCGTTTTCTGAACGAATTTCACCCATGCCGTTCTGATTTTCCCAGGGACGGGAAATTCAAAAACACTCACAGCATGCTCCTCTGGTATAACGTCGCACCCGTAGACAACACAACGACAAACCATAATTAATTCGATTCCTGAAATCCTAATGTTAATAAATAATCTATTTGTAATCCACAAGTTTTCCGAGAAATATCCGTAATCGCCGATTTTAAAACGTAAACATCAAGTAAAACACAGCAATGTCCGCCGACCGTGTGCCTTACCGAAATGACGTCACACAGTCAGTGGCCATCTTAGCCGCTGATCGCTTGGCTGGGTCAGACAGCTCTCCACAACAGCGTACTTAAAGAGCGCATTGTCACCTTATGCGACATACGTTGACACCAAAACATGTGGGGTTCAAATTAGCTCGTCTCAGACAACAATTTGAGATATGATTTAGCGATATTGAATTTTCGTCTGTCCGTCGCCTTTAAGCACACTGAGGGGTGGACTGGGACAAAAAAATCAGGCCAGCAGCAAAAGTTTTAAAACATGAACAACAAGTAAAGATCACATACAGTTATTACAATATAATGTTAAACTGTTTAAGAACACTTGAGTTTTCCCGATTACAAGGAAGCTGGCCCTAAGAAAAATGTGGGGACAAAATGTTATAAATGAGCTTTATTTTTTTTTTTGTCATTGGTTGTGGAATCTTTTCTTAATAGCCGAGTGTGAGAAGCTGATGGAGCTGTATGAGCGTCTGGAGGAGCTGGATGCAGACAAGGCAGAGGTGCGAGCCTCTCGGATCCTCCACGGTTTGGGTTTCAGCAGTGCAATGCAGCAGAAGAAACTGAAAGATTTCAGTGGAGGCTGGAGGATGCGTGTTGCTTTGGCCAGGTAAAGGCTAAATGACATTGCAGCCTACCTGACTTGACTGCAGTTTAAATATGCAGACAGATCTCAAAGACTTTTGTGAATGCCAGATTTTACATTATACCAACTGTGGAGCAGTTTGACCCCAGTTACTTTGCACTGTGCTCAAACTATTCTAAATCTTGTGTTGAATAACTACACCTACATAGGATAAGGGTTGGACGCTACACCGGTGACTGCCTCATCCATTCATGTGGATGCCCTGTAATTTTCCCATTGAGGGACTAAGAAAGGATTCAAAATTCAATTAAGTCCATACAGTATACCTCTTCATGTATAAAGTAGTAAAACACTGACAATTTACAGCAACACGTCATTGTATACTTACTTTCTGTAGAGCCCTGTTCATCAAGCCCTTCATGCTGTTACTCGATGAACCCACCAATCACTTGGACCTGGATGCCTGTGTGTGGCTGGAGGAGGAGCTCAAGTCGTAAGTTGACCTCCTTTCTGAAGTATGTATGAATACCTATATCAACCCAATACTTAATTTTACTTGATTTACCAGGTTTAAACGAATTCTTGTGCTCATCTCACACTCTCAAGACTTCCTGAATGGTGTCTGCACCAACATAATCCACCTGCATCAGAAAAAACTGAAATACTACACGGTAAGAGCACTTGGCTAAAACAACTGGCCCTCTTGCCAGGAAGGAAAACACCCCTCCAGTACCTCAGGCCGTCTTGGATGGCATCCTGAATAGACTGCCACGTTATCTCATAATGCCAAATAAGGAACCTGGGGCTGAGCTGTTGCTAATTCTGCTTTTGTGCTGCCCCTTTGGATGATCATGCAAATCTAATTTTGTTTTGAAGGGTAACTATGACCAGTATGTGAAGACCAGAGAGGAGCTGGAAGAGAACCAGATGAAGCGCTTTAACTGGGAACAGGACCAGATAGCACACATGAAGGTAAATTGGGGGGGGGGGGGGCACACACCGTATGGGGGGGGGGGGGGGGAGTCTTCACTGCACATAAGATGGGCATGTATTTATACTTCACTTTTCACAGTTGAGGTTTGAAAACTAATGTCATCCGCCACCATTTAATGTTTCGGCTTTTTAGACCACATTAGATTCATGGATGTAGTGAAGGAGGACATGGAGAGTGTTGGTGTAAGTCAGGCAGATAGGTGAAACAATTGTTCACTTCTGGATAGAAGCATGAAATTTGGCATAAATGTAGTCCAATAAGTCCTCTTTCATATAAGATTAAGACCCACTTCGAATCTTGCTTGGTACTTGCATTATTCAAGATGGCGTCCAAATATGGCCGCCAAAAAACACGTTTTTGCTTATAACTAGAAAATGTGAGCTTTTAGGGCATAATAATGTATTGTTGACTAATTTAAATGTGTACATTCCGCACATTTTGAGCCCAAAATCAAGTCTGTATGACAAACGGTTCTTGAGATATAACATTTTGAAAATTGCCACAAACTATAATCTTAATCATATCAAAAGTTACAGAGATACAAATGCTGAACAACAGTAATTGAACATTTATGGTATATGTTCATTTGAATCACATTCGAAGATCAATAATAGCATAATGAGAAACCCCAAGAAAGTTAAAAATACAAAACGCAGTCAGTGATATGCCAAATATTATGTAATCGAGTGTAACCTCATTACAACCCATGCATCAACAGAGTGAAGTGATCGAGAAGACCTCCGCTAACCTTCTGCCTGGTGACATGCACCACCACAATAACACAGAGAAGTGCAGCTTAAATTTGCCCTGCTGCACTTGTACAAGCCCCTACAATCTTTCTTGCAACCACAGTGCACAAGCTCTTGACATACTTTGGAAGCTTCAGGGAGAGTGGTCCACTTTGGGATGAAGCCTTCCCTTGCTTCAGTCCATCCCCAATGTGTAGGACTTGGTAGATTTTGCACTGGATCCAGTGCTTGACCCCACACATAGCCACCTTGATAAGCAGCTCTTTTGATATGTTCTGTTAATGCTGCCTTGGTTGGTGGAATATTTTCAAGTGACTGCGTTCCTTGTGCAAAAAGGGTCTGACGAGTTTTGTTTACCTGATACAGTGGGCCGACTGTACATTATTACCGTGTACCGTTCAAGAACAGCTTCATCCTCTGCTGTTATAACTTCAGGAGTGAAGCTCAGTTTCCTGAATACAGGTGTCACTTCAGGAAAAACTTCCCAAGCATCAAATGCAGTCTTCTTGCCCCTGCCAGCAAACGAGGAAGTAGTGTCTGAGCCACTGAAAGCATGGAAGAAGGGAAGGGCTTTGCACTTGTCAGGACCAAGGCTACCTGCCAAGCTGTTTGCTGATATGTAGGTGAAATGTTTTCCCACACCAAACGCCAGCCACAGGTCAATGTCCAGCTGATTTACATATGTAACAGCTAGAACAACAACATCTGTGTCAACTGTCCTTATCAGAAGAAGCAAGTGTCACTGCCACTACTAAAGGTGACTTTGGAACGAGTTTTCACAGGGCTATCTGCACTCTCAGAGCTCTTTCTTTTCAAAACCCTCTCTAGTTTTAAATTGCTGAACTTGTTGAAACAAGGTTTGTGCCATAAGGCTTCCTTAGACTTCAGAGTCTCTGCAATCCCTTGCCCATCATTCAAAAGTTTCAAATCAATTGTTATTGGAACTTCACCAGCCTCAGTAAATTTCATAATGTTTTCAGCAAAAGTTTCATAGCCTGAGCCATATGATGCTCTTGTGCTTTTGGCAGGACAGATCAGCTTCTCTACAGTTTCCAACTGGCAAATGATACATTTTGTAAAATCCATCACATTCACTTGACTGTCACTTCCAGAACTTAAGCAGGCACTGTCTTCTCGTGAATCCATGTTGTCTCGGTTCCTGGTATGCTACGTTAGATTAATTGGTTTCACCACCACCACTTCTACAGCACTACAATAACAACTTGGGATACCTGGAAAAAAAAAAGAAATCATAGTTAGGCCTGAAAAAAAAAGCAATCTGGACATCCCTGTATCTCAATACTGACACTCCCACTGCTGTACCTGAAATGAACATAAGAAGTTGCATTATTGTGATTACTTGAATAAGCCATATCTCAAGAACCGTTTGTCATACAGACTTGATTTTGGGCTCAAAATGTGCGGAATGTACACATTTATATTAGTCAACAATACATTATTATGCCCTAAAAGCTCACATTTTCTAGTTATAAGCAAAAACGTGTTTTTTGGCGGCCATATTTGGACGCCATCTTGAATAATGCAAGTACCAAGCCAGATCCGAAGTGGGTCTTAATCTTATATGCATACCTGCCAACTACTCCGGTTTTGCCGTAATGGTTCCGGTTTTCAAGACCCCGTTCCGGGTTCCGGTTTTATTATTCAAAATTACGGTTTTTCACTAAAAAATTCAGTCAAAAATTTTAAATTGTAAAAAACACACGGAAAACACGAAAGCAATTCCAAACACGCTGTCGCTCGGAATTGTATCTAAATTTAGAACAAAGGCAATCGGCACTGCTTCATGTAGGTGTATTGTGCATGTGCGAGAGGTCTGAGCCAATTTTCCATGTGCAATCGTGAGGCAATCAGGTAAGAATTATACGTCTTCATCATGGAGTCTGCCGGAGAAAAATCACTAACGAGCGTGAAACACAAACGAAAATTACAGTCTTTTCATGAGGAATACAGCAAAGCATTTCCGGGAGTTATTATTCGCTCAAGAAGGGGTGAAAATTACGCAAATTGCACTTTGTGTAGACAAGACTTTTTGATTGGACATGGCGGAATCAGCGATGTGAAAGACCACGTAAGAACGAAAAAACACAAGGCCAGTGACGCTAGCGGCAAACTTGAAGAACATGTGCTGTGTAATTGCAAGCCTTGTCATGCTTGGTGTATCATGTAAACACATAAAATATCAGAGCGATTTTGCCGTCATTTACGCACATGTCATACAGTGCTAGTATACCCTGCTGATATTTCTAGTCTTCTAGTTACCTCCGCCAAGGAGGTTATGTGATCATCAGCGTTGGTTTGTCTGTTTCTTTGTTAGCAAGATAACTCAAAAAGTTATGGACAGATTTTCATGAAGTTTTCACAGATTGTCAGAAATGGGGTATCCTACAGATGATTAGATTTTGGTGGTGATCCGGATCACCGTCTGGATTCAGGAATTTTTTAAAGGATTCTTTTTTTTTTTTTTTTAACATTGCGAGAGAGGGCCATTTTCAATATTTTATTTATGATGTTAAACACTGTATGGGGGGAACTGTGGCGCTTGGCGGAGGTCTGCGCTCTCCGAGTGCTTTTCTAGTATTCATAATACATCACATCTGGCCTATTCGAAGTTCTGTGCAGTGTTAAGATAGTCTTTTGAATGCAAATTTAATGAATGAATGAATCTTTATTTTGGATAGATTAAAAGTAAAGATTAAAAAGAAACAGAATAATATAACAAAGGGGGAAAGAAAATCCAACAAGGTCAAATTAAACAATAACTCCTCTGATTATACAGTTCAACATAAGTTATCTGAAATGGGTGATGGCTGAAGCCGCAGCTTATATTGCCCACCCATATTCCATCCAAGAATTCAAAAGAAAAACAAGAGCGATTACAATTCAGAACAAAGCTAAGACAAAATGTGACAAAAAACTAAGCTACAACACAACACAGACTGGATATGACAATCCTGATATGATTTTACATGTCATCTTGTATATATGTTTGGAGTATTTCTTCCTTTAGTTTTTGTTTAAATTGTCCAAGCGTTGTACATGATTTTAATTCAGGTCCAAAATCGTTCCATAATCTGACTCCTTGCACTGAAACACAGTGTTGCTTGGTGGTAGTTCTCACTGAAGGTTTTTGAAATATACATGTTCCTCTGAAATGATATTGTTTCTCCCTTATTTGGAACAACTTTTGGATATTTGCGGGCAGTGATAGATTCTTCACTTTAAACATTATTACTGCAGTTTTAAAGTCAACCAGATCTTTCAACTTGAGAGCTTTTAATTTAAGAAAAAGTGGGTTTGTTGGTTCCCTGTAAGCAGCTTTGTTTATTATAAGCATAAAGACTGGATATATGTTTGTTTTATATGTATTTCCCCATACTTCAGTACAATATGTCATGTATGGGAGTATTAATGAATGATACAAAGTATATAATGTGGGTTGATTCAGCAAATATTTCGCTCTGTGTAGTATTGCAATTGATTTAGATATTTTACCTTTAATTAATATGTGACTTCTATGTCAAATGCTAATATTTGTTTGACACTGCGGCCCCTGGACCCCGGCTAGCTACTAGGCTTTTCAGGTTTGAAAGTTGAAGAAATATGAGGTTGTTAGCTACATTTAACTAGATTTAATGCTAATATTTGTTTGGCAAATATTAGCATTAGCATTATTAGCATTAGCATCGGCCCCTGGACCCCGGCAAGCTACTAGGCTTTTCAGGTTTGAAAAGTTGGCAGGTATGTATATGAAACAGGACTTATTGGACTACATTTGTGCCAAATTTCATGCTTCTATCCAGAAGTGAACGATTCTTATGAAAATTGGCCCTTATCTGCCTGACTAGATGGAGGCTTATGATCTGCTATGGTGACCCCTAAAGGGAGCAGTTGAAAGAAATAAAATTGAGCCCCTGAAATAGGGAGAATTTTTTTTTTTTTAATGGTTGTAATTCCTAAACCGTAACTTGAATTGTGATGTTAATACCCTCCAATTGAAGCTGAGAGTCTGCACTTTAAGCCCATATTGATTATATACTGTAACTGTATCTGTTTTGGTAAACTGCTAAAATAACTTCTTAGTGTCCATATACACTACTCAAGAAGTCAGAGATACTATTTGGCTTTTGGGTGAAATTTATGGAAAATGTAAAAAGTTCATGCTACAGTGATATATCATGAAAGTAGGGTATTTAAGTAAAAGCATGCAGTAGTGATTTCCTCATCTCAATTTATTGAAACAAAAGCCAGTAGCAGTGGTGGGTATACCACAACAAAAAATGTCACTGTCTGAATAACTTGTCATGTGCCCTTGAGCATCAGTTACAGCTTGACAACGACATCTCATGCTGTTCACAAGTTGACTTATTGTCTGCTGAGGCATGGCATTCCACTCTTTTTGAAGGGCGGCCCTCAGGTCATTTGAGGTTTTGGGGTGCAGGGTTATGAGCCTCTACATGGAGACTCGGCTGATCCCATAGATTTTCTGTGGAATTCAGGTGAGAACGTGCAGGCCACTCCTTTTGAGGTACCCCAGCCTCCAGCAGCCGTTCCCTAACGATGTGACCTCGATGAGCTGGAGCATTGTCGTCCACGAAGATGAAATTAGGCCTGTGTTGTTCATGCAGGGGCACAATGATTGGATTAATGTTATTCAGGTAGTATAGGCTTGTCACCGTACCATTCACAAGGTGTAGGGCAGTTCTGTATTGACTAGACACACCTACCCAGACTAACACCACCAAAGGCTCATATGGTGACAACGGCTGATGTATAGCGCTCTCCTTGACATCTCCAGCATCGTTGGTGGCTGGCCATCATTTCTGCTCAACGTGAATCAACTTTCATCAGAGAACAGCAGTAAAGCCCACTGGTCCCTTGTCCAGCGTAAATGCTCCCTGGCCCATGCAAGACGACACCTGTGCCTTGTGGTGTGGTCAAATACCCTTGCAGGTCGTCCAGCACGCAGAACACGCTGATGTAAACTGTTTCAAATGGTCTGACGTGACATTAGGGTGCCTCTCATCTCCCTTAAATGTGCCTGGAGTAGAGTGGCATTAATAATCCGGTTCCAAAGGGCATTGTTCACAATGAAGCAGTCATCACTAACTAACTAACTAACCTGCACTTATATAGCGCTTTTCTAGTCACAAAGACCACTCAAAGCGCTTTCATTAATACTAACCCTCTATTCTAAGGGCCTATAGGAAACAGATATCTAGGGACAATTTAGAACAGCCAATTAACCTAACATGCATGTTTTTGGCATGTGGGAGGAAACCGGAGAAATCCCGGAGTAAACCCACGCAACACGGGGAGAACATGCAAACTCCACACAGATCACTGTTGGTCGGGGGCTGGGATCGAACCCACGATCCCCACAATCCCCCGGCCAAGGGTAAACTGTGCTGCCGCAGTGCTAACCACTGCGCCACCGTGCAGCCCGCGTGGGATGTGGCCAAAGGATGTCCACGTCCATGCCTTTGTGACTCTTCCAGTCTCTATCTCTGTTGCAACCTGCTGATGACACTGTGACACTAAGCTCAGTGGCCACTTCCCTCTGAGAACATCCTGTTTGAAACCTTGCAGTGGCAAGGTACTGTTGATTAATTGTTAAATGTTGTCTTGGTCTCATGTTGTCAAAATGTGAACAGCATGAAGAAGAGGACTGTTTAAATACCAATTTTAATTGAAGCAGAAAATTTATTGGTCGATTTGTGGATCAAACACCTGTTGTGAATTTTGCCATTAAACACCTTGTTAGAGAACAGCAAGTTAATGCAGAAAGTACTGAAACATTGAACAGTTGGACATGTGCATTCAAAAGGTTAGAGAAGGTCAAATTAAGTTCACCTGTAAAGGTTGTAGTGCATTTTAGGTGTATCCTGAAATTTCACCCAAAAGTCAAATATCCATAACTTGTGTGTGTGTAGATCTTGCTGTATCTGTAGTTTTAATTTAATGGCACTACTTTGGCTCTGTCATAATTTGTGATGGGAGTCTGTGCTCATGTAAATACCAGATTTAATAGCCTCTGTAGTCCCTAGCAGGTTGAAGAGTTTAAAGAATCCAAAATTGACATTCATGTCCCATCAGTCAACAATGGCATTATGAACATATACATTTCCTGTTATTGTAATGAAAAGATTTTGGATGAGTAAGTAGTCTTGCTGGTTAATATGCAAGTCATCCTTTTCCCCGTCTTAAGCCATTCCCCACTGCAAGTGTACGTCTGAGATGCAACTGCTTTTTGTACCGCAGCCAGTAGCAAACCTGACAAAACCTGTGACTAGCCAAAGAGGCTGCCACAGGTGTGAAATTTACTAAAATTGCTGAATGCTGCGTTGTAGTTGTCCCATTAGAACACTTGCATTACAAATACTGGATGATTTTTTTCCAAATGTAAATCTTTTTTCTGTCTACCGCATCTTTAGTAACCATGTATTAACTCTGAAGTTTCATATTGCTGTGTCATTGTAATAAGAGGGGGATTAATTTTGGAGTAAATGGCTACAAATCATTAAGTGGCCAAAGACGTCTAAACGGAACACACAACCCAAGTTTAAAATTTGCACTCATTGTCCTTTTTTCGTCTCCATCTTCCAGAATTACATTGCCAGGTTTGGTCACGGCTCTGCAAAGCTGGCTCGGCAGGCACAGAGCAAAGAGAAGACGCTGCAGAAGATGGTGGCGTCAGGCTTGACTGAAAGAGTTGTAAATGACAAGGTGCTGGACTGTCAGTGGGGGAAGTTGATGAGATGGGAATCATTTATTTATTTTGCCAAGCAGTTTTTCAGACTTTGACTTGCCTCATGGTATTAATGCTTTTCTGTCTCCCACAGACTCTGTCATTTTATTTTCCTCCCTGTGGGAAGATTCCGCCTCCTGTTATCATGGTTCAGAATGTGAGCTTCAAGTACAGTGACAACACAGTGAGTGTATTGATTTGCACATGCACCATTTTTGGTTACTGCTATAAAAAGGTGAATTGCTCAGTCTTAATGAATTGATGTTTCCTGTAGCCATACATTTATAAAAACCTGGAGTTTGGCATCGATTTGGATACAAGAGTGGCTCTGGTGGGACCCAATGGAGCAGGCAAATCTACTCTGCTGAAGCTGCTTATGGGAGAGGTGGGTATGTTTACACTATCACAAATTTGCTGTCTTCAGAGTGTTGAAGTGTATTCTCTCTTTGTAGCTCCTACCCACCGATGGCATGATCCGCAAACATTCTCATGTCAAGATTGGCAGATATCACCAGGTAAAACACAAATCTGATTACTGTTCTGAGTTTTAAAGACTTATTTTAGGGTGAATTTAAGCCTTTTTTCAGTTGTGTGGCTCAGACTGGATGGCCATGCAATGGCACTTCATGTTCATGATTACAAGTGACTTCTGACTACAATGTGAACCCATCTGTCCTATGAAATGCATTCTTTCCTGCATGATGTGTAATCGACATCAAAACATGTCATATTACATTAAACAGAGAAAACTGATGTGTTTTTAGTAAAGAATGATTAGGATTGTGCTCTGGATGACAGAAAGCGGTTACAGTGGGGAAAGTAAGTATTGAACACATCAACATTTTTCTCATTAAACGTATTTCTGATGGAGCCATGGACCTGAGATTTTCCACCAGATATCAGTAACAACCCAAGTAATCCATACATACAACGAAATCAAGGCAACTGTATTCACAAGTTATATTTAATAGTGGAATGGCACAGGGAATAAGTATTGAACATGCTTGGTGAAATTCATTTAATATTTAGTAGAAATGCCCTTGTTGGTAATAACAGCTTCCAGACGCCTCCTGTATTTGGAGAAACTAGGTGCAGGTATTGCTTAGGAGTGATTTAAGCTCATTCTTCCATACAGACTGTTTTCAGATCTTTAAGGTTCTGTGGGTGTCTTCTATGAACTCTTTGATCTTCAGTTCGTTCTATAGATTTTCAATTGGATTCAAGGTCAGGTGACTGACTGGGCCATTCTAGCAGTTTTATTTTCCTTCTCTGGAGCCAGTTGAGTTTCCTTGGCTGTTTGGGATCATTGTCTTGCTGAAATGTCCACCCTAGGGATGCAAGTTATCAATTAATTCATTGATAATTGATTCACCGTATCGATTTAACAATTGGTAAGCTGCATTTTTCCTGATACTGAATTTCCCTTGGTACAATAAGGTCTCTACATCTTAAAAAGTTGCTGTTTTTTCATATACTGAATCAAACATGAATGTCATACTCAATGATGTACTGTACCATTTGCATTTTTTTTTTCTTTTTTCCCCAGACAGTGGCATTTTTTGTAGTTTAACAAATTTTGCACTGTAGTGTGTACTATGTGCTGGTACAGCTCAGTAAATTATAAATGTCATGATTATTTGATTTTTAAAACTATTACCATCCATTCATTCATTCATTCATTCATTCATCTTCTTCCGCTTAATTCTTTTTGGGATGCGGGGGGGCTGGAGTCTATCCCAGCATCTTTGGGCGAGAAGCAGGGTACACACTGGACAGATTGCCAGTCCATCACAGAGAGACAGACGGCCATTCACTGTCACAGTCATACCTAAGGACAATTTAGAATCCCCAGTTTGATGCCAATTAACCTAACTTGCATGTTTTTGGCATGTGGGAGGAAACTGGAGAAAACTACTACCAATATCATAAAATTTCTTTAGTTGTATTTAATAAAAACTTTCATGTTCTGATTTACTGAGATGCACTGGTAGACTGTTTCAACAGGAAAATAAATTGTGAGTTACTTCATCTGTACCCCAGCAATCTGGGTAAACCCAGTATGATCTGGGCTCCCTCTGTGTGTTACCTCAGTGGTGACTTGAGTCCGGTCTGATTTTCCGTCTAGCGGCAGGTTGAAGGAAGGCAGTGGGGATACATTTTTGCCCTCGTGTAGCCTGCTGCAGTCAGTTTCTCCACCCTGTTGATTTGACTGGCTGGACATTCTCCGACGTAACCCAGAAGGGCTTAGTGTCTTCTCTTGCTTTTTCAGTTGAAATGCAGCAGTGGGTGACTGCATGTGCTCCTGCCTGGACGGCGAAGCCACTACTTTCATAGAACAAGCTCCCACTGAAAAGGACTGAGTTATCAATTAATTGACAACTAATTTAATTTAGCTGACTAAATTCTGAGACAATCAAAAGTCAATTAATCATTAACATCCCTAGTCCACCCTCATTTTGTCTTCAGTATCTTGGCAGATGGCAACAAGTTCTTATCAAGGATGTCTCTGTACATTTTCCCATTCATCTTTCCTTACATTATATGTAAGGAAAGATGAAAGGTCTCCCTGTACCCTGTGCTGCAAAACACCCCCACACCGTGATGTTCCCACCTTCAAACTTCATTGTTGGCATGGTGTTTTGGGGTTGATGTGTTGTGCCATTTCTCCTCCAACCATGCTGTGTGTTGTGACATTCAGAAAGTTCAATTTTGATCTCATCTGACCAGACTATATTTTCCCAGTATTTTACTGGCTTGCCCAAATGTTGTGCAGCAAACTTTAAATGAGCTTCAGCATGCATTTTTTTGGAGCGAGGTGAGCGGGCATAGAGCCCATGTCAGTTGAGTGCATTACTTATTGTTTTCTTTGAAACAGCAGTACCTGCTAACTCCAGGTCTTTCTGGAGCTCTCCATGAGTGGTCTTTGTCTCTTGGATAACTGATAATTCTTTTGACTGCTCTCAGAAATCTTGTAAGGACCTCCTGGTTAGTAGTAGATTAGTTTATTTGACAGGGACAGTGCAATAAACATAGACAATTAATCAAAGACAATCAATCTGATGTGTTGCACATAGAGTGTATAGCTATTAGCTAATTTGCAACTCTTGTCCCTGGATGGGCTTTAGAAAAAAGAATCAAGATAAAAAATATACACAATAACCACATACATCAATGCAGAAAAATTATAAATACACAATTATAAATATTATAAATATTATAAATACACAAATATAACAGCCTGACTCACATTTAACATAAATATTATAAATATTATAAATACACAAATATAACAGCCTGACTCACATTTAACACATATAACATAACTCACATTTGCCTATTTCAGGCCTTCCTCCCTCCGTCACTCACTATAAACAAACACATTTATTCCTTCCCTTCATTCACTCTCACTTTGCAGACAATTAATTCATACATGAGTACATTGTGGTTGGTTTATGGTAAAATGATCTTACCACTTCCAAATGATGGCTCCAGCAACGCTCACTAGAACAGATAGAAGTTTAAAAATACGCCTGTAAGCAATGCCATCATTATGTTTTGCAATAATAAAGTTACAAAGGTCTAGAGCAGGGGTGTCCAATCATGTGCCATGGAGGGCTAAAACCCTGCAGGTTTTCTCTTCTACCTAGTCTCTTAAGCAGGTGTTTTCACTTGTCAGCAATCGGTGGGAAGAAATTCAGTGGAATCTGCTGTTGAAGACACAGGTTGGAGGTAAAGCCTGCAGGGTCTTGGCCCTCCATGGCACATGATTGGACACCCCTGGTCTAGAGAGAGCTCTGCTTCTACCCATCATGAGTTCTTTGTGGTGTGACAATCTAGTATTCACAGACCTTTTTAAGGTTATCAGTCAGGACTTAACCAGCTGAAAGTAATTTGCACTGATGGAGGATGGGATGGCTTCCTAAATTCTGATGGATTTCAGCTGGTTTCTTGGCTTTCTATTCCTTTTTGCACCTTTTTCTTTGTGTTCAATACTTATTCCCTGTGTTATTCCACTTTTATTAAATACAACTTGTTTTGTGAACACAGTTGCCTTGATTTTTTTTGTATGTATGGATTACTTGGGTCGTTACTGTTATCTGGTGAAGATCTCAGGTCATCAGAAATATGTTTGAGAAAAATGTGTTAATACTTATTTTCCCTGCTGTATGTTAGACTGCACTTTAGATGTTTGAGCCATAGGTACTATATTGGATCACCAAACTCATGCACAAGGATCCACAGGAGGGTCTTCATCCAGGTTATGCATCAGACCGAAATGAGGTACTCTTCATTGACTGTGGTTTATTTAAAAATGAACTGTACAGCGAAAGGTGTCCAGACACTGGGATTTAACGTAGCTTTTACAATTTAAAAATTCTGTAAAATCCTATGTTTTGCTGTGTTAAAGCATCTGACAGAGCAACTGGAGCTTGACTTGTCTCCTTTGGAGTACATGATGAAGTGTTTCCCTGAGATCAAGGAAAAGGAGGAGATGAGGAAAATTATTGGTCGCTACGGCCTGACGGGAAAACAGCAGGTAGGGTGTGGATGGTCTTTAAGAGTCACAAGAATTGATGTAATTTTTGTTAAGCTGAATTGATTTGAGACTTGAACATCCTCCAGGTCAGTCCCATCAGGAACTTGTCCGATGGTCAGAAGTGCCGGGTATGTTTTGCTTGGCTGGCTTGGCAGAACCCTCACATGCTGTTCCTCGATGAGCCTACCAATCACTTGGATATTGAGACTATTGATGCACTGGCAGAGGCCGTCAACGAGTTTGAGGGTGGTATGATGCTAGTTAGCCACGACTTCAGGCTAATTCAGCAGGTATGGATTTTTGTTTTATCGTCTAATTTGATAGTAAGTAGCATAACCAGCTGTCACTCACTGACTTGATTTCCTCCAGGTGGCTCAGGAGATCTGGGTTTGTGAAAATCAAACCATCACAAAGTGGAACGGGGACATCTTGGCATACAAGGAGCATCTGAAATCCAAGATCGAAAAGCAGCAAGCGCATGACATCTAGAGCTGCTTCATGCTGAGCTGCTCCTTTTATCTTGCATCACAGATTTGACCTGCAAGCTCCTGGTGGGAAACGTCCAAACTGAAACAACAACCTTATGCATCTAATCGGACACGTCTATTGTACATGTTGTACTGTATCTCCATCTCGGTTTGACAGCGCTGCACACAACCCAGACCCCTACACCTCAGGCTGCACTCTTGATTGGCTAACTCCCTTGAAGCATCTCGGTGCATTTTGGAATGCATTCCATTGTGCGGTTGTCACAGAAAAGTTTTATTTTTCAAATATTTTAAAATCCCTACGTGTATGCAGCAGCTTTTAGGTCAGTTTATATTTTAAAGTTGACTTTTTTCCCCTTCTTTCCCTGTGTAAAAGGGCAGTTTGGCCTTATTTAATGATGTAATGCAATAAGTTTGTCCGAATAAAGAGAACATTAAACAACATAATTTTGAATGTGAAGACTTTTATTAGTAGTAACGAATACAATGCTCGTGTCCAAAACCCAAAAACTTTAAGGGAAAATACATTTTTTTTTTAACATCTCTGTAAACAAGAAAACTGAAGTGAATTAAAAAGTTGCTTTGGGTTGTCTTGAGTGCGATGGCTGAATAAATCCTCACTACTGCTGCTGCTCCTGAATCAACAGTTCACCCATTTATGTGAAAATGGCAGCATTCATGACCAAGAGCAAGCATTAAAATCCTTTGTATTCATAACTGAAGCCAGTGCATCACCAGGATGCAGTTTATGGTTTAAAAAAATCCTAAAATTAAAAAAAAAAAAAAAGCTTGTCTAAAAATGTCAAACTTGCAACTAGTACTCAAGGTTTGACTTCCAAATTTATCTGCTCCACTACAAAAAACTGAATCCATCTGAGTGCGAAATGAACCTCATTTTCATATTTGCTGAGCATACTAATCCTAATTACTAGCATTAAACTAACAAAACGGTACTAAATGGCAACATTTAGGGTAAATCTACAATTATTTTGTATCTGTTTTGTCTCCACAGTCCTGATATATTCAGCAACCATGCTTGGTTTGAATGGTTGTAAAGCAGATATTCATTTAATGTGTAAATAAGCCTTAGTCATTACATGCTGTTAAACATACAGTACACTGCACCTGGAAAGTATTCACAGCACTTCACTTTTTCCACATTTTATGTTACAGCCTTATTCCAAAATGAATTAAAATTAATTTTTCCCCTCAAAATTCTACACACTACCCCATAACAGCAACATGAAAAAAGTTTTGAGATTTTTGCAAATTTATTAATAAAAAACTAAAAAAAAAAAAAATCACATGTACATAAGTATTCACAGCCTTTGCCATGAAGCTCAATTGAGCTCAGGTGCATCCTGTTTCCACTGATCATCCTTGAGATGTTTATACAGCTTAACTGGAGTCCACCTGTCCACCATTCAGTTGATTGGACATGACTTGGAAAGGCACACACCTGTCTATATAAGGTCCCACAGTTGACGGTGCATGGCAGAGCACAAACCAAGCATGAGGTCAAAAGAACTGTCTGTAGACCTCCGAGACAGGATTGTCTCAAGGCACAAATCTGGGGAAGGGTACAGAAAAATTTCTGCTGCTTTGAAGGTCCCAATGAGCACAGTGGCCTCCATCATCCGTAAATGGAAGTTCGGAACCACCAGGACTTTTCCTAGAGCTGGCCAGCCGTCTAAACTGAGTGATCGGGGAAGAAGGGCCTTAGTCGGGGAGGTGACCAAGAACCTGATGGTCGCAGTCAGAGCTCCAGTGTTCCTCTGTGGAGAGAGGAGAACCTTGCAGAAGGACAACCATCTCTGCAGCAATCCACCAGTCAGGCCTGTATGGTAGAGTGGCCAGATGGAAGCCATTCCTTAGTAAAAGGCACATGGCACCTCGCCTGGAGTTTGTCAAAAGGCACCTGAAGGACTCTGACCATGAGAAACAAAACTCTGGTCTGAGACAAAGATTGAACTCCATGGCATGAATGGCAGGCGTCATGTTTGGAGGAAACCAGGCACTGCTCATAATCATGCCAATGGTGGTGGCAGCATCATGCTGTGGGGATGTTTTTCAGTGAAAAAGAACTGGGAGACTCGTCAGGATAGTGGAAAAGATGAATGCAGCAATGTACAGAGACATCCTGGATGAAAACCTGCCCCAGAGCGCTCTTGACCTCAGACTGGAGGGACAGTTCAACTTTCAGCAGGACAGTGACCCCAAGCACACAGCCAAGATATCAAAGGAGTGGCTTCAAGACAACTCTGTGAATGTCCTTGAGTGTCCCAGACTTGAATTGAACATCTCTGGAGAGATCTGAAAATGGCTGTGCACTGATGCTTCCCATCCAACCTGATGGAGCTTGAGAGGTTCTGCAAAGAGGAATGGGTGAAACTGCCCAAAGACAGGTGTGCCAAGCTTGTGGCATCATATTAAAAAAAAAACTTGAGGCTGTAATTGCTGCCAAAGGTGCATCAACAAAGTATTGAGCAGAGGCTGTGAATACTTATGTACATGAGATTTCTTAGTTTATTTTTAATAAATTTGCAAAAATCTCAAAACTTTTTTCATGTTGTTATTATGGGGTATTGTGTGTAGAATTTTTAGGAAAAACGAATTTAATCCCTTTTTGGAATAAGGCTGTAACATAACAAAATGTGGAAAAAGTGAAGTGCTGTGAATACTTTCCGGATGCACTGTATGTCTGAGGAGCAGCTTAACCTGTTAAGGCTGCACGTAAAGCTATAAGACATGTCAGGTGGTATTTGCCAGTTTTAAAGTTAATTGTGATTTTTTTTATATATATATATATATATATATATATACTGTATAAATGCTATGTTTATGTTTCAGCACAGCTTGTATGATTGACAGATTAGTGGCACGAGCTGCAGCTGAAACAGTGCAAAATAAGAGTGTTCCAGATGATGCCCAGGTCAGCAGTGATCGGTGCACGGACCAACCAAAGGTACCTATGCTTGTTGGGCTCAATATTCCTCATCGGAGACGTCCTCAAGGGGGATGGGATGAGTGTTGCTGACCCGAATGTGGCTGATATTGGTGCAAGAGACGAGGCTGGCTATACCTGTGATGCTCACGGCTGTACCGTCCAGGTTCACCTGAGCGAGATGTATGTGTTTCAGGAATTTCACACCTGAGGAGTGCAGTTGGATTTGGATTATTTATGTGAGCAAGCATCAACATTGGACATCTGTTACGGTGGATTCAAAAGGAAAATGACTCAGAAATTGGACTTACTGTGGTCTGTGATCCGTGTGCAGCTGAGATTAACCTTCACAAGCTGTTTGCAGTGGATCAGACCTTTGCTTACCACATTGTCCCCCACCTCAGATCTGGCTAGCCCCAACACCTGGGAAAAGGCAGAAAAATATTAGTGAATTATGATTTTAAAAAGTTACTCATTCTAACAGTTATTTTTCAGAATAAATCTTAGGGCTATTACATTAAGTTTTCTGTACACCATAAATTACAGTAGGTTAAAATGGTTTGAATGGATATAAGGCTATAGCTAAGAGGAAATCACAAAGAACAAGGCAGTGAGAGCAGTTTTCTTTGTATAACATTCCATGATTTTTTTGAGATTTTGCATATTTCAATAAAATAATGTCACATGCCATGATAAACCATTTGTCATTGTTTCTTTCACAAAGCTTGCCTACCACTGTGGCAATCCACGTGACTTGTGACATCATTTGCACATCCTCAGAGACGGACACTTATGGACTACTTAAGGCTTATTTATGCTCCACCTCCGCTCTGCACGTCTGCTCGAGTGCAAGGATGGTGTGACATCGGTATCAGCTCCAGTTGCAGGACCCCTCCACAGCGGAGCGTGTGCAGTCCAAATTTTGGGGCCACGTTGACTATGCATGCCCAAGATCCAAACTTGTGTTCAAAAGGACGCTTGGCCAAGTAGACTCAAAAAGTGAAGCATATGTACAGCCGCATGCACATCAGCCTTGTTTAAAGTGCAGGAAGGAGCGTAAACCCACCTTAAGAGCCATCACTTCACCTGATACACATGTCTTGTGATTATGAGAGAAAACTGGAACCTCCGGGATAAACCCACACAGCACAGATGGGTTCCCACCACCCTGGGGATTTGAACCTGGAACCTAGCTGTGAGGCAACAGTGTTAACCACTGCACCACTGTGCTGCCCCAAGTCCGTTCATTGTTGTTTAGTTATTTTCTTAAGTTAAATTATTTGGTGCTCTGAATACTGGAACATTAAGGTAATTTTTGAGAAAATGGAGCAGTTTATCTGTGGGAAATCGATCAATTCGTAATATTTTTATTATTGTTGCAATTATGTTTTCATAAAATCAGCAATTATACTGTATAGACTGTAATATACAATGTGATTATAAATAGGGCTGATCAAACATGTAATTGTATCGGTAGTAAAAAAAAAAAAAAAAAAATCACCTGGAGATGCGGCAGGCAGGTGATGAGTTCCACCACTCCTCGACTGGTGACAGCGGTTCGGTCCAAACAGAGCTCCTGCAGCTCCTGTAGGCTGCGCAGCGAGGGCAGGCCTGCATCCGTCACCTGAGTGTTGCCAAGTGACAGCTTCTTCAACCTAAGCAGAGCACACAACACTCCTGTCAGCATTTTAATCACAGAGAAACATTAATTGGAAGGAACTAAGTGGGCGTAGCAATGACCTGGTCAGGCTGGACAGCTGGCTGACTCCCTGGTCTGTGACTTGTGTGTAGTCGGTCAGATCGAGCTCTAAGAGCAGAAACAGTCTAGAGAGGAACGACAACCCACTGTCTGTCACTGAGTGTCGTCCTGGGAGGGTGAGGTGAGTCAGCTTTAGACCTGGGAGGAAGAGCAGAAATCACACCATGTTCCATCCAATCTACCCACATCACTTTTTGCTATGATCCTTTTTATATACAAACTTGAGATAATCTGAAGAGCATGATTGCCATCTCGCACAGAGATTTCTCCCAAACTGAGGGAAGACAGGGTAGGGTGGGTAGCAAGATGTTCCAGAGATTCCTCTGTCACCCCTGTCCCGTCCAGGTTAAGAGTCTGCAGACTGGACATCTCTGCTAGTGCCTTTACATCCTTCACCTAATAGAACAACGGCACACCGAGGCAGGTCAACACCATCAAATAAACATAGCACGGAGTGATCCCTGATGGAGCTTGTGTACCTTTGTCTGTTTGATGCTGAGAAGTCGCAGCTGTGGTACAAATGTGGGAAGCACTGTCAGCATGGCCTCACTTATTGCCGTCTGGTTCAGGCTAAGTTGAGAGAGGCATGACGGTGCTGAATGGAGGTAAACCACCATGCCAGCATCAGTCACCTTGGTTTGATCCAGAGACAGGAAACACAGGCTCTTCAAACCTTGAACAATAAAGCAAACTGGGATTTATTCAGTATTCTTAATCCATTATCGGTTCTATTATTGACTAACTTTACAAGCACACCAGTACACAGACCTTAACCTGAATAAGATCATACTACAAATAAGAAAATGCCATGTAAACAGCAATTTTGGGATTACTTAGCTGGATTAAGGTTATAGTCAGAGAAAGCAGTAGCCAGATTGTTACATGTCCACTGGTCTGTTTTTTTTTTTTATTGTAAAGCATTGCATGGGGATGTGTTGTGGTGATGAGGCGTAACCAGGTGGAGTTACAGAAAATAACTGACATGAAAAAGCAATAGTCAAAGAGCTCTGTCCCAGGGTAAAGACTCACTTGTCCTGCTGCTGAGGACACACAGACGGATCAGGTCGTGGGGGGGTCTTCCACAGACGGAAGTTCCCGGACAACATGGCGGATTACGAGTCTCATATCTTTAAACAAACCAGCAAAAAGCTTTTCCAACACCACTTTGTGTGACAAATAGTAGGTGTAGTTAATGAAGCTGCCATTATTTGACATAAAAAATTGCTGGTTTAAACATTGGACACCACATCACCGCAGCTGATGCATGCAGACTGCCCAGCCCTCATTTGTATAAAGTTAAAAATGTTAAACTTTATGCAAATGAGGGGTAGGGCAAAGTACGAGCTATTCAACACATCAGTCCAAATCTCCCCATACCAGAGCCAAAATGCTTTCTGTTGCATTTCACATTCACAATGAATGGGAAGCAGAAAAACAACGGACCTAGCCGACACATACCATAAGATGTGGAATGGCACATTCTGTCCTTGGGTTATTCAGACAAGTAAGCACCTTCGTCAGATTAAATATTCCCATGTTACTGCATTTCTGCACATTTGCATGCTATAGTCAAGTCCCTCCAGGATGTTGCAATCGCACTAATTCGTGCAAAATCTGATTTTCCGCATCTTTTGCACGACTTTGCAACTCTGTCCAATCGCCGCAACTTTCCCGTCATTTTGGCCAAGCCTCATTAACTTCTACTAATTTCGTCAATCAAATTTGTCCCTGTGTAGTGCTCAAATGCGTCGCTGCACCGTGCTCACTTCTGTGTTTACAATGAGTATTAACAGAACACATCAGCAAAAAACAATGTGATTTAAAAAAAATTCACCCATGAGTTTTCCCACACCTTCCCTTCCTCCATCTCCCCCGGCCCACCAGTGGACGTCTCCCCATGTTTCCGTCCTGACCACGTGTATGAAGTGCTGGGTTTGTGTTGGAAAAAAAAAAAAAAAATCCACCTGCTTGAAAAACACCCCGTCACAGGAGCGCGCATGAGGAGAGATGCCATAAAACCACAAACAAATGAGCAAATCTAACACTGTGGCCAATGCTGTAACATTCTATACATCTTCAAGTAAAATCATTATTACAGCTTGTCAATGAGCTTTAAAGCCATGAATCTCTGGTCTGGACACAGACCAACGAGAGCCCCCGGCAAACCCACAAGGAGAACCCCTCCTCCTGGTACGTTCCCAATAAAGGAAAGATGAGTATCTGATGAGACAGATGTGCATCAAGAGGTGCAACAGATGGGACAGGTAGGAGTCAGGCATGGAAAGAGAGAATACTCTTAATTTTTTTCAGAAAAAGACAGACTTCAATAGACAATTCAGAGCAACAGAATACATTTTCTTTTTTTTACTCTGCGCTCGGTATCGAGTGGTTGGGGACCGCTGCAGATAGGGAGTTTTCAAATTAAGGTGTTGCCTTCATTTCCAAATCTACACTCTTT
This sequence comes from Pholidichthys leucotaenia, assembly GCA_020510985.1. Classification (NCBI taxonomy): domain Eukaryota; kingdom Metazoa; phylum Chordata; class Actinopteri; order Cichliformes; family Pholidichthyidae; genus Pholidichthys; species Pholidichthys leucotaenia. Next base: position 195,877,127 of record CM035844.1, on the reverse strand, counting down.
AACATGCATTCAGTGCAATTTAGCTGTTGTAATGGATTGAAGTTTTCAGCAAGAGTAGCCTACAGTGTTGGCCATTTTTATGACAAATTTATGAGTAGCAACTTCATTCTCACTTAATTGTGCTAAAGTCTGTATTTGCTGTTGCACAAGAGTTTTTCTGTATAGCAGAAGTTTCTGCTTAATTTAAAAATCATTAATAGGAAATTTTTGACAATCCTGTGCTTTTCTTGTGGTGTTATATAGAATATCATGGCAGTAAACTATGGAAAAAAGCATCTGCTTTAAAATTTGTAATTCTTCCCACAACTTTTAGTGCAAAAAAATTTCTCAAAACGTTGCAACTTTTTAAAAAAAAAAACAAAAAACAACAACAAAACAAAACCTGCAAATTCAGGCTTTTTGGGCTTCAACAATCATAAAAACATCCTGCGAAATCCTGGAGGGACTGTATAGTTGCCTGTACAGTTTTTTTTCCCCAATTCCTTACAAAAACGTCTCCTATAAAAACAAATGAGCAGTTGGGTTGCAGCTTTTTGTGTTTAATAACTTGAGTAGACTTATACTGTATGTATGGAGGACCATAGATAGACAGATAGATCTTTATTGTCACTATATAACATTGCCAAACAATGTCAGAAATGGTAATCATGTGTCCATTATGTCAAAAATTAGGGCTGGGAATTGATTTTAAAAAAGTTTACATAATTAATTGCACATTTTCTATAATTAATTGTAATTATTATCTCAGTGGAGCAGTGGTTACCACTGTGGCAGCACAGCAACAAAGTTGTGGGTTCGATCCCACCCCCAAACCATCAGTGACCTTTCTGTGAGGAGTTTGCATGTTCTCCCCATGTCTGTGTGGGTTTTCTCTGGGTACTCCAGTTTCCTCCCACAGGCCAAAGACATGCAGGTTAGGTTAACTGGCATCAGTTGGGGATTCTAAATTGTCCTTAGGTATGATTGTGAGAGTGAAAGGTTGTCTTGTCTCTCTGTGTTGGCCCTGCAACGGACTGGCGATCTGTCCAGGGTGTACCCTGCCTCTTGCCCATAGATGCTGGGATTGGCTCCAGCCCCCTGTAACCCGAAAAGGATTATTTGTTCTACTGTACATGATTGGCTGTATGGACTGAATGACAAAGTTGGCTGCTTCTTCTAGTGTTATTCCAGAGTCCACGTTTTTCTCTGTCAGCCACATCTCTGTAAACACAAAGACGCAGAAGTCTCGTATTTCGCACTGTATCAATCTCCACACCCACAGGCAGATGTAATTAATTTTAGAGTCCAAAGAGCGATCATTTATCGACAGAACAGTGGGAGCCAGAGGGAACAGTCGGCCTGTTGTGGTTAGCTTCACGCTAACTTGTGCGTAGCAGACCGAGCTTGCTGAGTAAATTCATTGCCTGCGGTCACTCGTTTTTGCAGTGAGTTCTAATGTCGAATAAAACTTTGTGGTTGTAAGCACACCATTGAGCACGGGGGTACTGCAATGAAAAACACTGCACCAGTCCTGCCTCCATGTTCGTACATTGACAGGAAGATAACAGGAAGTGACATGAGGATGCTGATTTGAGTTTTCTTTTTTCAAAAATTTGTTAATTAGACTTATTACATTAATGTGAATATTCACAGGACTAAAAAAAATCTATTAAATATGTCCATCATTATTTAAGTAAATGTGTCATTAATTTAAATTGAGTCATTTTATTTAAAGATACATATATTTAATTACTTCATGATTCCTGGAGTTGCTATTTATTTGTTGTTGGACACAGTTACTCTTTTGCTGCAACAGGAGGAAAACCGAAAGTGAAACTGTAGTTTATTCATTAAATCATATAATCTTTTAGTACAGTGATTTAATAATTTATTCCTTTTCTCTATATTTTCATTGTTTTCTTCCTTAAGAGACTATGCTGCCAGGATGAAATATAAATCTAAAGTCGTTTTTTTGGTTCCGTTTAGTATTTATAGCCTCTGCATATTTATTCAGTGCCACTGATTTGTCAGTACAAAAGTACACAAGATTGATTTTTTTTTTTTAATGCTTTGGGCTTGTTTTCCACAAACAGGATTGCTTGTTTGTCAGTCATAATCTACCACAACTAGTAGCTCATTTGGAATATGTCGATATGCGCATGCAGACACTTCTGATTTATGGTGTGCATGTAAATGTGGTCAATGATCGGGGTACAGCAGACAACGGTGTTTTACTGAGTCAAAACCAAACCTGCAATATGCTGCAAACAGGAGTCGGTCAGCTTGCTACAGGAGGCCAGGTTCAGGTACTGGAGTTTAACTAGGCTGGACAGAACTGAGAGACCAGAGTCTGGACAAAACAAAATGATGATATTAAAGAGGAAAAAACAGTCACCAAAATAAAATGTTTTGGAACTTTTTAAACAATAAACAGTGAGCCAAGAAGAGGGGTCATGTCCCAAAGTACAAATTTACAGTAACTCCTGGTGGATTTGACAAAATAACCTCACAGATTTATGAGAAAAAAAAAACAATTACAAATTGAGGATAAAAACAAAATTTTTACATGAAAAAGTTACAAATTTAAGGAAACATTTCAGTTTCAAGAAAAAAAACACTACAAATAACGGAGCGAATGGTGATACATTTACAAGAAAAGAAAATTGGGGAAAAGCAAATTTACTAGAAGAGTCGCTTAATTAAAGATAAAAGTTAATGTTCACGGGCAAGTTTTGTACTTAAGAGCTCAATGCAGATTTTTTTTTTTTTTTTTTGCTAAACTTTGCTCAAAACAGCTCTTTCCACAGTAGAAGTTGCTAACCCTGGCCATAGAAACTACCCTGTAATAAAAGTTTTTTTTACCAGTGATGAGCGGTGAGTTGATGAGACTCAGGTGCTTCAGCGCTGTGAAAGCCCGCAACTGCCGCAGGAGCTCATTGGTGGAGTAGGGGTAGCAGTTTAGGACAAACTTCTGTATTGGACAGCCGAAAAAGAGCTCCAGGGTTCGTGGACGCAACAGCCTCTCGCGGGACATGTGGTTCAGCAGAAGTTCAACCAGTTCTGGAGTAAGTCCAGCCAGACTGCTGCTGTACTGCATGCTGGGAGCTAGGAGATGGCGCCAAGAATCGATACAGTGAGGACATATGACAATGAGAGAAAATTCAAGGGAATCAGTAAAGAAAACTGCTCTCTGTTTTCCTCTCTTACCTGTCATGAGGTGGACTGTTGCACGGGTGGCGAAGGCACAGAGTGAGGGTACCACTATGAAGGGTTTTTTGGGGGGCGATGATTGTCCCTGGGAAACATGGTGGTCTTCTTGTTGTGCAGCTCTCTGAAGGCGCTCCACTGCAGCCTGGCCTGCAGCCGCCACCACATCTTCTGCATCCTCGGGGACTGCTGCCGCCTCCTCTGGAGCCTCTCTGACAGGGAAATGTTTTTACAACGTTAGTTTGAAGGCTTGAGACAAAGTAAGAGAGGCAAGGCTGACGTGGTTTGGACATGTGCAGAGGAGGGGTAGTGGATATATTGGACAAAGGATGCTGAAGATGGAGCTGCCAGGCAGGAGGAAAAGAGGAAGACCACAGAGAAAATTCATGGATGTAGTGGAGGAGATGCAGAGGACCCTGATTTTAATTTATATTTTTTTTTTAGCAAAAACACTTGTTTACAGTGTGAAAAAGCACTTTTTTTTTTTTACAGTGTGTGGAAACACAGACACACAAATACAAGGCCAGGGTTATCACAAAGTTCGCCATCTCCTCCAGGGGTTTAGTAATAAAGGTTTTATACATTTATTAACCTCTAGGAACAATCTTTTCAGTTGTTACGAGATTCCTCATTTCATACAATTCAACTCTAAGTCTGCATCTCTATAATGTCTCTGGTCAGTCTTTTATTCTCCTCTGTCTTTGGGTCTAAAGTATTTCTTGTTTTTGCAGTACACTTTACAATGAACATATAATCCCTCTAAAGTGGTATTGCCCAACCAATGGCAGTAACGGGAACTTGCTTGACTTTTTAGTAGCCAATTTTTGTGCTGCTTTAAAATGAAAAGCAAATTTATGGCTATAATGCATATACAACTCTGTAAAAAAAAACGTTCCTAAATTAGCATTTCTACATGTATGGCAGCCAATATATGTACCTGTTTTATTCCAACACAAGGACAACTAAATCTACTTAAGGAGGTATTGATTAGGTGATCATCTAAGCATGGTAAGACAATGTAAGCTGTGAATAAAAAATTGTAGTGTTTAACAATGAACAGCAACTTGTTTTCTTTGCATTATTTGATCTAAAAGCAGTATCTTTGTTGTTTTGGCCAGTTGTCATTTTCTGTAAATAAATGTTCTAAATGACGATAATTTGACTTGGAATAAGATAAGATAAGCCTTTATTAGTCCCACAATGGGGAAATTCCAGGATTGCAACAGCACAGGGATAGCAACACTCAGAGCAACAATCAGAAGGCAAGAGAAAAAACAAGAGCAGCAAGTATACATATGTACATATAAATATAAATATACACTACCGTTCAAAAGTTTGGGGTCACCCAGACAATTATTTTGTGTTTTCCATGAAAAGTCACACTTATTTACCACCATGAGTTGTAAAATGAATAGAAAATATAGTCAAGACATTGACAAGGTTAGAAATAATGATTTGTATTTGAAATAATAATTTTTTCCAGATACTCAACCTGCTCAAAGGAAGGTCAGTTTTATAGCTTCTCTAACCAGCTAAACTGTTTTCAGCTGTGCTAACATGATTGCACAAGGGTTTTCTAATCATCCATTAGCCTTCTGATGCAATGAGCAAACACATTGTACCATTAGGACACTGGAGTGATAGTTGCTGGAAATGGGCCTCTATACACCTATGTAGATAGTGCACCCAAAACCAGACATTTGCAGCTAGAATAGTCATTTACCACATTAGCAATGTATATTAGATATTAGAGTGTATTTCTGATTAGTTTAAAGTTATCTTCATTGAAAAAAACAGTGCTTTTCTTTCAAAAATAAGGAAATTTCTAAGTGACCCCAAACTTTTGAACGGTAGTGTACAGTATATATATAGACACACAGTGCGGAGTATTGTAGCTAGATGGGATATAAATATATAAACACAGTGCGGAGCATTGTAGCTGGATGGAATAAATATATGAGTATATCAACACACAGTGCGGAGCATTGTAGCTAGATGGAATAAATATGCAGATATATAAACACAGTGCGGAGCATTGTAGCTAGATGGAATAAATATATGAATATATAAACACACAGTGCGGAGCATTGTAGCTAGATGGAATAAATATGTAGATATATAAACACACACAGTGCGGAGCATTGTAGCTAGATGGAATAACTATGTAAATATATAAACACACAGTGTGGAGCATTGTTGCTAGATGGAGTAAATATATAAATATATATATAAACACACAGTGTGGAGCATTGTAGCTAGATGGAATAAATATGTAAATATATAAGCACACACAGTGCAGAGCATTGTAGCTAGATGGAATGAAACAGCACAACCGTCTACTTAGTTATCCTATATGGTATGATTATGTACCCATACATATTCTCACCCTCCATAGCGACCGGTATTTTCCTAGTTGTATACCGGAGGGGACCATTGTGTAAGTCTATTGCGTCTTTTGCATTCAAAACTATTAGGTTGTCACGTCTTTTTGCTATCTCTGCGAGCAGCCCTGCTTAGGTTGTACAGTCTGACAGCTGTTGGTAAGAAGGACCTGCGAAACCTCTCGGTTGTGCACCTAGGATGATGTAGTCTGCTGCTAAATGAGCTCCTCAGTGCATTCATTATGTCCTGCATAGGGTGGAACTCGGACTCCTGCAGAGATGACAGTTTAGCCACCATCCTTCTCTCTCCCATCTCCTCCACTGGGTCAAGGCGCTGCCCCAGGGCAGAGCTAGCTTTCTTGATCAGTTTGTTCAGTCTCTTCCTATCGGCTACTGTAATGCCACTGTCCCAGCAGACCACGCCAAAAGTGATGGCTGATGCCACCACCGTGTCATAGAATGACTTCAGCAGCGCCCCTTGTACACCAAAAGACCTGAGTCTCCTCATTAGGAACAGCCTGTGCTGTCCCTTCTTGTAGAGTGTGTCGGTATTGTGTGACCAGTCTAGTTTATTGTTCAGATGAACACCCAGGTACTTATAGGATGTCACCATCTCAATGTCTGTTCCCTGTATATTTACTGGTGCTGTGAGGGGTTGTCCTTGCCTGTGGCAGTCCACCACCAGCTCCTTAGTTTTCCTCGCGTTGATCTGGAGGCAGTTCCGATGGCACCAGTCCACGAAGTCCTGGATAAGCCCTCTGTACTCAGCTTCATCTCCGTTGGAGATGAGGCCAACAATCGCAGAGTCGTCAGAGAACTTCTGTAGATGGCAGTGTGTTGTGTTGTGTGAGAAGTCCGCAGTATAAAGGGTGAACAGGAAGGGAGCCAAAACCGTTCCCTGGGGGGCCCCCGTGCTACCGATGATCGTGTCGGGGACACAGTCCCGGGTTCTCACAAACTGAGGCCGGTTTGTGAGGTAGTCCAGGATCCATGATGACAGGTGCTGATCCACCCCTGCGCACAGCAGCTTGTCCTTCAGGATCATCGGTTGGATGGTGTTGAAAGCACTGGAGAAGTCAAAGAACATGATCCTCACCGCATTCCCGGGTTTCTCCAGGTGGGACAGAGAACGGTGAAGGAGGAAGATCACTGCATCCTCCACCCCAATGCCATGCTGGTAGGCGAACTGGAGTGGATCCATCACTGGTCCCACCAGGGGGCGGAGGTGAGCAAGGAGCAGTCTCTCCAGGGTCTTCATCATGTGGGACGTCAAGGCCACTGGTCTGTAGCTGTTCAGATCTTTGGGGTGGGAAGTCTTTGGTACAGGTACCACACAAGATGTTTTCCACAGCTGTGGTACCCTCCCCAGCTTCAGGCTCAGATTGAAAGATGTACTCCACAATCCCACACAGTTGGTCTGCACAGGACTTGAGGAGCTTTGCGCTGATGCCGTCCGGTCCCGACGCCTTCCTCGCCTTGATCTTCCTCAGCTCCGTCCTCACCTGGGTCTTAGTGAGGGTCAGGTTGGGGGGCTGTGTGTTGGGAGTGGGGGGTATTGGTGGAGTGGGGAGTGGGCAGCAGGACTTGATGTCTTTAGAGGCAGCAGTGGTTGTTGTGCAGTCAGGGGGGAGGGCGGTTGGTCAAACCTATTGAAAAACAGATTCAGATTGTTCGCCCACTCCCTGCCCCCTATGGCTTGGGGGGGGGGGACGTATTCTGGAGCCCAGAGATGGTTTTAAGGTTTCTCCAGACCCCGCTGATGTTGCTCTGTTGCAGCTTGTCCTCCATCTTCTTCCTGAAGCTGTCCTTGCCTTCTCTGATCTTTCTCCTCAGCTCCCACTGTACGGACTTCAGCATTGGTGGCGCAGTGGTTAGCACTATGGCAGCACAGTTTTACCCTCGGCCGGGGGATCGCGGGGACCGTGAGATCGTGGGTTCGATCCCTGCCCCCGGCCAACAGTGATCTGTGTGGAGTTTGCATGTTCACCCCGTGTTTGCGTGGGTTTACTCCGGGATTTCTCCGGTTTCCTCCCACATGCCAAAAACATGCAGGTTAGGGAGTTAAGGGGTGCTTGCGCACGCAGCGACCGGCAGCTGGTGGTTTGTCACCAGACTGCAAAACAAATCTACCTACGGGTACAAAATAAGTAATAAAATAAAAAAATAAAATCTCCCTGTTCCCCGACCTGAAGAGCCTCTTCTTCTCTCTCAGAAGTGTTTTTATCTCAGGGATGATCCAGGGTTTGTTGTTTGAGTAACACCGTATGGTCTTGGTGGGAACGGTGTTGTCCACACAGAAGCTGATGTAGTCCGTGATGGTGTGAGTGAGGCCATGTGGATCGCAGAGCTGCTCCCAGGCGGTGGTTTCAGAACAGCCCTTTACAGTGTCCATTGCCTCCTCAGACCATAACTTCACTGTGCGCATGGCCGGAGGTTGTCTGTGCACTCGGGGTTTGTACACCGGCCGGAGATGAACCAAGTTGTGATCCGATCTCCCGAGTGGGGGGAGTTGTGATGAGGTGTACACCTCCTTAGTGTTTGCGTAGAATAAGTCCAGTGTTTTATTGTCTCTAGTGTGGCATGTGACATACTGGGTAAACGTGGGTAGAATGGGAGACAGTGAAACATGGTTGAAATCGCCTGAGATGAGGAGAAGAGCATCTGGGTGTTCTGTCTGCAGCCTGCCAGTTACTGAATGGATGACGTCACGCGCTGTCCCAGTGTTCGCCGTCGGATTTGCATAAACAACAATGCAGATCACGTGTGAGTATTCCCTCAGGAGAGAATTTTGGGTGATTTGTTTTCAGAAGGTTAGAGAATAAAATAAAATTGTTCATTTTACTCAAAACACACTACTCATAAAAGTTAGGGATATTCGGCTCTCGGGTGAAATTTCAGGATGAACCTAAAATGCACTATAACCTTTAAAGGTGAACTTAATTTCACCTTCACTAACCTTTTGAATGCACATGTCCAATGTTCAATGTTTCAGTACTTTTTGCATAACTTGCTGTTCTCTAACAAGTTGTTCAATGGCAAAATTCACAACAGGTGTTTGATCTATGAATCAACAAATTTTCTGGTTCAGTTAGAATTGGTATTTAAACAGTCCTCTTCATCCACTTCATTGTGAACAGTGCACTGCCGAACTGGATGATGAATCCCACTCAACTCCAGGCACATTTAAGGGAGGCGAGCGGCACCCAAGTGTCACATCAGACCAGTTTGGGGTCCCATGGATTTGGATAGGCCCCCTGACCCGTCTTGTTCTCTGGTGGTCCTGGGACTTTGGGAGACCACCCGACCTACTTTATTTTGTTTTTGGGTCTTGGACTTTGGGTTGCTCCCACAGACTGTGGTTTTGTGTTGGATTTTGCTTGGACAGGGTGTTTGTTTCGGCCCGCCCGGCCTTTTTCCCCTTGCACCCTACCCTGGGAGGGTTTTTTCTGTTTGTTTGAGGTTGTCTAGAATCCACCCTTGGGGAAGGGGGGGGGGCACTATGATGAGGGAACATGTTTGCAAACATGTCCCACTCTTTATGTTTTTTTCCCAGTTGTCAGTATGGTTATTTTTTCCCTCACTTTTAGTTTTTGGTTCATTTTGTGTTTCATTATCATCCTTATTATGTCATCTTGTGTTTACTCCTTGTGGCAGCACTCTCTTGTTTATTCTGTCCATCGTTATTGGTTCTTTGTTAATTCCTCACGGCTGCTCCTGACTGTGTCTCTCTCACTGCCCAATTAATCTCAGCCGTCTGTCATCAGTGTCTGTTTATATACAGTATGTTTCACTCAGTTTTCAACTCCCTGCCGTGTTGTAAAAGCCCACGTTGTATTCTTCTCACGTATTTTGTTCAGTTGTGTCATTATTAGTAGGGTTGGATGATTAAAATTTTTTAATCGCAGTTAATCTTTTGGAATGTTGTTAATCATGGTTAACGTGTTAATCGCAGAGTTTTTTTTCTCCATATTTTTCAAGTTTGTCATATTGTAATGAACATGGGAGTGGACAAATTATGCTTGCTGTCTTCACCTGCAGGTTTATTAAAGGTCTCAACATATCTAAAATGACAAAAACTATCCAGAATATTCTCCAGAAAATTCTCAAAAGTAGACTGCATGTGCAACCAATGGAATGCCAGGGCTCAATAATATCACTGCAACACAACTCAGCATCCACAAATGGAGCTTGCACTTTCTCCCATAGCAAACATCCACAACTTTTAAGCAGATCAACACAAAACCATGGACCTCATGTGTCACAACAGACGTAATTTCCCTACCTCTTTTTATAACTACACATTCCATTACACACACATATCATTCAACTAAAAATTTCTAGTAGAGTTAAGGATGCAAAAAAGCACCCACTTTAAAAACTTGAGTAATGACTTCAGTCTTAAAGGTTTGAGGTTTTTCTCCAAAATTTACAACAATTTTCTTAATAGTTTTCTACTTTTCTCTCTAACTTTATCTAAATTTGAAACCATTTTCCTCAAATTTGTTATTTCCTCTGGTAAAATTGACTTTTCTTGTACATTTGAGACTTTATTATAAATTTGTGGATTATTTTGTAGCTATTTTTTGTCTTTTTTAAAAAAAATAAGATTAGTTTTTTTTTAAATAAATTTGAAACACACTGTGGTAAAATTTTGACTTTTTTTTCTTATACAATTTACACTCTTGACCATAAGTTTGCAGAGCTAGAACAGAACAATAATTTAACTCTGATTTCAAAGAAAAACATTAAAATTATATTTAATGAAATAAATTCACTTAAATTGCCAAAGAGGCAGTTATTTCTGTTATAATATTATAATATTTTTTATATATTTATTGTTTTTTAGAACTCTACTCACCAACCACACAGCAGGAAAAACCTCCCTTACGTTGAAATCCAAATGTTGACACGTCTAGTAGTTTGTCTGAAGGCTGCTGACGGATTGAAGTCATTGACTTGTGAATTTTGGTCATCTTAACTTGCCAGGTACATAATAATTAACATAAATTACACAACATAACAACAACATAACAAAAATAATTTCTTTGTAAGTTGTCCGTGTTTTTTCAACTGATTTAAGACAATTTTGCACCACCGAATCTGAAAATGACTTCCGTTTCTCTTGATCAGGTCAGTTATAAGCAGCTGTACAGCAGTTGTACAGGTGTACTGTAAATTGAATAGTAGACATTGATAAAGGTAAGTACATGTAAATTGAATGATATGTCATCATTGTTCAAAATTCAGAGAATTTCAAGAAATAAAAAGAATTTTGCATCATATAAAGCAAAAATACCGGTACATGTAAACAAAAACGTGTGGCCATAGTTCAAAAAGTTGACCTGATTGAGCAAAACCAATGTGATTTTTGGATTCAGCACATCAAAATCAGCTAAAAAAAACCAGACAATAAATTTGGTGTTGACCAGTGTTATTAGTTAATATTGCAGTAGCTGGTGAAGTCAATCCTCAGCGATTCATTAGTCACTCTTGCCTTTGCCTGCATATGAATCCTACCCACACCTGTTTGCGAAGCAACTCTTCATTATTGTTCCCATTACCGGCGGGTTAAAACCACCATAAATGCCTCCACTGCTTGCATACCTCCTCTGCTTTTTTCCACGTTTAAAGCACTTTAATAAGCTCATACTTCTCTCTGACATTTGACTCTAGCAAGACACGCTGCCTGCTAACTGGAACGGTCATGCGGACAGGGCATTTCTGAGCTCCGTGCAGACGACGCTCATGTGCGTTGTTCATGTGCATGCTTGCGGAGTGTCATTCCTTTATATTTTTTCCTTAAATTTACATTTCCTTGGCGTGTTCTGGGCCTGGGCCACTCAAAGAGGATGGTTCTGGGCCACTAATTGAATAGGCCTGCTCTGCTTGCAAAGTATTTGAGTACTGCTAGCTCTTGCTGGACTAGCAGCACATTCTTGGCAGATAAAGATGTTATCAGTGGCAAGGCCAAGCCAAGACAAACTGACTCCAGTATCTGTTGCAATGACTGACCAGATGATAGGTTTGTTTATCTCTGCTTTTTGTGTAGTGTATATCACAATGCACCGACTGGCACAGTCCACCACAGACCTTGCGACAGATGTGTTTATCTGCCAGGATGTCCAGTCTCACCCTGTGTAACTGGGAGTGGTCCACCACAGACCTGTGGCAGATATTGTTTTTAGTTCTGCCAGGATGCCCTGTTTCACCCTCCACGCCCTCGGAAAGGCGGGGATGCCGGTTGAGACGCTGACGGCCCGACCCATGAGACAGGTAGTACCGGTTTTCATGGTTATCCGGTAGCAAGCAAGCCAATGCCTGACCTGACACACACAAAAAAGGGATGTAAGTCTCAGTTAAAAGCTGCCAATTTCTGACCAAAAAAAGTGGAATTTTATGGGTAAGAAGCTGCAACATTACCAAAAAGACAAAAGAAGGTGTAAATTTCCAACTATTTACAACCTAAAATGCTGCAGATATAAGATTTGAGTAAAATGCTGCAAGTTTACTGTAAGCTTTTTTTTTTAAACTGCAAATTCAAGAGTAAGAAAAGTTCTAAATTCACGAGGAAAAAGCTGCAAAATTATGAATAAAAAGCTGCAAATTTTAAAGTAAGAAGCTGCACATTTCTGAGTAAAATGGCTGTAACTCTGCAGGAAAATCATGCAAATTTCTGAGAAAAATCTTCACATTTACAAAAGAATGTTTCTAATTTACATGGAAAAAGGATGTGATAAATTGGCGTGTGTTGGCCATTTTTTTAAAAGACAGCTGTGAGGAGGAACTAAGCAGTGGTGTTCGGAGGTGCTAAATCCTGCAGATCTGCATTAACCTGTTGCACTTCGGTGTACCGCGGGCGGGCATGTCTCTGCGTCCTAGGACGCACAGCGCACACTGTGCGTCCTAGGAGGCACTGAAAAAAAAAAACACCTGCATTTCCGTTCTTCCACTACAGACACAGCCGCGAACAGAAAGCCAAAGGAGTGCTTTGATTGGTTTAGATGTGATTGACCTCTCACTCGACTAATAAGAGCTTTGAATTGGGTTTCTGAAACCTTGAAGAACCAATGACTGAAAACCTAGCAAGAAGGACCCGCCTACCAACGGCTGCGAATACAGCGAGCCAATTGAAGCAGAGAAGTTCGAAAGCTGTTTTGTGTAAGGCTGGGTGACACACAGGCGTTCGCCAGTCTTTTTTTCTAACTACTGTTCTTATTTGTTTTGAAAAATCGTTCGCCAAAACCACAATCACGGAAGCGCAAAACCGCAATAATGGAATTATGGTTTGACTGGGTCGCGAGACCAGAACCACGAGTCCGTAACAAGCAGACCAGCTTCATGTTCATCTGACAATGAGGAAGAGAAGTTCGCCAGCTACGCTGCTGTTGTGAACAGGTAAGTGTTATAAGCTAAATTATTCTTTATCCCTGAAAATTGTAATCAAAATGACTTTTGACCGATTGGTAAATTACAGCTGTGCGTCATCGCTGGACCGCGGCGCACGAACCCGTGCTCCGGGCGATGTTCGCCCTCTGTAGCGGGGGTGGGTGGGTGGGTGGGAACACCCCCCCCCACACACACACACAGCCCTGAGTGTCACTTTTCATTAGAGCCCAAGATGAAGCTTCTATATTGAATCATTCAAAAGTTACAGACGTTTTTCCAAACTGTGCCATTTGGCACAATTTGGCACAGTTCAAAAATGCCTGGGAACAACCTGAGAACAAAGCTGTGTAATATATTCATTTTTTGTGGTATTGTTACAAAATTTTGACCTCAGCTGGATAACACTTGGTTCTACATTTCTGTTGCATTTTCCAGCCCGGATCTGAAGCTGTGTGTTATTTGCAAGCATTTGTATCCAAAAAAACACCCAGGCGAACTTTATTTTCTTCAAGTTCACTATGTTTAGATGACTGTTACTCAGTGGCAGGAGCACTTAGAGAGATTATGACTGTTTTGCCAAAAAATTCAAAGTGTTTTCTTTTAAATGAGACCAACCCCATGAAGATGCTGCAAAGGGTTGAAGAACAGCTTTTGATTTACTTTGGGCACGTTATTTTTTGGCGTTTTTAGGGAAATTGACCAGAGTGCAAGGGGTTAATCAGCAGGGAAAAGGAGAAGAAGAGGAATAGGTGATCCCCAGCAGCAGAAATAATCCAGTTAACCCAGGAAGAGTAAACACATGACACCCAACAGATTACCCCCCCCCCCCCATGACATCAGTGGGAACAGCTGGGACAAACTTCACACCTCTGTCGATTTACATGTTCCCTTCTGAGGACAATTCAAACAGAGCTGCTGCTGAGATGGAAACCAAAGGGTTAAAGAGTGATGTGGCTTTATCAGCAGCACTGATTCCCCCCCCCCCCCCCCCAACTGACCTGCTGGACAGGAACTAACAACTCCTCAGGCCTGTTAACACAATTTTAACAACAAAAGGACATGCAAAAGAATGAAGATTCCCTTTGATTTAACAGGATAACAGCGTGAATTTTCTGGTCTGTGAATGAACAGAGCAGCCATGAGTGGTTCACGGAGTCACTTACTGAATTATAATGGTTAATCTAAGTCACAACTTCAGGGGAAACTTAAACCCATGACACATTGTTTTAAATTTTGCTGATTTTTCTTTTTTTTTTTTCCCACTTCTCCTCCAGTCCTTATGGCCACTTTCTGATTGCTTTGAGTTTTTAAAACATCATTTTAAGAATAATGTTAACTGACTTAAAAGTACATTTCTAACTACACTATATCATACAGTAGGGCAAAAAAGCTTTGTAAGAAGCATTTCAAGGTCCTGGAGTGGCCTAGCCAGTATCCAGATCTCAACCCCATAGAAAATCTTTGGAGGGAGTTGAAAGTCCGTGTTGCCCAGCGACAGCCCCAAAATATCACTGCTCTAGAGGAGATCTGCATGGAGGAATGGGCCAAAATACCAGCAACAGTGTGTGAAAACCTTGTGAAGACTTACAGAAAACGTTTGACCTCTGTCATTGCCAACAAAGGGTATATAACAAAGTATTGAGATGAACTTTTGTTATTGACCAAATACTTATTTTCCACCATAATTTGCAAATAAATTCTTTAAAAATCAGACAATGTGATTTTCTGCATTTTTTTTTCTCATTTTGTCTCTCATAGTTGAGGTATACCTATGATGAAAAAAGATTAGTGGGAGAACTTGCACAATTGGTGGCTGACTAAATACTTTTTTGCCCCACCGTACAATATGCCATTTAACATACAATTTCATTTGATCACATTTAGATCTTAATTCAAACAAGCAGAGTATTTGCAACCAACTTAATTAAGACTTGAACAAAAACAATCAATCAGAATATAACTGGGAGCGTTTAAGAATAAAAACCTTTGGATTCCTAAATGAAGTTCTGCTTGCTGATCACCTGCACTCAAACATTCCAATTACCACTCATGAGACGGACCAGATTCCATATAAAATGTTAAAAATTTTACTTTGGCTTCATCTTTAAGGGGTTGCTGTTCCAGTTAAAAGTCTCAAGTGTTGGGAGAGTCCACCTTTGTATAAAACGGCCACATCAGTATACCACAAAAGGCTCAAAGTCGCTAAGATAATTCAGAGGTTAAACCGGCTGTTATTGTCATTTAAACCCTGCATGGCTTCGACAACGTGGAACCGGCATTTCACTTTAAAATGGATGGCTCGAGTTATTGCAAACGAGCAAGTTTAAAACACACATAACACTAAAGTTAAAGAGTACTGCAAGAAGGAAAATAGTTTAATATAAAACACAGCTGTCTTACCTTGAAATGTCCTTTACAAATGAAGAGACTCATCATCATCATCATCACCATAGCAGTCTGTCGCAGGTGACAATGACTGTTTCATTTAGGTCTGATCAGATTCCTCTACACAGCTCTGTCCCCTGCCCTCCGCTGCCAGGAACTCCTGACCCTGCAAACCCGGGCAACGTCTGAGCCAATATGAGTTGCTTTCTGACTGGCCATTTCATGAAACTGCTTGCAAAGTATTTGAGTACCGCTAGCTTTTGCTGGGCTAGCGGCACATTCTTGGCAGATAGAGGTATTATCAGTAGCAAGGACAGGCCAAGACAAACTGATTCCAGTATCTGTTGCAGTGACTGACCAGAATGTAACAGAAAATTAATAAAGGAAGAAGAGAAGCAAACTATGCAGTTAAGAGCACATGGAGCCCAGAAGGAAGCGAGAGAAAGCACTGAAATGGGAGCAAGAAAAATGCAACAAAAGAATGAAAAAGTGCTTTCAGAGATCCATGTGTGATACCAAAAAGAGAACAGGAGGGAAGCTCATGCCCAGATCCATGCCTGCCAAACAGAAGATCAAAGCTGAAGAGGAAGCCAACGCCTCAAACTGGAGAAAAACCTAATTCGAACCACCAACCCTCTGGTTACTGGACAACTTGCCCTGCGCGCTCCAGACCTGCTCTATGGTGCTTTAATCATTTGTACAGTGCATGCCCGTAGAAAGCAACTACTCTTGTCTGAAAACAGGTAGGCCAGTTAGACTTAACAGCATACCTGCCAACTTTTCAAACCTGAAAAGCCTAGTAGCTAGCCGGGGTCCAGGGGGCGATGCTAATGCTAATAATGCTAATGCTAATAATAATAATGCTAATATTTGCCAAACAAATATTAGCATTTAATCTAGTTAAATGTAGCTAACAACCTCATATTTCTTCAACTTTCAAACCTGAAAAGCCTAGTAGCTAGCCGGGGTCCAGGGGCCGCAGGCCCCGGTAGGTCCAGGACAAAGTCCTGGTGGGGGGTCCAGGGGGGCGAAGCCCCCCGACGCCAAACAAATATTAGCATTAAATCAAGTTAGAATGTAGCTAACAACCTCATATTTCTTCAACTTTCAAACATGAAAAGCCTAGTAGCTAGCCGGGGTCCAGGGGCCACAGTGACAAACAAATATAAGCATTTGACATAGAAGTCACATATTAAATATATTAAAGGTAAAATATCTAAATCAATTGCAATACTACACAGAGCGAAATACTTGCTGAATCAACAACCCACATTATATACTTTGTATCATTCATTAATACTCCCATACATGACATATTGTACTGAAGTATGGGGAAATACATATAAAACAAACATATATCCAGTCTTTATGCTTCAGAAGAGAGCTATTAGAATAATAAACAAAGCAGCTTACAGGGAACCAACAAACCCAATTTTTCTTAAATTAAAAGCTCTCAAGGTGAAAGATCTGGTTGACTTTAAAACTGCAGTAATAATGTTTAAAGTGAAGAATCTATCACTGCCCGCAAATATCCAAAAGTTGTTCCAAATAAGGGAGAAACGATATCATTTCAGAGGAACATGTATATTTCAAAAACCTTCAGTGAGAACTACCACCAAGCAACACTGTGTTTCAGTGCAAGGAGTCAGATGATGGAACGATTTTGGATCTGAATTAAAATCATGTACAACGCTTGGACAATTTAAACAAAAACTAAAGTAAGAAATACTCCAAACATATATACAAGATGACATGTAAAATCACATAAGGATTGTCATATCCAGTCTGTGTTGTGTTGTTACTTAGTTTTTTTTGTCACATTTTGTCTTAGCTATGTTCTGAATTGTAATCGCTCTTGTTTTGTTTTTCTTTTGAATTCTTGGATGGAATATGGGTGGGCAATATAAGCTGCGGCTTCAGCCATCACCCATTTCAGATAACTTATGTTGAACTGTATAATCAGAGGAGTTCTTGTTTAATTTGACCTTGTTGGATTTTTGTTTTTAATCTTTACTTTTAATCTATCCGAAATAAAGATTCATTCATTCATTAAATTTGCATTCAAAAGACTATCTTAACACTGCATAGAACTTCAAATAGGCCAGATGTATTATGAATACTAGAAAAGCACTCGGAGACCACAGACCTCCGCCAAGCGCCACAGTTCCCCCCCATACAGTGTTTAACATCATAAATAAAATATTGAAAATGGCCCTATCTCGCAATGTTAAAAAAAAAAAAAAAAAAGAATCCTTTAAAAAATTCCTGGATCCAGACGGTGATCCGGATCACCACCAAAATCTAATCATCTGTAGGATACCCTATTTCTGACAATCTGTGAAAACTTCATGAAAATCCGTCCATAACTTTTTGAGTTATCTCGCTAACAAAGAAACAGACAGACAAACCAACGCTGATGATCACATAACCTCCTTGGCGGAGGTAACTAGAAGACTAGAAATATCAGCACTGTTTAACATAGACACGTGCGTAAAAGACGGCAAAATCGCTCTGATATTTTATGTGTTTACATGATACACCAAGCATGACAAGGCTTGCAGTTACACAGCACATGTTCTTCAGAATCTTAGGCATTATATAAAATGTATTCTCCCTTTAGATTTCGAATCCATGGTCCATTTGCCAGGGCTGAAGTGCAGTCGTGTGAACGTCTGCAGCAGATAACATCGTGTTTACATCTCGCCATGTACGCACGCCTCTCCGGGATTTCTCGCGAGAATAGAAACCACAATACCCTCAATAGCGATAGCATTAGCTTAGCAAACGCTTCAGGTAAAGCGTAGCAGCGAACCACGAAAAGAAACGCTACTATGTTCTAAATTTAGATACGATTCCTAGCGATCTCGTGTTTGGAATTGCTTTCGTGTTTTTTTTACGATTTAAAATTTTTGACTGAATTTTTAGTGAAAAACCGTAATTTTGATTAATAAAGCCGTAACCCGGAATGGGGTCTTGAAAACCGGAACCATTACGGCAAAACCGGAGTAGTTGGCAGGTATATGTAACAGGCCCAAATGTAGGCTGTGTTAAAAGTGGAATACAAAGAGGCATAGCCTAAATGTAGACAATCACACGTTAAGACTTTGACAAATATAAAAGGGATTGAATGCCACTAAGCTTTATTTGATTACGTGAATATTAATTACATAATTATTGAAAATGAATGGGACATTCAGTATTAGCAACTGTTTAAGAACCCTTGTCTGTTTGTCAGATCGCTTATTTGTGTGATCTTTTATGACTTATGTTCATAAGTGTTGTATCTTGCACTTTGGGGAATAGGAGTCGTTCAGTCACCATTATAATTATTTTAGTTTATATGTGTAGTTTATAGTGTATTGTCAATAAACTCATGCAGTACTATAACAGGACACGTTTGCAAATATTTGATACCCATTCTAGTGCATCCTTTTATATTTTAGCAATATTGTAAGTACAAAACACCCAACATTATTATGCACAGCAGAATTACCGGTTTAGCTACAACTGGTGCATCAGTGTTGCCCATTTGTCAGTAAATAAAAAAATGATTTCATTATTTGTGCATTTTTGTGTCCCGTTTGGTGACAGTCGTTGTTTAGTCAAAGCGTGCATACTGTATGTGTCCGCATATGATATGCAATTGATCTGGCTCATGGTGGTATTATTATTAACCTTTAACTTTTAGATAGCCATGTGAGCACACCAGCACCGGAAGGAGCGCCACATTGAACCCGCGGTGCCGCAAAGGACAGCGCTGGCACACAGGTGAATCAGCAGCCAGGACTCCTGTTGACCGGGCAGGCTGGGCTTGGCTCCCTGCAAAGGACTGGGATCCACTGGCCCAGCTTCTGCTTCTCCAGCACCAGTGTTCCCTGCCAGTACCCCCCCAGCGCACCTCACGTTCTCCACATATGCTGAATTATCCTTTAGACCTACACAATCATGGCAACATCATCAGTATTCCCTTTTTCTGGTCAAATTTGTCACTTTTCACTTCCTTTTCTTGTTTACGGAGCACTGTGATGAGTGACTGGTCGTGATGCTGCGTATTATCCAATCAGTACGGAGTCAATCTGAAACCCCGTCCACACTTCCAGAAGCCAGAGCATGAGGAAACACAGAGGTGGCTAAACTTTTGATAAAAATTACATACTTTGACTGAGCAGCTCAATAGTTGGGGATGCACACCTTTGTAACCTCAGCAAAGCACTTATAAAATCTGAGATCAGTCTGATGAACGGTTTGAGAGATATGTGTGGAACACACACAGACAGAGATTTCTTGCATTTATAGATAGATACTGGACACCTTTTTATGGTTACAAATACCTTTTTGTGAATCTTTCTCAGCCTCTGGAAAAAGAGTCTTAACAGTTTCCAAAATATCTCCCTCTTAACAATATGGTTGTGTTCTTTAATTTGAAGAAAGAACAAACATTTTAAATTGCATACAGTATGTATAGTTTCATATGTATATGCATATGTATAGTTATGTATAGTTCTGCCTTTTAAAAGGTCACCCTGTATAACATTATCAGTTTTATGTACTACATAAAACTTAGGGGCAGCTGTGGTGCAGGTGTAATGTGGCTGACTACTGATCAGAGGATCAGGGGTTCAATTCCCGCTCTGTCTGCACGTTGAAGTGTCCTTGAGCAAAACATTGAACCCCCAGTTGCTCCTGGTCGGTCAGGCCAGCGCCTGTGCATGGCAGCGCCGCCACCATCAGTGCGTGAATGTGTGTGTGAATGGGTGGATAGCAGGATCTGTAAAGTGCTTTCGTCATCTAGAGATGAGAAAAAAGCACTATATAAGTGAACGCCATTTACACTGTCCCACCTGAGTCGGTTTCCTTGCTCTGGCCACTGGTGCCGAGGCTCAAATCCCCCTCGAAGCCTGTTCTCTAGCCTGGGCATTCCTGGGAAAATTGCACAAGGAACAGCTGTAATCCTGTAATTTACTCTCTCATCATGATCAAACACTAAAATGATCTCTATTGTCATAGACCTGTTAGTAATTTTTTTTTTTTTTTAAATATATACATATATTACACACCTCCAATCAACATCTTGGCAACAACTTGGCTAACTTGGAAGTCTGAATCAGCACTTTTTACTCTCTGGCACACAACACTACACTGAAAACACATGCTCTGAACAACAGAATATGATTGGCTGACCATCTGTCAGCACTTAAATTAAGTTAATCCCTTCCACAGCATGTGGGACACCATGTGGTGTATGGGGCGGCCTGACCCTAGGCCACACAGCTGCTGTAAGTAGTGAAAGCTACAGTGGGGGGTCAGTCCTCTGGTAGCTGTGTGAGTTAACTTTCCTTTCCCCACTCTATTATGCTGAGCACCAAACTACAAGGCAGGCAGTACCATTTTTTTTTATATGTTCTTTGGTATGCCAGGATTTGAACCCATGACCTCCTAGTTATGGGGCAAATGCTCTACCAACTAGGCCACCACTCCGGTATCTGTAAGCACTTAGGGATCTCATTTTCCACTGGTGGGGCCGAGGAGTTCAGACCTTGTGTACTGTACATCTGACAGAAAGAGGCATTAACCCACATATTTTCTGTTTCTAATCTTTCTTAGGGCAGTAAGTCTAATGTTTTGTAACTAGGCAACAGCCCAAAACAGAACTGATGTTGAAATGTTTCTGAAGCAAAGGGTAATTTCCAGATGAATAAAAAAGGCACATGAAAAAGAAGATGCAAAGGAAACAGTACCATTAACCACATCAGGAAGTTGTTCTTCCTCTGTATCTTCATCAACTGCCATATCAGCGCCCTCGGCATCACCAGGAACCAGCCTCTGGCCTCGCCCTGTCAAACACCCACAACGTCATTCAGTAACTTCACGGCCTTCGTGTACTTTCAAGTGAAGGTAAAACGTCCCAAAAGATTGGTAGGGAGTAATAATAGTTTCATTAAAGTTTGTGTGATCTCCCCTTCATCATTGTGCTTTTTGAGCCATTTTTAGTGAGGCTGTTGTCTTTAGATCAATTAGCAAATTTTCAGTCAGACACGATTTTGGCCAGACCATCAACGCCAACGCCGTCTTTTACTATATCAAACTCGTACCTACTGCTAAGTACTTAGTTGAAACCAGCTGAACTGCAGCATGTGTCAAGAGGTTTTACCTCACCTTTAGGCCAGATTTAAATTTCTGCATCCTTTTCATCTTTCCCCAAATTAAATTCAAGTTGTAGCATCACCACTATGAATGAATGAATGCGATCCTGCTCACACCACAGAGGCACTGTGATCAAAACTAGACACCCTAAGAGCAACTTAAAAAAAGAGTTCACACAAGGTTAGGGCTTGTTATACTGAAAGGTACAGTGGGGTAAAAAAGTATTTAGTCAGCCACCAACTGTGCAAGTCCTCCCACTTAAAAGATGAGAGGTCTCCAATTTTCATCATAGGTAAGCTATACCTCAACTATGAGAGACAAAATGAGAAAAAAAAATCCAGAAAATCACATTGTCTGATTTTTAAAGAATTTATTTGCAAATTATGGTGGAAAATAAGTATTTGGTCACCTACAAACAAGCAAGATTTCTGGCTCTCACAGACCTGTAACTTCTTCTTTAACCCCTTGCACTCTGGTCAATTTCCCTAAAAACGCCAAAAAATAACGTACCCAAAGTAAATCAAAAACTGTTCTTCAACCCTTTGCAGCATCTTCATGGGGTTGGTCTCAATTAAAAGAAAACACTTTGAATTTTTTGGCAAAACAGTCATAATCTCTCTAAGTGCTCCGGTCATCTAAACATACTGAACTTGAAGAAAATAAATTTGGCCTGGGTGTTTTTTTGGATACAAATGCTTGCAAATAACACATAGCTGTCAGATCCGGGCTGGAAAATGCAACAGAAATGTAGAACCAAGTGTTATCCAGCTGAGGTCAAAATTTTGTAACAATACCACAAAAAATGAATATATTACACAGCTTTTTTCTTAGGTTGTTCCCAGGCGTTTTTGAACGGTGCCAAATGGCACAGTTTGGAAAAACGTCTAACTTTTGAATGATTCAATATAGAAGCTTCATCTTGGGCTCTAATGAAAGGTGACATTCAAGGCTGTGTGTGTGTGTGTGGGGGGGTTGTTTATTCATTCATTCATGAATGAATGAACAAACAAGCCCCCACACACAAAGAAGCATGCCACGTAAAAAATGTGTGGCTTTTTTTTTACAAGAAAAAATAACCTACAGTGCACTAAAAATTATACTAAAATGTCTGTAATGTAGAGGATAACAACTCCCCCGCCCCCCGCTACAGAGGACGGACATCGTCCATTGCCACATGACGGACCGCGGTGACGGTGTGCCGTGGTCTACTACGCACAGTTGTACTAAAATATCTGCAATAATATCTGCAATCCACTACAGAAGAGTAGCGGGGGGGGGGGGGGGGGGGCCTTCACGGTCCGGACGCAGCGCACGAACCGTGTCCAGTCCGTGTGCCGCGGTACATGGTCCGGGCGCCGCGGTCTACTACGCACAGTTGTACTAAAAATCTGCAATAATATCTGCAATCCGCTAAAGAAGAGTAGCGGGTGAGGTGGGGGGGGCCTTCACGGTCCGGACGCAGCGCACGAACCGTGTCCAGTCCGTGTGCCGCGGTACATGGTCCGGGCGCCGCGGTCTACTACGCACAGTTGTACTAAAAATCTGCAATAATATCTGCAATCCGCTAAAGAAGAGTAGCGGGGGGCGGGGGGGGGGGGGGCGTTCACGGTCCGGACGTGGCGCACGGACTGGACCCGTGCGCCGCGGTCTTCATGTTACGATGACGCACAGTTGTAATTTACCCATCGGTCAAGTCATTTTGATTACAATTTTCATGGATAAAGAATAATTTAGCTTATAACACTTACCGTATTTTCCAGACTATATAGCACACCTAAATATAAGCCGCACCCACTAAAATTTAAAAGAAATGCATATTTTGTCACATATAAGCCGCACCGGACTCTAAGTCGCCGATATCCAGGCTGAGAAATAAGATATTTACATAGAAAGATTTTGTACCATAAGTGTTTATTCATATACCTGAACTGACTGTTTCCCAACAGTGCCTGTAACAAGGCAGTAAAAGTGCTGATCAAACAAAACAGAAAAGTCATTGATGGTTTTATTCATCTTCCTCCTGTGCACTAAAACAAAGTTGCTTTATTTTTCTTCCTCCTGCGTACTGAAACCACTGTCACTTTTTCTTCATGCGCACTGTTAAAGCAACTACGGTATTAAAGTCGCTTTATTCTCCCGTGCACTGAAACCACAAGTCACTATTCATCTTCCTCCTGAGCATTGAAACTACTGAACACCAAACCACTGTCACTTCATTTCTCCCGTGCATTGAAACCACAAGTCACTATTCATCTTGCTCCTGAGCATTGAAACTACTGAACACCAAACCACTGTCACTTCATTTCTCCTGTGCACTGAAGCCACAAGTCACTTATTCATCTTCCTCCTGCGCACTGAAGCCACTGAAGTCATCCTCTTCAGTGTCGAGTTGAACAGCCTCAGATAATCTTCGTCACATATCTTTTCAGTCTCTGTTTTGGTGTTGCTCCAGTCACTCTCATCTCGAGGCAAAGTTACCTCTGAAGCTGCGCTGCTCTCTTCACGCAGCAGTCTGGCCTTTCGGAACCCGTTGATGATGGTGGATTCTTTCACACTCTTCCATGCTGTTAAGATCCACTGATTCACGTATTTTGCTGTTGTGCGTCTTGGGTTGCATGTGCTAAGAATAAAAACTGGCGCTTTCTTGTTTGCACTGACTCCCGCTGCCTGTCTCGTTTTTGCACTTCCTGCTAGAGCGCCCCCTGAGGGCTGAAGAAATATTCATAGAAAAACCGCATCTCTGTATAAGCCGCATGGTTCAAAGCATGGGGAAAAAGTAGCGGCTTATAGTCCGGAAAATACGGTACCTGTCCACAACAGCAGTGTTGCTGGCGAACTTCTCTTCCTCATTGTCAGATGAACATGACGCTGGTCCGCTTGTTACGGACTCGTGGTTCTGGTCACGCGACCCAGTCAAACCATAATTCCATTATTGCGGTTTTGGCGAACGATTTTTCAAAACAAGTAAGAACAGTAGTAAGAAAAAAAGACTGGCAAACGCCTGTGTGTCACCCAGCCTTACACAAAACAGATTTTATGCAAGGGACGCATGCTTTCGAACTTCTGTGCTTCAATTGGCTTTCTGTATTCGCAGCCGTTGGTAGGCGGGTCCTTCTTGCTAGGTTTTCAGTCATTGGTTCTTCAAGGTTTCAGAAACCCAATTCAAGGCTCTTGTTAGTCGAATGAGAGGTCAATCACATCTAAACCAATCAAAGCACTCGTTTGGCTTTCTGTTCGCGGCTGTGTCTGTAGTGGAAGAACGGAAATGCAGCTTTTTTTTTTTTTTCAGTGCGCCCTAGGACGCACAGTGTGCGTACTAGGGCGCCCTCGTGCGCTCTAGGACGCAGAGACGTGTCTGCCCGCGGTACACCGGAGTGCAAGAGATTAAGAGGCTCCTCTGTTCTCCACTCGTTACCTGTATTAATGGCACCTGTTTGAACTCGTTATCAGTATAAAAGACACCTGTCCACAACCTCAAACAGTCAGACTCCAAACTCCACTATGGCCAAGACCAAAGAGCTGTCAAAGGACACCAGAAACAAAATTGTAGACCTGCACCAGGCTGGGAAGACTGAATCTGCAATAGGTAAGCAGCTTGATGTGAAGAAATCAACTGTGGGAGCAATTATTAGAAAACGGAAGACATACAAGACCACTGATAATCTCCCTCGATCTGGGGCTCCACGCAAGATCTCATCCCGTGGGGTCAAAATGATCACGAGAACGGTGAGTAAAAATCCCAGAACCACACGGGGGGACCTAGTGAATGACCTGAAGAGAGCTGGGACCAAAGTAACAAAGGCTACCATCAGTAACACACTACGCCGCCAGGGACTCAAATCCTGCAGTGCCAGATGTGTCCCCCTGCCTAAGTCAGTACATGTCCAGGCCCGTCTGAAGTTTGCTAGAGAGCATTTGGATGATCCAGAAGAGGATTGGGAGAATGTCATATGGTCAGATGAAACCAAAATAGAACTTTTTGGTAAAAACTCAACTTGTCGTGTTTGGAGGAGAAAGAATGCGGAGTTGCATCCAAACAACACCATACCTACTGTGAAGCATGGGGGTGGAAACATCATGCTGTGGGGCTGTTTTTCTGCAAAGGGACCAGGACGACTGATTCGTGTAAAGGAAAGAATGAATGGGCCATGTATTGTGAGATTTTGAGTGAAAACCTCCTTCCATCAGCAAGGGCATTGAAGATGAAACGTGGCTGGGTCTTTCAGCATGACAATGATCCCAAACACACTGCCCGGGCAACGAAGGAGTGGCTTCGTAAGGAGCATTTTAAGGTCCTGGAGTGGCCTAGCCAGTCTCCAGATCTCAACCCCATAGAAAATCTTTGGAGAGAGTTGAAAGTCCGTGTTGCCCAGCGACAGTCCCAAAACATCACTGCTCCAGAGGAGATCTGCATGGAGGAATGGGCCAAAATACCAGCAACAGTGTGTGAAAACCTTGTGAAGACTTACAGAAAACGTTTGACCTCTGTCATTGCCAACAAAGGGTATATAACAAAGTATTGAGATGAACTTTTGTTATTGACCAAATACTTATTTTCCACCATAATTTGCAAATTCTTTAAAAATCAGACAATGTGATTTTCTGGATTTTTTTTCTCATTTTGTCTCTCATAGTTGAGGTATACCTATGATGAAAATTGGAGACCTCTCTCATCTTTTTTTTTTTTAATTTAAGTTTTTGTAAAGGGTATACACGTCATTACAGCATTGTTGTTTACATTTTCATCACGTTCCCTTTTTTTTTTTGTTTTTTGACAACATTGGAAGAATAATTATTACAACACCCCTTTTTTTTAAGTGAAAGAAAAAGTGAAATTAAAGAAAGAACAAAAAAAACCAAAAACAAAACAAAAGAGCAAAAAAAAAAATAAATAAATAAAAATAAAAGAGCATCTGAGTAGCGTTGGAACAAAGAGCGGTGCCATTATTGAAATGGTATTTGTCAAAGATTAGATCTAATGGAAGACACATATGCGATCCAGGGTTGCCAAAAGTTCAAGAACCCATCCATGTCCTGTCTCAGAGCGAATGTCAACTTTTCCATCGAGTAAATGTCTTGGATCACGTTAATCCAATCTTCAGGTGTAGGACAGTCCTTCAACATCCACTTTTTAGTTAGGGCTTTTTTACTTGCCAATATTAAAACTGAATAAGTATTTTTCTCCTCGTCTTTCCAGTGAATCCGGTAGTAAACCCAAATACAAAGTTACAAAAGAAAAGGGGACTGTTACTTTGAATATTTTCCCCAATATTGTCTGTACCTTGGTCCAATATTGGTGGATAACTGGGCATGACCAAAACACATGAAAATGATTTGCAGTCTCCTCACCACACAAGCGCCAACAATTCAACCCCTTATGAGTAAATTTGTTTTGTGCAGGTGTTCTGAAAAATCTTACCAAATTTTTCCATCCAAATTCTCTCCACTGCAGGGATGAGGTACTTTTCCATTGTTGTTTATTTAGCTTTTCCCATATTTCCAGTTGTAAAGTGAAATTCCCCTCTTTTTCCCATTTCTCTTTTATATATGATGTGTTGTCTCCTTTTAAGTCTTGAAGACCTTGGTATATTTTAGAGATGTATCTGATCCCTGGGATCCCTTTATATGCCATTAAGAAGACCTTCAGAACACCTGACTGGGCCCTTTCCAAATCCTCCTTTTTAAGTATATTGTTTATGTGGTGTCTAAGCTGAAAGAACCTGTAAAGGTCTTGATTTATTAGACCTTGTTTTTTCAAATCTTCAAAACTTCTTAAAATTTGCCCTTTAAAAAAATCGTAATATTTTATCAGTCCGTTCTCTTTCCACTTTTTAAATCTAGTGTCTGTTTTATTAGGAGTAAAGTCTTGATCATAGGCAATCCATTGCAGAAATCGACAGGGTTCTTTAGTTTGATTCTCTCTGACTATCTTAAACCAAATTTTTAGCGGGGTCTCTATCCACGGGTTAGTGTTATTCAAAAGTTTAGGTAAGGCATTATTCCCTATTATCGCCTGTAGGGGGATGTCACTTGTTATTTGGCATTCCATCTCCTTCCATTGTGCAGTGTAGACTGGGTTACATATCTCTACTAAAGTTTTAATTTGTGCGGCTTTAAAATAGTCCCTGATATTTGGCAGCGCGAGCCCACCTTTGTCTTTGTTTAGCTGTAGGGTTCTATATCTGATTCTAGGTCTCTTGCCCTGCCATATGAATCTTGAGATCCTTCTGTCCAGTTCTTGCCATGTGTTTTTGGGAGGTTCTACCGGTATTGTTTGGAAAAGGTATAGAAGACGTGGAAGTATATTCATTTTGACTGCTTCAATTCTTTGTGCAGTACTCAAGAATGGTATCATATTCCATCTTGCTAGATCAGATTTTATTTTTGCCACCAGTGGATCACAGTTTAGTGTTAGGGATGTAATGATATTGACATTATCGCGATATCGCAGTAGTAGAAGTGTCTCGATACCGTTGTGGTCGTGTTACGGTATTAAGAGGGCGGGTATCTGTCAAAAAACAACAAGAAATAAGCAGGCTCCCGCGCAACAAAGCATTGTAAACTACACAGACCATGATCCTTTGCGCTGCGTCGTCACAAGAACTGTTGTTGAGACAATAGGAGTGCATGCTGTACGCTGTCCACACAACAAACATGGCAGCGGACAAAGTTCGGCTCGCGTAAATACTGAAGAAAACACCCCTGAAGTTGAGATTGTGCAAGCCCCAGCAACTTTTAAATCAGATGTGAGGAGGCATTTTGGTTTTGCCGTGTCTAAAAACACTAAAGGAGAGAGGGTGGCGGACAGACAATGTCCTCATTAGCAAAGACCTACCTATGTATACCCGCTACCTCAGTGCCCAGTGAGAGAGTATTTTCTACAGCAGGGAATATTGTAAATGCCCAGAGGTCTTTTCTTCTTTCTCCCTTGCAATGTAGATCTTTTGATCTTTCTGAAGAAAAACTTGAACATAAGCTAAAGAATAGGTCAGTGTTTTCCAGTAGGCTTTTTGCCTGACTTAATTGTTTCAACAGGCTGTTTTTATTTGCCTAGCACATTTATGATTAATTTTACTTTACACATTGAACCTGGCTTAACTTGATCTTTGTTTGCTCTTAAAAGGAATTCCCTATTGTTGTTTACAGTTGTTCAAGTTGCTGCTTAGTATGATCCTTGCACATAAGAAGAATCAGTTATGTGACCAAATATTACCAAATGGTATATTGATGTTCCTGACTTGAACTTGCACTTTAAAAGCACTAAGTGATCAGCATTTTATGTTGTCATGATCCATAAATATAAAAATAAATGGCCTGGTGACTGGCAAAAACAGATTTAATGGCAGATTTTGGTTATTATCATCACAAACACAATATTATGAGCTATTTTACAATACCGTGAGCCTCTCCACAATATCACAACAAATATCGTACCGTGAGATCAATATCGAAATCGTATCGTACCGTGAGATTTTGATATCGTTACATCCCTATTTAGTGTTATAATTTTTTTGAGTTGTTTCGGGATATTGACCCCCAGATATTTCATAGATTCCATCTCCCAGTTAGTTTTGAGTTTGCTTAGTAAACATTGATTTGGGTCATAGTTGAATCTTAAAACTTGGGTTTTATGCATGCTTAGTTCGTACCCCGATAAATCTCCATACTCTGAAAAAACTGAGATTAGTTCTGGAAAAGAGGTGTCCGGCTGCCCCAGGTATATTAAAATGTCATCAGCAAAGAGTGCTATTTTATGTTCCTTCTGACCAAGTGTAATACATTGAATTTTTTGATTCTGTCTTATCCATTGGCTCAGAGGTTCTATGAAGATTGCAAAGAGCAGTGGAGACAAGGGGCAGCCCTGACGACATCCTCTTTCCAGCTCAAAAGATAAATTACCGTTAATCCTTATTTTAGCTGTTGGTTTTTTATATAATGCCTGGATAGTTCTAATGAAGTTGTTATGAAAATTGAAACTGGATAAGATTCTATATAGGAAAAACCAGTCAACTGAATCAAATGCTTTTTCAGCATCTAATCCCAATATGGCTGCATTTAAGTTATATTTTTTTATATGATGAATTATGTGTAAAGTGCGTCTAATGTTGTCTTGTGTCTGTCTTTGTCTTATAAAACCTGTCTGGTCTAAATGAATTAAGTCTGTCAGTATATTTTCTAACCTTTTGGCAAGGATAATGGTAAAAAGCTTATAGTCCTGATTTAATACACTGATTGGTCTGTAGTTGGAGCAGTCTAGTTTATCCTTTTCAGGTTTAGGTATGACTGCAATGACCCCTTCTCTCCAGGAGGGGGGGGGGATTTCCCCTGTGTGGAGGACATAGTTAAATGTTTTCAGGAGGAGAGGAGATAGTTGCTGTTTAAAGGTTTTGTACCACTCTGCTGTATAGCCATCTGCTCCTGGGGATTTGTTAGCTTTAAGTTTCATAATTTCTTTTTCTAATTCTTTAGGTTGTATTTCTGACAGTAGTGTTTTATTTTGAGACTCAGTAAGTTGGGGAAGGTTTAATGTGTTTAGGAATGCTTCGGATGCGTTTTTATGTTTTTTGAGGGAGTACAAGTTCTTATAGTAGTTCTCGAAGCTTTTAAGAATATCCTGAATTCTGAATTTTATTTCCTTTGATACTGGGTCTCTGATTTTGTAGATTGCTCTCTCCGTTTGTTGTTTCCTCAATTTATAGGCTAGTAATTTTGCCGATTTGCTGCCTGCTTCATAGTATTTTTGTTTCAGAAATGTAAGTTTCTTCTGGATTTCTATTGTGTAGATCTCATTTATTTGTTGCAACAGCAATTATAAAAACGCTGCTGACCAACCGAAGGTTCAGAGTCCACCTCAGTCAGAACACAAGTGCATGGAGAATGCAGAAAAACGGACTCCCACAAGGCTCAGTTCTAGCTCCAACTCTGTTCAACCTCTACATAAACGACCTGCCTACTACAAAATCCCGCAAATTCATCTATGCAGACGACATCTGTTTGGCATTCCAAGCACCAGACTTTGAACCACTGGAACGGGTGCTCACGGAAGATCTTGCTAAACTGGACCAGTTCTGCAAAATCTGGCGCCTAAAACCAAGCCCAGCAAAAACCGTCTCCAGTGTATTTCATCTCCACAATGCAAAAGCTGCCAGAGAACTAAACATCCACCTGAGCGGACTCAAGCTTAAGCATGCCCCAAATCCAACTTATCTTGGAGTGACCCTTGATAGGACCTTATCCTTCAAGGAACATCTAAAGTGGACGGCTGCTAAGGTGAAAGTACGAAACAACCTGCTCTGCAAGCTCGCTGGTGCAAAATGGGGGGCGGCAGTCTCCACCCTGCGCACCTCAGCACTGGCCCTTTCATACTCTGTAGCAGAATATTGTGCCCCTGTCTGGTCCAGGTCATCTTACACACACCATGTAGACACCCAGCTCAACTCAACCATGAGAACTATAACTGGAACAATCCGCTCAACACCACTCCCCTGGCTCTCTGTACTGTCAAACATAGCCCCTCCACACATCCGGCGAGCAGCATTAACTCAAAGGATGCTCCAAAAAGTTAAAGATTTTCCTCACTTACCAATCCATGCAGATATCTACACCCCACCCACTGCCCGACTTTCATCCAGACGGCCGATTTGGAAAAACCCTCCCCCAGCTGACTTTACCATCCAGACAGCTTGGCAAGAGGAATGGGAGACCAAGGAGGTCCCAAACAAACAGCTGGTGATAAACCCCAACCAACAGGTCCCGGGCACCAACCTCCCAAGGAGACAGTGGTCTACACTCAATCGCTTCAGGACTGGACATGGCCCCTGCTTGGCCAGCCTTCACAGATGGGGCAGTAGCCCTAGCCCACTGTGCGCATGTGGAGAGGAGCAAACTATGGAACACATCATAGAGGCTTGCCCGCTCCAAAGACTGGAAGGAGGATTACACACCCTCCATACAGCAAACCAGGAGGCAACTGCTTGGCTTAAGGACTTTGCATTCGCTAAATAAATAAAATTTATTTGTTTTTTAATTTCCTTAATTTTGAGCGAGTCATTAGAATGAGTGTTGTCTTTGTGCTCTTTTTCTAGGTTCTTAAGTTCTGACTCTAATGTGGTTAGTTTTTCTTGTCTCAGTTTCTTTTGGATCGATAGTTTTGCAATAATCTTTCCCCTTATTACAGCTTTGTATGCGTCCCACAGTATTAAAGGGGATACTTCTCCATTATCATTTTCTTCCAAATATCTGAGAATATCTGATTCCAATTCATCTTTCAGTGGTCCTTTCAGTACATTTGAATTTAACCTCCAAGAAAATGTATTATTTGTGTATTTTTGGATACTTAAGTCCATATAGATCGGACTGTGGTCAGAGAGATCCATCAGTCCTATTTTACATGTTTTTACTCTTCCAATGTCTCTATTAAACATAAAAAAAATAGTCAGTCCTTGAGTATGATGAATGTGGTGCTGAGTAAAATGTATAATCTTTTACACTGGGGTTGAAGGTGCATATACTGTACGTTCAGCAGGGTGATATCTTCTCCCTCTAGCCGCCCAAGTGCCAAACTGTATCTT
Source organism: Pholidichthys leucotaenia (assembly GCA_020510985.1). Classification (NCBI taxonomy): domain Eukaryota; kingdom Metazoa; phylum Chordata; class Actinopteri; order Cichliformes; family Pholidichthyidae; genus Pholidichthys; species Pholidichthys leucotaenia. Next base: position 195,845,074 of record CM035844.1, on the reverse strand, counting down.
CCTTCTTTATCTTTGTGTTCTGATTTTTTTTCAAATATAATTTTGGTTGAGATCAATGTCGCTACTCCCCTCCTCCTCCCTGACTTATATGAAGATGAAGAGATCATTTTAAACCCTTGTCTATTGAGTTTAGTGTGCTCCACGTCTGTTAGGTGGGTTTCTTGTAAAAATATTATTCCTGCTTTGTCTTTTTTCATTTTGCCTAGAATCTTGGATCTTTTAACTGGATTCAGGATCCCTTTTACATTATATGAGATTATTTTGGTTACACCCTGTTTCTCCATTGTGTTGTCTTATTTAGTATAACAGTGTGGTGGCCCTCTTTTATGCTACTCAGAAACTGAAAGAACATTAAGAACATAAAAAACATTAAGAACATAGTGTATAAAACTTTAAAACAAAAAACTGACAGAAGAACTTCCTGAGCTGAGGTCTTTTTAGTGACCCTAGAAGAGCCTTGATGGTGTGTAGGCTCTGAGGGAAATTCCTCAGATTCCGTTACGTGCTGAGGGCCCTCTCTTACCCCTGTAAGTTGTCCCATGTTTTTAACGTGAATTTCAGATCCCAATCCGAACTTGTAATGTTTTTTTTGTTTTTTTGTTTTTTTTAATGCCTATACCCTGTGAAATTGTGTGCACCCTCCCACCACCATCACAGCAAACATTCACGTTAATACAGTATTTGTTAGTGTGGAGAGAACATGTGGATCATTGTCATATTTCTATTTTAACAAGTTGGTTTTTTTAAAAAAAAAGACTTATTTGTTTCTAGTATTATGACTGTTCCATGAAATGTTTTACCACATGCTGATTCTGCATCTCCTTTAATGTTTGTTACCTTGTAGGAGGGGGGTTGGATGTGCAGATTGACTAAAAAAATCGTTATTCCCTCCTGTAAACGGCCAGTTTTTCCTTGTAGCTCTGGCCCTGGGTTTCCCGCTGTTGGCCCGAGGATTTTGAGGGTCTCTGTGTGGACCACGTTTGAGCCTTGATTCTTTCGATCGGGTCTGCTGCGGGTTTAAACACCGTTACTGGGAGCCCTCTTCTCGCCATATCCGAGGTTGCTTCTTCCGCCGAGTTGTAGAGACACGTCTCGTCGCCGTAGAAAACCCGCAGCTTCACCGGAAATGGTGTCTGAAAGCGCAGTTTTTTCTCTCGTAGTACCTTTTTAGCGTCGTTGTATTCCCGACGCTTTTTAAGGACCTCCGGGGCGTAATCGTGTTCCACAAAAACTTTTCTCTCTTGGTGCATAAATCCTTTTTTCTGCCAAGCCAGTCTTACAACCTCTTCTTTTATTTTGGAGTTGGAAAACCTCACCACCACCGATCGTGGAGGCGCTTCCGCCGCCGGCCTAGGAGCTAATGTACGGTGCGCCCTTTCTATCTTCAAGTCGGTGGATTGGGGAATATCCAACTTTTCTCTCAATAAGGATTCCACGCATGCCGCCATTGTGGTGAAACCATCCTCGACTCCTTCTTTCAGACCATGAATTCTTATGTTGTCTCTTCTTAGTCTGCCTTCTTGGTTGGTTAGCTTAGCCTCCAGTCTTGACTGTCTATTGAGTAGATCCAGCATGGTATCTTCCAGCCCTTTTATTCTTTCCTCTGCTTCCAAGATTCGGTCCTCGGCCTGGTCCACTCTGCTGTTCGTCCTTTTTATTTCTTCTTTGATTTCACGAAATTCGGCCCAACACTCTCGGTGAAATCGTCTTAATTCTTTAAATACCATTTTTAAGCTAACCTTTTTGCTAGCTTCATTCAGCTCCTCGTCTTCTGAATGGAAATCCTCCGGATCAGATTCTCTGGCCGATGCGTGTCCTGGCCTGGTAAATGTCGATTTCTTCTGTTTTCCGTTAGGCATGATGACTTTATCTTTTGATTTTCACTCTTCCAAAAATCCGTTAAATCTGATTTTCAAGGTATTTTCCTGGATTGGGTCTGGGAGCTTCAGCGTTAAGCTGCTATCACCATGGTGTCCAGACCGGAAGTCCGACCTCTCTCATCTTTTAAGTGGGAGAACTTGCACAATTGGTGGCTGACTAAATACTTTTTTGCCCCACTGTATAATGTTTAAAGATTACTGAGCTAAACACTGAACTGAAGATACAAACAATTTAAAAGGAACTCCGACTATATTGACATGTTAGCTCTATATGCTTTATTTTGATGTTAGTAACATAACTATAATTTAATTTTTTTGAAAATAATTACCAGTTTTATATATTTTTAAAAAACTTTATTACAATTTTTGTTTACGTCGCAATGCATTCTGGGTAGTGACGTAGAATGGTTGCAGCCGTTTTTTCTGTCTTATACAAGCCAAGAAGCGAAGCTACGAACTACTGCCATTTGTCAGTGAAAATGCCACATTGCGCGGCTTTTGGATGTAATTTCCAATCAAAGGGAAATAAAGAGAGCGGAGTGAGCCTCCATAGCTTTCCTAAAGAGGGAAAGTGGAGGAAAAAGTGGGGCGGCAGCGGCTCAGCAGGTAGAGCAGGTCGTCTAATAACCCGATGGTTGCCGGTTCGCATCACGCACTCCCCAGATATCCTGCCGTTGTGTCCCTGGGCAAGACACTTCACCCGCATTGCCTCCAGTGCCCATAACACTGGGTATGAATGTGTAAAAATGTTTAAATGCTCCGTGGTGGCCGGAGAGGCTGTTGGCGCGGATTGGCAGCCACATTTCCGTCACTCTGTCTGTGATCGCGCTGTAACGCATGCCTGATAAAGCTGACATATGTATTAATCACGCTGTGATAAAGCACGATATCGCTCAAAGCGCGCGCATGAGACATGTCTGTGATCGCACGCTTGTGTTGACCGTTTCTGCCTTTCGTCTCCTAACTGTGGTTTTGGGACACAGGGGAGATGCATCTTCCTCCGCGGTCAATTCCCGAGTAAATCTCACTCTTGTGGTACACAGAAGCACAGGCCATTTTGCTGAAGCATTGGGGCTTTATTTATATACCGCACTGAATGAATGAATGAATTTTTATTTCGGATAGTACAGTACAGGTTAAAAGAAACTGTATAATATAACAACAAGGTCAAATTAGACAAAGACTCCTTCTACTATACAATTCCACGTGAGTTATCCAAAATGGGTGATGGCTGAAGCCGCAGCTTATATTGCCCACCCATATTCCATCCAAGAATTCAAAAGAGAAAAAAAGAGAAAACAAGACAAGAGCGATTACAATTTATAACAAAGCTAAGACAAAATGTGACTGAGAGAAAAAAAAAAAGAAAACTAAGCTAGGCTAAGTTAAGCGGTTACTATTCAAAAACAAATCTAAGACAAAATGTCACAGAGGAAAAAAAAAAAAAAAAAAAAAAAAAAAAAAATGTTGTCAGCAACAAATTCTACCTGCTCCGGTCGCCTCGCTCTTTCTACTTATCCGCACCAAATCACACACCGTTCGCCACACACACCGGGGGGGGGGCACGCCTCGGCTGTGCAAACGCCATCACTCACTCACGTCCGCGCACCTGATAAAGCTGATATACAGTATATATTAATCACGCTGTAATAAAGCACAATATCGCTCTTTGCGCACCAATGTGGCGGATGAAATAAGGGAACCCAGTGTTAAGGCACGGAATAATTGCAGGCAGGACACGCGAACTGAAGTTTAAAAGGGTGTTTATTTCATCCTCCAGCACGAAGCTCACTCCAGTGCTGTGGAGCGAGCCCTTTTTTTTTTTATTACTTATTTTGTACCCATAGGTAGATTTGTTTTGCAGTCTGGTGACAAGCCACCAGCTGCCAGTCGCTGCTTGCACAAGCGCCCCTTAACTCCCTAACCTGCATGTTTTTGACATGTGGGAGGAAACCGGAGAAATCCCGGAGTAAACCCACGCAAACACGGGGAGAACATGCAAACTCCACACAGATCACTGTTGGCAGGGATCAAACCCACGATCTCCGCGATCCCCCGGCCAAGGGTAAACTGTGCTGCCACAGTGCTAACCACTGCACACTGTGGTTAGTACAAAATAAGTAATAAAAAAACAAGGGCTCGCTCCACAGCGCTGGAGTGAGCTTCGTGCTGGAGGATGAAATAAACACCCTTTTAAACTTCAGTTCGCGTGTCCTGCCTGCAATTATTCTGTGCCTCCACACTGGGTTCCCTTATTTCATCCGCCACACTGGTGCGCAAAGAGCGATATTGTGCTTTATTACAGTGTGATTGATATATATATCAGCTTTATCAGGTGCGTGGACGTGAGTGAGTGATGGCGTTTGCACAGCCGAGGCGCCCCCCCCGCCCCCCGGTGTGTGTGGCGAACGGTGTGTGATTTGGTGCGGATAAGTAGAAAGAGCGAGGCGACCAGAGCAGGTAGAATTTATTGCTGACAACAGTGCGGTATATAAATAAAGCCCCAACGCTTCAGCAAAACGGCCTGTGCTTCTGTGTACCACAAGAGTGAGATTTACTCGGGAATTGACCACGGAGGAAGATACATCTCCCCTGTGTCCCAAAACCACAGTTAGGAGACGAAAAGCAGGAACGGTCAACACAAGCGTGCGATCACAGACATGTCTCATGCACGCGCTTTGAGCAATATTGTGCTATTATCACAGCGTGATTAATACATATGTCAGCTTTATCAGGCATGCGTTACAGCGTGATCACAGACAGAGTGAGCGAAATGTGGCTGCCAATCCACGCCAACAGCCTCTCCGGCCACCACCGAGCATTTAAACATTTTTACACATTCATACCCAGTGTTATGGGCACTGGAGGCAATGCGGGTGAAGTGTCTTGCCCAGGGACACAACGGCAGGATATCTGGGGAGAGCGTGATGCGAACCGGCAACCATCGGGTTATTAGATGACCTGCTCTACCTGCTGAGCCGCTGCTGCCCCACTTTTTCCTCCACTTTCCCTCTTTAGGAAAGCTATGGAGGCTCACCCCGCTCTCTTTATTTCCCTTTGATTGGAAATTACATCCAAAAACCGCGCAATGTGGCATTTTCACTGACAAATGGCAGTAGTTCGTAGCTTCGCTTCTTGGCTTGTATAAGACAGAAAAAACGGCTGCAACCATTCTACGTCACTACCCAGAATGCATTGCGACGTAAACAAAAATGGCGATTTACATCGTAATAAAGTTTTTTAAAAATATATAAAACTGGGAATTATTTTCAAAAAATTATATTATAGTTATGTTACTAACATAAAAATAAAGCATATAGAGCTAACATGCCAATATAATCGGAGTTCCTTTTAAAGAGTGCATTTTTTGGTTCATAACACACTTATTAAAAGCCAACTTTATTGTCTTCCAGTAAATACACAGCCAACTCACGCTAAGAATCAAATTATGTTTCTCCAAGTTTAAATGTCAAATCAGCACCCTGAACTGAAGTGGTCGTTCCCATGTTGCGAGCTGCAGAGACATTTCTTTGGATTGTGGGAGGAAAGCAGAGAACTTGGAGAAAACCCACGCAAGAGTAGGAAGAACATGAAAACACCCAACAAATGGACTCAACCCATATATACGCAATTTTTTTTTTTTTTTTTACTTTGCCTTTATAAAAGGAACAGAGTGAAAATGTGGAGAACCTTATAAAGGAGCCCAGCCATATTTTAAAAAGGATATTTTTTTCAGAGTTAAAACTGGTAAAATATGTGACTTGATCAAAAAATTCTAAACTGAGTAATTAACTACAGCTCCCAAGTAGGGCTGCAACTAATGATTATTTTGGTAGTTGACTAATCTAATGATAATTTTTTCGATTAGTCGACTAATCGCGATTATTTCTGTCAGCTCAGCTTCTTGCTGGCACAGCTCCTGTTCAGGGCTCTAGGTCATGTTTTACCTCACCTGTTTAAACCTGCACACCTGTGAAAATCACTTTGTTGTCAGCCTCTGCCTTAAGATAATGTAGCCTATTATAAAAAGTTTCAATAGCTAAATAAAATAATGACCCATCAAACATGAGTTGGAGACTTGAACTTGACAGCTTAATCAGAAGTGTTTGTAGCAACACAATTAAATAATAGATGTTAAAGTAGGGCTGTACGATATGACGATATTTATCGGATGACGATATAAAAATGTGTATCGTTTCATAGAGCACTCTATCGTTTATATCGTATTTAAAATGCACATACCCCCATTTATTCAGTAAAGCTCTTACCTCACCACTACTTGTCAGCGCCCCATCTCTCCCTCACAGTGTGTAACCGAACGCAGTGGAACAGGTGTGGGTTGGTGGCTAGGCTTCAGTCCGGTGGATGCTAATGCTAATTCCAAACTACCAGTTCAGATAGCTGCTACTCCTGTTTGCCAGGGATGTGGGACCGTTTCCCATCGTGCTGCGTCAGACAGGTTAGTTCGCTAACTTTGTTTTAGGAGGTAAGTAAAGTTAACACCATGTCTAATTATAAAATCAGTCCCTCCAGGATTTTGCAGGATGTTTTGATGATTGCTGCGGGCCAAAAAGACTGAATTCACGGGAGCTTTTTTAAAAAGTTGCGGGAAAAGTTACAATGTTTTTAGAGTGTTTTCTGCACTAAAAGTTGTGGGAAGAATTCCAAATTATAAAGCAGATGCTTTTTTCCAGTTTACTGCAGTGACATTCTATATAACAATACGAGAAAAACACAGGATTGTCAAAAATTTCCTGTTATAGTGATTTATAAATTAAGCAGAAACTCTGCTATACAGAAAAACTTGTGCATGTTAAAGAGTACAGATTTGGAAATTATTGACAGCACCTTCATTTGAAAACTCCCTACGGTTCCCAACCACTCAGTACCGAGTGGAGAGGAAAAAATAAATTATTCTGTTGCACTGTATTGGCTATTGGAGTCAGTGTTTTTTTGGGGAAAAAAAACAATGAACAAAAAACAAAAAACAACACAGAATATAATCTGTTTTTCCATGCCTACCTGTCTGCTGCATGTTGGGCCACACACACACACACACACACACACACACACACACACAATCTTTCATTTACAACGGGACAGTGTGGGGGGGTACATTTGTCTGTCCACAATGGAGATTCATTTTTAAAGCTCATTGACCAGATGTAGTAATGATTTTACCTCTAAAGATGTTCAAACACTCGCTGTAATGTAGTGTACTCTCCTCACGCGTGCTCCCTGCAATGGGATGCTTTTGAGACAGGCGCATGTTTTTCAACACAAACCCAGCGCTTCGCACACACGGTCAGGACGGAGACATGGCGAGGCGTCCACGGGCAGGCTGGAGGAGACGGAGGAAGGGACAGTGTTGATAACCTCACGAGTGAGTGTTTTTTTTTTTTAAATCAAACACTCTGTTTGCAGATGTGTTCCATTACTCACTGTAAACTATAAATTCACTACTCGCTGTCAACACGGAAGTCAACGCGATTCAACGATGCATTTGATTGGTTAGACTGAGCGTTTCAGTGCCAGTTAAGACAAATTTGATTAGTGAAATTGGCAGAAGTTGACGAGGATTGACCAAAATTGTGGGAAAGTTGCGGTGATTGGACAAAGTTGCAAGGTCGTGCAATAGTTGCACTGATTGACTGATTTCGCGTGAATTGGTGTGACTGCAACATCGTGAAATCCTGGAGGGACTGTAAAATGCTAAATGATGATGCTAAATTGTGCTAACTGGAAACATGTAGCAGATGATCTTTTTTTTTTGGTTTAAATTACTGCTGAGTTTCTTAGTTTTGTCTGAATTTTTTTTTATTAAAGCTGTAAAAGTATATGATGGTGGCACATGCATGCTAAATAATAAAATACATTAAAATGGGTCAGAGGAGCAAGTTGGCTCTTAATGTATTTGATTTCTAATCATTTTATTTAGTCAAGTAGCGAAAATGAATAAAGTTAAAGTCATCACATGTATTTTGTTACATTACCTTTCACGTCTTTGATTTTCAGATCTGAAATACTTTTACTTTGAAGCAAACAGGTTAAATCAGACCAGAATGGCAGGCAGCAGGTCGACACTTCAATTTTCATTGATTTAAACTAACAGCTAATTTATATCTGTAGATAACAGCCATGGGTAATTTTCTCACTTTCAGACATTTTTTGATGTTATAGTTTTTTGTTTTTTGGCTTTTCTCCTCTGGCTCAGGAAATATTTAACTTATTGATGTTTACTTTTTATTCATATATGATTTAGAAGAAAAACCTGAAATTTATGAGACTCAAGTCTCAAATGCACATTAAAAAACTATTTTATAACAACTCTGCAAAATTATGAGGGAAAATGGTACATGTAAAACAAGAGATGGTCCTTTTTATATGATTATCTAAACTGTAGAATTTACAGAAAATGTATATCGTGATATATTGTTATTGTGATATACTTACGTATATCGTGATATGAATTTTTTTTGCCATATCGCACAGCCCTATGTTAAAGTGTAAAAACTCAAATAGCAGCTATGCTGCTCCATAAAGGCTGTTGTAACTGCGTGAAAAAAACAAACGAGTAATATTCAACTCCATTAAATTAAAAAAAGAAAATATTAAGCTAGTCCGTCCTGTTTAAAACCATGCTGTGTCACCACGGGTTGAGATGCCATCTCGGCACTCAGCCCATGTTTTCCCTTTGAGCAGCGTCTCAGCAGGCTCCCAGCTGGCAGCATTACGGACGGCTGGGGCCAATTAGTCCTCATCAGCTGGGGCGCTGCCAATGAGGATAAATAGGAGCAGCCTCGATGACTCGGGGCTGCGACATAAACACATTGCTAAGCTGAAGCCCCTTCGTCTGGTGTCAGCTCATACTCCTCTTGCAGCATTCCTGTGTTTGTATCCCGCTGTGAGTATGTACGTCTTGTTACCCCCACGTCCGGTACGAGCTGCTTACCTCTGCGCTGTGCAACCTGTGAGTGTACCTCTGCATGAGTATCTGTGCTCTCCTCATCCCTTACCCTTTACCCTAAATAAAACATCACGACTCACTGGCTTGTCCCTGGCTCTGATTGCCCGGCTCCCTAGAGCCGGATATGACAGTATGTCGCAGCCAGAAGAGTTGCCGGCGGCCGTGAGTCGCTGTGGAAATGTACCTTTCTGTCCGGGTGTCAGTGCTGCTAGCATGCCGTTTCCCAGGAGTCACTTCCGGCGCCAGGGCGACGAGCTGAGGTGCATCTCGGAGGCTGTCGACGGGACATTCTTCACCCTGCACGACGCCTCCAACGCGAGATGCTGGCATCCGGGCCGTGCTGAGGAACTCCTGGACTGTCACCCTCACTCTCTGTACCATCTGGAGGACAGTGCCAGGATAGACGCTGCAGGTACACAGCGAGAGAAGCTCCACGGGGTGGATGGAAATCCCGGCAGGGAGTCGAAGTGGGCGACGTCTTTCCCCGCTCCGGAGTCCCGTTCCTGCCGCCATTCCAGTCCGGGAGTTCGCGCCAACCAGAGGACTTCCCCCGACCTGCGCCACGTCACTCGGGATTCCCTTCAAGGAGCCGCAGCTGACAGCAGTTATGTCTGGGGTCGAGTGGCTGTCGCGAGCTCCACTGTGTTTCCTGTCACCACCTTCAGGCATGTGGCGGCGGCAGTGAGGTTGATGGAGAGGACTTCAGGGCTACGAAGCTTTCCCGTGCTCGGCGCCTTCCTTGCCTCGATCTCCAATCTGGAGCGGCGAATCCTGGGTTTCCCTCTCGCTTCGTTCCCCGGGAATAGCCGCCATCACATCGCCGAGTCACCTCTGCACGAACCTCGTCCGGATCCAGTTCTGGGCCATCGTCAGGACAGTTCCTCCCACGCAGCTGTCACCTCTTCGCCTCGTCTGTGTGGAGATTCTACAGCCCCGTTCCCTGAGCCTCATTTCCCCGCTGTCATTCGGGCTGGCTCACCCCGGCTGTTTTCCCCTCCTCCTCGACGCGCTTTCTGACTGCTGTGTGTGCCTGGAATTCCGGTCTGGTGAGCTCTCTGCTGGAGACAACGCGAGCGATCCTCAGACGAACTCCCGGGGGGTCCTCCGTTATCGCCGGGCGGGGAGAGGAAGAAGCAGAATCCACTACAGCAGGCGATACTCAACCTCCAGGGGGCAGGCAAGTCATTGTTTTTTCACACCTGCTTAATGATTTGCTCTGTCACATCCCTGGAGGAGAAGTTCAGGGTTCGCAGCTCCCTGAACTCTCCCCACCTGCTGTAACCTGTATTCCTAATCCCGCATCCTCTGTGTCTCTCTCCGCCGAGCGGTCCCCGGCTCCGGGTCAACGTGGTGGGATATGGAGAGGGCCTGTGGTTCCGCAGCTACATTGCGGACGGAGGAGGGGGACTGACTGCTGCGTGGAGTCTACGCCGACGATTGAGCGTCCCCGGGTCTCCACGGAGGAGCGGTTCGGTCCAGCGGGACGAGATTCTTCTGGCTTCACGCCGAGTGGATCGTCGGCGGGGTTACCTGAGCTGGAGGAATCTCAAGCTGCGCTGACCATCGTGCTGGCTGCGGGGCCCGACGCGGCTAGATGGGAGCCTGACAACGACCTGACGACGGACCCTGGATCTTCGCAGTCCTGGACGGCGTCAGAACCCGAGATTAGGCGAGTGCTCTCCTTTCTTTTCTCTCTTTTTATCTTTGAGCACTTCAGCCTATCTCCAGGGGAGACGAGCAGGGTGCAGCCGCCCGCTGCGTCTGAACTCGTCTCGCCGGGTTCTGGCGCTGCCGGTGATCCTGATCCCGGTTCTGTTTTCTCTTCTGAGCCTTCTTCCAGGGTCACCGGCGAGGAGTTGCTGTTCCTCGTGGTGCTGGAGGGTCCGGGTTCAACGTTGGAGGTCGGTTCTGGTGCAGTGTTCAATGTGGGTTCGCCCGAGACCCGATCGGGGTCCGACGTGGGTGCTGCCCCAGTATTGTCCAGGTCCGGTGAGGAGGTGGCCGTTTCCCTGCGGCCTGACGCCCGCCGCCCTCGTCATCGGCTCTCCCCAGAGCCTCTTCCACCGGGATCCGCTCTGATCCTTCGCCCGTCTCAACGGTCCTGGTGGTTGAGTGATGCGGGTCGACGACCTGACCCACAGAACTTTCGGTTCGGTGATCTGGTTCCCCCCACTGGTCTGTGTTTCCCTCTGGGCAGCCTGGTTCGGCTGCCGGTGGACTGGATTCCTGGGATCTGGGTCCGGAGTTCGCCGTCCGAACACTTCTCTTTCCCTGATTCGCCAACGGGACGATGGGCGGGGAGATCTCCGGAGCCATCTCGGCTATTTGTGGACTCTGCCTGCCATGCTCCTCGGGTGTCACTTTTTCTTTTATCTTTGTGAAGGTCACTCGGGTGTAATATTTTGTCCTGTTGGTGGATTCGTTTTTATAGTGCTGTGTTTTCCATTGCTCATGCTCAGCATTTTACTTTTTGTGCCATGTTTTTAGCCTCGTTTTTTCATTGTAGAGTTATGTTTTGTTTCCTTTCAGACCATGCTCTGCAGTTATCCATTTATTCCAGTCACTTTCATTTCTTTAGGTGACTGTGGGTATTTATATATTCGTGTGTGTGGGTTTTTCTTTGCCTGCACTCAGTATTTCTTTTTTATGCCCTGTTGGTTCATTATAGAGTCATGTGCCTTGTTTTCCGTAACACCATGCTCTATAATTGTCATTTGTTCCAGTCACCCTCACTTTTCTTGGTGACTGTGTATGTACTTAGTGACGCTGTGTATTGTGTTCCCCTTTATTTAACCTTACTCAGCATTTTTACCCTGTACCTTTTTGGTGGTTTTTTTCCTTGCTCTGGGTCACGCATTGTTGGTACTCTCTGAGTAGTGTGTAACCGGCGTGCTGACCCAGTTCTTCTCCCCATTCGAACCTGGGTTGATTATTCCCTGTTTTGTTCAGTATTGTATTTGGGGTTTTTTTCCCTGCCACCCTACATTGCCCCATTGGTGTTGTCCTTCCCTTGGCCTCTTCCCCTCCAATCCTGCCTCCCTTCCTCCCACCCTAGGTGGTGGTGGTGGTGGTGGGGGGGGGCTGGGATGTTCCTGGTCGTTCAGGAGCCCGACCTTGAGGAGGGGGCTCTGTCACCACGGGTTGAGATGCCATCTCGGCACTCAGCCCATGTTTTCCCTTTGAGCAGCGTCTCAGCAGGCTCCCAGCTGGCAGCATTACGGACGGCTGGGGCCAATTAGTCCTCATCAGCTGGGGCGCTGCCAATGAGGATAAGTAGGAGCAGCCTCGATGACTCGGGGCTGCGACATAAACACATTGCTAAGCTGAAGCCCCTTCGTCTGGTGTCAGCTCATACTCCTCTTGCAGCATTCCTGTGTTTGTATCCCGCTGTGAGTATGTACGTCTTGTTACCCCCACGTCCGGTACGAGCTGCTTACCTCTGCGCTGTGCAACCTGTGAGTGTACCTCTGCATGAGTATCGGTGCTCTCCTCATCCCTTACCCTTTACCCTAAATAAAACATCACGACTCACTGGCTTGTCCCTGGCTCTGATTGCCCGGCTCCCTAGAGCCGGATATGACATGCTGGGTCTAGAAGTTTAAAAGTATAATTAGGCTTCAGATGAAAATTAAAAGAACTTCTTCCAGTCTAAACCTAAAAAAAATTTAAATATCAGTGCAGGAATGTAAGCCTTCACTACACAAACAGTGAGATATTTAAGTGTTTTAAATTTATTGTGATGATTATGGTTATCTTTTCAAATTAAATTACAAATCATGATATTCTAATTTACCAAGATGCACTAATATTCAGAATGAAGGTTGATATCACGGTGACAATAATAGAGAATACGAAAAAGAGTAAGATGCTCCTGTAATTCACCCATTTACTGTAGTTAACATACAGTATAACTAGCATAACGGAAGCAGCTCAGCTGTCAGCAACCATCATGAGAGAGATTATTGTCCGACAGCAGGTAAACTATTTAAACGGCACACACTAATAGTGTGGTCAGTTTTCTAAAGCTGAGAGAGTCGCTCATTGAAGCAACATTGAAGCGCTAACATTACTTGCTAATCTTGCCGGTGCAGTCTGCTGACAGGTGGCTGGAGACGGAGGAACAGAGAGGAGGAGGAAGGAATGAATGCATCGCTGTAGTGCAGCTGTGATATGACAACACTGCTTTCATTTATTCATTTTCAGTAAAATACTCCCATACTTTGGAAACTTTTGGCCTTCTCCGTGATTTTCTTTCCATGTTGCCATGATGCGCTCCTCTTCTTTTTCGCTGGAACAGTTAAACTGAACATTTCCGCGGCATGCATATAAACTTTAAAATTAAACGATTTGTTGACAATAAAAATCCGCACCGACAAATTTTTATGATTGACATTATTGACAACACCAACTAATCATTTCAGCCCTACTCCCAAGGAGGATTTCAGCAAGAGCCATCCAGCCATTTAACTGCAAGCACTAAACTATAGATAATATTCATGAAAAAGTTAATTTTGTTTTCACAGTGTATCATTATGAATTTATTACTGCCTGTAATTCAATTTCCTTTTATGTCTGCCATACCAACTTGGATGCAACATCTCTCAGAAATTCACTGCAAATATGCTGTAAAATAATTACCACTTTTATAATATATGCACATGTATTATACAAGAGATGATATTAAACGATACCAATGCTCATCTGGGTCTGGAACTTAACATTTCCCACAACCCCATCAGCAACTACTACTACTACTACTACTACGTCACTGACTACACCGAGACTTGTCTCGGAGTCTCGACCTAGACAGGTTATTGCTTACCCCAGAAGTGAGAAGGCCCAGCCAGTGCAGGAGCAGCTCCAGGTATTCCTGCATAACTCGCTGCCTCCTCCCACAAATGGTTAGGTAGTGGGGGAGGTAAAACAGGGTCCGGCCCTCCCGCCTCCTCCTGAAGGACGTTTGGCTGGGGAGGTGCAGCACACGGAGATGGCTCATTGTGACCTGCTGACGGTGGATCTGCAGGACTGGGTGGATCCTGAGGTGTCTCTGGGGGAGTGGTCTGAATACACAGTGCAGCGTTAGGTGTGAGACCAAGGGAGCGCAGCGAACAAGCAAGTTCTGCTTCCCCAAAACGCTTCCGGGGGAAACCCTGAAGGAGCGAGAAGGAGGGCAAGGAGGGGTGACGTCCGGTGATGTGCTCCACAACACTTCGCAGAGGGGCATCAGCTGAGAAGCGCTCGCGCATGGATTCACCGGATGGCAGCCGAATCTGCAACAAAACACACACACACACACAAAGCTATTTTATACAAGTGCAATTCTCTCATTTGACTCCAATTTTCACACAGGTCATAAATATCCTCGGAGCCTCACCATCAGGATGCAGTTATTATCCACATTTGTCTGAATTTTTCCTCCGAGTTTCTGCCCTTGCCTGCTGGGAGCAGTCGCCTCCGAAGTACCACTCGTCTGCTTCTTCTCCTGCAGGCTCCTCCGATCTTCAGCTATCCGCTTTAACACCAACTCTCGCTCCTACCAAAGCAGAAAACATTCAACTCAAACTGTTTCTTCTGAGATGACGAAAAAAAAAAAAAATTGGCCGTCCAGCTAAGGTACAGTCCTTCTATTACTGCAGCTTACTTGTTTCTTTTGTCTTCTTTCTGCTCTGGCTTCCTGAGCAGCACGTTGTCTTTCTTTCTCTTCAAAGCCACTGCTGTCTTGCTTGATCCGTGATTCGACCGGTGGCAGATCCTGCGGCGTGTTTGACTGTGACGGCCTCAGCACCAACGAAGGGCACGCTGTTAACAAAAATGTAGTGAGCACCTTAAACTATCCATTCACTCAAGCCTTACTCAAAATCATGCAAATATGTATTTAAAATGATAACAGCGCATTTAATAATCAAATGGTTCACACCAAGTAACTTAGAGCATTACCTCTGTTGCCAGTGGAAGATTTAAGTGACTCTGAAGTGCCTGGTGCATCTTTGGGAGGGTTAAAAGCAGAAAAGGCTGTTTCAGCTGGCTGTGAGGACTTGTTGACCAAGGTGTGCCGCGGATACGGACCCTGCAAAAGCCTGTCAAGATTTTGAGATATTATATTAGCATGTAATAAATGATGATGATTAAACATATTTAAGAAAAAGGCTGGAATATCTCACCACTCAGCTGCCTCTGCTGCAGAAAAATACCCAGCCTGCACAGCCCCCTGGATCTGTTCCTCTGTGAATCCCATCTCACTGAGGATGAGGAATAACTCCCCGATAGTCTGCACAACAAGACACCATTCATGGAGGCTGACAACACCACCTTTGTTTTTTTCTTTATCAGTGACTGCACAAACAATGGTTACTGGGGTAAAAAAAATTTCCTGGTGTTTTATTTGGATAATATGGTCTTAATTGTAAATTTATTACACTATGTACACATAGTCCCCATTGACGAGGCACCAATATGAAAGAACACTTTTATGAGCTAAACATGCAGGAAACTGGGATGCACAGCTATATCAGCATTGTTGCTTGTTTTGAGCACATAGGTAGTTGCTCATGTCAAGGTCCTAATTTACATCAGTTTTACTCTGGCTAAAAGTTTAAAGACAGGATGATGGAGAAGTAAGATTTTAAAAATATTTAGGCATTATGTAAAAGAAATTTCAGTTGCTAAGTGATATATAGTAATATACATCAATTATATATATAAATAACATCATCATCATCATCATCATAGCAGTCTGTCGCAGGTGACAATGACTGTTTCATTTGGGTCTGATCAGATTCCTCTACACAGCTCTGTCCCCCGCCCTCCGCTGCCAGGAACTCCTGACCCTGCAAACCCGGGCAACGTCTGAGCCGATATGAGTTGCTTTCTGACTGGCCATTTCATGAAACTGCTTGCAAAGTATTTGAGTACCGCTAGCTTTTGCTGGACTAGTGGCACATTCTTGGCAGATAGAGGTATTATCAGTAGCAAGGACAGGCCAAGACAAACTGACTCCAGTATCTGTTGCAGTGACTGACCAGAATGTCACAGAAAATTAATAAAGGAAGAAGAGCAGCAAACTATGCAGTTGGAGCACATGGAGCCCAGAAGGAAGCGAGAGAAAGCACTGAAACGGGAGCAAGAAAAATGCAACAAAAGAATGAAAAGTGCTTTCAGAGATCCATGTGTGATACCAAGAAGAAAACAGGAGGGAAGCTCATGCCCAGATCCATGCCTGCCAAACAGAAGATCAAAGTTGAAGAGGAAGCCAACGCCTCCACTGAGGAAGACACTCATGAGTACCTCTTTGTTGAAGACTCAAATTGAAATAAAAAATCTTCAAAAACAACACATAAATATTTTGTAATATATTAGCATGTTTTGTCTGCTAAACTGTTGCTTTAAACACTGGTATCGCTCAACATCAATATCCATTACTTTTGCAAGCAAGCAAAATAAAGTTTTATTTTACCCCTTGCAGCTGAAGTGTTTGTTGAGCTGTGGCAGTAGTGTTTAGAACAAAGGACAACATGTTTTATGGAGAAAAAGGAGCCTGATCGTTTTCCTGCTAATCTGCTGTATTACCTTGTGCAGGCCAAGTGGACCCCTGACCAAGTGAGCATCCCAAATGAGCACCCCAGCTGGACCCCGGGATCCAATCTATACATGTACAAGTACATTTTCAATCCAATGATTTACAAACTGATGACAAAGTGATTCATAATTTTCTAAATTTTCTCATGACCCTCGGCCGGGGGATCGCGGGGATCATGAGATCGTGGGTTCGATCCCTGCCCCCGGCCAACAGTGAGCTGTGTGGAGTTTGCATGTTCTCCCCGTTTTGCGTGGGTTTACTCCGGGATTTCTCCGGTTTCCTCCTGCATACCAAAAACATGTAGGTTTAGGGCGCTCGCGCACGCAGCGACCGGCAGCCGGTGGCTTGTCATCAGACTGCAAACCAAATCTACCTACGGGTACAAATAAGTAACAAAAAAAAAACCAAACCTTCTCCGGGTATATATATATATATATATATTTTACACTTCTTGGTGACCGGGAAAAGTCTTTCCAACAGTTTCACACAAATTCTTGTTGTTGTTCTTCGCATTTACAAATCACTCACTGGATTGAAAATCTACTTGTGCATGTACAGACTGGATCCCAGGGTCCACTTGGGGTGCTCATTTGGTCATGAGTCCACTTGACCTGTATTCCTTCATGTTATAAGGCCACTATTAAATCATTATATACAACATCCTAATATTTTTTCTCAACGTGTTGCATAATTTTGTGCCTTTATTCTGCTCTGGTAGCGTCTGGCAACTGTAAATAAAATGCAATCTTAACCTTAAACTGTCACAAAGTTATACTGCGTCATTACATGGTTATTAATGATGTCATAACATGTGCTGATAATTGAACGCCTTTACAAGTATGACTATTATTCACAAACACTTCTGTCTTTGTTTTAACTTGGAAGGCAACTTCCCATGTTATCTATTGTTTGTCCTTCACAGTTTCACTTTTAAATTTTCCTATTCTAAGTTCTTTGATAAAGTTTTCAGCTGATACCTCAGGCCTCTGTTAAATAGGAAATGCACCGACTCACTGGTTAATCGCAGCACATTTTTAAAACCGGAAAAACAGGCTAACCCAGAGCTAATGCTAAGTGTGTTATTATTTGGGGGAAGACCCGTCAACAAACAACGTTAGCATGTGAGCTAACGGTTAGCCAAGGCAGCTAGTAAGCTAATAATCAATTCAGTGCAGCGTCAAATCAGAACGGTGACTCGGTGATTTGGGTCTTACCGGAGAGGCAGCAGAACTCATGTTGTTGTTTCACAGCTCCTGCAGTTGAATCGGAGTGAAAATGATATAATAAACAACTTTATTCACTTCCTACGCTGGGTCCAAAGGGCTGCTGTTACGCTAGCTGCCCTAACCACCCCTCCCCCTGCGGTAGACGATTGGCAGAAAGACGGCCAGAAATCAGCCAATCAGCGTCAAGGAAGGGGACGCGAATTCTCCTAATTCTCTCGCGAGAAGTGGTGACATAAAAGGTACAGCTCCCCCCAAAATTGTTTTATCTTTAGTCTTTATAATTGGTCTTTCTTTGGACTTGGGTCTTTATTTTGGGACTTACTGACTTTAATGCCTGACAGACCGTGGAGCTTTTAAAATAAAGGTCCTTGGACAGACAAACAGGAATTCTACAAGAGAAATGGAAGCACCAAGGTGCTGATGCCTTGGCACCTGTGGCATGGTAGCATTGGGGGGATGTAAAAAAGTCACATTGCCACTTCTAGTGGGAGGAATAGTTATTGCAATAGCTTTTTTTCGCAGCTGCACTGATGGTAAAGGGGAGTTAAATTTGTGTTTATTTTGAAAACAAGGCCTTATCTGGAAATAGTGGCAAATTAAAAGTGGAGAAAATATATAGAAAATCAATCCACCTTATTCCTAGGCCCCATGATGCCTTGCATGAATTGTGGTAGCAACTTCCGGTACTAGTTTTAAAACATATGGTTGTCACTGAAACGGGACACTTTTCCTTGTTAAAAAACAATGACTTCGGCATCAGAAATGCTGGAACACGGCGGCCTCTTGCACCTCAAAACAGTAACATTGTGGTCCTCAGGTTATTTCACACCTTAGACAGAGACAATGAATACAAATGAGAGAACAATGCCCAAGTGGGTGAGAGGGGGTTGAATGAAGTGTAGTGTAGATGTCATGCTGTGATGAGGAAGTGCCTTGGTCCTTGTGAAGTGTGACTTGATATAGAGAGAGGAATGCTTGATGTGACCAGTCAAGTCTGTTCTTTGCTTGTGAGATGTGAGTGTGTAATAAATCCTCTGAAATGAATATGCCTCTTCATTTACACACTCCACACTGGTGACCCAAGACGTATTATGGAACACGAGGCAAGAACCCCGGAGCCGGCCCGGTCAGGAACCCCCAGAGACGCTGAAGCCAACCCGCAGACAGCCAGGACTGGAACCCCCAGCAACGCGTGTGCAGTTTCAGTCAAGCTACCGGATTTCTGGCAGCACAACCCGCGCTCTTGGTTCCACCACACCGAGGCCCAGTTCGCCCTCCGGGGAGTAACAACAGACGACACCAAGTTCTACCATGTGGTAGCAGCGCTGGACTCCTGCACAGCCTAGCAGGTAGCAAGCTTGCTCGATCAGCCACCAGCCAGCAGCAAATATGAGGCGCTCAAGGCCGCACTCATCCGGCGATACACGCTCTCGGAATGTGAGAGAGCAGAGAGGCTCCTGGCGCGAACCGAGTTAGGAGATGGGTCGGCCGTAGACCTGATGGAGAAGATGCTGGCGTTGATGGGCACGGGCGACGGGCACTTTCTGTTTGCCAACCTTTTCCTCCGGAACCTGCCAACAGAAGCAAGAGCGGTTCTGGCCAATTCGCCGTTGCTGGCCACGCAAGACTACCGTGCGCTAGCCCAGAAGGCAGACCAGATCATCCTCACCACCAGGGCGATCAGTCAACGCAGCGGCAGCGGAGCCCAGCGAGACGACCAGGGGAGGCGAGGAGCCACCGACGGTAGCAGCAACGAGGGCCAAGGAGCACCAGAAAGACACGCTCTGCTTCTACCACCGCCGCTTCGGAGGGAACGCGCACAGATGTGCGCCACCGTGCCACTTCAAGCGCTCGGGAAACGCCAAGGCTGGCAGTCGGTAGCAGCTGCGACCGCCAGTGAAGAGAACAAGCTGCTCTACGTGACGGACTTGCGCTCGGGAAGACGCTTCCTCGTCGACACCGGAGCCCAGAAGAGCGTCATCCTGCATCCTATGCTGACCGGCTGGCAGGACCTAGCGGCCCCGGAATGGTGGCAGTAAACGGCTCAGAGATTAAGACGTTCGGTGAGAGAACACTGACCTTATCTCTACAGGGCCGCTCGTATGAGTGGACTTTTATCATAGCAGCACTGTGTTGCCCGCTCCTGGGCGCTGATTTTCTGTGTGCACATGGTTTACTTGTGGATGTTGCTAACAGGCGCCTGGTTAATGCACTGTCCTTTGAATCTCTCCCCTGTATAGCTCGAGGGACCCGGCCAACAGCACAAGCCAGGGTCACAACTCCAGGCGGTAAGTTCCACGCACTGCTCACTCAATTCCCAGCACTCATGGTCCCGACGTTTTTGGCAGCCATCGCTAAACACGGGGTGGAGCACTTTATCACCACCACCGGGCCGCCCGTTTTTGCAAGATCTCGGCGCTTGGACGCAGCTAAACTGGCCATAGCGCGCGAGGAGTTCGCCAACCTGGAAAAGTTGGGCAACATCAGGCGATCAAACAGCCCATGGGCATCCCCGCTACACATGGTCCCTAAGGCTGAAGGAGCGTGGCGACCATCGTTGTTCCGTTGAACAACGCCACAGCACACGACCGCTACCCAATTCCCCACATACAGCATTTCTCCGTTCACCTCGCTGGAGCGTGCGTTTTTTCTAAAATAGACCTGGTCCGCGGTTACCACCAAGTCCCAGTGCGCGCGGAGGACGTACCCAAAACAGCGGTAATAACTCCGTTCGGTTTATTCGAGTTCCTGCGCGTGCCATTCGGGTTAAAAGGCGCAGCACAGACGTTCCAGCGCATGATGGATGCAGTGCTGCATGACCTCCCGTTCGTGTTCGTCTACCTGGACGATATCCTGGTAGCCAGTACGTCCGAAGACAAACACGAAACCCACCTCAGGACGGTTTTCCGGAGGTTGGAGGAGCACGGGTTAATAATCAACTCGGCGAAATGCCAGTTCGGCGTGACGGAGATTGATTATTTGGGGCACCGCGTCTCTCCGGAAGGAGCGATCCCGTTGCCCGACAAAAGTGTGCGCCGTGGCAAATTTTCCCCGGCCTCAGACGGTCAGGGCGCTGCAGGAATTTTTGGGGATGGTGAATTTTTATAACTGTTTCCTTCCCCGCGCGGCGCGGCTCATGCAACCATTGTACGCCGCACTCAAGAGACAGAAACCCGAGGATGGAGTCGAATGGACCCCAGAGCGAGAGCGGGCGTTCTCAGAAGTTAAAGCAGCCCTGGCAAACGCCGCACTGCTGGCACATCCGGATCCGACGGCCCGCATAGCGCTCACCACCGACGCTTCAGACGTGGCCGTAGGGGCGGTCGTGGAGCAGCGGGTAGCCGGGGCTTGGCAGCCGCTCGCATTTTTCAGCAGAACTTTGTGCGACAGCAAACGTAAATACAGCGCGTTCGACAAGAGAGTTGCTGGCTCTCCATCTGGCCATACGCCACTTCCAGTTCTGGCTGGAAGGGCGCAACTTCACCGCGTTCGTAGACCACAAGCCACTAACGTTCGTGATGGCCAAGGTTTCAGAACCATGGTCGGGCCGGCAGCAGAGACAGCTGGCCGCGATCTCAGAGTTTACTACCGATATTCAGCATGTGTCGGGTAAACTGAATGTGGTGGCGGACTGCCTCACGCGCGTCGTGGTGGCCCCGGTCTTCGTGGGGATAGATTACGCAGCCATGGCCGCAGAGCTGATTAGCGATGCAGACGTGCACGCGCTCCAGTCTGGACCAACAGGGTTAAGGCTGGAGAGCAGGGTGCTGCAAGATGGCGCCCCCCCCCCCCCCCCCAATCTGCGACGTCTCCATGGGACGCCCGCGTCTGGTAGTCCCGGTCGCGTGGCGCCGCCGCATGTCTGAGTCGGTTCACACTCTGGCGCACTCAGGAGTGCGCGCGTCTGTCAAAATGGTGGGAGAGAAGTTCGTGTGGCTGAGACTACGCAAACAAGTAAAAGAGTGGGCTGCAGCCTGCGTGGCGTGCCAACGAGCCAAGGTACACAGGCACACGAAGGCTCCCATGGAGCCGTTTCCGGTACCGGCTAAGAGGTTCAACCACGTTCACGTGGACCTCGTGGGCCCCCTCCCACCATCACAGGGGTGCACGCACCTCCTGACAGTGGTGGACCGCACCACGCGCTGGCCAGAAGCAGTCCCACTGGCAGCAACCACGTCCGCGGACGTAGCACGCGCTTTTTTAACAACATGGGTGGCACGTTTTGGAGTCCCGTCGGACATTACGTCCGACAGGGGCCCACAATTTGTTTCCGACCTCTGGTCCGCGATGGCCCGCAGCCTGGGTGCTGCAATTCATCACACAACCGCGTACAACCCACAGGCCAATGGTTTATGCAAGCGTTTTCATAGATCACTGAAAGCAGCACTCAGGGCTTCACTGACGGATGCAAATTGGGTAGACAGGCTGCCGTGGGTTTTATTGGGGTTGCGCTCCACACCAAAAGAGGATTTGGAAGCTTCCCCGGCAGAGCTCGTTTTTGCGCAGCCCCTACGGCTGCCTGGGGAATTTCTTCCGGACAACCCCGCGCCGGGCAGCTCCCCGTCTCAGTTTTTGCAGCGTAGTGCAAACACAGGCACGCTGCCGGGCCCTGCCCACCACAGTTTTCCACGTGCCTTCGTGCCTAAAACTTTGAAGAACGCGGAGTTCGTGTTCGTCAGACACGACGCCCACCGCCCTCCATTGCGCCCACCCTATGATGGACCGGTCAGAGTGTTGGAAACAGGGAATAAGCATTTTGTGCTAGACTTGGGGGGTAGACAGGAGAGAATTGGCATAGACAGACTCAAACCAGCTTTTGTAGTGGCGGATGAGCAAGTGCTGTTGGCGAGGGCCCCTCGGTGTGGAAGACCCCTACGGAGACCTCCCCAGGGGAACGATTCATCAGAGCAGCCACACGGACAGAGTGAACCCCAACCCCCCTCTCCACGGCTCACCCACAGTCAGACACACTCCCAGCAGCCTCCCACCGGCACAGCAGCGCCACGGAGGCAGTAAACCCCAGTTACAGCAGATATGGGAAGAGACTGAAGCCGAAACAGCATGTGGACTGATGTTCTATTGTTCAATCTAAGATGCTGGGGGGGGGCGGTGTGGGCCTCAGGTTATTTCACACCTTAGACAGAGACAATGAATGCACATGGGAGAACAATGCCCAAGTGGGTGAGAGGGGGTTGAATGAAATGTATTGTAGATGTCATGCTGTGATGAGGAAGTGCCTTGATCCTTGTGAAGTGTGACTTGATATAGAGAGAGGAATGCTTGATGTGACCAGTCAGTCTGTTCTTTGCTTGTGAGATGTGAGTGTGTAATAAATCGTCTGAAATGAATATGCCTCTTCATTTACACACTCCACAACATAATCATACCACTTCCCATGACTATCGAGGGATGGAAGATGATCTTAAAAAATGGCCTCGTACACCGTAGCTCCGTTAGTTCACGCTGCTGCTAACGATGTAAACAATATTTTAGCTAGGTTGAAAACTCACGTTCAGTTGGTTGGGAGTTATGTCTTCCACAAAAACAGGTACTTTTACAAAGTACAGTTTCTAAGCTTTAAAATGTTACCAGACACTCTTGGGGTTTCCTGGGACTTTGCTGCTAGCAACCAAAGAAAGTGTCATGATTTATGACTCATTGCCAGCAGTTCATCATGGCACGGTGCACATTCAACACCGTGCTTGGGTGTTTTAAATTCGGGGTAAAACGTCAGATCTGTGACATTCATTCAAGTGAAAACATACCTGGCTCTTGTCTTGGTGTCTGTCCTGTGTCTGTCCCACCGATCTCACAAACAATCCTTTAGTTTTCAGTACATGACCTACTCATTGCTGTAGAAGCCACAGATTGAGTTTCCTTATCTCTGAGGAGCGTCCCACAACTAAACATTCAAAAATACAAAAACTACAAGTGCTGAAACTAGCTGCCACTTGAGTGGAAAACACGTGTGGACTATAAATTAAAATGAATTTGAAAAACTTTTAAAAACACTTTTAAATACCCCTGCCACTCCACTGAAACTGACTGATTTTACTCTGGGTCTGTTACGTGTGGCCCTCGCGAGCCACACAAAGAGAGCCGAGGGCGAGCCAGTGAGTTGCGATGTTTTATTAATAATAAGGAACAGGGGATAAGGAACACGGCCTCGTGGGCCAAAAGGCACGGATACTCATACAATTAAACACTCACAAGAAATGCCGAATGACGAGTAGAGGACTGGCGCCGGGCATAGGGGTTCCAGCCTTCAGTGTGCTAAGTCGCAGCCCCGAGTGATCGGAACTGCTCCTTCTTATACTCATCAGCAGCACCTCAGCTGATGAGGGTTAATTGGGCTCCAGCCGTCCCGTAACTGACAGCTGGGAGCCCGCTGAGACGCTGCCACAGAAAGGACAGGGCTGAGGGAATATGGTCTGAGCGCCGGATGACACGGCGTCTCATCCCACGTGACACAGCCCCCCCTCACGGTCGGACTACGAACGACCCCATACCATCCAAGACCCCCCCCCCCCCCCCACACCTAGGGTGGGCGGATGGGGCGCAGGTCAGGAGGGAGAGAATCAGAGAGGAGAAGAAAAACCGACAATAACTCAATACAGAGTACCAAGGGAAAACCCAAACACAATACACCATACGACATGAGAAAAAAAACAAAACAATCGACAATAAACCAATACAGAGTACCAGGAAAACCCAAACACAATACTCCGTAACATAAGAGAAAAAAAACCCAGAGAAAGGAAAAAAACACAGACAATAAACCAATATCGAGTACAAGGGAAAAACCCAAACAATATACTCCACAAAATACAACAAGAAAAAAAAAAAAAACAGAAAAGGGAAAGAAAACAGGCAATAAACCAATATAGAGTACAAGGGGAAACCTAAACACAATACTCCATAAAATACAACAAGGGAGAGAAAAAAAACCCAGAGAAAGGGAAAAAGGCAATCGATAACAAACCAATACAGAGTAAAAGGGAAAAACCCAAACACAATACTCCATAAGGTACCATATGAGAGAAAAACCCATACAGGCAGAGAATAATTGCGGAGATAATAGCCCAACACACAAAATAAACCACAAACACACAAAAACACAAAAACACACAAAAAAACCCACAATACCCCATAAACCATGTACAGGTCAACCAATGAAAATCAACCCCGGGGCCCCCCAAATAAAAGGAAAACTCCCAAGGGTGAAAATTAACCATACGGCCATCCCTCACACAGGAGGGGAAACCCACAAAAAAAACCCCAAAAAAAATCCCGCTAAATGCGGAACAAAAATAACGACTTAGCTGTACCCACCCAAATATAAGCACAGCAAAAGACAATCAGTTCGGGGGGTCTCCCCGCACCCAGCATCCATTCCGCTAACGAGGGTGAAGGGAACAGTTCCGGAGGCCTACCCGAACCCCAGGCCAGAAAACACAGTTCCTCGGGAGGCCGAACCAGATCGCCGAACAGAAAGTCTAGCGGGTCAGGCGGCCGCAAAAGCGAGCCAAACGAGCACGGCAGGCCCTCCGGCAGCCGACCCGCATCACTCAACCACCAGGCCCGTAGGGGGGAGGGAGAGGTCCAAACGGACCCCGGTGGAAGAGGCTTGGGGGAGAGCTGATGACGAGGAGGTCCAACGACAGACGGCAGGGAATCAGCAACCCCCTCACCGGACCTGGACACCACTGGTGCAGAACCCACGTCAGAACCCGAATGAGTCTCGAGCGAACCCACGTCGGACCCCGATTGTGCCTCGGGCGAACCCACGTCGGACCCCGATTGGGCCTCGGGCAAACCCACGTCGGACCCCGATTGGGTCTCGGGCGAACCCATGTCGGACCCCGATTGGGCCAGCGCCGCACCAGAACCGACCTCCGACGTTGAACCTGGACCCTCCAGCACCAAGAGTGATGGCAGCTCCTCGCCGGCGACCCTGGGAGAAGGCTCAGGAGAGAAAAGAGAACCGGGATCAGGATCACCGGCAGCGCGCCAGAACCCGGCGAGATAAGCTCGGACGCAGCGGACGGCTGCCCCCGGCTCATCTCCCCTAGAGACAGGCCAAAGTGCTCTAAAGTAAGGAGAAGAAAGATGAGATAGAGTACTTGCCTGATTTCGGGTTCTGACGCCATCCAGGACTGCGAAGATCCGGGATCCAACATCAGGAGGTCGTCGTCAGGCTCCCACTCAGCTGCGTCGGGCTCCGCAGCTGGCATGATGGACAGCGCAGCTTGTGATTCCTCCGGCACCGGTGTCCACGCCGACAGCCCATACGGCGTGGTGGCAGAAGAACCTCGTCCCGCTGGACCGGACCGCTCCTCCGTGGAGACCCGGGGATGCTTAGTCATCGGCGCAGACTCCACGTAGCAATCCGTCTTCCTCCTCCGTCCACAGCGTAGCTGTGGAACCGGAACCAGGCTGTCCAGAACCGCAGGCCCCCTCCTCATCCCACGATGTTGGCCTGGCGCCGGGGACCGCTCAGCGGAGGGAGACACAGAGGGTGCAGGATTAATGACAAAAGCTACAGCAGGTGGTGGGAGTTCGGGGAGCTGCGAACCCCGAACTCCACCTACAGGAGTTTGACAGGGCAAATCACAGGGTGAATGTGAAAAAACTGGGATTTGCCTGACTCCTGGAGGCTGGATGGTGCCTGCCGTAGCGGACGTTGCTCCTCCCTTTCCCCGCCGGGCGGTAACGGAAGACCCCCTGAGAGGATGTCGGGGAGCCGCTCGTGTAAATTCGAGGGGGAAGCTCGCCAGGTCAGGACTCTGGACGCACACAGCAGCTGGGGAGCGCGTCGAGGAGGAGGGGGTGACAGCCGAGATGAGCCGGGCCCGAAGTGCTGGCGTGACAGCGGAGGGAGGAGGCTCAAGAGGCGAGGCTGTGGGATCTCCTCTCAGACGAGGCGCAGGAGTGACAGCTGCGTGGGAGGATGAGACCTTGCGGCGACCCGGAACTGGATCCGGACGGGGAACAAGCTTAGTAACTGAGGACGGGTGCACAGCGGAGCGTGGAGCAGCCACTCGGTCCCGAACCTTAATAGCTGTCAGCTGCAGATCCTCCGGGGGAATCCCGAGTGACGTCGTGCTGGTTGGGGAAAACCCTCTGGATGGCGAGAACTCCCGGGCCGGAGTGGAGGCAGGAACGGGATCCCGAAGCGAAGGGTGACGTCTCCTCCTCTTCGGCTTCCTGCCGGGATTTCCCTCCAACCCACAGAGTATTTCCTGCTGTGCGGCTATGTCCCATCTCCTCACGCTCACCTCAGGATGACAGGCGAAGCGGGGAAGATAATCCAGTACCTCCTCAGCCTGGTCTAAGTACCGGTGCACGTCGCTACTGAAGCTTAGGAGGGAAGCAGTGTTGAGGATCTCATCCACGCACTCAAGGGCGTCAGCGAGGACATCACTCGACCCCTGAGTGCGGGACCTCCGTGACAGCATGCTTCCGCGACGGTACCTTGACAGGTAAGGGCAACAGTCCAAAGTAGCAAACTCACGGCCGCCGGCAACTCGTCAGGCTGCGACTTACTGTTACGTGTGGCCCTCGCGAGCCACACAAAGACAGCCAAGGGCGAGCCAGTGAGTTGCGATATTTTATTAATAATAAGGAACAGGGGATAAGGAACACGGCCTCATGGGCCAAAAGGCACGAATACTCATACAATTAAACACTCACAAGAAATGCCGAATGACGAGTAGAGGACTGGCGCCGGGCGTAGGGGTTCCAGCCTTCAGTGTGCTAAGTCGCAGCCCCGAGTGATCGGAACTGCTCCTTCTTATACTCATCAGCAGCGCCTCAGCTGATGAGGGTTAATTGGGCTCCAGCCATCCCGTAACTGACAGCTGGGAGCCCGCTGAGAAGCTGCCACAGAAAGGACAGGGCTGAGGGAATATGGTCTGAGCGCCGGATGACACGGCGTCTCATCCCACGTGACAGGGTCAAACAAAACCGGACGTTCCATCCACAATCGTTCCTCCAGCGGCACCCCCAGGAACAAGGTAGGATAGAAAATAGTTGCTCACTGTCATAACCCGAGCGCTATTATTGTCCGTGCTCGGGCCATGCACCATTCCTCTCAGGCTTTGACAGCGGTGTTGTCATTTTGGCTCCCCGGGCTCTGATTGGACAAACGCTCGGGGGAGTTTCCTGCTGTCAAGGTCTGAACAGCTGCGCTGCATTTGCGGTCGTTAGCGGCCGGCTTTAAAAGCCGGCGCCAGCAGCTGCATCTCGCGGCAGTCTCGTCAAACGTTCATCTAACGATCATCCGTGATTCCTTCTCATGTGTAAGTGTGTTTATCGATTGTAGTTATTGTTGGTACTCTGTTGCCCTTGTCCTTGTCAGACGCTGAGCGAGCATTCCTCGTCTCAGCTGTCAATGGATTGTTCGATATGTTAACAAGTAGTCTTGCTGCTCAGCCCACGTGGCTGGTTATCTTGTCCTTCCCTCTCCCTAATTGTTTTTTTTTTCCACAATATCTTTATTGAACCTTTTTTTTTTTTTTAACAAACATGATACAAACAATCAAACACTAACACTAAAGTACTACAAAAAAAAAAAAAAAATGCACTAAAAACACCAACAACCACCAACAAAATCAAGTCTTCAACAATGCTCCTCTGTTTAGTCTAGACAATCCAATACATAAGTATACATATTATGTTCACCAGTTTGGAATTTACAAGGTCCACACACATCATTCACCTTCTTCTTCAAGAGTTATGTTTAAATTTTTTACATAATCAATAAAAGGTCTCCATATATTCTCAAACACAATTTCCTTTGATTTCAGTATATATGTTATTCTTTCTAATGGAAGGTTTGTTAACATCTGTCTTAACCACTGAGTCACATCTGGTCTATGAGTCTTTTTCCATAATAGTGCAATACATTTTTTAGCATTAAGCAAACTGAGGTCTATGAATGTTCTTTCACTTTTATTGAAATTATGCTTTTCTGGGTACAGACCCAACAAAACCAGTTTAGGATTCAATATGATTTGTTTTGAGATTATTTTTTCAATTGTTACCCTCACCTCTTCCCAAAACATTCTTATTAATCTACATTCCCATAAACAATGAAATAGGGTTCCTTTACTTTCCATGCATTTTGTGCATGTATCTGGTATATTTTTGTTATATCTATTTAACTCCTCCGGTGTAACATACATCCGCATTAACCATTTGAAATGTATCAATTTAAGGCGTGCATTTATTGATTTGGTTTGAGCTTCTGTACAAGCCAATTCCCATTGTTCCTCTGAAATTTCAATTTGCAGATCTTCTTTCCAGTAGTTTAATCTTTTCAGTGAATTTTCACTTGAAGATAGTGTCAATGAGTTATAAAACTCTGAAATAATACCCTTTCTTTTACTATCTTTCATCATCATTTTTTCCAAGGATGAATAAATAGGTCGAGTGAGAGCTTTATTTTGATTTGATCGAATAAAGTTTCTAAGTTGAAGATATTTAAAAAAATGTGTTCTATTGAGATTAAATTTGATCCTCAGCTCTTCAAAAGACATTATGTTGTCTGCACATGGCAAATATAAATCCTGAATCTTTTGTATCCCTTTTAAATTCCATACTTTAAATACAGCGTCCGCTCTCCCTGGTTTAAAATATTGATTACCCCATATTGGACTAAATTGTGACAGTAACTGTGGTTCTTTTAAATAGTTTTTAGCTTCACACCATATTTTGATCATATGCTTTACAAATGGATTTTTAACTTGTTTTTGTAATTTTTTTGCCGAATCTGAGTATATGAATATGGGAAGAGGTAAAGGTAAATTGTATGATTCCATTTCAGTCCAGTGAGGGAGATCATTTGATGAAAAATAATATGTCATAGACCTCAGTTGTGCCGACCAATAATACAACATAAAATTTGGACATTTCAGACCTCCACGATCAAATGGTAAATATAATAAAGACAGACGTAATCTAGCCCTCCTGTTGTTCCATATAAATTCCACTAACTTTTTTTTTATTCTTGAGAATAGATCTAAAGGTGGTGATAAGGGAATGTATTGAAATAAATAAAGTATTTTAGGTAAAATATTACTTTTAAGTATATTGATTCTCCCGATCATCGACATTGGTAGTGACATCCATCTCTGAGTTAACTCACTGATATCTGACATTAAGGCTTCATAGTTGACACTGGCGACTGATTCTAGCTTAGGCATAATTTGGATTCCTAAATATTTAAACTGATTTACAACATTGAATTGATTTACCTCAGGGGCTGGGTAATTTCTCTGGGTCTCATTTAGCATTAATATTGAAGATTTAGTTTTATTTATTTTATATCCTGATATTTCCCCAAAATTCTTTATTAAATTCAACAAGGTTGGAATTGATTTTTTTAGATTCGACATAAACAAAATTATATCATCGGCGTACAGGGAGATTTTATGTTCTGTTGGTCCAACTTTAATTCCATATATTTGTGAATGTAAACGTATCGCTATCGCTAAAGGTTCAATTGCCATAGTAAACAGTAAAGGTGAGAGTGGACAGCCTTGTCGACATCCTCTATTGATTTTTATTGGTTTTGAAATATTGTTATTTGTTAGGATTTCTGCTGTAGCATTATTGTATATTATTTGAACCCATTTTATGAAATTATTTCCAAGTCCAAACCTTTGTAGGACTTCAAAAAGAAAGGGCCATTCAACTCTATCAAAGGCCTTTTCGGCGTCCAATGATAGGAGAGCTGTATCCGGTGCTTCTTTATTAAAATAGATAATATTAAATAGTCTTCTTACATTATGGAAGCCTTGTCTACCCTTTATAAAGCCATTCTGATCTCGATTAATAATATTTGGTAAAATTTCTTGTATTCGTCTTGCTAAAATTTTACAGATTATCTTAAGGTCGGCGTTTAATAGGCTTATTGGTCTCATATTTTCACATTTATTAGAGGGCTTACCTGGTTTTGGCAGCAGTATAATTAAGGCATTATTTATGTATGATGGTAAATTATTATTTTGAAATGCTTCTAAAACCATTTCCAAAAAAGGTTTTATTAATTTATTCTTAAATTTTTTATAAAGGTCAACTGGAAGACCATCTGGTCCTGCACTTTTTCCTGATTTCATATTATCAATGGCTAGCCCAACTTCTTCTTGACTAATTTTAGACTCCAATATCTCCCTGTTTTCATTTGGAATACACGGTATAGATAGTTCGTTCAAAAACCCATTTAGTTTTGTTAAATCAGGTTCATTTTTGGTATCATATAATTTTTCATAGTAATCTCTAAAGGCTCTATTAATTTCTAAAGGATCTATAACTACCTGTCCGTTACTTATAATACTGGTAATTGGTGTTTTAATTTCCAATTGTTTAATCTGCCATGCTAATAATTTTCCTGATTTTTCACCTTGTTCATAAAAAGATTGTTTCAATCTTAGAAGACTCGAGGCAGCTCTATTCGCTGATTTTTTGTCGTATTCAGCTCTCAAAATCAGTAATTCATTCTCCAACCTTGGGTCACTTCCTGCATACACTTTTTCCTGAAGATTTTTTATTTTATGTTCCAATTTAGCTCTCTCCTCTCGAGTCTTCTTAGATTTTGATCCTGTATAACTAATAATATGCCCCCTAATAAAAGCTTTGAAAGCCTCCCACTTTACACATGCTGATGTTTGTGTAGTATTGATGTCAAAGAACTCGTCTATCTGTTTTTCTATATACTTGACAAATTCCTCATCCTGAAGCCATTTATGCTGAAATTGCCATCTACCTGATTCCTTTGTCAATTTTTTATCTACATATATTAGACAACAGGGTGCATGATCAGAGATCACGATGTTATCATAAAAGCAGTTTTGAATCTTGGACCTTAATTCTGTGGAAATCAAAAAATAATCAATACGTGAGAATGTCTTGTAGGTACTGGAATAACAAGAATAGGCTTTAACTTGTGGTTTCATTTCTCTCCATATATCTAACAATCTCAATTCTTTCATAAAATGATTAATAGTCATCCTACATCCAATGTGCGTACAATCCAGTCCTGTTGATCTATCCACACCTGGATTCAATGTACAATTAAAATCCCCTGCTATTATATGTTGCCCTGTAAGTGATGATAAGATGAGAAATAAATTAGCAAAGAACTTCTG
Source organism: Pholidichthys leucotaenia (assembly GCA_020510985.1). Classification (NCBI taxonomy): domain Eukaryota; kingdom Metazoa; phylum Chordata; class Actinopteri; order Cichliformes; family Pholidichthyidae; genus Pholidichthys; species Pholidichthys leucotaenia. The sequence goes on along the minus strand of CM035844.1, from coordinate 195,813,275 downwards.
ATCATCTATATTGGGACCATATAAGTTCACAAGATTTATATTTTCTAATAGCAAAGAACCTTGAATGATTACATATCTTCCAAATTTGTCTCCAATTACATTTTTCACTTGAAAAGGAACTGATTTATGTATGAGAGTCATAACTCCCCTGGCTCGGGATGAAAATGAAGAGGTGAATACACTTCCCTGCCATCTACTCCTAATTCTTTTAACATCCTCCTCTATCAGATGAGTTTCTTGTAAAAACACAATTCTTGAACCCATGTCCTTTATTTTATTCATAACTTGTTTAAGTTTTTTTTCAATTTTGTAGACCTCTGCAATTCCATGAAGTTAAATTAAGATTAACACTTTGGTCCATGATCAATAGAGAGTTTGGGATTACCTTGCAGTGTAAACATGCTCATACAGAGAAGCAAAAACATGAGTGGTTGAACATTCATCCTACAAACTACACACAAACAAATTTCCCCTTCCCACACTTGTGGCAAACCCCCCAAAATCAAAAGAAAAATTCTGTCTCCCGATATAGCCATCGACCGTTCCACACCCACGGGGAACAGCCTAAGCCACTCCTTCTTCATCCTCCCAATCACCCTAACTCTACTGCTTTTAATGACGTAACATTAACTCTCCTCTGTAGTTTTCCAACTTAACTCCAAAATTTTTAACAACTTTGTACATCATAGTTTTTTTTTTTGTTTGTTTTTTTTTTGTTTTGTTTTTTTTTAATATATAATACAATCTATATTTTGTAAACTTACTATTTACTTCAAGTCAGTCAGATGCCTGTGCAAATGCTTAATTATTCTACCTTATATTTTGTTCATGCTTAGCTCCCACCAGTCTCTTCTTCTTCTTTGATCTTCTTGATGAACTCCTGCGCCTCCTCTGGGGTCTTGAAGATGTCGGTTCTGCCCTCATACGTGGTCAGCAGTCTCGCAGGATAGATTACACCATGACGAATCCCAAGGTTGCGCAGCTCCTTACGTACGGGATCAAACTGCTTCCTCAATTGCTGGATTCCTGTGGCCAAATCTGGGTAGAACCGCACCTGCTGGTCCTGGTGTTTAATCTCTCCTTTTTTAGCTCGTGCAGCGTTGAAGATCTTCATCCTGTCTCTGTTGTTAAGAAACTTCATAATTAAGGTCCTCGGCGGTCCCTTATCTCTCCGTGGGCCAATGCGATGTGCTTTTTCCAGAACCACTGCTGATTGCAACTCCTCGCTGCCCAGCACCTCCGGAATCCACTTTTCCAGAAAGGAACATACGTCCCGACCTTCTGATTCCTCTGGAAGACCCACCAGCCTCAAATTATTCTGTCTCGACCGAGATTCCAAATCCAAAATACTATCTTCCAGAGATTTATTTTTTTTTTCCAAAGTGCGCACCTTTAATTGAAGACGGGTGACGTCATCTTCAGCACTAGCGAGACGGAGCTCCATCTGCGCCGTTCGTTCTACACAGTCACCCAATTCCTTTCTTATTCCTTCCAACGCTGTCATAATCCCATCAAATCTAGAGGAAAAGTCCGCTCTCATTGAACTCATGGCAGCCATCAGCGCATCTGCGCCATTCCCCGCAGAAATCGCAGCGTTGCCAGCCTCCTCCGCCATATATGGAGCCCTGTTTGCTGCGTCACAGACCTGAAAGTCCGTTAATTTGGACTGTTTCGGCGGCTCGCTTTTTCCTTTTCCTGGTTTTCCAGCCTTAGGCTTCGCCGACATATCCTCGCCCAAACGCTGGGATACGTTCTGTCCCAAATGAGAGAGTTATTTGCCGATTTTTTTTCTCCAGGAGCAGAGCAGAGCGAGACACGTCCGTCCTACGTGGCAGCCATAACCGGAAGTCCTCTCCCTAATTGTTAATAAACACCTGTGCAACTTCACTGGACTGTGGCGTCTTATGCTGGCTTGTGAGGGCCAGTCCTGACAGTAGACTACCGCCAGAAGGAGACGCCGTTCTCGGTGAAGTTGCATTCAGGAGAACTTTGCTCTTTCCTGTCTGGGTACGGTGTACTGGAAGTATGCCATCGCAGAGGGGCCGCACTCGGGGTCTCAGCCACAAGCTGACCGAGGCGCTGGACGAAGTTGATGAAATCCTCATCGCCTCCTCCCTCCTCGACTTTCATCCCAACATACGCTGGTACCTGGACTGCGCTGAGGATGTGCTCAACCATCTTTCCCCCCGCTACGACGACCACCCTGAAGTCGACGCGAGGAGGCTTGACATCGCCGCCCAACGCGAGATACTCCGGATGTAAGAGGAAGAAGACAACCTGAGGCGGAGGAAACGGCATTCCCCGCTGCCTGCTTTGGGATCCCGATCCCTTCCTCGATCCAGGCCAGGAGTTTGCACCACCTGTGGCCCGTCGAAGACGTCGGCGCCGCAGCCAGAGACATCCTCAGCAAGAACCCCATCCGGATCTGGCTCCGGGTCGCTGGAATGACGCAATCAACCAGACAGCTGTCTCTTCAGCCTCTCACCAGGAGGGAACTTCCGCAGCCTCTCTCCCCGGGCCGTCTTCCCCCGCTGCCCTGTCAGCGCATCGTGCCCGGCCCATCTCGGCTGTCGCCCCCCTCCTCTCTGACGCCTTCTCCAGCTGCTGGGTGTATGAGGAGTTCTGCTTCGGCGAGCCCCGCGCTGATTCCATCACGTGCGGCTCCCCCTCGTCCTTCCAGGGAGCCCTCTGCCACCACCTGATGGGAAGAAGAAGGAGCAACATTTCCTACAGCAGACACCATCCTCCCTCTGGGAGACAGGCGAGTACAAGTTCACTCTTTTCCTCCTAATAGTGATTTGTCTTGTCTGACTCCTGGGGGTGAGGTTCAGGGTTCGCAGCCCCCCGAGCCTCCACCACCTGCTGAGGTAATTACTAAACCCGCTGCCTCTGTGTCTCCCTCCGCGGTCCGTTCCTCGACGTCAGTCAAGCGTCATCGGATGAGGGGGCCTGCGGCCCTGGAGCAGAAGATTCCAGCCCCGCAGCCACATCAAGGACGGAGGAGGGGAGCGGACTACTGTATGGAGCCTGCGCTGATGACGGAGCGTCCCCAGGTCTCCACGGATGAACAGTCCAACCCAGCGGGCCAGGGGCCCCCTGCCACCACGCCGTACGGGCTGCCAGCGTGGACGATGGCGCCGGAGGGTCCTCAGGCTGCAGAAGCCATTTTGCCAGACGTGGAGTCCGACGCGGCTGAATGGGAGCCAGAAGACAACCTCCTCCCGTCTGAGCCCGCATCGTCGAAGTCCTGGACGGTGTCCAAACTTGAGATCAGGCAAGTGCTCAGTGTTGTCTTTGTCTTTTCTATTATTGAGCATTTTTGCCTGTCTCTTGGGGAGGTGAGCCGGGTGCAGCCGTCCACTGCATCCGAGCTTGTCTCGCCGGGTTCTGGCGCTGCCGGTGTCCCTGATCCCGGTTCTTCTTCTTCTTCTGAGCCTTCTCCCAAGGTCGCCGGTGCAGAGCAGACGCCAATCGATGTACCAGAGGTCCCGGGTTCAGAGTTGGAGGTCGGTGCTGGACCTGCCCTGATCCTTTCGGGATCCGACACGGGGGCAGCGTCGGCTTAGTCAGAGTTCGCCACCGAATTGGTTCTGACCCAATCGGGGTCCGACGCGAGTGCAGCCGTGATCCAATCGGGGTCCATCGCGGGTGCAGCGTCGGCTCAGTCAGAGTTCGTCACCGAAGTGGTTCTGACCCAATTGGGGTCCGACGCGGGTGCAGCCGTGATCCAATTGGGATCCATTGCGGGTGCAGCGTCGGCTCAGTCAGAGTTCGTCACCGGAGTGGTTCAGACCCAATCGGGGTCCGACGCGGGTGCAGCGTCAGGTCAGTCTGAGTTTGTCACCGGAGTGGTTTTGACCCAATCAGGGTCCGACGGGGTTGCAGCCATGGCCCAATCGGGGTCCATCGAGGGTGCAGCGTCAACCCAGTCCAAGTTCATCCCTGGAGGGGTTCTGGCCCAATCCGGGCCCACCGTGGGTGCAGCGTCAGTCCAGTCGGGATTCTCTACCGGATTGGTTCCGGCCCAATCAGCGCCTGTTTGTGTGGGATCCGGAGATGGTGCTGCAGACCCGCCGCTGAATAACGCCAAACTGATTCCTTATCCTCGTCACATTCCTCCGTCCCCCGCACCTGGAACCGCGGGGATTAACCATAGTTGGCCCGGTTCTCTCTGGCTTCTCCTCGCCGTTGGGAGACCGTCGCCGAGCTCTCTCCAGTGGTCTTGTTGGCAGGTTGATGCGGGTCGACCACCTGGAAGCTTGCTCTTCTCGTTTGGCGTCCGGGACCGGCCTCCTGATAAACAGAACTGTATATTTGGCACCCTGGTCCGGCCGCCGGAGGCACGGTCATACCCGGCCCGGGATTCAGGGGGGCCGCCAGAACACGTCCCGCTACCCCTGCTAGTGGCTTGGATGCTGGGTGCGGGGAGGCCCCCTGAACTGTATATTATGCCTGTCATCCCGGTGTGTTTTTTTTTTTTTCCTCTTCTTCTCTCTCTCTCTCAGCCCTTCATTAGTTCTGTGACCTTGAGTTGTTTTTTTTTAGGCTGAAATACTCCACATACAGGATCTAATGGTGTTCTCCGATGTGTGACTTGGCCGCTTGTTTTTTTTTTTCCCCATTCAGTCTTGTTTATATACCGAGTTTATTTTCTTTTTTGACCTTTTGGCTTAGAAGACAGAAAGCCGAGTTAAATCTAATTTTGTTAGCACTTTTCCTCAACATTAGGATCTATTATGGTTATATTGAACATCATTTATATTACTCTAATTTTGTGTTTAATGGATATATGTACTCTTGTCATGGGAATTTGCATGTCTTTGAGCTACTGTTTGGTAAAATGTTGTCTGACTACTGCATTTCTGATCGAAGAATCCTCAGAGCAGACCACCCTCTCCTTTTCTTCATCAGACATAATGCCACCATGATTATTTTTCTTGCTGGCCGTTGCCAAACACGGGCTGAAATATCTACAGTAGACCTTTATTCTGCCAAATAGGGTCTAGTTGGTCTGATTCAAATGCCAAGAAAATGAACTTGTTCAGCTTCTGCATTCAGAAGTTTGGCCATGTTTTTCTAATCAGTCTTAAAATTAGAATTTGAAGCGCAGCCTTTGAAGTCTCAGCTGCTAAATTTCTTGTGGAACCTTTGCACTCTGACTGTTTAAAGGTGATGGTCACTTCAGACAACTGCTTATTTGAATGGTTAAGTACTAACTGGGACCTCTAAACTCTCCTGAACTATTTTTGATATTTCTTCCACGCGTATAAGCTCAAAACAGAGTCATCTGCATAGTGAACTGGCCTTCAGAAGTGAAAGCTAACCGACAGGGACTCTAGAAGAAACCTTGTGATTGGTGCATAACTTCAAACTTAAGATCTGACATTTTTGTATCCGAGGTGAAATACTTTATGGGTCTTTGGCTTATATTTGTTTTCCATTATTGCTCATGTGCACAGAAGGCCACTGATCAGCCACGTCAGTGGTAGGTTCATAACTGTGGAGGTTTTTTTTTGGTTTGCTGTCAATTCCTGAGAGATTTGAGGTTTTTTCCTCTGAAATGGACTGGTAATCCAGCTTTGTGACAATATTTGTACATGGTAAAGCTGTTTTTCTTTGTGTTTTTTTTAGTTTTCCCTTTTTCCCCTTTCCTGTTGGAGGGATTTGACTGTTACCCTGTGGTCTGTGTTCCTGTGTTGTAGTGTTTTTTTTTTTTTCTCTCCCGGTGAATGTATGCCCTGGTTGTTTTCTGCCCCTGCCCTGTCTTTATTGTGATTTGTGTGGTAGGATATCGTGCTGATTTCATTTTCTGTGAGGTTGATTCTGTTCCCCCTTTGCCTGCTTCCCCATCCACCCGCCCTGGGGTGGGGTGGGTGTTAACGGGTGTCCGGGAGTCCGCCCTTGAGGGGGAGGTCCTGTCATAACCCGAGCACTATTATTGTCCGCGCTCGGGCCACACACCATTCCTGTCAGGCTTTGACAGCGGTGTTGCCATTTTGGCTCCCTGGGCTCTGATTGGACAAACGCTCGGGGGAGTTTCCTGCTGTCAAGGTCTGAACAGCTGCGTTGCATTTGCGGTCGTTAGCGGCCGGCTTTTCTGGCGTCAGCGGCTGCATCTCGCGGCACTCTCGTCAAACGTTCATCTGACAATCATCCGTGATTCCTTCTCATATGTAAGTGTGTTTATCGATTGTAGTTATTGTTGGTACTCTGTTGCCCTTGTCCTTGTCAGACGCTGAGCGAGCGTTCCTCGTCTCAGCTGTCAATGGATTGTTCGATATGTTAACAAGTAGTCTTGCTGCTCAGCCCACATGGCTGGTTATCTTGTCCTTCCCTCTCCCTAATTGTTAATAAACACCTGTGCAACTTCACTGGACTGTGGCGTCTTATGCTGGCTCGTGAGGGCCAGTCCTGACACTCACAGCAAAAAAAGCGCATCTGGTGGACATCCCCCCTTATTGCTTCTGCGTCAAAACAATGGTATACCCAAAGCAGTAGCCTCATCGTACTGTTATGTCCATAACTGGTGTTAAATGAGCATACGGTTGTTTGCAGTTTATCGGAGCTTTATTACAATAATAGTCAGTGTATATAAAGAGGCTTACGGCACATGCCCTGCTGACCAGGTGGCTCTACGACGAAAGAGGCAGAGCCTCTTCCACCCACACCTTTATACCAGGGGCGGCGTCACCACCGGAAACCAGCAGCAGCCACCCCGGTCTAACCCATGACCAACCCGGCCGCCATCTTACTATTACAGCCAGTTTACATACACAACATTCCCCCCACCTTCAAAAAATGCCAAGCACACAGATAGATCCCCCCCCAAAATTTGCTTCCTGACTCACGCACTAAAACACAGTAAATACAAAGACACATAAACAATCTATCTATGCACACAACTAACTGGGGGGCCGGGTAGACTACTGGCACCCCAACATGGCTGGGCAGATTAATCTGCCGCTGAACACAGAACTAAGCCGTGTAACTAATAGACTAAAACAAAACAAAATCAAAATAATCCCAGAACAGCTCCACATAAATCACACAAACAAAAGACAAATACTAGCTACTGGCAGCCTCCCCCCACACACACACACACACTGGGCACTATTTAACCGTTGGGTATGTAAACAATCAAATACACAATTTACCAGGGTCAAACACACCCCACCACCCCAGAATCGGGCACATAAAACAATATTCTAATAAAATCTCTTCCCAAAATAGTACATAATTTACACAGATGAGGCCCACTGGTCAAAATCTCACAAATACCATAATTGCAATAGAAAATTTACCATACAAAGAGCTCAAACTTCCCAAATTCCCCATAATTTTCACACACTCACGTTTTTTGAATTTCAGCAGGGTACCAACCAGTAACAGACATACATAAACCAGAAAACAAAATAACCGGACTGAGCAGAAAAGACACAAAATAATTCTGTCAGTCCTCCCTCCGATGGGTCTTTTCCCCGTTGCCTCCGTCTCTTGACCTCCGGGCTCCCCCCGCATCGTCCCATCCTACGTCATAGGGGTTCCATCCCTTTGGTCCAGTCACCCAACAGCGAGTTTCCCGGCAGGCAGGCCGCCTCCCACCTCATCCCGCCGGCCCTGGTGGATTAACAACGCTGGCCGGCCGCCGGACAGATTGACTCCCCGGGTCTGGTGGCCCATGTTTTCCGGCAGACCACCGGATTCCATCCACCGAACCTTCTGCCGGGCCTGGGACTCTGGCCGGCCTCCTGAGCCCCAACGCCTGTGGACTTGGGGAGGTTTAATTGTGGGCCCTGGGCGGGGCATTGTGTTCCCGCCTTTCCTGTTCCCCCTACCTCCCGCCCAGGTTCGTGTTGTTGTTGCTCCTGTTGGGGGGGGGGGGTCTTCATGATGTTACCGTGGGTGTCTGGTATCCACCCCTAGACGGGGGGACTCTGTCATGAACCGAGCCTCTGTTCTCTTGCAGGCTCGGTTCTGACTGTTCTTGGTCATATGTTGTGTTTTGATTTCTGTCCTGTGTGTCATTATTTTTATGCTTGTGGCCACTGCTGTGGCCGGTGATCGTTAGGCAGCTGTTTGACCCAATTTCTGGTGGGCGCTGTCTAACATTCACCGGTCTGACCACGCCTCCCTCTCTCTGACAGCTGTGTGCCCCGGTAATTATCTTTCCCGCGCCTTGCCCAGGTGTTCCCTATTTATTAGGCCAGCGGTGTTTGTACTTAAGCAGCTCTTTGCTAGTCAAACACTGCTGGACCACTGCACTAGTCACACGGTCGTTCTCCGTCGTGTGACCATCTTGTCACCGAAGGTTTGTGCTCGCTGTGAGACTGGGAGGATTTGGACTGCTCTGGTACTGTGAGTAACGTTAGCATTTCTGTTTGCAGTTGTGCCGCTACGCTGATAGCATTTCCTTTTGCGGCACTACTGCTACGCTTTCTCCCCCTTCAGCCGAGTGTCTTGGGAGGACTCTCAGTTAACCCAAGCTGCCTAGCCATTTTGTACAGTTTGTCAATCTCTGTTCAATAAATGTGTGTTTGGTAAACCCTGCATTTAAATCCTCCTCCTTCCTTCTCTTCCTCCGTGCGCTTCTCACAGCGCATGAGGAAGTCTGTGACAATAACATTCCCCCTTCCTTTAGAAAAGTCCAAAACACATACACACTGATTAGGCCTGTGGTGTACAAAGATGGCACTGGGTACACCCTGGGTGTAGTGGGGGTGATGGCCCGCCTTTCCGATTCCGCCATCACCCGGGGTATAAAGGGGCATGGTCTCTTTCACCGTTGATCCCTTGGCCTGTACGGAGCACCTGTTGTTTGGTTCTGGTTATAATAAAGTTACGTTCACTGCACCTCCTGTCTGTTTCTTTGTGAGCCCAAGTTATGGACATAACATTTGGCGACAAGGAGAAAAGAGGCATGGAACGAGCTGTCACTGCTTTTCAGCCATTTTTGGAGGTCCTGGGCGAGCTGCCTATACCCTGGGCTAGGTGGTATGCGACTTTCCAGAATTATCCGGTGGCCCTTAACCTCGGTAAGCTCAAAACTGCATGCAAGGGCTATATTAGTCCATAATGTTGGCATGGAGGGTCAAAGAATCCTCGGTACACTAGGAGGAGCCCATAGTTTTGAAGATGTGGTGGCGCTAATGGCGTGCTACTTTTGCACCCCGGAAAATGTCACAGTCCGGAGAATTCAGTTTTGGCAGCACCACCAGTGGACAGGAGAGTCGGTGCAGCATTATGTTGCAGACCTGCGTCAGCTGGTGGGGGAGTGCTAATTTGGAGCCCTGGAGAAAGGCATGGTCCGTGAGCAACTGGCAGAGTGCTCTCATTGTTCTGCTGCACGTTCGAGGCTCCTGACTTACCTAGGTGAACTAATGTTAACCACAGCTATTGAGATAGCGCAGCAGTTTGAGGCAGCGGAAAATTTATCAAAAGGCCTCTGTGAGGGAAGCACGTCGAGGCGTAAGGAACCATGTTTAAAGGTGCTTGTTGTGGACTCGGACAGCGAAGATGGCGTGGATGAAGAGGAATACACCGCCGCTGTAAGAATTAGGTCCGCTCCGGGAATGCCAAGATGTTTTGCCTGCGGATCCACCAGGCACCGGTACAAAGCAAGAGTGTGTCCGGCGAAGGGCAAGTGCTGTTGCAAGTGTGGTCTGTTGCACCATTTTGCCAGAGCCTGAAAGAATTTTGAGTGAGGGGACCGAAGACAGAAGACGGACTTCCCCACAGCAACTCCTATGGTTATTCATACCATCTCCCCATGCACCGATGAGCGGATTTACTGCAATGTTTTGCTGGACGGCTTAGAAGTGCCATTGTTAGCAGACGCGGGATCAGCGATTTCTGTGTTGAACTGGCCCACTGTGAGGAGTCTGTTCCTGCATCACTGCGTGAGCGACAAGTCAACGCCATATTTTGGCTACGGTGGAATGATGTTGGCCATCGTGGGCTCACTGGAACTGACGGCGAGGTACAAATCGGCGATGATGGTGAGCATCCATTTTATGGTGACTGCTATCGGGTTGAACATCATGGGGTGTGATATGTTCTACAGCCTGGGGTTCACGATCACCAATGGCATCAGAGAGGAGTGGTCAGGATGCGGTTTATGGGACCAACCAGCTCTGCATGTGGAGGACAACGCGGTTTGGGACAGTGACTGGCCTGGTGTTATGGGAGGTGTGTAAGACCAGCATCATGGAGCGCCATCTCGGGAGGGTTCCAATGCCAGTGTCCAGGTTGCCCTGGATGTAGGAACTGGACGGCACAGCGGAACGCCCAGGACGGTTGATGGAGCGAAGACACCAGCGCCCTCGACTTCCGGAGTTTGTTCGGGTGGTACCGTGAAGTAAGGAGCTGCGGGGGCTGTGCCAGCATTGGAAATGAAAGAAAGCAGAGCGAGACCGATTGGCGCAATTCCAAGACGCACCAGGCAACAACACTGGAGTCCCAGGAGGACTCCAGACCGGGTTGGTGATGAGGTTTGACCCAGGGCAGGAGCCCGGTCACATCGTGGTGGTCACTGTCAGCCCAATAGAGCTCCTCTGTGCATCGGTGAAGAAATCCGACCCAGGGTAGAAGCTCGGGTGAGGGGGATGCACGTAAAAAGAAAATGACAAGATGACCAGGGGCGGCTGCGAGTGGTGGCTACCCGGGAGGACGGCTACTTGGGGCGGTCTGATGAGTCGTGGAGACACCCTAACAAGCTGTGGCATGTGGAAAAGAGGAAACGCCGACGTGGCTCATCCCCAGAGAAGAGGAGGCGAAGGAACTCTGGGAGAGATCCGCCAGATGGTAATCCACGGGGTGGGTTCTCCAGCGGGACTGTAAGGTGACTGTGGGGGGCTGTTGGTATGGTGTTTTGTTGTTGCTATTATGCCATTTTACCCTAGAGTCAAAAAGTTAATATGTACGTGTTGCATTTTGCCCTGTGTTTAAAAAACCCCCCAGCACTGTTTATATTATATTTGAAAATATGTTGTTTGTATGAATTGCCCAAGTTGTGGGGTGGGTGTGTTGGAGTGGGGGCTGGCAACAAGTGTGAAATGTACATACTGACTCTGTTAGTATTATTGGCTTAGTGTTACAGGAGTTTGTTGGTATATACGTACATATAGTTCTGGGATTATTTTACTTTTAGGAACACGGCTGATTTTATTTTTATGGACTCTTTGTAATTCCAAAGACGGCAGAATAACCCATCTAGCCATGTGAGATGGGTTGGCAGTCTACCTGGTCCCCTCTAGTTTATTTTGTGTGAATGGATAGGCCTGTTTATTTATTTCTGTCCATATGTGTTTTGCTGTTAGTGCACGAGTCAAGTTTAAATTTGGAAGGGCCAAATTGGTGTGTTTGACATGTTTCTACGGGGGGGAAATGTGGTGTACAAAGATGGCGCTGGGTACACCCTGGGTGTAGTGGGGGTGACGGCCCGCCTTTCCGGTTCCGCCATCACCCAGGGTATAAAGGGCACACCCGGAAGGGATATGGTCTCTTTCGCCGTGTTATAAACCAACGGTATTTATTACCCTCTGTACCAAAACACCTGGAGCCTCCCTGATGGTTCTATGGCCTTTTCCACTCAGTTTCTCACATAATGATGCTTGGCTGGATTTCATTCAGGCAACGGCACCACAATACCAGAATGTTGACGCCATGTACGACGATGCAATACATGCCCTCACCTAACTCACAAGTGCATTGGCAGGGGGCTCAGTATTCCCTGATCAGCTGGGGGCCCAACAACCCACAAGAGAGAATCCTGTCAGTCATCATTGACAACCAGGAGGTCCCCCAGTCTGACAGCTGCGTCTACTTGGGTTGACCATCCCACTTCTATGCACAGTGCCACTCTTATAATAGACGACGAGGCTGCTGAGGAGCAGCCTAAGGAAACACCACTGCGGCCTACCTCAGCAACATCAGGTAGGTGTCAAAGCCCTCCAGTTACTGTACGCAGCAGCTCAACCCCTCAGAAAGATGTCATCTCCCTGCTTGCTGATGAAGATGACACTCTTTTGCTGCCCACCTCATCACAGGCTCACAGAAGGGCACGTGGGCTGGTTATCCCAAGGGAGGGATGTTCGAGTAACCCACGACCTGGCCATGACCACCGGAAGAGGTCTGTGAGTGACCGACCGACTCACCATCATCACCCCTATGATAAAAAGGTGGGGTTTAGAGGGCAGCGGGGGCAAGCTAGGAATCATCAGAGGCCGCAACAAGTGGGCCATCAGAAGTACTCCCTTAGCAGGAAGGGCAAATATGACTGGTAAAAAAAACATGGAGGTGTGGTCTATATTCATCATATATTCCATAACCAACATATGTTTAAGCATGTGAGAGTGTTTGGTGATTACATATGTAAGGCGACTTCACATCTCAGAACAGGACAAAGAGTCTCAACCGCCAGTGAGGATTAAAGAGCATCCAAGGCACTGCGGTGGAGACCGGATGGGCTGCCCTGACCCCCCAGGGCCAGGAGGAGGAGTACGAAGACAATGGGGGGATTAAGATAATGAGGGATGTCAGCTTTTGATATGCATGTCTTTTGTTATGTGCAAGTATAAGTTCGTAGAGCCGAAGGTGTTCACTCTCTTACTTCTTCTGCTTCTGCACCTAGATGAGACTTGTTAGAGGAGCTGATAATAAACTCTGGTTTATGAATCACATCGCCTCGTTATTTCAAGCTCCTCTACACTGGTGACCCTGACGCGAGAATGGACCAGAGGCGTTCCCCCGCGATCGACTCATCTGTGGCGACCCAGGCAGACGCCGGCGCCCATGCAGACAGGGGAACAGATGGACGAAGTTCCCCCACGGCAGAAGTGATAGAGAGGGCTCAACCGAGCACCAGCGCCGCGGAGAGAGCCGAAGCAAGGCACTCTCACCCTGCACCCTGCACCCTGCACCGACACATCAGTGACGGTCCACACAAACGCCGTCACCGTCAACCTGCCGGACTTCTGGCAGGAAGACCCCGCCTCGTGGTTTAAGCAAGCTGAAGCCCAGTTTGCACTTGCGGGCATCACGGCTGACGATACAAAGTTCTATCACATCGTCGCCAAACTCAACGCCGCCACTTCGAGATGTGCGCGGAGCATAATCCAACGGCCGCCGGCCCAGGACAATATAAAGAACTGAAAGCGACCATCGTGGCAAATTACGTCCCCTCAGCCGAGGAGAGAGCCGAGAGGATCCTGGCGGTCTACGGCCACAGAGGAGGCAGACCCAAGGCCCTCATGGAGGACTTGCTGCAACTTAAAGAAGAGGACAATGACAACTTCCTCTTCCATTTCATATTCCTCAGTACGCTGCCGCCACACATGAGAGGGATGCTGGCCAAGATGCGATGCAGCACCCAGCAAGACTTCCGCACGCTGGCTCACGAAGCTCAACGGCTCATCAACGCCTGCAAGGAGCAGACACCCACAGCAGCATCCGCGGACCTCAACGCTGATGTCCGGAGCCACGAGGAGCCACAAACCACCGAGCAGAATCAGCCCGCGGTGACAGCGACACGGCCAGGACGCAACAGACGGAGCAACGTTTGTTATTACCACCACCGCTTCGCCGAGAAGGCTTACAAATGCGTTCCTCCCTGCAAATTCACAATTTCGGGAAAACGCCGAAGCCGAGAGCCGTTAACAGCGGCGGTTCTTGGCGAAAAAAACAAGCTTTTATATGTGACGGACGGACACACCGGCAAGCGGTTCCTTATCGACACGGGAGCTCAACTAAGTTTTGTCATGCCCTCCCAAACAGACCAGGCCATGGGCCCCCGGGGCAATGGAGCGGTGGCAGCCAACGGCTCCTCCATCGACACTTTTGGCGAAAAGAGCCTGCCTCTCTGCATCCACGGCTGCAACTACAGATGGACATTTGTTGTAGCGGCGGTGAGTTTTAACTTGTTGGGCGCAGATTTTTTGTGTGCACATGGGTTATTAGTTGATCTAGCGAACAGGCTCTTGGTTAATGCACTGTCCTTTGCTTCTATTCCCTGCTCGGCTCGACTTTCTCCACCACCCGTGCAGGCTAGCGTCACCACAGCAGGAGGTAAGTTTGATCAACTCCTCACCCAATTTCCAGCACTCACAATTCCCAAATTCTCAGCCACAGTGGCTAAACACGGGGTCGAACACTTTATTCCCACAATGGGCCCACCCGTATTTGCCAAAGCTCGGCGCTTAGACGCGACCAAGCTCGCCATAGCTCGGGACGAGTTCACCACCCTTGAAAAATTAGGCATTATCAGACACCCGAAAAGCCCCTGGGCCTCGCCACTTCACATGGTTCCGAAATCCGACGGTTCTTGGAGACCGTGCGGCGATTACCGCAGATTAAACAATGCGACAGTGCATGACCGCTACCCAATTCCTCACATTCAAGATTTTTCACTACATCTGGCGGGTGCGCGCATTTTTTCAAAAATAGACCTGGTCCGCGGTTATCATCAAGTCCCAGTTCGAGCAGAGGACATTCCTAAAACAGCTGTAATAACCCCCTTCGGTCTTTTTGAATTTTTGCGGATGCCTTTCGGCCTCAAAGGCGCTGCTCAAACCTTTCAGCGGATGATGGACGCGGTATTACGCGACCTCCCTTTCATGTTCGTCTACCTTGACGATATGCTGGTAGCCAGCTCGTCTGAGGAAGAACATGAGCGGCATCTCACTATGGTTTTTCAGAGACTAGAAGAGCACGGGTTAATAATCAATCCATCCAAATGCAAATTCGGCGTGTCACAAATTGATTTTTTTAGGACACAGAGTTTCTCCGAAGGGGGCAGTCCCACTTCCAGACAAAGTTCACGCAGTAAAAAGTTTCCCACGGCCACAAACGGTCAAATCGCTGCAGGAATTTTTGGGCATGGTTAATTTTTACAACCGTTTCCTCCCCCACGCAGCTCAGCTCATGCAGCCCCTATATGACGCGCTCAGAAAACAAAAACCTTCCAACGCGGTCGAATGGACCCCGGAGTGCGAACGCACCTTCGCGAAAGTAAAAAGCGCCCTAGCTAATGCCACATTGTTGGTTCACCCCGATCCCTTGGCCCGCACTGCGCTAACTACAGACGCTTCAGACCTGGCCATAGGGGCAGTTGTAGAACAACACGTCGGCGGAATCTGGCAACCTTTGGCATTCTTCAGCAAATCGCTAAACCAAACTGAGCGTAAATACAGCACTTTTGACAGAGAGCTACTAGCGCTCCATTTATCCATCCGCCACTTCCAGTTTTGGTTAGAGGGGCGGCGTTTTACAGCTTTTGTAGACCACAAACCGCTCACCTTTGCTATGGCTAAAATTTCCGAACCGTGGTCAGGCAGGCAACAAAGACAGCTAGCTGCGATTTCAGAGTTCACCACAGACATTCGACATGTGGCAGGCAAACTTAACGTGGTAGCAGACTGCCTCTCTCGCGCTGTGACATCGCCAGAGCGCGAGGAGACAGATTATACTACCTCAGCCACGGAACTCTTCACCAACGCGGACACATACGCGACCCCAATCCATGCGGGGATAGATTATGCAGCCATGGCAGAGGAACAAAGTAGTGACGCGGACGTGCGCGCACTCCTGTCTGGACCAACAGGGTTAAGGCTGGAGAAAAGGGGTCTACGCGATGGTGTGCCCCCCCTAATATGCAACATCTCAACCAGCCGACCTCGCCCGTTAGTTCCAGCTGCATGGCGCCGCCGTATTTTTGACTCGATTCACTCCCTCGCGCACCCAGGTGTGCGCGCTTCAGTTAAAATGGTCGCCGAAAAGTTTGTGTGGCCTGGCCTGCGCAAAAACGTAAAAGAATGGGCAAAGACTTGCATTTCTTGTCAGCGCGCCAAAGTACACAAGCACACAAAAGCCCCTCTGGAGCCTTTTCGAATCCCTGCTAGAAGGTTCGACCACGTTCATGTCGACCTCGTGGGGCCACTACCTTCCTCCCAAGGTTTCACACACCTGTTAACAATGATAGACCGCACCACGCGCTGGCCAGAGGCGGTCCCTCTGGCGTCAACCACAGCGGAGGAAGTCGCTCGCGTTTTTTTGACAAACTGGGTGGCACGTTTCGGCGTCCCATCGGACATCACGTCCGATAGGGGGCCTCAATTTGTCTCGGAGCTTTGGTCAGCCATGTCCAGCAGCTTAGGGGCAACAATTACACCGCACCACCGCTTATCACCCTCAGGCTAATGGGTTATGCGAGCGTTTTCACAGATCTTTAAAGGCCGCCCTCAGAGCCTCACTAATGGATACAAATTGGGTAAATAAACTTCCCTGGGTTTTATTGGGGTTGCGTGCTGCGCCCAGAGAGGATCTAGACGCCTCTCCAGCAGAATTAGTTTTTGCACAACCTCTCAGGCTTCCAGGTGAATTTTTACCAGAGAACCCAGAGCCACGGCATTTTCCAGCCCCGAGGTTTTTAGGCAGCAACGGACCGGACTCTCTCCCCGGGCCGGCACATCACGCTTTTCCACGGGTTTTTGTCCCCCAAGCTTTGAAAAACGCTGAATTCGTTTTTGTTAGGCATGAAGCTTTAAAACTAACTTTCCACCCACCATACGATGGGCCATTCAGAGTGCTGGAACCTGGTGATAAACACTTTGTGCTTGATTTTGGGGATAGAAAAGAAACAGTCAGCATTGACAGACTTAAACCTGCCTTCTTGTTGAGAGACGAGCCTGCACGGTTGGCGAGAGCACCTCGGTGGGGTAGACCCCCCAAGAGAAAAGACTCAGCCCCCCTGCGGGAACAAATAATCACTCTCCTCCCCAAGCTGCAGATTCCTTACAGGAAGGTCCAAGCAGGACGCCCAAGCGGACCCACAGCAGATTCGGGAGAAGATTGAAACCCAGACAGCACAGGGACTGATGCAAACTACTCAACAGCTGTTCACTAATTGTGCTGTAACAGTTTAGGACTGACTTGTGATTTTACTATGCTGTTATGATTACCACTGAACTCTCTTAGGAGCATGGCTGCTGGAAAGTTTCTTCTGTGGCAAGAGGTGTAGCAGTTAGTATGTCATAATAATTATCTTAAACTGTGAATTTTTCTATTGTCCTTTTCTTAGTCGTTTGGGGGGGGCTGTGGTCTATATTAATCATACATTCCATAACCAACATATGTTTAAGCATGTGAGAGTGTTTGGTGATTACATATGTAAGGCGACTTCACACCTCAGAACAGGACAAAGAGTCTCAACCGCCAGTGAGGATTAAAGAGCATCCAAGGCACTGCGGTGGAGACCGGATGGGTTGCCCTGACCCCCCAGGGCCAGGAAGAGGAGTACGAAGACAATGGGGGATTAAGATAATGAGGGATGTCAGCTTTTGATATGCATGTCTTTTGTTATGTGCAAGTATAAGTTCGTAGAGCCGAAGGTGTTCGCTCTCTTACTTCTTCTGCTTCTGCACCTAGATGAGACTTGTTAGAGGAGCTGATAATAAACTCTGGTTTATGAATCACATCGCCTCGTTATTTCAAGCTCCTCTACAGAGGACTGAATGCATGATACTAAACATATACAGTATATATGCTATGAAATGCAATATCATTGGTGTAATCATTGAAATCAACATATAATCTTTGTATTCATGTATGTAATCAGCAGGATGATCCATAATCACTGTATTAATCTATGTAATCAGTATGTACTTTTTTAAAGGCACAAAGGAGTTATATGAGGTCAAATTGTGAAACATGTTTTTAGACATGGTTGACGGGAAAAAGCAGGCCTGTAGTTACGGGATTGGCCTCAAAAATGAGGAGTAGAAAGTAGCTTGGCTTGGGTTTACGGAAGGATAGCTAAGTTGGGCTAACTGAAAGGTGGAAAATGTGATATGTGAAGGTGAAGTGCTGACATGAGGGAAGCTGCATGATGAGGGTAGCTGAGATGCGTGTCACATGGACACATATGCAGGAAATTATGAGGCAGACATGTTATGAGTTTTTGAACTGTCCAATCATAAGTAGCCAAAAGCATGGGGGGGTATGGGAACTGTCCAATAAGAGTCTATACAAATGGGTGGATGAGCAGTATTTAAGCTGGATGTGGAAGCCCCAAAATGATCATTTCGGGTGGACTTCAAGATCCATTGTTGGGCAGCAGAAGACCTGAAGAACGAAAGAAGACTGTCTTTTAAAAATGATCCCATTCCATCAAATCTCTTCAATTTTTAAGACCTGATCTCTTCTGCTGCAAAAATCACTCAAGTGAAAAGAGGAAGAAGTGCAGGCTTCTGGCTGGCAGCTGGGCCTACACCCCTCCCTCTCTCCTCTTGGCTGCTTCATCGTGGGATGAGAGCACCGCAGCTGAGGAGAGGGATACATAGAGGGGAATTGCCCACCCGGCTGGCTGGCCTTCTGGCATTTCTAACCATCTTCCCATCATCTCCATAGCTTTTTAGATATCTAACCCCAAATTTATCAGGTGATTAATTTTCCTATGATTTCTGACTTTCTGATTAATTGAGTTCTTCTATTTTTGATTCAGTTAAGATAAGATAAGCCTTTATTAGTCCCACAACGGGGAAATTCCAGGATTGCAACAGCACAGGGATAGCAACACTCAGAGCAACAATCAAGAAGACAAGAAAAAACAAGAGCAGCGGATATACATATGTACATATAAATATATAAACACACAGTGCGGAGCATTGTAGCTAGATGGAATAAATATATAAATATATAAACACACACAGTGCGGAGCATTGTAGCTAGATGGAATGAACAGCATAACCGACTGATTTTTGATTGATTGATTTTTAAACAACATACGTATAACCATTTGGCTGTGCTTGGCAAACTTTTTTTTTCCACAATATCTTTATTGAACCTTTTTTTTTTTTTTAACAAACATGATACAAACAAACACTAACACTAAAGTACTACAAAAAAAAAAAAAAATGCCCTAAAAACACCAACAACCACCAACAAAATCAAGTCTTCAACAATGCTCCTCTGTTTAGTCTAGACAATCCAATACATTAGTATACATATTATGTTCACCAGTTTGGAATTTACAAGGTCCACACACATCATTCACCTTCTTCTTCAAGAGTTATGTTTAAATTTTTTACATAATCAATAAAAGGTCTCCATATATTCTCAAACACAATTTCCTTTGATTTCAGTATATATGTTATTCTTTCTAATGGAAGGTTTGTTAACATCTGTCTTAACCACTGAGTCACATCTGGTCTATGAGTCTTTTTCCATAATAGTGCAATACATTTTTTGGCATTAAGCAAACTGAGGTCTATGAATGTTCTTTCACTTTTATTGAAATTATGCTTTTCTGGGTACAGACCCAACAAAAACAGTTTAGGATTCAATATGATTTGTTTTGAGATTATTTTTTCAATTGTTACCCTCACCTCCTCCCAAAACATTCAATTATTAATCTACATTCCCATAAACAATGAAATAGGGTTCCTTTACTTTCCATGCATTTTGTGCATGTATCTGGTATATTTTTGTTATATCTATTTAACTCCTCCGGTGTAACATACATCCGCATTATCCATTTGAAATGTATCAATTTAAGGCGTGCATTTATTGATTTGGTTTGAGCTTCTGTACAAGCCAATTCCCATTGTTCCTCTGAAATTTCAATTTGCAGATCTTCTTTCCAGTAGTTTAATCTTTTCAGTGAATTTTCACTTGAAGATAGTGTCAATGAGTTATAAAACTCTGAAATAATACCCTTTCTTTTACTATCTTTCATCATCATTTTTTCCAAGGATGAATAAATAGGTCAAGTGAGAGCTTTATTTTGATTTGATCGAATAAAGTTTCTAAGTTGAAGATATTTAAAAAAATGTGTTCTATTGAGATTAAATTTGATCCTCAGCTCTTCAAAAGACATTATGTTGTCTGCACATGGCAAATATAAATCCTGAATCTTTTGTATCCCTTTTAAATTCCATACTTTAAATACAGCGTCCGCTCTCCCTGGTTTAAAATATTGATTACCCCATATTGGACTAAATTGTGACAATAACTGTGGTTCTTTTAAATAGTTTTTAGCTTCACACCATATTTTGATCATATGCTTTACAAATGGATTTTTAACTTGTTTTTGTAATTTTTTTGCCGAATCTGAGTATATGAATATGGGAAGAGGTAAAGGTAAATTGTATGATTCCATTTCAGTCCAGTGAGGGAGATCATTTGATGAAAAATAATATGTCATAGACCTCAGTTGTGCCGACCAATAATACAACATAAAATTTGGACATTTCAGACCTCCACGATCAAATGGTAAATATAATAAAGACAAACGTAATCTAGCCCTCCTGTTGTTCCATATAAATTCCACTAACTTTTTTTTTATTCTTGAGAATAGATCTAAAGGTGGTGATAAGGGAATGTATTGAAATAAATAAAGTATTTTAGGTAAAATATTACTTTTAAGTATATTGATTCTCCCGATCATCGACATTGGTAGTGACATCCATCTCTGAGTTAACTCATTGATATCTGACATTAAGGCTTCATAGTTGACACTGGCAACTGATTCTAGCTTAGGCATAATTTGGATTCCTAAATATTTAAACTGATTTACAACATTGAATTGATTTACCTCAGGGGCTGGGTAATTTCTCTGGGTCTCATTTAGCATTAATATTGAAGATTTAGTTTTATTTATTTTATATCCTGATATTTCCCCAAAATTCTTTATTAAATTCAACAAGGTTGGAATTGATTTTTTTAGATTCGACATAAACAAAATTATATCATCGGCGTACAGGGAGATTTTATGTTCTGTTGGTCCAACTTTAATTCCATATATTTGTGAATGTAAACGTATCGCTATCGCTAAAGGTTCAATTGCCATAGTAAACAGTAAAGGTGAAAGTGGACAGCCTTGTCGACATCCTCTATTGATTTTTATTGGTTTTGAAATATTGTTATTTGTTAGGATTTCTGCTGTAGCATTATTGTATATTATTTGAACCCATTTTATGAAATTATTTCCAAGTCCAAACCTTTGTAGGACTTCAAAAAGAAAGGGCCATTCAACTCTATCAAAGGCCTTTTCGGCGTCCAATGATAGGAGAGCTGTATCCGGTGCTTCTTTATTAAAATAAATAATATTAAATAGTCTTCTTACATTATGGAAGCCTTGTCTACCCTTTATAAAGCCATTCTGATCTCGATTAATAATATTTGGTAAAATTTCTTGTATTCGTCTTGCTAAAATTTTACAGATTATCTTAAGGTCGGCGTTTAATAGACTTATTGGTCTCATATTTTCACATTTATTAGAGGGCTTACCTGGTTTTGGCAGCAGTATAATTAAGGCATTATTTATGTATGATGGTAAATTATTATTTTGAAATGCTTCTAAAACCATTTCCAAAAAAGGTTTTATTAATTTATTCTTAAATTTTTTATAAAGGTCAACTGGAAGACCATCTGGTCCTGCACTTTTTCCTGATTTCATATTATCAATGGCTAGCCCAACTTCTTCTTGACTAATTTTAGACTCCAATATCTCCCTGTTTTCATTTGGAATACACGGTATAGATAGTTCGTTCAAAAACCCATTTAGTTTTGTTAAATCAGGTTCATTTTTGGTATCATATAATTTTTCATAGTAATCTCTAAAGGCTCTATTAATTTCTAAAGGATCTATAACTACCTGTCCCTTACTTATAATACTGGTAATTGGTGTTTTAATTTCCAATTGTTTAATCTGCCATGCTAATAATTTTCCTGATTTTTCACCTTGTTCATAAAAAGATTGTTTCAATCTTAGAAGACTCGAGGCAGCTCTATTCGCTGATTTTTTGTCGTATTCAGCTCTCAAAATCAGTAATTCATTCTCCAACCTTGGGTCACTTCCTGCATACACTTTTTCCTGAAGACTTTTTATTTTATGTTCCAATTTAGCTCTCTCCTCTCGAGTCTTCTTAGATTTTGATCCTGTATAACTAATAATATGTCCCCTAATAAAAGCTTTGAAAGCCTCCCACTTTACACATGCTGATGTTTGTGTAGTATTGATGTCAAAGAACTCGTCTATCTGTTTTTCTATATACTTGACAAATTCCTCATCCTGAAGCCATTTATGCTGAAATTGCCATCTACCTGATTCCTTTGTCAATTTTTTATCTACATATATTAGACAACAGGGTGCATGATCAGAAATCACGATGTTATCATAAAAGCAGTTTTGAATCTTGGACCTTAATTCTGTGGAAATCAAAAAATAATCAATACGTGAGAATGTCTTGTAGGTACTGGAATAACAAGAATAGGCTTTAACTTGTGGTTTCATTTCTCTCCATATATCTAACAATCTCAATTCTTTCATAAAATGATTAATAGTCATCCTACATCCAATGTGCGTACAATCCAGTCCTGTTGATCTATCCACACCTGGATTCAATGTACAATTAAAATCCCCTGCTATTATATGTTGCCCTGTAAGTGATGATAAGATGAGAAATAAATTAGCAAAGAACTTCTGATCATCTATATTGGGACCATATAAGTTCACAAGATTTATATTTTCTAATAGCAAAGAACCTTGAATGATTACATATCTTCCAAATTTGTCTCCAATTACATTTTTTTTTTCCACAATATCTTTATTGAACCTTTTTTTTTTTTAACAAACATGATACAAACAATCAAACACTAACACTAAAGTACTACAAAAAAAAAAAAAAATGCACTAAAAACACCAACAACCACCAACAAAATCAAGTCTTCAACAATGCTCCTCTGTTTAGTCTAGACAATCCAATACATAAGTATACATATTATGTTCACCAGTTTGGAATTTACAAGGTCCACACACATCATTCACCTTCTTCTTCAAGAGTTATGTTTAAATTTTTTACATAATCAATAAAAGGTCTCCATATATTCTCAAACACAATTTCCTTTGATTTTAGTATATATGTTATTCTTTCTAATGGAAGGTTTGTTAACATCTGTCTTAACCACTGAGTCACATCTGGTCTATGAGTCTTTTTCCATAATAGTGCAATACATTTTTTGGCATTAAGCAAACTGAGGTCTATGAATGTTCTTTCACTTTTATTAAAATTATGCTTTTCTGGGTACAGACCCAACAAAAACAGTTTAGGATTCAATATGATTTGTTTTGAGATTATTTTTTCAATTGTTACCCTCACCTCTTCCCAAAACATTCTTATTAATCTACATTCCCATAAACAATGAAATAGGGTTCCTTTACTTTCCATGCATTTTGTGCATGTATCTGGTATATTTTTGTTATATCTATTTAACTCCTCCGGTGTAACATACATCCGCATTAACCATTTGAAATGTATCAATTTAAGGCGTGCATTTATTGATTTGGTTTGAGCTTCTGTACAAGCCAATTCCCATTGTTCCTCTGAAATTTCAATTTGCAGATCTTCTTTCCAGTAGTTTAATCTTTTCAGTGAATTTTCACTTGAAGATAGTGTCAATGAGTTATAAAACTCTGAAATAATACCCTTTCTTTTACTATCTTTCATCATCATTTTTTCCAAGGATGAATAAATAGGTCAAGTGAGAGCTTTATTTTGATTTGATCGAATAAAGTTTCTAAGTTGAAGATATTTAAAAAAATGTGTTCTATTGAGATTAAATTTGATCCTCAGCTCTTCAAAAGACATTATGTTGTCTGCACATGGCAAATATAAATCCTGAATCTTTTGTATCCCTTTTAAATTCCATACTTTAAATACAGCGTCCGCTCTCCCTGGTTTAAAATATTGATTACCCCATATTGGACTAAATTGTGACAATAACTGTGGTTCTTTTAAATAGTTTTTAGCTTCACACCATATTTTGATCATATGCTTTACAAATGGATTTTTAACTTGTTTTTGTAATTTTTTTGCCGAATCTGAGTATATGAATATGGGAAGAGGTAAAGGTAAATTGTATGATTCCATTTCAGTCCAGTGAGGGAGATCATTTGATGAAAAATAATATGTCATAGACCTCAGTTGTGCCGACCAATAATACAACATAAAATTTGGACATTTCAGACCTCCACGATCAAATGGTAAATATAATAAAGACAAACGTAATCTAGCCCTCCTGTTGTTCCATATAAATTCCACTAACTTTTTTTTTATTCTTGAGAATAGATCTAAAGGTGGTGATAAGGGAATGTATTGAAATAAATAAAGTATTTTAGGTAAAATATTACTTTTAAGTATATTGATTCTCCCGATCATCGACATTGGTAGTGACATCCATCTCTGAGTTAACTCACTGATATCTGACATTAAGGCTTCATAGTTGACACTGGCGACTGATTCTAGCTTAGGCATAATTTGGATTCCTAAATATTTAAACTGATTTACAACATTGAATTGATTTACCTCAGGGGCTGGGTAATTTCTCTGGGTCTCATTTAGCATTAATATTGAAGATTTAGTTTTATTTATTTTATATCCTGATATTTCCCCAAAATTCTTTATTAAATTCAACAAGGTTGGAATTGATTTTTTTAGATTCGACATAAACAAAATTATATCATCGGCGTACAGGGAGATTTTATGTTCTGTTGGTCCAACTTTAATTCCATATATTTGTGAATGTAAACGTATCGCTATCGCTAAAGGTTCAATTGCCATAGTAAACAGTAAAGGTGAAAGTGGACAGCCTTGTCGACATCCTCTATTGATTTTTATTGGTTTTGAAATATTGTTATTTGTTAGGATTTCTGCTGTAGCATTATTGTATATTATTTGAACCCATTTTATGAAATTATTTCCAAGTCCAAACCTTTGTAGGACTTCAAAAAGAAAGGGCCATTCAACTCTATCAAAGGCCTTTTCGGCGTCCAATGATAGGAGAGCTGTATCCGGTGCTTCTTTATTAAAATAAATAATATTAAATAGTCTTCTTACATTATGGAAGCCTTGTCTACCCTTTATAAAGCCATTCTGATCTCGATTAATAATATTTGGTAAAATTTCTTGTATTCGTCTTGCTAAAATTTTACAGATTATCTTAAGGTCGGCGTTTAATAGACTTATTGGTCTCATATTTTCACATTTATTAGAGGGCTTACCTGGTTTTGGCAGCAGTATAATTAAGGCATTATTTATGTATGATGGTAAATTATTATTTTGAAATGCTTCTAAAACCATTTCCAAAAAAGGTTTTATTAATTTATTCTTAAATTTTTTATAAAGGTCAACTGGAAGACCATCTGGTCCTGCACTTTTTCCTGATTTCATATTATCAATGGCTAGCCCAACTTCTTCTTGACTAATTTTAGACTCCAATATCTCCCTGTTTTCATTTGGAATACACGGTATAGATAGTTCGTTCAAAAACCCATTTAGTTTTGTTAAATCAGGTTCATTTTTGGTATCATATAATTTTTCATAGTAATCTCTAAAGGCTCTATTAATTTCTAAAGGATCTATAACTACCTGTCCGTTACTTATAATACTGGTAATTGGTGTTTTAATTTCCAATTGTTTAATCTGCCATGCTAATAATTTTCCTGATTTTTCACCTTGTTCATAAAAAGATTGTTTCAATCTTAGAAGACTCGAGGCAGCTCTATTCGCTGATTTTTTGTCGTATTCAGCTCTCAAAATCAGTAATTCATTCTCCAACCTTGGGTCACTTCCTGCATACACTTTTTCCTGAAGACTTTTTATTTTATGTTCCAATTTAGCTCTCTCCTCTCGAGTCTTCTTAGATTTTGATCCTGTATAACTAATAATATGTCCCCTAATAAAAGCTTTGAAAGCCTCCCACTTTACACATGCTGATGTTTGTGTAGTATTGATGTCAAAGAACTCGTCTATCTGTTTTTCTATATACTTGACAAATTCCTCATCCTGAAGCCATTTATGCTGAAATTGCCATCTACCTGATTCCTTTGTCAATTTTTTATCTACATATATTAGACAACAGGGTGCATGATCAGAAATCACGATGTTATCATAAAAGCAGTTTTGAATCTTGGACCTTAATTCTGTGGAAATCAAAAAATAATCAATACGTGAGAATGTCTTGTAGGTACTGGAATAACAAGAATAGGCTTTAACTTGTGGTTTCATTTCTCTCCATATATCTAACAATCTCAATTCTTTCATAAAATGATTAATAGTCATCCTACATCCAATGTGCGTACAATCCAGTCCTGTTGATCTATCCACACCTGGATTCAATGTACAATTAAAATCCCCTGCTATTATATGTTGCCCTGTAAGTGATGATAAGATGAGAAATAAATTAGCAAAGAACTTCTGATCATCTATATTGGGACCATATAAGTTCACAAGATTTATATTTTCTAATAGCAAAGAACCTTGAATGATTACATATCTTCCAAATTTGTCTCCAATTACATTTTTTTTTCCACAATATCTTTATTGAACCTTTTTTTTTTTTAACAAACATGATACAAACAATCAAACACTAACACTAAAGTACTACAAAAAAAAAAAAAAAATGCACTAAAAACACCAACAACCACCAACAAAATCAAGTCTTCAACAATGCTCCTCTGTTTAGTCTAGACAATCCAATACATAAGTATACATATTATGTTCACCAGTTTGGAATTTACAAGGTCCACACACATCATTCACCTTCTTCTTCAAGAGTTATGTTTAAATTTTTTACATAATCAATAAAAGGTCTCCATATATTCTCAAACACAAGTTCCTTTGATTTTAGTATATATGTTATTCTTTCTAATGGAAGGTTTGTTAACATCTGTCTTAACCACTGAGTCACATCTGGTCTATGAGTCTTTTTCCATAATAGTGCAATACATTTTTTGGCATTAAGCAAACTGAGGTCTATGAATGTTCTTTCACTTTTATTAAAATTATGCTTTTCTGGGTACAGACCCAACAAAAACAGTTTAGGATTCAATATGATTTGTTTTGAGATTATTTTTTCAATTGTTACCCTCACCTCTTCCCAAAACATTCTTATTAATCTACATTCCCATAAACAATGAAATAGGGTTCCTTTACTTTCCATGCATTTTGTGCATGTATCTGGTATATTTTTGTTATATCTATTTAACTCCTCCGGTGTAACATACATCCGCATTAACCATTTGAAATGTATCAATTTAAGGCGTGCATTTATTGATTTGGTTTGAGCTTCTGTACAAGCCAATTCCCATTGTTCCTCTGAAATTTCAATTTGCAGATCTTCTTTCCAGTAGTTTAATCTTTTCAGTGAATTTTCACTTGAAGATAGTGTCAATGAGTTATAAAACTCTGAAATAATACCCTTTCTTTTACTATCTTTCATCATCATTTTTTCCAAGGATGAATAAATAGGTCAAGTGAGAGCTTTATTTTGATTTGATCGAATAAAGTTTCTAAGTTGAAGATATTTAAAAAAATGTGTTCTATTGAGATTAAATTTGATCCTCAGCTCTTCAAAAGACATTATGTTGTCTGCACATGGCAAATATAAATCCTGAATCTTTTGTATCCCTTTTAAATTCCATACTTTAAATACAGCGTCCGCTCTCCCTGGTTTAAAATATTGATTACCCCATATTGGACTAAATTGTGACAATAACTGTGGTTCTTTTAAATAGTTTTTAGCTTCACACCATATTTTGATCATATGCTTTACAAATGGATTTTTAACTTGTTTTTGTAATTTTTTTGCCGAATCTGAGTATATGAATATGGGAAGAGGTAAAGGTAAATTGTATGATTCCATTTCAGTCCAGTGAGGGAGATCATTTGATGAAAAATAATATGTCATAGACCTCAGTTGTGCCGACCAATAATACAACATAAAATTTGGACATTTCAGACCTCCACGATCAAATGGTAAATATAATAAAGACAAACGTAATCTAGCCCTCCTGTTGTTCCATATAAATTCCACTAACTTTTTTTTTATTCTTGAGAATAGATCTAAAGGTGGTGATAAGGGAATGTATTGAAATAAATAAAGTATTTTAGGTAAAATATTACTTTTAAGTATATTGATTCTCCCGATCATCGACATTGGTAGTGACATCCATCTCTGAGTTAACTCACTGATATCTGACATTAAGGCTTCATAGTTGACACTGGCGACTGATTCTAGCTTAGGCATAATTTGGATTCCTAAATATTTAAACTGATTTACAACATTGAATTGATTTACCTCAGGGGCTGGGTAATTTCTCTGGGTCTCATTTAGCATTAATATTGAAGATTTAGTTTTATTTATTTTATATCCTGATATTTCCCCAAAATTCTTTATTAAATTCAACAAGGTTGGAATTGATTTTTTTAGATTCGACATAAACAAAATTATATCATCGGCGTACAGGGAGATTTTATGTTCTGTTGGTCCAACTTTAATTCCATATATTTGTGAATGTAAACGTATCGCTATCGCTAAAGGTTCAATTGCCATAGTAAACAGTAAAGGTGAAAGTGGACAGCCTTGTCGACATCCTCTATTGATTTTTATTGGTTTTGAAATATTGTTATTTGTTAGGATTTCTGCTGTAGCATTATTGTATATTATTTGAACCCATTTTATGAAATTATTTCCAAGTCCCAAACCTTTGTAGGACTTCAAAAAGAAAGGGCCATTCAACTCTATCAAAGGCCTTTTCGGCGTCCAATGATAGGAGAGCTGTATCCGGTGCTTCTTTATTAAAATAAATAATATTAAATAGTCTTCTTACATTATGGAAGCCTTGTCTACCCTTTATAAAGCCATTCTGATCTCGATTAATAATATTTGGTAAAATTTCTTGTATTCGTCTTGCTAAAATTTTACAGATTATCTTAAGGTCGGCGTTTAATAGGCTTATTGGTCTCATATTTTCACATTTATTAGAGGGCTTACCTGGTTTTGGCAGCAGTATAATTAAGGCATTATTTATGTATGATGGTAAATTATTATTTTGAAATGCTTCTAAAACCATTTCCAAAAAGGTTTTATTAATTTATTCTTAAATTTTTTATAAAGGTCAACTGGAAGACCATCTGGTCCTGCACTTTTTCCTGATTTCATATTATCAATGGCTAGCCCAACTTCTTCTTGACTAATTTTAGACTCCAATATCTCCCTGTTTTCATTTGGAATACACGGTATAGATAGTTCGTTCAAAAACCCATTAGTTTTGTTAAATCAGGTTCATTTTTGGTATCATATAATTTTTCATAGTAATCTCTAAAGGCTCTATTAATTTCTAAAGGATCTATAACTACCTGTCCGTTACTTATAATACTGGTAATTGGTGTTTTAATTTCCAATTGTTTAATCTGCCATGCTAATAATTTCCTGATTTTTCACCTTGTTCATAAAAAGATTGTTTCAATCTTAGAAGACTCGAGGCAGCTCTATTCGCTGATTTTTTGTCGTATTCAGCTCTCAAAATCAGTAATTCATTCTCCAACCTTGGGTCACTTCCTGCATACACTTTTTCCTGAAGATTTTTTATTTTATGTTCCAATTTAGCTCTCTCCTCTCGAGTCTTCTTAGATTTTGATCCTGTATAACTAATAATATGTCCCCTAATAAAAGCTTTGAAAGCCTCCCACTTTACACATGCTGATGTTTGTGTAGTATTGATGTCAAAGAACTCGTCTATCTGTTTTTCTATATACTTGACAAATTCCTCATCCTGAAGCCATTTATGCTGAAATTGCCATCTACCTGATTCCTTGTCAATTTTTTATCTACATATATTAGACAACAGGGTGCATGATCAGAGATCACGATGTTATCATAAAAGCAGTTTTGAATCTTGGACCTTAATTCTGTGGAAATCAAAAAATAATCAATACGTGAGAATGTCTTGTAGGTACTGGAATAACAAGAATAGGCTTTAACTTGTGGTTTCATTTCTCTCCATATATCTAACAATCTCAATTCTTTCATAAAATGATTAATAGTCATCCTACATCCAATGTGCGTACAATCCAGTCCTGTTGATCTATCCACACCTGGATTCAATGTACAATTAAAATCCCCTGCTATTATATGTTGCCCTGTAAGTGATGATAAGATGAGAAATAAATTAGCAAAGAACTTCTGATCATCTATATTGGGACCATATAAGTTCACAAGATTTATATTTTCTAATAGCAAAGAACCTTGAATGATTACATATCTTCCAAATTTGTCTCCTGGA